>OX346269.1:19528042-20728042 GCA_947049275.1 Epinotia bilunana | reverse complement strand
TCGGCGCGCACCGAGCCTTGCTGGTATCTGGACAGGAAATGGTTACCTATAGGACAAGATGGACTAAGTACAAATAACTCAAAGCAAGAACCAGTCAGCTACACCTCCGTCATCACTAACCATCTCGTGAGACTATGGTCAATCATTGATCACTTGATCAGTCTTTTATAAGGAGACGCTACACAGCTATATCTACCTGTCCTCGAAGTACGTGGTAAGGTAGTCTTGCATGTCAACCGTGGGGTGGTGTCGCTTCCCAGTCCACACGTCTGTGATAAGCACAGACACCTCGCGCCGTGATAGCCGCAGGTTACGGACCTTTCCCGAGTAGCGGAGGTACGGAGGGATCATTGGGTCCATACCCTGGAACATATTTTTTATAAGGACCAAATTTATTTTGTGGAAAATTCCACGCTTGTGGAAAAGAGTACGTGGCTTAGCTATTATAGTAGCAACAGGTCGGTATCTGGATTCCCACAAAAATTGAGGATCTAATCGGAGCACAGCCGCAAAATACTTTGTGGAGATCAGTCGATGCCGTACTCATGAAAACGTTATTCATATTTCTGCTCACTTAATATACTCAATATGTATATTAGGGTGTGTTCATTACCAGGCCATCGAAATATTCCAGGTGATCACTTTCTGCTGCGGGTCCCAGCTCTTTTAGAAGAACTCTTAGCATATCTCTTGAGGACAGCCCGCTTGCTAGTTGCCACCATCTAGAAAAGTTATATCTTTGTTAATAACAGGATTTAGTTGACCTATTGTGTTGCATTGATGTTCATTACGTGCTCGTTATTGGTTCAAATGGCTGTACCTATTCCAAGGCAAAGATCTTTATCTCCACCATAGAGACGACGAAGTGTAGGTCCGGTAGTTGTTTAACTTACGGCCCACTCGAATTTGAGCAGGTAATCAAAAGCTGACTTACCTGTCCCGGCCTCCACTTATAAAGTCCGCACAAATTTGCCACTGCGGCCGCGGAGTGCCTGCGCGCTCCAACTCACGACACCTCTCCTTGCACTCGGTCAACTCTTCTTCCAAGCATCTCTTACATGCTAAACAGAAAACGATAAACAGGTTTATTAATAATATCTACGACACGAGGCTGCGTCAGTAAGAGCGGTGCATTTGCATTTGAACTGTCTTAAATAGATGATGCCCTTTACCAAAAAACTTTGGAGAACTTGGCACTATACGCAATTGCTTGAGGTAACAGAATCATAACAAACATAAGATTAAAGTCGCTTATGTTTCTTTTTCAAAGCCCCCAACTCAATTCCAACCACTTGGATTCCAGAAAGATGAATAATGCTTAGCCCTATCCTTGTTGTTCACTGAACTACCCAAGACTCTCTTGTATTTGTCCTGTAAAGCCTCCAGCTCAGTCTTCAGCTCCAGAGCACGTTTTTCGAGCTCCGACCACTTGGTCTCCAGGCTGTCGTACTCGCGCTGCGGCACTGTTTCCGCGTACCGTTCCGACGTCTTGTTGAGCTCGCGTTGGGTTGAGGAGAGCTGCTCTCTGTAGCAACAAATCATTAATACCAAATCAATTAATTCATCATTTATTCATTTGTAAAATAAAGGTGTGTACAAAGTTGTTTCTTAAAATGTAGTGTCACTGTAACATGCTGAGATTTATCATGGATGGCGGTCTGGCTGGAGCCAGCTACGCTACGCAGACTCTGTCACTATGTTGCATATTAAGTAGTTTGCTTTGCGCTGACAGTGACAATAGGTATCTACTGTCGTGCATTGCAGTGTCCCACTATGATGGCAGTGCGCAGCTATGGCTGGCACAGGAGTCTCGCCCTTCATCACTGCCTTGCCCCGGGCGGGGGAAGCCTTTTCTAGATTTAGAAAAAGTGAAAATAAGGTGTGACCTATTATGTAATATTTGTTATCATAGAAATTAAGAGGAAATACAACGGCCGTTTTTCCATAGAAACGTAGTCCCCTGTTTTCTCCCTGAATGGCATTAGGGCAATATATTTTTTTCCATAAATCTATGGTTATGGCTACTATTGACATGTTCTTATGTTTTCCTTTTTTTCATATTCTTAAACTCCCACAAGGTGGACTGATGACCTGGTAAAGGTTGCTGGAGTCCGCTGGATGCGGGTGGCGCAGGACCGGTCACTTTGGCACTCTTTGTGAGAAGCCTATGTCCAGCAGTGGACGTCTTTCGGCTGATATGATGATGATGATGATTCTTAAAAGAGATATTAATCTTCAAAAACATATAAAAATGCCAGATTTTCCGCTGTGTTCAAACATCTAGGAAAAATTTTTGACTAGATTATTACACGCACAAAGCCTTTCTTAAATAGGTCAAGTTTTGGAGAAGAAATCAGGGGACTACGAAATGTTGATTTTATGAACTTTTAATAGGTATTTCGAATTTCACCACCCCCTTTCTTCCCGTGGGTGTCGTAAAAGTCGACTAAGGGACCAGGGTTGAAGTGTGTTGTGGGCGATGGGCTAACAACCTATCACTGCAATATCACATTTTGTCGATCTTTTATACCCACATTTATGCTCAGTGGCGCTGGAATATACGTTTCATGTGCTCTGCCTACCCCTTTTGGGAATAAAGGCGTGAATGTATGTATGTATGTATGAATAGGTATTTTCGGTCCAAGCTGCAGTTGTCTTTATCGGGCTCTGCGGGGGGAGGCTTGAGGTTGGCGCGACAGCAATACATTTTACAAATATCTATTTCTCAAATATCTCGACCTTAGTGTTTCCTCTTAAGAAAGTGCAGTGTACCTAATCAGATATATACAAGAAAAGTGCGGTACTTAGCTAATTAACGTCAGCGGCGCTACCACAAACTTCGAAAGTCGAAGTTCGGGTATTTCCATCTCTATCGCACTCCCTTACTGGAGTGACAGGAATGCATGTATTACGAACTTCGACTTTGAAAGTTCGTGGTAGCGCCGCTGTATGTATTTGCTGATATGATGTTTGCATTGTTGACTAAACGTGGATAATAATAAAAATCTGATGTCATTATTCCTCAGGGTCAGGCGGGACGTTGCAGCGGATTTCCAGATCATATGCCTACAACCTAGTTACCTAATAAGAGCATTGAATGAATGAATGAATGAAACCTCTTTATTTTTACCATCATTACCCGATGGTAATGATGGTAAAAATAAAGAGGTTTCGATCCGATGATCGAGTGCTCGTTTGGTACCTGCAGCAATCCAGCGCAATGCGTAGAATAACAGGGTCGCCGTGAGCGTCGTCGCTGGCGTCAGCGGCGCCGTCCAACTCGCGCAGGCGCAGGTGCAGCGACACGTTCTCGAAGTAGAGGGTGTAGCGGGCGTCCCGCTCCCGCGCAAGGGTTAGGTATTCGGAGAACTGCTCGTCCTTCATCTAGGGAAAACATTCCTAGTGGAAGTATTCATATAGGGGTCGGCAACGCATGTGACACCCATGGGGTTACAAGCGTACTGGGCCGTAGCCCAGCGGTAGAAGGTAAGCAGTCACCGTAGTGCTGACCGCTTACCGTCAGGCGGACTGTGCGCTTGTTTGGCACCAATACCGGGTTAAACATAAATACTTAATCAAAAAATATAAACAGGCAGCTCTTGAACGTTAAAATCATCCCATAAAAAACATTCCATGTAGAAAAGAGGCCAGTCTCGAAACTTCCACCGTAAAAAGTTGTGAGATATTTCGTAGTAGGTACCAAAGTCTCGGGCATTCTTATTATTCTCTATTTGCTAGCTAAATAAAACTGCAATTTGGCAATCACACAACTTTACTGCATTTATGGATTTTTGCATACCTAAAACTATGTAAGTAGTATTCTTGTGATTGCCAAATCATAAAAATTTGTTTATACAATGCCCTTTGTTACTGAAAATTCAGGCTTCTAGTTTTATCCACAACAAAGTTATTAGGAGGTCGAAAATGGCCTGAGCTTCGAGAAAAGGATGGTACTTACGGCCGTGCCGCTGTTTTGCTCGATTTGGATAGAATTCGTAAAAAATCACAAAAATAAGGGCTGTGCTCAGCAGGGATAGCAGGACGCATATAGATTGTTGAATTCAAGACGACCCATTCCTTTTCCAACATACGCTATGAACAAAGCACAAACTGGTACGTTAAACCATCTCTTGGGTATGTCCTCGAATAATAATGACTGAACAGCATATGTGTACCTACCGATGTAGATGTGGCAAGAAAAATAACAAATAAGTAAACTGCCTCAACTTTTCCAATTTCCTTCTTCAGCTTGGAGATCTCCAGGTTGAGGGCCAGGTTCTGCCTGCGGAGTTCCCCCGCCTCCGACTGTAGCGTCTTAATTTTCTCGTCTCTAAGCTCTTTGCGCGCGGTAACGCCGAATACTTTCTGAAAATTGTAGACTATGAGATGAGGCCCGCGCGGTTGCGCTCGCGCATGATATTGATTAACCTGGGCGAAGCTGCGGGATAAACTACCTATATACATATAGCATATGCTCATATTATTCATCCCAAAGGTCCATTCTAAGGTACCCACAAGGAGAAAGAATTGTGAACATCAGATTAGTAGTTCCTGAGATTACTTAATTAGCTACCAGTGACATACAAACTTACAAATGTTACCTCTTTTACTTACTTCGTATTAGTATAATTAGACTTATTCCTCGACTGCGCTCGTGCGCTGAACATTTGAACTAAACTATGAAAATTAAGTAAGTAACTACATTGTTGTGAAGAGCGTACTTGCCCTCACGTTAATTTATCGCATGTCACCCTGTATTTTTATAAATGACGTTGGATGCACTTAGGTACTTACTTTAATCTAACTTACTTACTAAAATCAATGGATTGATTAGAGGATTTAAATTTGTCAGTCTGGCTATCTGATCTGATAATGAGATCACGTATTCACGTACAGTTGCCATAGATATATCGGAGCGGCCAAAGTGCTCACATAGGTATATCTGAACACGACACGTCTCTATTGTCGACGCATTAGAACATGACTAATGGCAAATAAAGAAGGATTAAAACATGTAAAAAACAATTATTTGAAATCAGATTAGGCTTCTCTACAAAAAGTTATTCCGGACGTCACGTGATACATTTTGAACTGTACCCCTATACAAGAACGCGAGCAAGGAAGTATCCACTTTAAAAAGCCAGATTTTCCGCTGTATTCACAACAATTTTGACTAGATTAATAAAAAAAAAGGAAAACATAGGAACACGGCCAAAGCCTTTCTTTGATTTTTAATAAAAATAATAGATAAATAGGTCAAGTTTTGGAGAACAAATCAGGGGACTAAGAAACGTTGATTTTACGTCTATATTATTATTATCGGAATTAACAACTAAGAAAAGTTGAATCCTCCCGACATTTTAATTTCAAAGTTCAATATCTCAAAACCGGCTGAACCGATTTCGTTGAAACGTAGCCATTAAATTCGGTCCATTTGTTTAGGAGCTAATTCCACGGATAGCACAGACACACCCCTCTTTTTGCGTCGGGGGCTAAAAAGAGCTTGTTTAGATTCATTTGAGCACATATCGAATAGCTACTTCTGCCGAGCACGATAGAAATACACTGAAATGTCACGTCAAACATAACTATAAATCCTATCGTGCTAGGGCCTCTGTTGCTGACTTTACATGTGAGGAGGTGAAAATCAGTTTCTCTACAGCAGTCTCCGTCTCTGACGCGTTTGGGCACGCAACATGTAAATACATGTAGAAGTGGGTCAATATTCTACGAACTTCAGGAATCGGTCGCACTCGCAGCCATCAGTTAATGTGATAGTTCAGTAATGAGTAGTTAACTTTAGCACCTCTCCACAGAGCTATAATGAGATGATGATACTTTTAGAACTTGAAGCTACTAATTCAATATTAATGTAAACTAACTGCCATATAGCCAACAACCCAGAAAAATAATGATGGAACTGAAAGGTACCTAAAACTCGTCATTGAAAGTTTTCTGTGAAATATAATTATTTATTATTATTTTTGTTAAGAGCCTGGAGTGTCCCACTGCTGGGCAAAGGCCTCCCTCTTTTTAGGGTTCCGTATTTTTAAATGGATTTATTTCACAAGATCGGTTAATACCAATTACACTGGTGCAAGAGATTCTTAAATATAGGGATTAAGTAAAAATAAGGTATTTACTTAAATATATTAAATCATGTCCAAAAAGTCTTAAATGCGGTCCTGGGCAGCCTCCCATATAACAAAATTGATTAATTTCTAGTTTAATGTAATTACTTTTTAATGATAAATACTTGTTTTTGTTAATGATATAGTTAGTTATACTGGGCTCTTTTCCGCAAATCAATATCCAGTGTGCCTATTTACGCCCTTAGTACACCTACGCGTTTGGGTTTGGTCGGGCAAAGGGTATGGTGAGTTAAGCCTTATGCAAAACCCATACAAAACCCTTTATAAGGGAGAGCGGGCTGGTCCCTGAAATATACACAAACAAATTCACTTTTTGATAACATTTTATTACACATTTTATAACAACCAAGGTTACAACAGATAATACTTCTCATTTAGTATTGATAACAACATTATTATTGTATACACTAACTATTATTGTAATAAGGCGCATTAGTTGAGTGGAGTTGAGATTATTTGTAAATAGAGAGCCCTTGAGTGCCCAGAGATAAACATTTGTTCATAAATCATTGTGTCTTATCACACCAGCCTTGTACTTGTTTGTGTATGCTCCTGATGTCTTCTGCGTATGTCCGACAGCATCCACCGACATATTTGACTCCCAAATCCAACCATTTATGTACAAAAAGATCCAACCTCTGTTCTTTATCACCCTCAATCCAGCCGTGATCTTTGTGATACTTTTCTCCTGAATTTGGGTATACTATGAATGGAATAGGGACCCTATTATCATTGATGCCACATAGTAAGGATACTATGTTGGCTGGAGCAGTGCAGTTCACCCCAACAGCTATAATTTGTTCAGGATTCATGTCGTAACACTTCTTTGCAACAGTTTGATAATCCTCTCCATGAGCAATATGTTTTCCGTCCTTGCAACTGAAGGACAGCCATGCTTTCGTGCCTGGGTACTCTTTTAACAATTCAACAAGCATCACAGCTTCTTTCTCACATGGTATAGTCTCAAAAGCAAGCAAGTCTACACCGGAGTTGATGAGAGCCTCGATGCGAAGTCTGTGCCAGTCTCGCATGGTGTCAGCGGACGTGGTGTCCGCGTAGCCGCCGTTATACTCCGACCCGTCGTGTAAATGCGCGCCATATGGGCCAACTGATCCTGCGATTAAAGGCTTACGATTTGAACATCCATTCTTAGCGCATTCCTCTAGGTATTTCTCTCTAGCCTCTTTAGCAAGTGCTACAGCACTCTTGATCAAATCTAAGCCGGCTTCAGGCGAGATTCCCAAGTACTTGACGAATCCCCCGACGGAGGCCTGGTAGGTGTTCGTCATGATGATATCGGAGCCTGCATTGAGGAAGTCGAGATGGGTCTTGAAAACGTCACGGGGACGGGTCTGCAGGAAGCGTGCGGTCCACAGCGGGTCCCCGTCTACGTTGTCACCGACGTGGCAGGACAGCTGCGACGAAAACCCACCATCCAAAACTTTGATCGGGACTGTGTCTGCCATTTCGCGCGCTACAGCTAACCCAGTGAAAAACACCTAATACACTTTCGAAGCTAGATAGGGAATGGGTAGAGGTAATAAATTCATTAGCTTTTATTATCAATCGTTTATCGCGCTATGTTTGGTTTGGAAATGTAAACAAAAATAAATTATACAAAAAGTGAACGTCACAGTGACGTGATGACGTCACATAATAATTAAATGAAATGTCACGTCAGTTGACGTGACGGTGACATTTATCAAAAGCGGTTCGAGGCATACTTTAGAACGACGGCTTGACGTGACTTGAGCGTTAAGGGGGAGTCGGCTAAAGTAGCCTATGAATCACTCACGTCTTGAGTTATAAATTGTGATATCCTTTCATCCCTGATATGTATAGCACTATCATAGGCTCGTTTTATAGTATCTAGCGTGTTAGAGTACGTGACGCTATATTTTATAACGTCATTAAAAGCTTCTTGGTAAATCTGAAATCCAAATAATTTTACATTCACATGTGTTACAAAACCAATCCAATTCTTTTAAAAATATATCTCTAATAAATACCTACACACCCACCTCTAAAACTTCATCGTGATACAACTGCTGTGTTTGCAAAACTTCACTAGATATTTTTTTAACATTCTTTAATTTCAGCGCCAGTCTAGAGTTAATTTCTTTTAAAAGTTTTGGAAAACTATTTCTGTCGTTAGCAGCGCACATATTTTGTAATAATATAGTACAAATTCTCTCTTGCAGACAAGTAAATGCCAATGCTAGGTCAAAACTTTTAAGTGGTTTGTTGTAGTGATTATCTCATAATTATTAATATCTGATTACATTAATTTGTCATTGACAAGTTAATTACGGCCTCCCATAATAACAAAAAAAGCTAAAAAAAATCCTGATTTCAAATCTTTGTAAAATGAATAGAGCATTTGATTTATTTATTTTCGAAGAACCAATATTAAATTAAATTAGAGAGTGATTTACGGTTTTTCGGTTTTGTCTATAGTCTTTGGAATAGTGCTGCCACCTATGGTAGAACTCTATAACTACTGGATGTGACGTCATTGACATTACTGTCCGACCGACGGGAATGGAATGGGAAATCAGAAATGGCTGCGATAGGTAGTGGACGGGGAACGATGGATTCCCAAAATCAAGTGCAAAGTGATACAGCTGTAGACCGTTTAAAATTACTTTATCCAAATGTGAATGAAGAAGAAACCCCTTTGCCGCGGTCATGGAGTGCTAAGGACAAGTTCAGCTACATCGGGCTGTCGCAAAATAATCTTCGAGTGCACTACAAAGGTAGGAACTTTCGTTTGTTTATGGATTGAGTAACTCCCTAAACTTCATTAAAACACTTAATAATTAATCTGATTTGTGTGACGACGCGTGTAACTATGTTGTTATGTTGCAAAATATCTGACGTGTCATATAAATCTCGTCGTTCTCGAGTTGTGCATCGCGTACGAATGCAGTGTAACAAAGAAATCAGCTGATCGTATACTTTGCATCAACACTCCGAAACAAATTAAGACTATTTGGTCCCGTAAACTTGGACTGTAATCGAGTCTATTGCGCGCTTAGGTTCGTTTTGAAGCAGTTCTTTGTATAGAACGTTGGATTTTCTTCAATATCTCTGAGCCTTGGTGTATTCTGTTGTCAGTTAGTGATATACAGATGTGAGGGGCATTTTTAATTCAGTGTCAGAAAATTTTGGTAACACTCATAGAACTCGCACATGAATTATTTATCTTATTGTTATTCCAGCTGAGAACTAAGCAGTTATTTGATTATTTCACATAACAATGTCAATAAAACTTGTCAATAGGCACTTTGTTGGGCAGTTAGTCATACTTGCTGTTATAGTTAAATGTGGCCCTTATGAGCTGTTATGTGGTAATTTTCATTTCCATTTTAATAACATGCAAATGGCCTTGATTGGCTGAAATGTGAAATTTAGGATATTATATTAGGCTACAAAATGGCTCTTATAATTGTCACACTACATTCATAAACTCACACATTGCATCATAACAAGCCATGCATAATTTTATTACAAGACACCTGCAATAATTATTTCCTAGGTAATGTGACTTTACATGGGCTGTGGTTAGAAATGTATTATTATATTTCTATGCCACAATATAGCTTTTTAAGTTTTATATCTATTGATTAGAGACACAACATGCTATATGTCTATTATACACTAAACATTCTGTCCAGAAAAGCCGTACAGGCAAGAATATGTATATATTATTCATACAGTTTTATTAAGTTACAGTTACAGTACAAGTAGTTTGACAACCTTCATTGGCTCAGATTGGTCTGTTATTATCAACATCGGCAGCATTTTTGTCCTAACCTGCACCAAGCACTGGCCGCCGGGGTTATCATATCAGCAGATAAGGTCACTCCAGACTGTAGTAACCTTGGTTCCATGAAGGCTGGTTGTTTTAGCGAGTTACACTAGAAAATATCATATTTTGTTTAAATTGGAACACATTTACAACTGATAATTGCTGTAGTTGTACGGTCATCAGCATTATATTTGCTTTGCCACAACAAAGTGTGCATAAATATCTGACACAACTATATCTTCTAGGGCCATTAGGATGTGGCAGATATTTTGCCTGCTTTGGTATGGCAGATATTAATGCTAGACTGTGCCTCATGGCCAAAAAATAATCGCCAATGACGTCACTACACGACTAACATATTGTTTTCTTTCATTTCCGTCTATAATTTACTTTAAAAACAAAGGTTTAACTGACATCATATCAGTACTTTGCCTTAGTTGAAGAGATCCCTCGATTTCTCCATATTATGACCTGATGCCCACAGGACCACCTGGGAAGGATACCCTTTCAAGCAAAAAAATCGGTTAACTGAAACTTAAACGAATCTTGTTCGAAATAATTTTAAATGAAAAGATATTGTATAGCAAATTTTCAACCTACTTGTGTACTATGTGTACAGTCAACAGCGAATATAGATGGTCATTTGAGTACTCTGTCGCACTTAACGTAACAATACTGCGACAGTTGGGATGCGTCAAACTAGTCAGTGACAAGGAAGTAAATTGATCATTTACTTTGCTGTTGACTGTTAGCTTATGATCTCGGAAATAATCATCATGTTTAGTGACATAAGTAGTGAGTCTGGAGTCTGAGTAGGGAGTGAGGGGAGTGAGTCTAGAGTCTGAGTAGGGAGTGAGGGTAGTGAGTCTGGAGTCTGAGTAGGGAGTGAGGGGAGTGAGTCTCGGCATGAGCAGCTACACTAAAACAGCTTTTCCATTCTCGCCACGTAGATGGTTGGCAGTCCTCAACTGTGCGTTTCTCCCGAAACTTTCTGCCTCGCACAGCCACACTCTGGAATGAATTGTCGCCTGCGGTATTTCCGGACCGTTATAACTTTCAAGCCTTCAAGAAAAGAGCGTACTCCCATCTTACAGGCCGGCAACGCACCTACAACTCTTCTGGTGTTGTAAGTGTCCATGGGCGTCGATTATCGCTTACCATCAGGTGATTCGACTGCTCGTTTGCCTCCTATATCATAAAAAAAAGGTTTTTTGTTCAGACTCAGATTGTAATAAGAAATGGGAAAACCCTCAGAAACAATAAGCAGTTTTCTCGAGATATTTGTTTTCGCAACGCTCAGAAAAGCTAGTCTCATCCCTGTATTATAACGTTAGACAAGAACGGCAACAACATTCGGGCGAAGTGTGGCCCAGCCCAGGCATTACTAATGCGAGAAATAGAGATAAGATAAGATAAGATGAATCTACTTGCTTTTATTTCTTGGTCGACGTATTGGCAATTGAACCCTGTGTCCAGCATTGTGACCTATCCTGTAGAAGTGTAGATGACGAAGAAAATCCATAGAGGGGTCATTCACTTCATTTAACAATATTTTTAATATTAATTATTTTTAACATATGCAATCAATATTGGTCCATCGGCTAAACGTATCATACAAGCCGATCGCGACTGTCAGCTCACAATCAATAACGCTCCGTCGTTATGTAATATTAAATTTAATTGGCATGGCTGTCTCGCCATTGACGGCCTAGTGCGGCATGGAAACGTGCAAACCTAGAGAAAAAATATTTCACATATAAATATGTGTTTGAACTTTAAACGGTGTACAGTCGAGTTCATAAATATATGTACAGTCAACCAACAGCATGTGGCAATATCTGCCACATAATAGGGCGCATAAATATCTGACACGACTCTTTTCTAGGGCCGTTACTACTAACGGCCCTAGAAAAGAGTCGTGTCATATCTGACACCTACGTGTCAGATATGATTGCCTGCTTTATTACGGTAGATATTAATGCTGGTGATTGTACGTTCCCAAAGGTTCAAAATATCTGAGCAACTATTTATGATCACTTTGTCCGTGAACATTTCGAACACGACTGTAACAATGACGTTCATCAATCGCTGTTTAAAGGAGGATCTCCAATTCCCCACTGGTTCTTACTGCGAACTAGGTGTTTTTTTAACTGTCCTTGTCAGCAACTTTATGTGACAACAGCACTTGTTTTGTTAAACTCCATAGTAAAAAAAGTTATTCTATTCCGTAATTTATTAGTAACAATCTGTGTTTCATTATTTCGGTAGAACATTGGTAAAAAATATTGAAACGCAAATATTGCTTCACTTTCTTTGACATCTTACGCCCTGACGATTTTAATGGGACGCGATAGCTATACCACTTTACCCAGAAGAGTTCTAGGTAAGTCTAGGGTTAGCAGTGAAAAGGTAGAAGCCATTTACTAGCTTCACTTGTTCGTAATCAAGTAAGTTCTTAGAACATGTATTTCATCCCTATTCAAGATCTCGCTTCAAGTACTTTCAACGGCCAATAAACAGATTAAAAGGAGTTGAATCAAAAGCTTCACGTTCGGGGAACGGTCGAGTAGAGTTGGATTAGGGATTCACGCCAATTAAGTCGGTAAAGGCGATTATAATCGATTCTATTTGGTATTTTTTAGAACTGCTTTAATGCCGTGGAAAGTGTTTAAACAACACACACATTCAAATCCATGAGCAATTCAGTTAAAAGCGACAAAATCTGTTTGAAGTTTGTTCGAGCTAAATGGAACGCAAACTTCTCGCATTTAAAAACACTGATCTACGTCGCAGCTCTCTAAACCGCTTATTCGTCAACTTCGGTTGGCAATAGGTCTAATTCTAGGATTACTTAGGGGTCTGCCACGATGCGGTCCTGACTCGATGTCCAGAATTTAATGAGTAACTTTAGATCCTTATCATTTAGTGTTAGTTCCACCGTCAAAATGTTGTAACCTGGCCCATGTGGCTGAATTCTCCTTCATGTACGTTTCAGTGCTTCTTATTATTTCGACGCATGGTTGGGTAGCAGGCACTAGCAGTTATCATACCAGAACTATTTAACGTTTCAGTTATAAATTGTACTAGATGGCAGTCGCCATACGCAGCAAAGTTTGATGAAAACAGTGTAATACACAGGGTCACGGTACAAGTCAACGTAAATAAAACAACACTAACTGACCATACCTAAACCGTATTGCAAGCGAATAAGGTCCACTAGTGGACATCGTATGAAGAGCGGTACAAGGTTTTACGATTAGTAGTTTGGCGGTGCGACGCACTGCGGGTTTCAAAGGTCCGCTGAATGTCGAGCGGTTTTATCTGCACTGTGTATGTTGGCTGACATATGTTCATTGATCTTTCCTTCTTAAAAAAGTTAGGAGCAATCAAATTCTTTATGACAACTTATTCTTGTTTTGTTCAGTAACATACGGCTCAGCTACACGAGGGCAAGACTAGCCTCACAGGAAGGTTGTCAATGATATACATATAAAAAACCGAGCTACGAATTCAATTATTACGCTGTGATTTTTAAATCTATATCTAATACATCGTCGGTCATTAGGCTTCAAAATGTGTTAAATCATCAAAGTACTAGCTCGATCTCTTTTATTGGGAAATAGGATGGAATCGGCTTTATTTTGAAAACTGACTTCATTGTTATCTGTGCCAGAGATGTGACGACAGATAAGGTATAGTTTGACATCTACCGAGTCTCTTGCATTGCCAAAACGTTATTGTAATGGAACACCGTGTGTTCATTCTCGTGGAAACAATCCGTTCCATTCCAGCTGTGTGTGTACTTTGGAATGTCTGGAACACAATGGAAGGATCCCTTGGAGACGGCTGGCATTTTGACGCGTTGTTTACAAGCCTTTTGTCGAATGAATTTGTAACACGAAATTCGGTTTCCTATCGTACAATCCTAGTACGTCACACCCCAGTTACTGACAAGTTCAAATGCTCTGTTATTTTCAATTTAATTATGTTTTGACATAGTCATTATCAACTTATTTGTTCCCGAGTCAATACCCAGTAACACCACCTATTGTCTTGCAAGGCTGTGACAGGTTAGTTAACCAGTTATTTTTATAAGGAATCTTGCAACTCAATTTTGAAGCAGAAATCTTTAACCGATTGCTGAAAAACTGAAATTTTGGGTTTAAGTGTCCTGCAGCCACGTGCCACCGACCTTGACGCCAGGGGAGTGTGCTGCTCACGGTCCAGCAAATTATTGGAATTACCGTTACTTACATAACCGTCATTGATTTATTTTAAATTTGAAAATAACGACCGTTGCGACGGTCTTTTTACCAGTTCAGCGGATTGAGAAACCAGACGGGCCTTATCGAACCCACGAATATAAATTTCTTGTAGCAATTATTATTCATTTAACCGGGAGATTGTGGAAACGGAAGAATACATTCTTATATTTATATTTCTTACCAACGCATTTGTTTAATTCCAACCTACCGGGTACCCGCTACAATAGGTTGGATGACAATTAAACATTATGGTACCATCCAGCTGACCTGATGATGGAGACAGAAGGCGGCCATAGGAATTCAGGACTTAACGTACCTCCGTTGAGGTTGGGTTCGTCAGAAACGTCTCAGCGAGTAGTTGATGACGTTATACTGAATAGTATAGTTGGCAATAAAACTTTGTACCATTTTTTTTTGATAGAAACTTAATCCAGTTTGTATGAGAACTACCTCATTGTGAGTGATATGCAAATAACTTTAACTCACCTTTGATACAACACAGATGGTTCCTGGGTCAATCACCTAGGCATGTCTTGTGCATCCCGGAGCGGGCCGTATCGACCCGCAACGGTTGTTGACCGTCCCGGACCAGCCGTGCACTTTCCTAATTCCGCGTCTAGACTTCAGGGCAAGGACCGAACCAGACAACAATGCCCTTATTAATGCAAATAACTTGCAATATGGTCTGGTGTAAATTTTATTTGGTCGCTTGTTTTGTAAGGTTTGCAAGGTGCGGGGTTGTCGAACTTGTGGAGCGCGAAGTTGATTAACGGGTTCTCGAACCTGAGTGATGGCTCGCCTCCTTTAGGCTGTATTTGTGGACGAGCGGAGCGTTGGTCGGTGCGGCGAATGCGTAAAAATGTTAACGTCCAACCTGTTGATAAAGTGGCTATTACCGCCCGCTATGCGTGCGCAGAATCTCGCTTCCTTGCCAGGGAGAGACGTAAAATTTTGTATTTACCACGGGCGATCCTTTCTTTTGCTATTGCTTCCGACTGCCGTGCTCGGGCGTCCTATAATAATCTTTATTAATAAAAACATAATAATATTGCTGCGAACTGATACATTCTATGTTTTCGCCCTATAGAAGAGTAATGTATTATTATGTGTAGGTGTGTCAGTGTTATCATATTGCCTTACCTGCACGCATTGCCCGCCTATAAACAACCTTATGAACCTCTCAATGAAGCTGCCGTATTACCTACAAACGTAAGCTACCAAAACAACATCTTAAGCAAATAAGACTCAAGAATCGTTAACGAAGGCGTATCGAGTAATCTACCGATCCGTTGGCCTCCGGTCGGTATTAGTAGCGACGCGGCAGAATTTTAATGAGAGCGACATAGTGACAGCAAAATGACTTGCCGTTTATTTGTTATTGAGTCACGTCTGCCATATGTTATGTAGGCCGCATTTGGGAAAGAGGTATTTATTTTTTATGTATGTTCATCGATTAATGCCTGGACCGAATTTGTTTTTTTTTTGGTTTGATAGGCTATTCTTATAACATGGGTTCATTATGAGATCCTGATGATGGGATCCTAGAAAATCAAAAGTTCATGTGGTAAAATGGAAAGGAAATGTGGAAACGTACAATATATATCAATTAAAGTAGTAAAAAAAATGTTTTAAAAGTAAATACGCCATAAAAGCGTTCCGTACTGACCTCACCTTTGAATTATCATTATCGGTGGCCTAGAAATATTGATTTAGATTTAATGTGGTAGCAGATTGTGATGATTGAAATGATCCCTGCGGAGGATCAACGATACGTGCAGCATGAGGCGCTTGTAGGGTTATCAAAAGTCAGGTTTCTTTGACATTCTAGGAATTTTGTCAGGATAGGAAATTGCTTGTCAATGCGTAATGCCAGGGGTTTAAAAGATCTAAGTAATATTGTTTATTCACGACGTACGAAATATTTATAATAGTAATTTTAGAAATCCGTCATTTTTTTTCGCTATTAAATAATACGTATACTAAAATTACCTACAATACTCGTAATTATCAATTTTAGTAAGTACCTACACCGCGCGTGTGTGATACAATAACGCAAAGTATTTTGTTAAAAAGTCAGACATTTTATCAGGAACTACTGTTTAATTTGTCAGTCCGGTGACCCTCGCATGCGATGGCTAGCTGTCCCGCTGGACCGGGTTCATTGACCTGATTATGAGAGGATCGCTCTGCACTTTATTAATGCTGAATAAAACCGTGAAAAGCGAATGTTGTCAGAATTAGCATGAATGTCCGTTGTGTGAACCGGCTGCACGGGACGGGACTATATAATGTCGTGCGACTCCAATAACTGGCCGTTGCCAAGGCGATCGGCACGTGTTTGTGCCGATGATTCCGGCCATGGAACCGATACAGAGTACGTAAACAATGTGTTTTTATTATATCTTCATTTTGTGGAGGAGTTTTCCCCGTTTTAGACATTCAGGACATTGGCATAGAATGGGATAGAGTCGAAAATAGACGAAACACTTTCCTCGTCTGTCCACGCTGCAAGGTAATCAAATTGTATACAACTTTCAGCAGCAAAAAAATACGCATTTATAAATATAAATTTAAAGGAAAATTTTAAAAAGTAAAGGGTAAATCTTTAATCAGAAAATGTATAAATTTCGTTAGTTAAACGTTATTAAAAATACAAAATAAAAATACTCTCCGTCATTAGTCAAATTGGCTATACAATAAACAGGGCACCCCAAAAGTCAACCACTTGCCGAAAACGGTTCACAAGGGCCAAGTTATAATTATAACAGTTGTCAAAGAAAAAATAGTAATGAAAGGCAATTATTAAAAAAAAATTACAGGCTACTAATCTTTACGTTTCCTTATTTTTTTTGTGATGTGACCTTCAATAGCAAGGAATAATTATCATTATTTCCAAAAATATCTTGATAGCGCGAATTTGGAATCGACGCGGACGATACAGCGCCGTCTAGAGACTAATTTGACAAACATATAAACAGACTAAGGACTAAGGAAAATTGCTGCGCGTCTGATCTGAACACCATCTTACTGCTTTGCCTTTGCCTTTGTTTATGTATACACTGCCATTTCCTCGAAGCACCACCATCAACTCCAGCAACTTGAATAGGTACAGTTTTCAAGCAGGCCTCCCCTGCGTGCAAGTTTAGTAACTAACAGGGCTGCAGCGGTCATTGGCTGATGGCCGGAAAGCCTCATAAAGGATGCAACGGTCCTAAAATGAGTTGCGATTGTCCAGCTGCTGGACAATCGCAACTGGACTCCAGCACACAGATCGATCGAGTCAATACACTAGTTTGCAGGTCCGGCCTTGTAATTATGTTGTCGTAGGCTGTTTGGATCGACTTTTGTCAGTGCTATTTGTGGATTTGTCACGAGTTTTAGTCACGCGACAAATGTTCTGTAGCCCGTAAAGTTTGTTTAAATGTTTGGTCTCGTGTTGACTTGACCGACGCTGTAGCTTCGTATTGTATAGAAATAAACCTCAATGCCTTTACGTGATGCTTATGGTCTGGATGATAACATGTTACTTGAATCTTCTTTGTCGGCACATAGCATGTCGAACTATTTTACACCAGTTGTCTTTAGCTGTTGCCTCTCTGGCGTATATTTGTTGGACGTGTTCGTTAGAGCCTTTGTCTATCATTCCTCCGCATCGGAGAACGACTCCTTGAATGGAATCCATTGAGTAAAAAGTCAATAGAGTCATCACCACGCCAAATTATATGTTCGATAAAATTGAGAATACAACAAGATCGGACTATGGATGGGAGCCTTTTTACAAGCTTTTATTTAGTTTCACCTGTCCCGTTGTCTGTCTGTCTGTAATCAAATCTTGCAAGTTAAATTTGACCCACTTCCCGGTCACCGATTGAGCTGAAATTTTGGGTATAAGTATAGTTTGGAAGTTTGGATGACAATTCAATATTATGGTACCATCGAGCTAATCTGATGATGGAGACGGAAGGTGGCCATGGGAATACTTAATTAACCGACGTAACCCCGTTGAGTTTGGGCTCGTTAGAATCGTCTCAATGACTAGTTGATGATGGTATACAGAAAAGTACCGTCGGCAATAAAAGCTTGTACCAAAAATGTCATTTCATTTGAAACCTTCATTGCCACTTGGTTGGCATTGGATTGTCACTGTCAACCAGCTTGTTATATTTTCCTCATATAAATTTAGGCAAACATGCCTTATGGGTAAAATTATATATTCAATTTAAGGCGGAATAAATAAATGAAACATTCATTCAGTTCCGCAAAATCGGATTTTATCCATTTAACTACATTTCCCACCCTTGACAACTGAATGAAACTGTTTTTGACAAAGTTTGATTAAATCCAGCCAGCAATCCCCTTGTACGGTCGACGGGATAACTATTCTATTCCATTTTCCACTTTATCTCGACGGAATAAGGTGAAAAATGTAACCTTACTTCTGCCGTCGGCTGAAAAGTGCGTGAGTGCATTCGCTAAATCCACTTACGTTACTCATTCCCAGCTGAAACCAACCCTTTAACTATGAGAGTAAGACTTATAATACTACAGCGTAGACGTAACTCTTTGGCCGCCTTATTAAATCATGCCGGAAAATTGTCCCTAAAATGTGCATTTCAGTTCAATTATCCATCATTACTTTCCGCATTCCATACGTTAAGCCAAATGTTCATTTTGAATGAAGTTCAAAGTAGTTTCATAGAGACTCTAAGGCAGGTCGGTGTAGGTTCGACGACGAGACAAGCGAGGAGTAGTGTTAGGTAGAAGTTTAGTGTTTCAGACAGGTAACCACTTCGCGTACATGATAGCCTGAATGTTACTCTAGCTATACTGGCAAGTTCATTTATTTTCCGTTCAACATCTTTTTCGTAAAATAGTAATGAACCTTTTTGCGTTTATGAAATTTGTATTTTTAGCAATAAAAGACACACGGATCAAAGATAACAATTATAATCACTTTTTCTACAAATAATAAATGAATTTACATCAAATCTACTATTTTACAATAACAATCATAAGAGCAACTCCTCAACAAACCAACTATTACAAGAATTTATCACAAAATCTAGGCTATTCCCGCGTAAAAA
This sequence comes from Epinotia bilunana, assembly GCA_947049275.1. Classification (NCBI taxonomy): domain Eukaryota; kingdom Metazoa; phylum Arthropoda; class Insecta; order Lepidoptera; family Tortricidae; genus Epinotia; species Epinotia bilunana. The sequence goes on along the minus strand of OX346269.1, from coordinate 20,708,730 downwards.
TGACAGCTAATGTCAATCGGGCCGTTTAAGGCGTCTTTAAAACCGTCGAAGATCCATCAGTATAATATAAATGGGCATGTAAATGATATGTGCGGTTTGCGGAATGACTGCGAATCTGGCAAGCCAATAATGATCGGGGTATTTAATTAAATCCCGCTTGTACAAAGTTCCGGGTTCAAAGCTTTTATGAATGCTCGTGTCATACCCAAATTCGTTGGTCGGCGCGTTTCATCTATAGGTTGTATAATGTATATGGTGTTATGTGAAGCAACGGTCTATGCATAGGGCAATACAGAGGCATTCTGATATATTTTTTTGTCGATTTTCGCTAAAAACTGGAACACCGCTTCCTATTTAAGAGAAAAGTGAACTTTCATACAAAAACCTCAATTCGGAGGTACGGTAACTTTTAATTAGATTAAATTGTGGAAGAGCAGTCGAGTGCCGGGCCTCGAAATTGCCGCTTTTGTGTCGACTAACCTTCCTCTTAAGACACTCACGTGTCCATTTAAAACACCAAAAGCAAGAATAGGAGTTAAATTTCGTGAAATATTTTTTGGAACAGCTACGCACACATCTAAAATAAATCATGGATGCTGGGCACGTTTAATTTTCTGATTTTACTTTCGGAATGAATTGATGAATGGATGAAGCTGAAAATCTGCCTGATTGCGTCCATTGTTGCTCTGTTATTTATTCTGAGGATATGCTTCAATTCGTTGGGATCACACATACATATACATACATCTCTTAAATTTAGTGTCACGTTGCGGAAAACGTTTCAGTTCAACCATAGCGTTTAGACAGGCGACGCGCGTGATGATGCGGCCACGCGTCGCCAGTCGCCCACACCACACATACCATGCGGAATGAAATAAATAAATATTAGGCAATAATGTAATATTATAAAGCGGTAGATATACGTTGTCTAAAAAATAGGGAAAAAAATACTATTATTTTACCATGAAACGTTTTTATTTTAGTTTACTTTATACTAATTTCAAACAATAATTACGATTTGAAGTAATGTGAAACGAAACGTGTTTTAATCCAACAATCGGCATCTGGTGACGTCACTTCTGTCAAAACTTAGGCACCTCTATGACATCTAGGGAAGAACCACGGACAAACAAATATGGCGAGTGACACACATGAGTGACGTCACAGGAACTGCAGGTCCGTTTAGGCGCGAAAGTTTAAATTGTCAGTTTGTAACAAGTTTTTTTTTTTTCTATAAATTATAGTATTGTAATTTTTTAATACTTACGTGGTCTATTCTCCATGCGATTCTTTCAAATGAAAGCAAAAATTAAAATATTGCATCTTCCCTAGTGACAGCATACGTTTTTTCCATTGTCAACGCGAAACAGGTAAGTTGGTGCAATTCACTCAGTTTTTTTAGTGTGCCACTTTTGGAGCGCTTATAACCTATCTACCTCTTTTATATATTACATCATTGACATTAGGTTAGGGGACAATCTTACACAAATCGAACTAGTCCCATAGTAAGCTCATAAAGCTTGTGTTATGGGTACTAGACGACGATATCATTCGAATAGACGAATTTTAATGTGGTATCTAATTTTAATTTCAATGTAGACATTTTAAATTAATCGTATTTTTATAATTTATTTTAATAATAATATACCCGTGAATGGGTTCTAACAGGTGTATTACATCACATTAAACTTCGTCTCCACCCTTTGAATCCATATCCCCACGCACGCCTTCCAAATGACCGGGGTTCGCCCCGTGAATTTCCATCGGAGATACATTTACATTATACATTTATTATTTTGTTGACGTATAATGTACTTTATCAATTATACACAAATGTCTATGCGTGTATATAATATATGTAAACATTTAAATATGTAGAAAATATCCAAGACTGCTCATCACACAAATATTTGCCCCCATACCGGGATTCGAACCCAGGACCTTCAGCTTCGTAGGCTTTTACTCTCACTACTTACTAGGCGAACCGGTTCTCCAATATCTACATTTACAACCTTTCAACAACATCTACACATGCGTTTTATGTAAGTAACCATGATGACTGTGTATAGATATTTGTGAAAGGTTGTTTCTATGGATATTGGAACTCAACTGTGCACGCACAGCCGTTACCATAGTTGCCTAGCAGGACACGTCCAAAAACAAGCCCAAACAACGTTACGAACTTACGACACGATGCTTTAACAAGTTTAAATCCGTAATTTGCGCTCAAAGTATGCTCTTGAAGAAGTCTCTAGCCTGAAAAGATAAAAATCTTGAATCTAAAGGCGGATTGCACCGACTTACGATCACAGACCGATCAACGTGAAATATAGCGCTCGCAGCTATCATTACACAGAAACTTTTCTAATTTCCATACATTCAGATTTTAACCACCGTCGCCTACGATTACAGACGGCTTGATGCAAACCACCCCACCCTGAGTTAAACAACTTCAAGTATAAACTCCGTGTTTCAATAAATTTAATCACTCTACTTCTCTCATCGTTCAAGGTGCCACGAAAGTTAATTAGTACCGAACGGAACGTCAACACTAGTCCATGCTTCAATAGGTGAAATCAACAGCCTCTTGAAAGTATAGATGTATTATGTGTATGTCCCCGGTCCCTAAACGGAGGGCATTGACTTCTGGGGTCATGTAACGGGGGCCATCCCCTCAGCGAGCCCTCGCTTCTCTCCCATTCAAATGCATGCAGCGAAACAAGATGTGAAGTGTAGCAAAGTTCCTTGTATTTTAATGGGCACTGACAGGTCGGGACGGGATTATGGCTGTTACTTAATTTTTACTGTTAGCAGAAGGTCGTTAGTCGGGGAATTTGAAATTTGGCCTGTTTGTCAATTCTTGTTTGGCAATTGGAAACAACAACAAAGGGAAGTTAGCGAAGTTTTAGCTGCTTAGTCAAAACTTCAAAAGTCTGTTAAGAGATTACAAAAGTTACCTCAAATGAATTAAAAGGTAGAGTTATCAAAATATAGTGACACTTGTATATTTATACATTTTTTTCTTTATTTTCATTTCATTACCATTACTTGCACTTTATGTGGTCATGGGCTCACCGAACTTGTCGAACACTTTGGAAGATTTACCAGTGATATAATATAACCTTTTCATAATCTGGCTGTCACGACTGCAAAATTATAATTAACCAGATTCGAGGTATAGTCATAGCTGGACTGGATTTTTATAATAGGCAGGGATCCCGAACATTGATTTCAAAACCCTCTTGGCGCTCAACACATTTAGTAATCGATTTTAGATGATTTTAGGTTTACTGTTAAATAGTTTTGTACTTTACTTTTCAATTAATGTACCTAGTCTAGCCATAAGTTCTGTTACAAATGAAATGAAACATATTTTTAAAAGGATGTAATTAATTTACCATAAGTAAATGTTTATTTATAGGTAAGTTAATAAGGTTTCTAAACAATATATTTTTTATTCAAAATGCCCGCCTTTAGCTTTAATACACGCCCTCAAACGATCCGGCCACACGTCTATAGATTCACGCACTGTATCCATTGGGAAATTTGCCACTGCTACCTTCAAAGATTTTTTTAGAGAATCGATATTGGCATGGCGTTTAGAGCAGACCATGTCCTCTAACACTGACCACAATTTATAGTCCAGGGGATTTAAGTCGGGACTGGAAGAGGGCCAATCATCTGCCTTGATGAAGTCCGGAACATTCCTTTGCAGCCAAATCTGGGTGGTGCGAGCTTTATGACCCGGGGCTGAGTCCTGCTGAAAGGTCCAGTGTACATTTTTGAACATTGTGTCGTTTAGTGGTTTAACTACTGTTTCTAAAATCGTGTCCTGATACACTTTAGCTGAAATTTTCACTCCTTTTTCGCAAAAATGGATCTCAGAGACGCCTTGATACGACACACCCCACCAAACCATGACGTAAGCGGGATGATGACCTCGCTGAATCCTTCCAACTATCTCTTTAGCTTCTCGAGAGTTGTGTGCGTACACTTTATCATTTTGTTTGTTGTAGTGCTGCTCGATAGTAAAAATTTTTTCATCCGTGAAAAGAATATTTTTATATTTCCCATGTGCGTATCGAGATAAAAGGCTTTTTGATCTTTCAACTCTCTTGTCCTTTAGTGACTGATTAAACATATGTCCTGTATATCGTCGGTAAGCTGCAAGACTCAAGTCATCTTTGATTATACGCGAAAGTGTCCTAGGTGGTATTTTCATTTCCTTAGAAAGGATCTTCTGTTTTCTTATGGGATTTCGGCGAATTCTGGCCCTTACAGCATTAACGGCTTGTTTTGTTCTAACAGTACGTGGTCGGCCAGATCTTTTACTGTCATCGACAGAGGACGTTTTGGTGTATCTTTGAATGGTACGATACACAAACATTCGACTGATCTCTAACTTTTTTAGTGTCTCAAAAATGTGGGACGGCTCCATTCCTACCTTATGCAGAGCATCACAGCAATTCTATTTTCTTTGACACCCCACTCCATTATTAATTTACTTATTTTAATATTATATTGTATATAAATGGTGGCAAAAACATCCAAGTACTTACGTCAAAACACAACATTCGAAATTCGAATTATTATTTTTCTTAAAATCATTGTTAACTGCCAGTAACAGAACTTATGGCTAGACTAGGTAATGAGGTCCGTTATCTACTTAGTTTTATTTGCTACCCGGTCCAACTCGTAATCTGGTACCTTTTATCTATTTTCAACCGTAAATCGGTCAGAATACAATCGTTTTTGTTTCATCTATGATGACAAATATGTTGCCAAGGTGTCTAATCGACTGCCACGGGGCCAGGGTTATGTCACTGTTAAATTTCAAAAAGCATCCCAGACCTCCCCTCAGACAATGTGCAAGTTCTAGTTACATGTGTGGAACATCATTGACTTGACTTCACTGGTTATCTCGTTGTCGACTACGTCAGTCAGTCAATATAACCATGAGTAACGTAGATTCGATACGGTACCTACGCCTGACTTGGCCAAAACAGTTCTCTAGCCAACCAGAGACACGACCGTTAACAGCATTGTGGCTAATAGATCCTTTGGCTGCTGTCCTTTCTATATGCTTTGTTGTCACAATAATAATATTACTTAACAACTTCCACAGCGAAGTAATCTAATAATGTGTATGCTTTATGATTTAGTGGTATATTCAGAGCTGTAAAAGTTCCCTTGTGGCCTATTCGCAGAATATATATTGGAATTTCTAAGAGATGTTTCCAGCTTTTTGTAGATATTGTTGATTATTGTATTAATGTTTGCTGTTATTTAACGGCATCTACACAGCATACAGAGTTGATTAGTAACTTTGCAGGGACAGACTCAGTATAGTCAGCATGGATGCTCAAATTGCATAATGGAGTAGGATTGTTGACTGTTTTATTACCGCCGCTTTATGATGTCCAAGACATGCGATATAAATATCTAGGAAAATGACGTGACAAAAAAAATACACTGGTTTTTCTATACACTTAGCGAGTTATCTCATATAGATATTAGGCCATGGCGATTTCAGATTATACCATGCGTATTTGTTACTACTATTAGTTTTTTTTTTTACTTCGCATCAATGAACTGCAGCTGTAGATTCTCTATAGTGTAATAATCGTGATTGACATCAAATTATGTCATTGTGTTAACTTGATATGCTGCCTATCATTTTATTTTACTCGTCTGAGTAGTTCATTGTCTATTGCTTTATGCATGAGTTGCCTTGTCGCTCAGTTGATGAGACATATTATAATAAATTTGCAGTTTTTTCTACTGACCATCCTTTATTCATCCCATAACACACAGAATAAATCCGGCTACATTTTCCAGTAGGTATACGTAATTGCGGACTTGTACAGTGAACTCTGCACAACCGTTTCACCACAACGATTTCCTGTAAATCTGCCTTGTCTAGACTGAACGTTTTCCCTCTCGGTTGGGTAAACCAAGGCTAACCCCTCGTTAAATCAATAGTTGTACTTATTGGTTGTTTTTGACAAAATTTGATGAACCCGAAAGGTTTTCCGGTTCATTGGCTACATTGTCTGGACCTCTTTCATACTGGAATGGATTAGCCCTCTTCCGATTTCTATCTACAATGTTTTTAGATGTGTGTATGGTAATAGAGCGGTCTCAACTCAAGAGATTTTTGAGTGCATTTGCAGCGTCACTCTGTCAGATGTACTGAACTAACACTAGCTTTATAGTGTGGTAGTCTTATCAAGACAACCTATTCGATAACTCGTCGTCCAATTGCTTTGTGTGTATTAGTTTTTTGCTAGTGCTCGGAAATTATTTAACTCTTAAGTGCATTGTGGTCTCTCCGGAAGACCAGCGCTGGCTCGTGAGCTAACATTATGCTGAGGCGGGACCACTTTGTAACAAACAAATATAGTATTTTATGTTATGTATGCGATTAGATATGTTTTTTTTGTGTTGTTACGAATAAAAAAAATCATTTTATTTTTTTCATTTCTTTCATTTTCATTTTCATTAGTAATTTCAAAATGTTCATACATTTACGCTTCTCTATAGACCGAGCCTTCTCGAATGACTAACCAAAGGATTAAAGTCTGGATCCTTTGTGTTGTCTCGTCGTTAAACTGATGGACCATCACACCGAAGTGCACTGGATCGTTAAACGGGTCACGTCTCGCAGATTGTCTGGATTCTAATTGATGCCATATTGGAGCTCTGTCGATTGAAAACCGATAAGTATTGCTATCTATGTATTAATAGGTTATCGGTGGATGATTGTTGTATTTCGACTGTACGTGCGTAATGTGAATGATTGTCTGTTAATGATAATAGTAGTAGCCTATCCAAATGTCAGCATCATTCTGAATCTAAAAATTGAGGATAGATAAATGTCAACATCTGTCTGCATCTGCAAATTGAGTATAAATATATTCAGAGTATGTTTCAGAATCTACAAATTGAGGAATAAGCTGTCCTTGTGTCCAGGGGGTTGGCTTTTTACTCTGACCCATTTAAGACTAATTGAGACGTCTTTTTTCCATTATTCAACACTAGCGACCCGCCCCGGCTTCGCACTGCACGGGTACTAAATTATACATATAAACCTTCCTCTTGAAACACTCTATTAAAAAAAAACCGCATCAAAATCCGTTGCGTAGTTTTAAAGATCTAAGCATAGATAGGGGCAGACAGCGAGAAGCGACTTTGTTTTATACTATGGAGTGAAGTGAGCAACGATCTGCCTCGAACAGTAAGGAATTAACGAGTGAGCAGCGCGAGCGCGGGCTTATGAAAGCATTACCGGAGTGGATCCTATTACCGAGCCAATTAGCCCGTTGCATCGGATACCAAATGAAGAAGCGTATTTTGCAGAATACAAAGAGGGTTTTTATGAGTTTCTGCGTTTGTCTAATGATTCTAGAACGAATTTACAGATTTTCGGTATACTCTTGGCTCGTCTCAGTCGTTTTTTGTCATGTTCTTAAATTCGTCGCTTTCTGCTTTCGTCACTCATTCTTTATTCGTCACTTTCGATATTTGGCTATTTCTTCTTCCGGCTTAGTTCGGTATTCGTCAACATCGTCTTTAGGCATGTTCAATGTTAGTCTATGTTGTTTTCAGACTCACTCGTTATTCGTACTAAGACCGAACTAAGCCGGAAGAAGAAATAGCCAAATATCGAAAGTGACGAATGAAGAATGAGTGACGAAAGCAGAAAGCGACGAATTTAAGAACAAGACAAAAAACGACTGAGACGAACCAAGAGTATACCAGATTTTCGTGGTGAAGTTTTTTTTTAATTAACAACGTCGGTGGCAAACAACTGTACGACCCGCCTCCCGTCCCGGCTGGTGGTACCTACGTGGCCACCGTAGCGTATGGACGCTTGCACCTCTGGATGCGTGCTATGCAATGGCATTGGCCTTTTATAATACACACCTTTCTTGAAATTAATTCCAACTAAAGTAATTCCACAATCGGAGCATTCGAATGAGGAAATTCCTCTGAAACCGTACCATACGCGACCATTTAAGTTTCATATATGATGTTTAATTTTTCATTCAATGCTGCGCTCTTGCATCCCATCTAGTCTCAGCAGCTCTTCCCTGGTATAATTTGGCCCCTGAATTTGCAAAGAAAATGCATAATCGGAGGTTAGACTTCTAATAGTTGGAAAGTTCCCGATCGGTATTGTGAATTGCTGCTCCAGCCGCCGAGTGGATATGAGTTAGTAGTTGGAAAGTTCCCGATCGGTATTGTGAATTGCTGCTCCAGCCGCCGAGTGGATATGAGTTAGTAGTTGGAAAGTTCCCGATCGGTATTGTGAATTGCTGCTCCAGCCGCCGAGTGGATATGAGTTGGTTCTGCGCCACTTACTAATCATTGAATAATGTGCGGCGCAGGCGCATTGTTCTCTGTTGTTCTTCTTGCGCGTTACATTGTTTAGAAACAATATTTATTGTTAGCCTTCTACGATAACTAGCTATACTCAATGTTATATACGTTTTTATTCTGTTTCTTGTTGGGTTTCTCCTCGGCATCGTCTCTTTCGAATAATTACGATAATTAATTATAATAATAAATGTAATGATAATTGATAATACTTAATACAATAATAATGTATAATATTTAATGATTTTGTGTACTTACTTACATCAAATGTTTTGTTTAATATTCTGTAACAACTGACTGGTTACATATTGAATTGACTTACATTCATGCATTAGAAATTCCTCTACACTATTTCTTCATTTGTTCTGTGTATATCGGACTCAGTTTCTTAAGAATGTCTTTTAGTTCATTAATAAGCTATGTATGTACATTTATTTTTATCCTCGTCGTCTGATATAAATTAGTCAGGAACGGTTAGTAACTATACGGTTATAATTTAGTAGTTCATCTGTCATTGTCATTTTGCAGAAACAAATGAACAACAAGTAACTACGGTTTGACGTTTTCACTAGTTCAGTCAGCGCAGCGACCCTCATTGTCAAAACAAAAAGGCTTGTGATAACTTCGAGTCTATTGTTTTGCGTAGCTAATTAAATTATATTGTCTGTTCGTTCGATAATCAATGCACACACCTGCGTGGCAATATTGTGGCGATAGTGGGGCAACCTCATTATTAGATCGCATACGTTATTTTATACTTCCATTTATATAAACTAGAGCTTCGGGTTACTTGCATTTGAGTGGATCCACTGTTAGTTACCTAAATGACCCTTAGGTATTTCAATGCGAATAAAGGGTAAGCGAATAGCATTATTTTTACCGGTCTGCCCATGCCCAACCCAATTGTCATTAAGGGGCTCCCATACCTACATGCATGACCTTCGATCTGAGTCCTTTAGTTTTCTAATGTTTTTTGTACCTTATTATATTAACAACAACGGCTTTAAGAAATATATTATCCCATATTTTCTTCAAAAATCATTGTTTTCGAGATATTTGGCATCAGTTGAACAATTTTAGTCCAAAAACTGGTTTTCTGGCCATAACTTTTGTGTTAATTGGTTTAAAATGAAAACCCTAGAGACGTCACAGACGAACCCAAATACCTATGTAGATTTCGTATATGTTAGATCTTTCACGTCAATAGAGATACAAAATAAGTGTTTTTTAGACAATGTTTAAAAAAATTATACAAAATTAAGTGTTCATTTGTTTCAAAATCCGGAAGACGAAAATGGAGATAAAAGATTGAAGAACCGATAGCCGTTTGATTTATAATTCTATCTGTAGTGCAAAAGTAGGAGATACGATTCAAAACTAGTCAAAAATCGATGAAAACCTCGGGTAGCCCCTTAATACTCGTAAATGTATGCGTGTTTCTAATTGTTATCGTGGGTCAGGTTTTAGATAAAAACAAAGGTACATAACATGCATTGCGGTTTTATTTAATATAAAAGTCATACATGAACATGGCAATCGTTGCCTTAACAATGTCCATACATTTTGGACATTTATGAATATTGCAAACAAATAAATACTTTTATTGTATGTATGTAAATTTAGATAGCGATACGTTTCGAATATGTTATACCTATTTTCGAATTTCGAATTTAAATTATCTTGTGGTAACGCCTGGTAACTGGTAATAGACGGAACAAAGGTTACTTTGCATTGAATAAAAAAAAGTATAGATCGTTCAATTCATGAAAAAGCGCCCAGATCTACTTTGACTATGGAAAAAACCCAAATAATTGCCGGCGCAGGGTTTTCTCTCCCGCGCGACGCCCGCTCCCCGTTATCGTCATACCCCTGCACCCGCGCGCCGCGCAGGCAAGGAATGAGTTCAGCGGTCGGACTATAGCAAGCGAGCTGGGGCGCTTCCTTATGGATGAACGAACACTGACGCGATTTTTTTCAAATATCTCCATTTTTATCGCACTTGCAAATCTTTCAATATTAGAGTAATAGAGATAGTGACATACGAAATGTGATTTTTGGTCCTTGTGTTATATTATATCCCTAGATTTACTATGTCAAAGCAACCCCAAACAACCAGATTTGTGTCATTATCATTTCAAATGCTAAGATATGATATCCGTCGCCGCGTAACGAAAAGCATATTAGCAGTGGGACGCGAAGGGCGCCGCGGGCGGCGCCGGGTCACGGTCCCTAGCTTACGTTACGAGTCACGAAACGAGCCCACGGCAATTACGGTTTCCGTGTGTATATGTACATTATTTGTAGTGAATTAGGATTAGTTATCTACGCCGTTTGCAACAAATTAAATTGAATTTTCTTTTAGTCATTCTACTATCTTAGCGAGGTTTTATCTGCTCAATTTTGTAAGTTTTAGTTTATTTAAAATAATGTTGTTGAAATTTTAAATGAAGATACAACAACAAACATTTAATGCTTCTGAAAATATGGATGAATACTAACAAAGTTGTAATTCGAGCTATGGTCGACTACCGTTCTTGAAAGTTTAGTTGGACGAAATTGTTCAATTATAAAAAAAAAAACTGCAATGCAAGACCATCAATAGTGAATAAACACTTAGTAGGTTAATGCGAAGACAACCCTAACAACGAGGACAAAAGCCCTTTGTCCCACCTGACACGAAGCGTAGCGACAGAGCGCCACACGATTAGTTCACATACCTAATACACAGATCAAACAATAATAAGCTATACTGATGTAATGTGATACATGGAAAAGCAATAAATGAATTATGAATACTATTTGCACAAATCTTACACAAATAGACCTAGTCCCAAACTGGGCAGTCAGCAGCAGAAGTTACTAGCGGTCCGAGTGCTCAAAATGATCTACACTCCAACTCTAAATCTAAATTTTGAGCGTGATCTTTTTCTTAGCTACTTCTGATGCTGACTACTATGGGCACTACGATGAACATACTTGTAGATCAATAAATAGTTTAATACATAGAAAACAAAACATCCATGACTCGGGAACAAATATTGCCCTTACCGGGATTCCAATCGAACCCAGGACCTCTTGCTTCGTAGCCGGGGTCAGTACCAATTAGGCTAAAGCGGTAGCGGTAGTAATAGCTACAATATTCATAAAGTTTAGCATACGGTTGTTAGTTGAACTCCAGGGCTGCATTATTGATAAAGTTAGCTTTACTGAATAGGAATGTCGGCAAGGAGCCAATGGCTAATCGCGGGCAGTTATTGAAAACTGCAATACAGTTCAAATTTACATTAAATGACAGTGCAATTTGAATCTTCTAGCTTGGAAAATACCGTCTCTATTTCAATGGAATATGTAGTTATAGTCGACCTCACCAATTCAAAGATACTTCCCGTTTCCTAATGCTAAATTGAGTCAAGTCAACTCGTTTCGTGACTTTAATTTCCTGAATATTAGATTATAAGAGCGATTGAATTAGCCATGGATGCGAATAAATAAATAAAATGTCCTAAGCATCAGTTTCCTTTGTAATTACTAAATGCCAGGGTTTCATCGTCATAATCATTAATCAATACTTCTTCTCATTGGTTTGATCGCAGGTCTGTAAAGTACCTAGTCTAGCCATAAGTTCTGTTACAAATGAAATGAAACATATTTTTAAAAGGATGTAATTAATTTACCATAAGTAAATGTTTATTTATAGGTAAGTTAATAAGGTTTCTAAACAATATATTTTTTATTCAAAATGCCCGCCTTTAGCTTTAATACACGCCCTCAAACGATCCGGCCACACGTCTATAGATTCACGCACTGTATCCATTGGGAAATTTGCCACTGCTACCTTCAAAGATTTTTTTAGAGAATCGATATTGGCATGGCGTTTAGAGCAGACCATGTCCTCTAACACTGACCACAATTTATAGTCCAGGGGATTTAAGTCGGGACTGGAAGAGGGCCAATCATCTGCCTTGATGAAGTCCGGAACATTCCTTTGCAGCCAAATCTGGGTGGTGCGAGCTTTATGACCCGGGGCTGAGTCCTGCTGAAAGGTCCAGTGTACATTTTTGAACATTGTGTCGTTTAGTGGTTTAACTACTGTTTCTAAAATCGTGTCCTGATACACTTTAGCTGAAATTTTCACTCCTTTTTCGCAAAAATGGATCTCAGAGACGCCTTGATACGACACACCCCACCAAACCATGACGTAAGCGGGATGATGACCTCGCTGAATCCTTCCAACTATCTCTTTAGCTTCTCAAGAGTTGTGTGCGTACACTTTATCATTTTGTTTGTTGTAGTGCTGCTCGATAGTAAAAATTTTTTCATCCGTGAAAAGAATATTTTTATATTTCCCATGTGCGTATCGAGATAAAAGGCTTTTTGATCTTTCAACTCTCTTGTCCTTTAGTGACTGATTTAACATATGTCCTGTATATCGTCGGTAAGCTGCAAGACTCAAGTCATCTTTGATTATACGCGAAAGTGTCCTAGGTGGTATTTTCATTTCCTTAGAAAGGATCTTCTGTTTTCTTATGGGATTTCGGCGAATTCTGGCCCTTACAGCATTAACGGCTTGTTTTGTTCTAACAGTACGTGGTCGGCCAGATCTTTTACTGTCATCGACAGAGGACGTTTTGGTGTATCTTTGAATGGTACGATACACAAACATTCGACTGATCTCTAACTTTTTTAGTGTCTCAAAAATGTGGGACGGCTCCATTCCTACCTTATGCAGAGCAATCACAGCAATTCTATTTTCTTTGACACCCCACTCCATTATTAATTTACTTATTTTAATATTATATTGTATATAAATGGTGGCAAAAACATCCAAGTACTTACGTCAAAACACAACATTCGAAATTCGAATTATTATTTTTCTTAAAATCATTGTTAACTGCCAGTAACAGAACTTATGGCTAGACTAGGTATAACTATAACTAATCTCATAGTTAAAAAATATACCTAGACGCGTAGGTCAAACACTTGGGTGTTAAAGTTAAATGGCAAATAGACAATATATAAGCCTACCAGAGACTATTCCAGGCAGTAATTAAATTGCGAAGAGTGACCTTCGACTTACAGGATCCAACCAGCAACAATATAATGTAGGAACATACGATGACAACATCTCTCAATTGGCCATCTATACGATTTTTGTACCTTTGTTAGAAACAAAGAAACCTTGTTTCAAGTCGACGCAGCGCCCAATGGCCCCTCGGGCCCCGAGTCTGTTTGAATGCGCATCTAGCAACAAAACAAAGCCACAGAGGGCCCAGAATCGATGCTAAAGGGCCGTCCTTGCTTTGGAAGCGGGCCGAAATGGTGCATCTAGCAACTGGGTCAAGCTCGGAGCGTCGGGTCGGCTGCCACGTGTTGCCCCACTCCCCTCGTCGACAAACAAGCTGTAAGCACTCCTAACGTAAACGCTTTTAGGCCTAGTTTCCTTTGAGCTGACTAGTTACATTTGGCCTTGTATTCCGCCCGCGCAATGTTCATGCCATTATCGACTTTATGACACTGAGTGAAGGCGCTATTTGGTATAGTAGTATGGCTAGGCTGAATGTTTTGATGGCATATTTGTATTATTACAAAAATACGGAAGTCAGGGATCTATAGGTGTTGTGTTGATTGTTAAGCAACAGTGTTGTGACGCAGGACGTTGACCTTGTTCTTGAAAATAAACGAAGTATCATGCTGAACTGCAAATTATGTGACCTAGTTTTGTAATGGGAAACAGCAAGCTTCCCAGCGGACTCGCTTCTGGGAATTGGCTGTTACTAGGTTGCATGGGATCGCACAATCGATATGAACTATTCAATGTACATTTTATTACTTAAACATTTACCTAGTAAGAGTACCCAATATCGCACTTCTTTGTTGTTTAATTAGTTTGGTGTATGAATTGTGAATCATGTAAAATTTGTATGACGAGAAGATCTGGCAACAAATAATTATTAAATGGGCCTGGACTGGACTTTTAGCTTCTGCTACTGTGAAAAGGAAAACATTCAACCTTAACAAACGTTATAGCTATACCTAGTGTTGTGAGAAGATGGGGTGAACCAACTTTTCTTGGCGTGTTTTGTTCTTAGCCTCTTTTCTCCCTTGTTTATCAAACTTCTTTCACTGTTTTCCACATAACGCTAAAGTGGCTTACTCTCCATTTCCCCCTTCCGACAGGGATAGGAAATATGAATGCACGAGTTAACGGTGTCAGAAGGCGGTCGCTATCGCGTAAACAACTTTCCCCGCTTACATCACGACACAAAGGGACCGCTCTTCTGCCTAATATGTTTAGCACAAGTTGCTCCGAAGTCGCGTCGCGCGCGACTCCCATCTCACTCGCACTCTGTGAATTAGAAAAAGTGTGAAGAGATACATCGCGCGAGCGAGAACGCGGAGACAATGACGTATGAAGACCAGGCAGATAACTTATTTCTATCCCTTTCTTACTCGTTGTTAAGTACAAGACTCGTTGTAAGAAGAGATCGGGTATATAGAATACGTTCCATTTATTAGGGCCTATCTGCCTTTTTCCTTAATCTGTGATAACACCATTACTTTGACAACATGACAACGCACGACCAAATATCCCCAACAGTAACAATCAATATGAACATCCGCCCCAGAGTCTATAAATCGTCCGTGACATTATGAAGTTAAGCAGGTGAATTGTGCAGTTATCTTGCCTTTCAGCGCCCCAGTTGCGGCCCGCGGGCGCGGGGCCTTGACCGCCCCCCACCCGATCCGGCACATTACTCCTTAAATTTATAACTTTGGGGGTTTTAATGTTCACGGATAAAGGCAACCCAAAATTCCCATATTCGCTCTTTTTCATTTTTTATTTTTTGTGTGATGATGAATAAACTTGGGGAACCATCCGTAGGTAGATATTATTCATATTCATTTATTCGTTGCAGGCATGCTGCTACAGGATGATGACGTATGATAGTTTTATCTACGTATTGTACCCATAACGATCATGGCATCTGTTGAGTAATCATCATGATATTCATGATAATAGATTGTAACTAGTTACCCACGTCAAGAGGAGCCATCCTCCATTTTCTTCAACTGAGCCTCTTGGGAAATTCATAAGACCGCAGGAACATCCAATCGTTACCGCGAGACGCTCGTTATAAAAAATATTGCGTCGAAGAGCTTTTTAAATCTAAAATATCCCGATATTGAACCAAGGCAGCGTATTCTCAAGAGTGCAATTCTGAATAGCAGTTGGAGATTTTAGACAGGAATCCAGATATTTCAGGCAGCCGAGTCCGGTAATTAGGTCTCGTAGAATGCGCAAAACGAGAATATCGTCTACTATCAAATAGCCGTCGTATTTATAAACTGCTTCGGGTATAATCTCCGTTGCGGTTCCTATTAAGTACCAGAATTACAAAATTTCAGAATTTATCGGTTCCAGGATACCTATAAGGACAATTTTAATTAAATTATCATAACAACAGCGCACTGTGAATCGAGTAGAACATGCAAATGGGACAAAAACCCTTATCAAATATCCAAAAACTCATTATGGTAGGTCATTACTAATGACTCTAATGAGTATACATTAAGAGTCCCACGTGTTATTTTTTCCTGCAACCCCCCCTTACATGAGTAATTAAGGTGACTATATAGGATGAGTGCAAATTTACTATGCATTCATTTGCGTAATTGCTCTTGGCTTAAAAATAATTGTGTGCATTTCCAAGTTATTTGTGTTTATTTCATTATTATGGATTCCAATTTGGAGGGTAAGTAGTATTTTTAGACGTATATTGATTATAAAAATATTCATTGTATTTTGTAAAACATCAACATGTTTCCGAATAATCATTGGAATTTTACCCTAACTTTGACTTTCATGGTCAAGAAATTACATGTCGGCATCTGTCTACTCTGTGAAATTTATATATAATATACTTATAACTATAAACCGTCATATTTAATAAACTCCCTATCCAACTTTTGAGTACAACTATTTTTTTTATTTTTTCTTTCAGAATTCGATTTTTGCATTTCAAAAGTCAATTTCTTCGATGTATGGCAGAGACATTTGAAGGAAGCGAGAAACAACGAAATATATACATTTATATCATCTGAGCATGATTTAAGTGGAATAACCGAGGACTCCCAGAGACAAATTAAGGTAAAGATATCCCAATTTTCATCCAGGATAGCTCAGAAGTGGGATGCTGCTGGTAAATGTAGACAGCGATTTCTCGAGAAGAACTCTGACTGGCTTCATGGTGAACCTATCAAGTTTGAAGTTCATAGACGTACGACGATGCCGTCATCATCCACTGAAGCTGTAGCAGGCCCTGGAAGGCCCCAGAAGGAATTCTCGGACTCTGCGGCCTGAAGACTAAACGACGACGAGCAGAGAATTTAGTTCAATCTACAAGTTCCGAGGAGTTATTGTTTGCAGCAGAAATTTCGTCACGTCAATCGGGCTCCAAGGAAGTGGCTAGAAGAATGAAGAACATAATTGAAGATAACAAGAGCGGCGACACCTCAGGCAACAAAGAAAACACCAAGTCATGCAAAGAAAACGCTAGATGTTTGACGAATGAAGAAGCTTTGGCGTGCTATATAGATAGCAAATTGACTACATGCACATACAACATCATAAGGCAGTCGACTAGTAAGGTAGGGCATACCGTATTTCCATCATTGTATTGTTTAAAAAAGGCTAAAGTTGCATGTTATCCTCCTGAAGATAGCTTTTTGATTAATGAAACGCGTGCTGAAATCAACGTTCAGGCAGTTTTAGATAAAACCGCTGAACGTTTGGTTTTATCACTGGAAGATGTTTTAGATAATTTAGTGTCCCCTTGTTCATCATTCAAACTAATTAGTAAATGGGGTTGCGATGGAAGTTCCGGTCATAGTACATACAAACAAAAGTTTACGAATAGTAATGACACTGATGAATTTTTGTTTGTATATTCGTTCGTTCCGCTTCAATTACGGGATGATGCTGACAATGTCGTTTGGCAGAATCCACGCCCGTCATCTACTGCATATTGTCGTCCAATAAAGTTTATTTTTTCCAAGGAAACAAAAGAATTGACTATTGCCGAAACAAATCGAGTCTTGGAAGAGATAAACGCTTTATTGCCAACATTATGCAAGGTGATGGGAAGGGAAGTTTCTGTTGAACACATTATGCTTTTTACCATGGTTGACGGAAAAATTTGCAATACTATGACCGAAACTTCTTCTGCTCAAAAATGTTTCATTTGTGGAGCTACTCCAAAAGTTATGAATGATGAATCTAGGGAATATATTGCAAATAATGATAATCTTGGTTTTGGTTTATCAACTCTCCATGCTTGGATTAGATGTTTTGAGTGTTTACTTCACATAAGCTATCGCCTTGAAGTAAAAAAGTGGCAACTTAGAGGAGAAGCCGATAAAGCGAATGTAAAGAAACGCTCACTAGAAATTCAAACTAGATTTAAAACGGAAATGGTACTGATCGTTGATAAACCAAAACCAGGCTTTGGTAATACTAATGATGGAAATACAGCTAGAAGATTTTTTGAAAACCCGGAGCTTAGTGCTGCAATTAAAGGGTTAGATGTATCACTCATTAAAAAATTTGATATAATACTTCGAGTTCTATCATCGGGCTATGAAATAAATTTAGAAGCGTTTGAAAATTTGACACGGGATATAAGAAAACATTATTTAAATCTCTATTCGTGGTATTACATGCCTGTTACAGTACATAAATTATTGATTCACAGTAGCGACATTATCCGATCAGCACTATTGCCGATTGGACAGTTATCCGAGGAAGCACAAGAAGCTCGAAACAAAGATTGCAGACGATTTAGGGAACATCACACACAAAAACGATCTCGTCAAGCCACGAATAGAGATTTAATGAATATGCTGTTGATTACATCTGACCCTTTAATTAATAGTTTTAGAAATGTACCAAGGCAAAGAGTAAACTCGTTGTCTTCTGATGTTTTAGCATTGTTGAAACCCCCTAGAGTTAATGAAACTAATGTAGATGTAGTGTCTAGTTTGTTTAGTGTAGATGATCATGACACGTCAATTAATGATTCGCAGGATGAAGATGATGACGGTGAAAGTAATTAATAAAATGACCGCTGTAATTAACTCTAATTGATTTATATGTACCTACTTAAGAATCCTATGTAAATGTAGTTCCTAATTAGTTTTACTTTTCCTTGTAATGGCATGATAATGTTAAAAATGATGTTGATTAAAAGATTACTGCAACAGTAGATTTAGTATTTTATGTGTACATGTAATAAAATATATAATTCATTATTGTACATTCACTTTTATAATATTGTTTTTTCTGAACCCCCACCCTACCCCTCTAAGTTACGAACCAAAGTACATAAACTACACGTATATGTATATTCATACATAATGAGCTCGTATAAGCTCAAAAAACTACTAAAATAATTTTGTCCCATATGCTTGTTCTACTCGATTCACTGTGCAGCGCCTTATTGACTACCGCTACCGCCAAGCCTATTTTTTTCCTGGGAACGATGCATTTTGTCCAAAATAAAAACTAAACCAAAGCATTAATGGCTTTGCCTATTTTGATCGTACATACAAAGCAAGGTAAGTACGTCTTGAGCATAATAGTAGCCAGCCAACATTTTGCACAGTTAGACCAGCACGGCTATCATGCGACGGCGCGCGAGCTCTCTCGTTTTTTATCGCACTATCCGTCACTTTCTTATTAGAACACATAGAAAAAGAGGTATGGTGCGAGAAAAATCGAGAGTATGTCGCGGCCGTCTCATGAAAGACGTGCAGGTTAGACAGTTTAGTGTGCCACTTCGGTGTTTTACTGAATTAATTTGATTCTCGTTATGAAAAACTTACGAGTTAGTATGTTTACGTAATACAATATAGACTTTGATGTCAGAATATTGGAAATGTACGTCGATATTCTTGTATAAAAGCAGGTATTGCTGTATCCCTTCCACCAAACATGTGTTACGTGTATTTTTTGGGAACGCCGATAATACATTTATCGAAGGGTCGGTGCTGGCTTATTTATAGATTTGAGAATAATAATTCTCAAATAGCCACTGCAGATCGAACCTGTATTGGAATATTAGTACAAAATCAAAATTGGCATAACCTGTTAACTACTTCATTACTGATTTATTTCAAATTAACTTGTAATAATATTTTATAAAGTATTTACTATCCATTACATGTGGTAAATCCGCCGGTTGCCCTGTAACAACTTTGCTATGATGTTTCACGATGACTTGCGATTACCAAGGTGAAGTAGGTGTGAGACTTGTTAAAGAGCCCGTCAAAGGACCCAGCTAATCCCTGCTTACCCAGAGCTCTACCGGTAGCCATTGACAAATTGCTCGCTCAATTGACTTAACTTTTAATTAACTTAAGGTCCATGTAACGTGTGAACTTTAGCAATTTCAATAGCATCGGAATTCACTTTGTTTTAGGGTGGTATTCCACTTGTCCAAGATCTTTGTCCAATGTGCATTGCGTCTCACTCACTCTTTAAGCAGAATGTGAGACGCAGATACACATTGGACAAAGGTCTTGGACAAGTGGAATACCACCCTTAGTGATCACGAATATTGCCACAAAATGTCAGTTATGTATACGCGGCTTGAAAGTAAACGAGCAAAAATCGTAATCAGGATAAAAATGTGTAAGGCATGGCAGAACCGCAGTACAGGAAGTTAGCAGCATTAGTTAAAGATATTTTTATTCTATCATTGTTGTTAACAGTGCCGGATGCCAAGTTGGCAATTTTTGCAGTCATCTTGCACCGGCCAGACGCGATGTCTCTTGTTATTTATTTTTAACTTCTCTTGCTCCCAGTGCCGTCGATCGTCGAACTGCCATATTTTGCATCCTTGCCAATAAATCCACCGATGTTTTTTGTTTAATTTATTGCCGAAGTTGTAAACCACAGGATGTCTGGAACGTTTTGTAAAACATACGGACGGACGATGGGAAAGCATACCAAATATTATAAATTGAGAGAAAGATATCAGAATCGTGGCGAATGCAAATTAATATTTCTTTAAGAAGTGTCCTTTTTATCTTTTGCCTGAAAAATGATTTCACGTTTGATTCTGGAAATATTTTTTCTTTCATCTCATATATCATATCATCCCTTAATCTTCAAAAGCAGGGACCTTTTCAACAACTCCTTTGTTAACAAAGGGATTTCCCTGAAGCCTCCCATATTTGTATAGGTTTTTATCGTCTCCACAAATTAGCGAGCCCGATCTGGGTCGAAGCCAACCAACGGCAGGTCAAGTTCGCACTGGTCTTAATGCTGACACACGAATGCAAATCTTATTACCGTTTTCATACGTGCTAGATCGTAGTGACTGAAAAATTTAAAACTCGCGGTCATGTGTGGTTTAACTGTATTTGTAGCGTTTTCCGATCATACGATTTTCAAAACCCATTTTTAAAGGGAAAACACAAAGTTATCTGGCGTTGTATCTTTCACCATCATAACTCTTATTTCTTTATGTTTACCCCTATTAATGTGATCGCTCCTCGCTCCAGCACGGCTAGCACGCGACGGCGCGCGAGCTCTCTCGATTTTTCTCGCACTATCCGTCTCTCTCTTATTAGAACACTTAGAAGAAGAGGTGTAGTGCGATAAAAATCGAGAGTATGTCGCGGCCGTCGCGTGCTAGACGTGCTGGACCCAAACTGTTTTCACCAGGCGGCGGAGGGATGTTTTCCCGGGGGCGGCGATTGCACGGATCTCAATATAGATGTGTGTCAAGGTCGGGTCGGCACGGCATGCGATAAAATCATACCTGTATATTTCCTACTTCTTCTGGTGGCATTAAATCGACCTCTCTTATTTTTATTTTTATTCGCCCCGCCTTGCCTTTTTATATTATGTTGTATACCAACGTTGTGCTTGAGAAAATTATGCGAAAAAAATGTTTCTTGGCAGAAATTGAATTGCTCTTTCCTGCACGGCTATCACGCGACGGCGCGCGAGCTCTCTCGATTTTCTCGCACTATCCGTCTCTCTCTTATTAACACTGAGAACAAGAGGTATAGTACGAGTAAAATCGAGAGTATGTCGCGGCCGTCGCATGATAGCCGTGCTGAATTCGTAAAAGAGCTATAAAAGTATTAATATGCAGTCCTCTTTAAAACTGACGGTCTATATTCCATAGACGCTCCCAAGGTTACTTTAGTTGTGGACAGCAAGACATACTCCCGTCGTCGTCTAATCGTAAAAAAGTTTATTTGTATGTATATACTAGCTGGCCCGGTGAACTTTGTCTCACCTAGGTAGGTACATGTATGCATTTGTTGTTTTTTGCACGTTACGGATTATACAATCATTGTATTCGAAACCCTTATTTAAATACGTTCTTTAATTTGAGGTGAGAGATTACCGTATCGACGGGATGTAGATCAAATGTTTGACAGGTAAGACACCTAGGAACATTTTGTATGTGGATGATTTTTCTTTCATTTTTTTTCCGTCAATTTTTTCAATGCTTTTAATAGTTATTCTGCTATAAGGGGCCGAGACTAATCCAACAAATCAAAAACCATGAAAATCGGTCCAGCCGTTCTCGAGTTATTACTCGAGGACCGATTTGACACGACTGTTTTATATATTAAGATTCCTGTGCACACCTACCTTATTGAAAATATGCCTTCTTTATTGTTAAGTCTTCTTACGTCATGACTTTGAAATTTTGAAAACTCTATACTACCTCGAATCTGGTTAATATCTTTTCTTTAGTGTTTATTTTATTTATGTCTATCTAGAGTTTTCTTCGTTTATCGACTTTGATGTTCCCTAGTTCCTTAAAACTCACCTTAGTTTCGATTTCGTTTTCGTTGTTACTACCCGCTGTCACGACAACCCGAGGCTTTACCTTACGAGGGCTTTTGCATTTCGTTTGCGACGTAACATCGAACGATCACTATTGATTTAT
Source organism: Epinotia bilunana (assembly GCA_947049275.1). Lineage (NCBI taxonomy): Eukaryota > Metazoa > Arthropoda > Insecta > Lepidoptera > Tortricidae > Epinotia > Epinotia bilunana. Next base: position 20,686,378 of record OX346269.1, on the reverse strand, counting down.
TGTTGGGTTTTGATGGTGTATGAACGTTTACAGTTAATCCACAGCTAAACCATTTTCCTAAAACCCGATGTTGAACGTGCTCATAAAGTGTCTCCAATGACAGTTAACTGCTTGTATTTCTCTTGTGCCCCACGGGCGACCCTCGTTCAGAACTTTTAACAAAAGTTCTTGAGTTTAATCATATTTCTTGTTCTTAATGATATAATGGTTAATATATTACCTTATACGTAGTCGGTCCCAAAGTTCTGTCACTGGCATATTATTTTTAAATTTAGAAGATGATTTTAAGAAAATTTTATTGCATTCCATTTTTGAATGTTTGACAATTATTTTAAAACAAAAAACAGTCATTCGTTGCAATTTCTCACGATGGAGTGGACATAGAAAGAAAACCGAATAGCTGTTTTAGCATTGCACCGCTGTGGGCACTCGCCAAGTACGATTTTCAAGTTGCTCAAAAATTTAAAAATAACGCTTAGGTTTGTGTACCGTACTATTGATAGGTACAATGAAGTCTCCAGTGTTGAGGACAAGAAAATAATTGGCCGGCCTCGCTCCGTACGAACACCAGCAGTGATCAAAGCGATCAAGGCGCGCATAGCAAGAAATCCTGTCCGAAAACAGAAATTGATGGCTTTGCAGATGGGTGTCAGTAGAAAAACCGTCAAAAAGGTTTTAAACGAAGATCTTAGTCTACGAGCATACAAAAAAAAGCGTGGGCACTTACTTAATGCCCGTCTAAAAACAATAAGGCTTAAAAGATCCCGGAAGTTGTTAAAGCGGTACGCGAAAAATCGACACCGTGATATCCTCTTTACAGACGAAAAGATTTTCTATATTGAAGAGAAGTACAATAAACAGAATGATAGAGTGTACGCTAGGAGCTCTGAAGAAGCAGGAAAAAGAGTTCCGCGGGTGCAACATGGGCATCACCCATCATCAGTGATGGTCTGGTTGGGTGTATCTTATTACGGGCCAACTGAGGTTCATTTTTGCGAAAAAGGTGTCAAAATCAGTGCGAAAGTATACCAAGAGACAGTTTTGGATAAGGTTGTCAAAGATCTGCCCAACACGCTATTTTCGGGACATAATTTTGTGTTCCAGCAGGATTCTGCGCCAGCATACAAAGCCAAGACCACTCAAGCCTGGTTTGACCGTCAAAAAATCGACTTTATAAGACACGAAGATTGGCCTTCCTCTAGTCCGGACCTTAATCCTTTGGACTATAAAATTTGGCAGGTCTTAGAGGGGAAGGTCTGTGCTAAACCACATAAAAATTTGGAGAGCCTAAAGTCATCTTTAAGAAAAGCAGTCACTGAGATAGATATGAAAATGGTGCGTGCTGCGATAGACGACTGGCCGCACCGATTAAGGGCCTGTATTAAAAACAAAGGAGGTAATTTTGAATAATTTTGAGTAATTTTAATTCTTTATTAAATGTACTTTAAATCGGTATATAATTTATTAAAAATGTATTGCTACTTTTGTTTTTATCATTATTTTCATTTGTGACAGAACTTTGGGACCGACTAGGTATGTAGATTGTTTTGTCCCTTTCTAACTAAAGCATAAAAATCAACGCCTTATTTGAGGTTCGCAGGATTATATGCTAGTTGCATTTATCGAGCTTTGCCACAGCTTCGTTGATAACACAGCATTGCTGATTAATACCGTACCTCTCATCTTATGTAATGTTTTCCAATAAAGTAGGCAACGACGCAACAAAATTCTTTACTTTCACCAATAATTTATCTCCAATTTGCCACTTTTGTCATATTTTTCCGTTTTCCAGTAATAGGAATTCCAATAGAGCTTTAAACTCGTTACAGACGGTTCCAATGGCGCCAGAAGGCGATACTAACAGCGATATTAACTGGACGTCGCTTGTAACTTTAGCCGTGTCTCCTTGAACGAGACCCGACACCGATCGGTTCCCCAGGGGCTGTTTCTAGGCTAAGCTAGAGTGCTCTTTTATCTCTACAAAAGGGTTACCATCCTCAGCTAAGAACTGATATTTCTTAAGACACGTTTTGAGTTACACGTAAGTAGTTTACGTTTCTGGGTAGTGATGATCATAGTGATGATTTAATTCATTTGTGTCATGTTCCGTAAGATTATGGCGGCATTGTTCTTGGCTCTTGTCGGTTGAGTGGTGACCTATATTTTACCCAGTCCCGGCGCGTGTGCTCAGAGGTTTATCGAAAAACGATATAATGGTTTAGCCGTTGTATGCTGCACTCGCGCAGACCTGCAGACCTTGGGGGAACTACTGGAGATTTCGTTTCGATAAGGTTAATGTAAGTGCAGCTAGGCTAGCACAATAGGGGTGTGACCTACTATTTTTTACAATGCCATTCGAACCAGTTTTTGGAGAGGAACAAATGTTTGTATGGGAGCAACTACAATCAAAGAACATAAATACCCAAAAATTGGAGTCAAAGACAAACCTCGCTGGCGGCAGCCGAAACGATTCATACTAATTGGCATAAAAGTATGACGTCACAGTCTGCGCAGTTGTACCAATCGTTGTATGGAGTAATCAAGTAAATTGCTGTTTCAGTCGCGAATTACTGCGTTTAGGTCCATAATATAAACCGTAAGGATTTTTTGGTAGCTTTAAATTGACTCTTGGGCAATAAAAATCCTATAAAAAATCTTTTTATGATTTCAATTATATTTTTTAATTTATACTTTATTACAATAATTTGATGGTTAGCATACTCTCCATTTAGCAACACTACGTTATCAATTTTAACATAAGTCTATTGAGGCCGCTAACGACGCGAGACGAGAAAAATATATCCTTCTCTTTCTAATTTGCACAGTGTGTAGTCCAGTAAATCAACTGACAACTCGTATGGAAAAAATGTCAATTTTGGAAATAATTTATAATAGCTTACTTTTTATGTGTAACGGATATATTATCAATTAAATAGTTACCCAGCGACAAAATCCGACAAAATTTCAGACATCAAAAAAATGATAAATTAACTAACTTCTGAAAAGTCAGAAAAAATATTAATAAATATTTTTGTCTTTATTTTGGTTTATTTACATTTGCTCTATAATATTCAAGATAAATCGTATAAAAAAAGACAGAGCATGCTTCATTGAAATCTACATAATTACTTCCGGGTGGAAAGTTTGTCGGATTCTTGAATATATCATCTTAGAATAACATTTTCAAATGAAATCAACAAAAAAAACGCTATTATAAATTAATGTTTTTCAAAACCGTATTTTGCCTGGAGTAGTGAGTGAGACAGAGGTTGCGCGCGACGCGACTTGGCAGCATGTTGGGTTGGGCTAGCCCACTAGGTCCGAGATTTATGTTGCATTTTGTGTTCGATCTGTGCTATTTTCAGTAGACGTGACCGATTTGAAAGATGCAAGTCACGGTTTAGGATTCCGCGCAGTCATTTGACGTTAATTTAAATTGAAATTATAGTAAAGTAACACTTTAAACAGAAATGTATTATTCGCGAGATGTTTTGCGTGGTGTGTGCATTCTGCGTATTATAATAAATTAATGACACATGCAAATCTATACCGTAGTTTAAAGTGGCCAAAATATAGGAACGCACATTTTACGAATTTTATTTAAATTGGACCAATAATCGTAAGCACGTCAAAATCAAATATGTAAACACAGCAAACGGTATTCAAAATATTATTCGTAACTGTAATACAACCCACACGTTGTGTCCGAGAACTCACCTATTAGTTAATGACTGTTCATAAAAAAGTACAGTTGCCAGTAAAGGTTTGTCAAAAATGTTACTTGTCAGAAACTTAGGGCAGGATGCTCTGACATGATTAGTGATTACAGACCGATCAACGTTAAATATGGTGCCGGCACCGGCAGCTGTCATACCATAGAAACTTGACAAACTTACTTAAACTATACGATGAGAACCACTTACGATTACACATGGTGTGGTGCAACCCATACCTTTATAGTTTGGTGCAACCCATACCCTTATAGTTTGGTGCAACCCATCCCATACCCTCAGTTTGTTCGTTTTGCGCTCCACAGAACGAAAGTAGATTTTGCTGGGCCTCTTATCTGTGCTAGTGTGCTGTGTGTGAACGGTGCAAATGTCAGTTGAAATCTTGTTAGTCAGTGTCGCTAATTCTCTTCCGTTAAGCAATGCGTCTCGACGGAAGGCTTACCTACGTGTGCGTAATCTAATTTAAACTAATCGCCGACGGCAAGGTAACTGCAGGGTCAGCTCCAGTATAACGCTTATCTATACGACCTTTTTCTTGTTCAAAATGAATCTAGCCCAAATGGAATTTTGACCAGTATGATCTAGGATCATATTTTAATACCTGTAAAGTGAATGTTGTCTAATTTAAATTAGTGTCAAATTTTACTTATGAAAGTCGACTATTTTGTACAAAATTCATATATGACGTGTTTCCGACTGGTAATATTTTTGGAGTGTACGTAATTCCATTATGGACGTATTTCTTTCGACCCATGTCAAGTAAGTAAATTTAACGTGTAGGGCGGGACGTAATTAAACTTTTGCATTTTCAGGCTGGATTTTGCTGGATCCCATGTCGAGGATTTCACCAATAGATTCGACCAATACTTTCGAATTGTCAATTTTCTATTTGTGCTGAATGACAGAAAATTCTTATACTCTGACACGCTCTACTCCGACACAAATATATACTTGATTCGAAGTAAATATTCTTGAACCAAGAAATGAGTTAGGAAGTTATTAAGTTATCTCGAATAAAGCGAAATTATCTTGAGCCAAGAACTTTAATCTTGGTTCTAGAGAATCATCTTAATTCAAGATGATTTCTGTTTCATCCAAGATAATATCGGTTTTTCTAATTCATTCCTTAATACAAGTTTTGTTTTTTGTGTATCGGCCCTAGAAATATAGTGTTGTCAGATGCGCGCTTTGTTCTGGTAGATGATACTGGTGACTGTAGGTACCATAAGAGTTCGTAATCGTATCGGGATCTTAATTGGCAGATTATCTGCACAGTAATTAGGATCGCATTATGATAGCAGGTGCAATTCTCACTAGCAGCAAGAAACAATGCATCTCGATGATATCGAGCCATCTGATATCCGTGCTTGCATTTTTTAATTGAGTTTTTATAGAATATTTTTAAATGTAAACTTGATGATTTCGCCGTTTCGTTATTATGCCAGTGCAAAATTTGCAACCATATAAGCCAGCGAACGAAAAAACCATAGAATGCGAGTTCCTTACAAATTTCTACCCAAACACGTGCCCAAAACCCGGTATGCGCATGTTCGAACTAAACGGCTGCACCGTTTTGACACCCCGCCCCCAACCCCGCATTCGGTGGGGCCATTTTGACGGTTTTTTCGTTCGCTGATATAAACGCGAAACATACAGTCAGTATAATACGGCTATCACAGGACGGCCCGCGAGCTGACTATGCTCTTCTTTTAATTAGAACACTTAGAAAGAGGCGGATGGTCTATGTCGCCGGTCCCGTGACAGCCGTGCAGGAAACCCACGGGTAGTGTCGCGATTCGCGATACACTACCGCGTTCGTGAAACTCGCTTTTGGATCGCTGCAAACAGTCGCCTTGTGTAACCGCTTTAATAGCCATATAGCATCGATTCTATATCGCGTTTATATGCAAAAAGTCTCCCGATTGTAACCACTCTTAGGGCGGGTTGCACCAATAGAATAGAATAGAATTGGAATATAATTATTTTATTTGCCAGAATACTTATAATCTTATAAACGTAGTACAGAGGTACAGCAGTACAGTATTCAGTCGGTGAACGACATGCAAAAATTATACAGTACTAAAATAATTATCTGGGGGCACGGCAGTGCCTCCGCCAAGTCGAGCAAAACAGCGAGCGGCACGGCCGTACCATCCTTTTTTCGAAGCAGTTCAGGCCATTTTCGACCCCCCTATAACTTCGTTGTGGATAAAACTAGAAGCCTGAATTTTCAGTAACCAAGCATGCATTGTAAAACCACGATATATTTCAAATTTCATCCAATTTGAACCAGTGGTTTAAGAATTATAACTAGTCAAAGTTTCTTAATTTTGTCACTCACTGACTCACCGATCATCAAAAGTCTAAGGCACTTCTAGCAGATATAGAAGCTTCAAATTTAGAATTTAGTGTATAAATAAATCAAGACAAAAAAAAATGCAATTTCACTCCAGTTTTCTAGATACACCAACTGCATAAATAACTTGGCAATCACACAATACTACATAGATTTAGGTATACAGAAATCCATAAATGCAGGAACGTAGTGTGATTGCCAAGTTACAGAATTTTATTTAGCAAGCAAATAAAGATTAATAAGAATGCCTGAGACTTGGCTCTACGAAATATCTCACAACTTTTTACGGTGGAAGAGTTTCGAGACTTGGCCTCTTTTTTACATGGAATGTTTTTTGTGGTTAAATTATCATATAGCGACTTACGAGTACAGACTGGTCAACGTTAAATATGGCGCGGCAGCTGTCCTTCAATAGAAACTTGTCAAACATTCCACACGTTCAGATTGGTGCAAACACAACGTTTCTGCATATATGTCTCACAGACTCCTCACAAGACGATCCAAACTGTACAATACATGTATACCATTGTCCTACTTTATAATTAGGCCCGGTTTCGCTACGGCCTCGTAATGAGATTCTTAAAACGTTAATTATTCAGCCCCTCCTAGCGTTTCTGAGCCTCTTCTGATTTAGACGTCGATCCGTGCTCTGTGTTTGTAAAGTCTCAGTTGTTCCGCTTGTCTAAGTTTACTGCGACATGAAATTACGCATCTACGAATTTTCGAGATGATTGCTGACTACTCAAATAGGATTGACAGGTCTAGTTTTACCTTTTGTTGGAAGGTGAGATCTCAGATGGCAGTCGCTTTCGTACAACTAGTGCCTACGCCGGATCTTAGGATTAGTAACAAAGCGGCAAAACGCTTTGAGGATGATGTAGTCATCAAATTATTGAGATCGAAAAATTTTCTCCTTCGCTTTCGGCTCGTGCGCTAATTGAAATCGGGCTTCGATTCTCTTGATCATCGTTGGTTTTGTGTGCGTAAAAGTAGGTATCTATTATTTTTCATTAATCATAATTTAAAATGAAAATACCTTTCGTAGTTTCTTTCACCTGTTCTCCTTGAAAGGTTATTTTCCTAAACGGCGTATATTTTTTGACCTATCAGATGTTATCTAGTAAACCCACGTGTCGAACTAGGGGGTCCACTCAAAATAAAGAAATCGTTTTGTATTTATCGCGCTCGCTCGCTCTGACACGTGAGCTTGACGCGCGTGGAAGCCAGCTCACGCTACCAATACAAAACCGATTCCAATTCAATAGGTTCAGTGGAATAGACCTGCCACCTGGTTCCTTGAAACTGTTGTCCTTACCACAATCTAATAACAATCAGCCGCTGAGTAGTTTCCTGTTTGATAAACACATCCACCGCGTCCATAACATTACATAATTTACTACTAAGGTTCGCTCAGCAACATCCAAACACTCCACACAAGTTTAACGCAGTGAATATACCAAGGGATTACAATTTTCTGGCACGAGCAATGGGTTGGCAACATATCGATACCTGTTATCGGTAAATGGTTTAATGTGTTGAGATAGGGAAATACTTAAATATTAAATGAGAACTAGCTTAAAATCTGAAACTAAATATTAATTTGATTTGTGCTTCTCAAAATACCGAAATCTTCCTAGATTTACTTTCCTATGGCGATTAAGATATAATACAATAAATACTAATTATTTCGGACATCTACGAAAAGATTTGTATACTTTCGTTTTGAACCATACGTTTTTATTTTTTAGTAGTAATTATGCCCGTATTCGATACCATAAACATATTGATTACATTTAACTATAGCATAGCTTTATACTAGTATGTAGTCTTAGTACATCGGCTCCATAGCACCACTTGCCCTTTCGCCTGCGCCGGCGGCAACCGCGACAGCCGCCAGATAAGTCGACAATTTTAACAACTACAATGATACAATCTTACTTTTATCCACAACTTCTCGTAGCGATATCCTGTCAATACGATATCGATGAAAACATACAGAAAATTACAGCTATTGTGGTTGTGGTTATAAGTATAAAAAATTACACGCGTGCCTGTGAGCTTGGGATTTTAAATGCAAAGATTGATTCTGCTGTACTGTAGTTTCATTTTTTTGTTCCAAACTATATATTAGTTTCATTGTAACCTTCTAATTGCCGTCACTTGACATGCCACTAATTACAGTACATTTCTTGTTTAAACTAGAGCACTAATAAATGTTTGAACAGTTTTAAAAATGGTGCAATTATCGTTTCTGTTTCTCGACTGGAATCGATACTTGCATTTAAAGTCCCATACTCAGGCATGTAAAAACGAAGAGTTCTTTGACCATTGAGGATTGTTAGCCAGAAGCGTAAGTGGTGTATATGGGGCCCCAAGATGTTCTATATAATGGACCATGGTTTTCTCTATTTGTTGGAAGGTGGGACGCAGGGTCCGGGAAGGAGACCCCACCTGCCATATCTCCACTTACGCCTCTGGATGTATCGTATGTGAATACATGTAATATCCTTAGGGCTGAAGCAGAGACGTTTATCGACATCGATGGTATAAATGACTAGAACATCCCTAGTATCTCTTTGTAATGATTGGGGCGGGTCATTTTACATCGATGTTCGTAAAAACTATGCTCAAGTCCAGTGTTTCCCTTTTCCTGTGACTAACTGCTGGCTGTTGTTCTGCAAGGACAGACGCCCTTATTAATAGACATTGAGTACTATGTTGTGATGTCTGCCTCGCAGAACATGCCTGAAATCTGCAGAATCGCAAATCGCATTTCACATTTGCACGCTCGTATGGTAGTGGTACGGTCAGCATCGAAGATCAATTGGTTCTAGACTGGACCACCTAAACACTGCTTTGTTGAAACGTACATAAAGGTGACCAGATTGAACTTTGATCACTTCGTTGTTGGCTGTACTACCGGCGTGCGATATGCTTTATTTATATGCGTTTGCGACTGAACTCTGCTGTATTTTAGGCGTAGTGTGCGTCATACTCATAGTTTCACTTGATGTTGCTTTTACACTTCCCCTGTTACATACTATATCTTTTAAGTATTTTTTGAGTATGATTTTTAACACACAGTTATTGTTATAATATAACGTTCGAAACGTGGAGCACTTAGCAACTGCAACCAACTTTCCTTGGCCTTTCTAGTGTTTGTTTCTAAGCTTTTCAGCTTAACGATCACCAGCGAATGCATTTGACATAACCTAATTCTTAGAATGATAACACCTAGTAGCCACGACCGCATATCCGTAGAGAAGCAAGTGATCATGTCCCTATCTCATTCAATCTTATTGCTCCTTTCGAATTTCGACCGTCTGAGTCTGGTTGAAGCTTGGATTCGCCTCACTTTCCAGAGGTTTTGCTCCAACGAACTATTATTCCAGGTGTTATTATTCTAAGATTAAACTAACATTAATAACCCAGCACTAGTGTAGTGTGATTAATTTAATACTCTACACGTGTATGTCTTAGATGTTCTCGCATCAAATCCCTGTTTGATGCGTTATTCATGGCTTCCTGGTGTTAGACAATTAAATGCTCCTTTTACGATGTCATTGCCATATTTGTTTCGCTTTGACCGTTTCTTCACATATCTAACGAGGGTTCCGTAGTCAACAAGGAACCCTTATAGTTTCGCCATGTCCGTCCGTCTGTCTGTCTGTCCGTCTTCGACTTATCTCAGTAACCATTACTACTAGAAAACTGTGATTCGGCATTAGTATATAAATCAATCACGCCAAAACAGTACAATAAAATCTTGATAAAACATTTTTTTTAGGGTACCTCCCCTACACCTAAAGCGAGGATGTATTTTTTTTCTCGTTAAACCCATGGTGTGGGGTAGTGTTGGATAGCTCGTTCAAAAATATTATGGGTTTCCTAAAACCAGTTTGTGAAATATTGGGGTTTTAAGCCCTAACTTTTGTTCGAGTCATGTGTCGTCGTCGTCGTCGTCATCCCCCTGCCGGCTAAATGGCTACTACTGGGGATGTGATAAAAATCGTTTTAGTAGTACATATAATGAATTTAAAAGGAAAACTATCATGAACAAGTAGGCAAAAGTAGTTATCGAGTTATAGTCGACCAACTTAATGTGTATTTGGAAAGGCTAATTTTCGTACAAATTCGGCCGACGCAACCGCACCGCATGTCGATGTAACTAAGACAGACAGGCAACTACGGAACCCTACACTGCGCGTGGCTCCGTTTCCGAATCTATGAATCAATCGTATATACCTAGATATAATGTATGTAATGTATGTATGAAAGCACTTTATTGTACACAATAACAGGTTAAAGAATATACATGTCACACAATAGATCAAAGTACAAACGCGAACTTATCCCTATAAGGGGTCTCTTCCAGCTAACCCTTGAGCAATTGAGAGGAAGGTAGGTAGTAGGCAACTTAATAATCTCAAGCGATAATAGATTCCGATTTTAGATTTGATTTGCATCATGACTAATAGAGGATTTCAAAATAACATGAACAGATATAGGTACTTTAGATCCCACTATTACAAGTCAAATAATGAGTCATGTGCAGTTATTTCAACCGTGCATGGCTAATGTTGCTATGCTGGCAAAAAGTTGAACGTCGGCACCGCAAGGTTAGGTCTAGCGTCTAGCTAAATAGTTAGGTGACCTAGGTATAGTTTTAATGTTATTTTATTTTGTCGGTATCGCCCGTGTGGTGTCGGGTTAGAATTTCACCACCCCCTTCCTTCCCGTAGGTGTCGTAAAAGTCGACTAAGGGAGCAGGGTTGAAGTGCGTTGTGGGCGATGGGCTAGCAACCAATCACTGCAATATCACATTTTGTCGATCTTTTATACCCACAGTTATGCTAAAAGTGGCGCTGGAACATAAGTTTCATGTGCTCTGCCTACCCCTTTTGGGAATAAAGGCGTGAATGTCTGTATGTATGTATGTATGGTATTGCGCTTTTCCATACCACAGTGTTATGAGCACCTGGTATTTTTTTTATTCACTGATTATTAAATAAATAAATAACACATGCTTCCATTCTAAAATACCAGATTTTCTATTGAATACATATTCACTATACTATACACGGGCATAGTAAAACTCTTAGTTAATCTACTATGTTATAGTTATAATAATAGATAGTGTCTCAAGGGAACAACATTTTATGATCCTGAGTGAAGCGAAAGTAGAATCTTAAGCGTAACGTGGAATTCAACTGTGTACGTACGCCCGCCCAAGACGGAAATAATTTCGCTACCGAGTGGCATATACTGCTTTTTAAACCTATGAGGAAAATTTTAATCCTTTTGAGGGTAACAATGACAGATGTCAAAAAAAAATTTACATAGGTTAAAATTTGGCGTTAGGTTAAAAAAAAAAATGTAGCGCGCGCCAGCCCGCATTTTCTCTTAAGAGTGGTTACAAACAGCATTTCTTTTGGCTTCATAAAAGTACTTATGGCTCAACGGACAATACGTATAGTCTAATTAATAATCCTACGGAAAAAATGTAAATACTGGTGTTGCCGTTAACAAGAACCATTTGCAGCAATGAGGAGATTTAAAATGTTCGCAGTTAAGAGTCCGCAGTAAGCTCGGCCGAATTTCACCTTCCCATACAAACGTTGTTACGCTCTCATTTTAAAAATATGGGTTGGATTGTGACGAAACTTTGCATATACATTGACATGAGGTATATCTATGTTTGTAATTAGTTTATATGGTTCCAGTTTATAAAACAAGCGAAATACAGCAAAAACAAGTTTAGTATGAAAAACTTAAATTCGCTGTATTTTTTTTACTATGGTATCTGAAGCTACATAAACTAATTACAGACATAGATATACCTCATGTCATTGTATATGCAAAGTTTCGTTACAATCCAACACGTAGTTTTAAAATGAGAGCGTAACTACGTTTGTATGGAGAATCGAGCTTGGCTGTTTTTACAAGCTTTTATTTAGTTTCACCTGTCCCGTTGTCTGTCATGCAATTTTGTAAGTTTAATTTGACCCACTTTCCGGTTTCCGATTGAGTTGAAATTTTGCACGAATATGAAAATCGCGTGACAATGCAATATTATGATGACGTGGAGCTGATCTGATGATGGAGCTGGAAGGTGGCCTTAGGAACTCCGTAATAAAACCACATAACCCCATCGAGTTTGGGCTCGTTAGAATCGTCTCAATGAGAAGTTGATGACGGTATACAGAAAAGTACAGTCGGCAATAAAAGCTTGTACAGTCAGCGTCATATAGTTAGTAGCAGCCAAGGTAGCCAGATATATCGTAACACGCCCTTATTCTTATAGTAATAAAGACGTGTACCGAATTATTTGGCTACCTTGGCTGTTACTTACTATATGACGCTGACTGTGCCAAAAATGTTTTTTTTTTGACAGAAACTTATTATTATTAATGCTTTGATTTGCGCTTGATTTCCTAGGGGTCCGTGGACGGAAAAAAGGGTAAGAACTGATGCACTATACAATTAAATGTTTTACTAGTAACCTATAAACAATTTTCATATTTATTTTGATTTTGCTGTTTAAGTGAACTTTAAATATTATTGCATGACCGACCCGTACTTTCAGAACCCCTATCACTTTGACAGTGACAACTTTGTTTACATTTTTTCTGTGGGATTATTAATTAGAGTATAGAGCTGTGACTAACCTTGCGTGCACGTCCGCGCTAACGGTGCGCCTGCGTACGCGCAGCTATTCACCACAACCCGCCTCACGTGACGGTCGCGTTGACCAGTATAACTCCGACCTACGAGCTAGCTCAGCTGACGCCGTAACGCATGAAGAGAAAATTCTACCGTCCTCTTTCGACTTTATACAGCGCTAGGGTCGCTCGATTCGCGTATGCGACTTGATAGCAATTCGTGCTAGGCGTGCCTGTTACTCAATTAACCTACCTACCTCGGAAATAAGTACAAAATACGGTCAATGTACGGAATATCATTTGATATTTACCCTTAGCTTTTTTCGGTGAAGGAAAAACATCGTGAGGAAACCTGAAGTCCCCAACCCGCACTGGGCCAGCGTGAGGACTACTGCCCGTTCCCTCTCATCCATGAGAGGAGGCCTGTGCCCAGCTGTGGGACGGTATATAGGCTGGTTTATTTTTATGATGGTCCGGGACACCTTGTCGAGACGTGGCTGTCAATACCCAGTTTATATGTAGCAGTTGGGACTGCGTTTATATAATATATATACACAGCCTGCCTCATGGCCGCGGTCTGGACGCCAGCGGGCAGCGGGCAGTGGGCAGCGGGCAGCGCCAGCGGTGCGACAAGCAGCAGTTCATACATTCGAGCAACTTTCTCTATGGGCAGCCGCCGTGCTGTCGTCGCCCTGCTGCTCGCTGGTGTTCAGTCCCCGGCCCAAGGCTGTGGTTCCACTGAGGTGGAGCGGAGCGTGCGGAATTAACTAATGAAATAAGTTCCCCCGCTTCGATTGAATGCATTAATTTGATTAGTCAATCTCCGCTCCGCTTCAGTAGAAACGCACCCTAATCTGCGGCCCATCCGAAATTGATCAAGCAAGGTATAGAGACGCATGTAGAGGTCGGTTGACAGCTCTTGAACATCGCTGCGCAGGCGCAGGTTCAACGGTAAGCTAACGATTGTCTAATTCGGTCCGCGAATCCGCCATCTTGCTTTTCCTGCACCTCGCATTGTTCTCTCTATGTGATTTATCGATGTTAAACACTAATCGAATCGTAATAGCGTTATGCAACAACCCAATTCATTTTGACGTGTCAATATTGTTGACTGTAGCGAAGCATTAATCTCTACCATCATTAAAAAATATGTTCTATAATATAATTCGTGCTCACCATCCATGCAGGTACATTGTTTTACAAATGAGTAATAGTATATATCATGGACCCTGAACAGGGAATTGCAACGATGTTTCCTAAAAACGAATTCTTAATTCTAACACAAATCCAATTCTAATACCTACGCACAAAGTACTAATGACATAGTAAAAACCTGAATGCTTAATTGCTACCCAAACAAGCTTTACGCCCATAATTTGTAGCTGGTTTAGACAGAATAATGCGTGCTAGATCGTTTGGTAACCAGCTATAAGATGAATCCATCCCATCATCAAAATCTGTAAAGCCCATACATTCACTCGAAAAATATAGCTCTTTTCTTCCGTAGTCTCGGTAAAAACAGCCTTTTGCTTCCTTATTTCAACCGAAGGCAAATAGTTTATTTATCTGTCGGTAGACATTTCTAGTACACGTTTTGAATTTCGCTGACGTCCTGCTGACTCCAATACAACGCAATACCCTGTTTTACGTCGGCGCAGTGCCGGGTTCCATTTGTATTTGTGTAAGTACAATCACACTGGAAAAGCACAGAATACCTTTTTGTTTATCGTGAAAATAACCTGCGCAGTATACCCAGTCATTACATCGGGGGATGACTTGGTAATGTAGTATTTCTATCCACGAAAACGCCATGTGGAACGCTCTGGAGCGCAAGTACAGGTGGCCCAGATTGCGATGAACCTCTAAGTTTTACGGCTGGTTTTTTCAATTATCTAATTAATTTTGCCACCCGACGATAAAACAAAGAGAGCACCTCGATTACATTCCTATTCATTAAACATGACGAGATATGATTTATTTACTAACGGTTAGTTAAGTGTGTTGCTGTTTGGACGAATTAAAATTAGATGTGCCCCTAGAAGGAGAGAGCTAGCTCTCATTGACAAATTAATAACAGACATTTTTTTTTGTCTTGCCATCTCCTGCCGTAAAGTCCTTTTTGTTGTGTATATAATATACGATATCTCTGAACTTCGCATTGGCCTTGGGGTGTTTATCTAGCAGGAAGTGGGTCGGCGCCGATAACTTCGATTGTGTTCCACACGTGTGTCCCTAATTGATTATGATAATACAGACAGGAAAGGGGTATTGATCCTAGAGACTAGAGAACGCAGACGGAAAATGGCGAGGGAGAAGTTAAATCTAATTTATGTTAGTTGTTTTGTATAATTATTCCCATGTGTACGTAGGTAAGTACGTTCAACGCTTGCAAAATCCCATTTTTATAGAACTAGAATTCTTTCAGGTCACAATGTCGTTCTTATGAAACTTCGCGAGGCCAGGGTGTGCCCACGAAGGAGACACCCAGGTACCTATTAGTCTATAATAGCCTATATGATATTTTTTAGATGAAAAATACACGTAAGCAGAAAACGTATGCAAAAAAGGATCTGTTTGAGTGATAATCATTAGACTCGGGAATTCGTAAAAAAGCAATCAGTTTGATTGGTTCGTGTCTTCACTCCTGCATAATGCATGTGTCACATGCGACTTGCTACTCGAAACCCGATTTGCTCTGCAATTATGCCTTCTTTTATCATGGTTTCAATAGCTAAGCCATTAGGGGCGGTGAGTGCGGTGACTCAACGTTTTCCAAGTTATCGTGGGTCAAGACTCAAGATCAGGCCGTTGATCTCAAGCATCAATCGCTTCTACAGTCTTCATTAACAGCAACATTTTATCTCGTTTATTAGGTATACGTTTTATAGATTCATGGCAGTTATGACGCGACAACCACATCGAGATTTATTCTAGCTTTTTGCAAACTACTTAATTCGGTCTTAAATCAAAGATCTCATTTAAAATACCTGATCGAAGTGACTGAATCATCATTTGTTTGAAACTTTGCCGCCAGCGAACAAACAATGGAGCCAAGTAGAGATTATTTTCTTTACAAAGTATTTAGTCCAGTGGAATGGAACAAATTCGGAATCACCCAAGTTCATTGATGGTTTTTTATTGTCGAAAATATGCGACTGTGACGCGACCAACAAGATACTTAACTAACATTTGGTCCCCATTTCATCAATACATTTCGTTTCACATTCCTGACTCGAGAAGTCCCGACCATCTTTACTTATGGACCCTCAAATGTGCGTTTGGTCATTGGACATCTTGGCGAAATAGAGGTCAAAACACGACCTTATTATTAAGACATGCGTGCATTTTAGGTACTATATGCGATGGTGATATCCTGGTGATATTCTACACTCGTATCCGCCGAGTGTTTCCCCGGTACTATCGACAACACAGCTAACTGACCATCGGTGCACCTTAAGTGCATTGTAATAAGGTTCTATATAAACACAGGATGGTCAGTTAACAGTGTTGTCGTTTGTACCCTAAACGAGCCCGGGGTCCGCTTTGACATCCAATCTAATCCCACATTTTACGAAAGCGACTGCCATCTGAACTTCCAATCCAGAGGAAAATCTAGATGTTTTCCTTTACCAAAAAGCTGTTTTATATATCCAATGAAATGTAGAACCTGCGATCCATCTATTGCCGGTAGAGTGCTTTAACCACTAAGCTACGAGGACAGTGACTGAAATCGCGTATCTTTCAACTAAATTCCTGCTACGAATAGCGACTTCTCTGTATACTCTTGAAAGGCTGACAGCCTTTAGGACCACTCTAATGGGCGAGCTATGCGCTCGCTCCATTCTAATCGAACCACATCAGGTAGTTTCTGATTAACGAGAGAGATGGCGCTGGTGCCAGCAGTGGACGTCTTTAACAATATCAGGAAACGAAATATTTAAAATAAATAATTTGTTTCGTCAAGAAAGTACAATGAAATGACGTTTACAACACTATCTAACCTAACCATTATCTAGTGTGGCACGTGGCGGTTCATTAACCTGTTGTTCGCACTCCTGCGCATCCCGACGCCCACACGCGCCGCCGACTCCGGATTGGCTGCCGCCCGCTGCGTAATACCGCGTGATGGTAAAAACTGGCGTTGTTTATCCGCCATTGTTACGGCCCAGCGGTTTGTTGGTAAACTCGCGTGATATTTTGGAGAGCGTATCTCAATAGTGATCTCATAGGGCCTACACGAAGTATAGTGGCGAGAAGTCTGAACTCGGCGGACGGTAGACACAAACTGATCGAGTGCTTGGTCCAGATTAAAGCCCTATTTACTTTGTGCAAGAACTTGCATGCAAGTTCCATTACATTGCGGGGTGGCCGACTGCCAAGGTACGATCAGTACGATCAAACCCTGCGATGTAATGAAAATTGCATTGCGAGTTTTTGCATCGTGTAAATGGGCCCTAGGACAGACTCAGTCTCTAAGATGTTTACTTCGCCCTTGTATTCACTCCACATTCTTTTCTGATACCGCTCTTCAGCTAGAAATTCGAATATACATAAAACCAGTGTGATAATTTGTGTAGTTATGAAGCAGGCAAATACACCTTCTGTGGAAGTAGGATAATCTGGCTATCTCGTTTTTTTTTTAAATACAACCACGGTGGCAAACAAGCATACGCCCGCCTGATGGTAAGCGGACACCGCAGCCTATAGACGCATGCAACTCCAAAGGAGTAACATGGGCGTTGCCGACCCTTGCTATGTTTGAGGATTCGCCGTGTCGACAGCTGAAGGAACAAATTCCCTCGCTCTCAACACAACGCATCCTCGGGAGCTCTGGCGACCTTGCTCACCTCCAGGAACACAACACTACTACAGAGCAAGTGTAGTGTTATTTTATTATGGCTGTGGTCTTCTGCAAGGCGGAGGTACTTCCCCAGTTGGGCTGCTCCAAATTCGAGCGGGATGACATTTTGCTGCGCCCTAACTCACCAATAAATCTCGTTATGTTATCTTATCTTAATGGCTGGTTCAAAGCCCCTTGTCTAATATTAGGTTGCCAGGATCTGTAAATATAGTCGCAGTTCGATCCCCTATGAAAGGACAGTAATAAATGTTGTTTACGTACAATTAATAGAGTAGTGTTGTTTGACCTTGTTAGTGACGTATTTTGGTGTCTTCGTTTATTTTTATATCTAACTAACATTCCGAATCAACTCCCATTTATACACGACTGACACTATACAAATAAGTATATTTAAGATAATTTGAGTTGGCCTAATTGCATCAAAGTAGTGTATTGAAAAGCAACTTTACCGCCCACAGGGTAGAAGATTCCAATTCCAATGAAAGCTTTATAAATAGTCGGCCACATTAAAAAATCTCAACCATTCGCATTGAGGAGTGAGGCGCGTCCTCGTGGATTGAACAACAAGGAAATGATAAAAAATATCAGTTGGATATTTTTTTGTAGTTTTCCCCTTGGCACTGATACATACCTAAAAGGGCGATGTGGGTGTAAATGGTTCCGACACACTTTCGCATCGCACTGAGATCGTAAATGAATTTATAATTACATAATTGAATCTGGGTACTTTACTCTGAATAGATTGTTACCCATCTATGTGAAGCGGAGTACCATTCATTTGGCTCGAAAGAATCCAAAAAGTTCCATAATTGAAATCTTTGAATCCTTAGATTGACACAATTAAATGAACGCTCTTAAACGGTCTGTTTTGCCTCCTCGGACTTATTTATTACCAGCTTCTGCCCGCGGCTCCGTCCGCGTGGAACTCGTTTATATCGTACCTACACACTTCCACCCCAATTTCACCCCCTTAGGGGATGAATGCCGGGATGAAAACTACCACATGTCCTTCCCCGGGATTCAACCTATCTTCACACCAAATTGTATCTTAATCGGTTCAGCGGTTTAAGCGTGAAGATGTAACAGACATACAGACAGATGACAGACAGACACACTTTCGCATTTATAATATTATTATTTATATTATTTATTTATTTCTAGGATCTCTACTAGTATATCATTACAATTTCCTAATGAGGCTTAGGAGCTAAATGATAGTAATGATAATGACTAGTTAGATATTGAATCGCAATGTGATGGGTAGTGTTTCTTACATATGTAAAGCATGTCATGTTATGCGTATGCATAGGCGAACTGCCTACACTGTGTGATTTTGAAGAGGGTCGAAAACTCTGTCGCCAAGTCTCAGACATCAACAATTACGAAACAAAGTTCAGGACATGTTTCAGAGACGTTGCAGAAATTATTTAATTACTTTACATACCCCGTTAATCCTTTTGCACAACCTTATCAAATAAAGTGCGATGTTAATCAGTGCTTAAAGAGTTTGAGCCATATCTGCCATTTCCTGACTATTTCGCAAGAATGCGCCGACAATAAGAAGTTTTCTGATTAAATAATAGTATTGGATATGTTATTGACCTGTAAAATAAGATATTTTACCAATAAAGTTCTTAATCTGAATCTGACCAGGCGTTTCTTTCTCCTCTGAGGCTCTAGTATTGTTTTTCCGAAACAAAACGTTACGACCGCTTTCGTGTTTAACTGTCAAATCCCATACAAATTGAGCGTAAAACGTAAACGCGATCGTAAAGTTTTGTTTCGGTAAAACTTATACTAGAGCCTCTGGTCTTGTCTAACGGCTTATCAACCTATAGCAATGCACTATTAGATCTTTGACCTTTAAACTGGCACATTAGTGGCCCTATCTTGAGCCTTTCTCCAGCCTATCGTCTGTTCTTTTGGCAGTCTGGTCAGCCAACAGTAAAATCATGTTACGAGGTATTGCAATGTGAAATTACCGCTCGAATCTGGCTAATTGATATCGGATATTGAATCGTGAAGGATGTGTGTAATATGAGCGGGGCGTGTTGCGAGGACGGACGCTAAGTGCCTTGTTGAACTAAGCGGGGTGGAAAATAAAACTTCACTCTTAGCGTGTTTTTCATTACAATATAACCTTTATCTTATCTATCAGATGAAGTACAATGAGAGTTAATTAAATATGTAGAAACAGAGATTTGGCTTCCTATGTAGTCTGTAAGAACATAGGTATGAAATTGTAAAAGGGGCATTGGCATGTTAGCTCCTTTTGGTTCGTAGGCCACGCATATCAGCAGTATGTAAAAAAAGACACGACGACCCAATTGTGCACACTAATTTCTTTTTATGTCGGGGAATGTCGAACAAAATCAACTACCCAACGAACACTGACGAAACACACCATTCGGTTATGAATATCGCCGGGCAGAAACACCAGCTACCTTGCTAGGCTATTTGTTTATAATGTTTCAACATCAGGTTTTATACGTCCAATGGCTATGCACAGTCATCTCATGGATGGGAGGGATCTCATGGATGTTGTTTGTTATATTTTATTTGTTTTACTTTTAAAATCCCAACCTAGTTTAAACAGCCTTGCATGCTGCGGAGCACGCGTTACATCACGCATGACAATGCCCATTGTTAGGTTAAGATCCCTTCGCAACACGCCGCGGAAGTCATGACCGTTTGTTCTAGCTAGCCTAGTGCTTTCGAGGACGCACTAAAATAAGACATAAAGACAAAAGAGAGATAATTTTTGCTATCAAACACAACCTTTATCACACAAAACCTGATCCAACGATGATAATGAGAATAATGTTCACTAATATTATTGTTTATTTTTTATTTATTTATTACCATTAATATTAGCACTAACAGTTATACTTTACAGGCTAATTGGCAAATTAATATTTATCATGCGAATTTTGAATGTCACATGTCAAATGATTTAATAATGAATACAATACAAAAAAAACGAAAATGAATGATTGTTAGTCAAATTGCTGATTATGATTCTACATTAGTAGTACAGGTCAAGAAAATACAGTCAATAAAATTTATTAAGCTAAAATAATATAGTATTAATATGTCAAGAAATACAGAAGGTCTTGGTTATTTGTAATAGAGATTATGCAGTTATGGAGCTAGGAGTGACAACTTTCTCTAGATATCGATAGGCAGCTGCCAAAAACTAATAGTCCCACCGGCGGTTATTTGGAGGAATAAAATTAGGGTCACCTCTCGAAATTACCCGGCCCTTCCCAAAATGATCATCAGCATCACCATCAGTCGTTTCCTCAATGCTGAAGACCGTGACATAGTGTCGTATTCTGGCTTAACAGACTCGTTCATATGCTCCTGTCACCCGTCTTTTGCATGGCTTCGTCCTTCCCAGAATATACTGACGCCTTTTCCCTCTTACTCTGAAACTGCTTCTCAAGCAGCACCCTCTCATAAATTCGTCGCCAACAGGCACTAGTCAAAATAGAAGCAGACTTCCTAAGCTGTGATGAGCTGGGAAGTGGCCCTTGTGATCCAAGAGGATAAGGGGACGGGGGGAGTGTCGTCGTGAACCAATTATTGATACAAAAAACCTCATAACGGCATCTTTTGTTACAGGCCATGGCAAAACCCACAAGGACGCGGCCAGCGTCCGCGCCACCCACCCCATCCCGGCAGCCTGCGGTCTATACTATTTCGAGGTGCGCATCGTGTCCAAGGGCCGCGACGGCTACATGGGCATCGGGCTGTCCGCGCACGGCGTCAATATGAACCGGCTGCCGGGTAAGACAGGTAGAAATGTAGGAACTGCTAATCTTCTATGATCTCTCAACTAGAGCTTGTGTGAGGAAGAAATTGCTGGTGTTTTTTCTCGCACACCGCTGCTCTGCCTCGCACAGCTCTGGACAATACTCAACCGCACTAGGGAAGGCGTTGCTTTCCCAGTTGATCTTGTTTTTTCCAGATATATTACCGGCAGACAAAAAATTGTCGTTTTAAAGCTATTAAGCATTAAGTGTATTTATCACTTCGCTACAGGCTGGCAAGGCGTTGTAAGAAGGAACAGATTGAAAATTTTTGTGACCGAGCCAGATTGTTCTGATAGCTCAGTTGGTTAGTAGCGATGGGCCATGTATGCCTGTGGTCGCCGGTTCGAATCCGGCTCGGAGCATTAAATAAAAAAAACCTTTAATATGAAATTTATTTATGGCTTGGTTTCTGCTTGTGACGAAAACCAGGATTCTTTATGTGGCTGCTGATACTTACATTCTTGCAAGTGTCTAATGATGTGAGGGTTAGGTGAGCTGTCGATCGCTTTCTACGTCCTTTTATTGCACAGTTAATATGCTGATAAGGATGCCGGTAACTAGTAGACTTGTTCTAGGCTGGGACAAGCACTCATACGGCTACCACGGCGACGACGGGCACTCGTTCTGCTCGTCCGGAACCGGACAGCCGTACGGGCCCACGTTTACGACCGGCGACGTGATCGGCTGCGGTGTCAACCTCGTCGACAATACGTGCTTCTACACGAAGAACGGACACCATCTGGGCATCGCCTTCAGAGGGCTGCCGGTGAGTGACTAGTAGACTTGTTCTAGGCTGGGACAAGCACTCATACGGCTACCACGGCGACGACGGGCACTCGTTCTGCTCGTCCGGCACCGGACAGCCGTACGGGCCCACGTTCAGGACCGGCGACGTGATCGGCTGCGGTGTCAACCTCGTCGACAATACGTGCTTCTACACGAAGAACGGACACCATCTGGGCATCGCCTTCAGAGGGCTGCCGGTGAGTGAGTAAGTAGACTTGTTCTAGGCTGGGACAAGCACTCATACGGCTGCCACGGCGACAACGGGCCCACGTTCACGACCGGCGACGTGATCGGCTGCGGCGTTAACCAAGTTTATGCCGCTTTCTATTTGAATCGGACCTAAGTTTAGTATTCTGGAATGATGATTGATGCTTGTAACCCGAGTCTAGTCTTATTCTATGAGATGCTCTTTCAATCTGACACCATTTTAAATTTGGGTCCACCAGCATTAATTTCTCCTATAACAAAGCGAGCAAAAATATCTCACACGTCCTAACGGCCCTAGGCTACGCGCTTTATTGTGGCAGATATTGGTGACTGTACGAAGGATATCACATGGATAATTTCAGGAATAGCCTGTTCTGATTGTACAATCTGTTGTCCGTCCCCAGCCCAACCTCTACCCGACGGTGGGCTTGCAGACGCCGGGCGAGGTGGTGGACGCCAACTTCGGGCAGCAACCGTTCGTGTTCGACATCGAGGACATGCTGCGCGAGCTGCGCGCGCGCACGCGGCTCACCATCGACGAGTTCCCGCTGCCCGACGCGCAGGGCCAGTGGCAGCAGGTGTTGCACAGGTCAGTGACCTTCACCAGACTTTCCAGAGAAAGGAGTCCGGCTGACTACTTTTTAACCCACTACGATGTCAAACACCAGGCAGGCCTACCAGGTGGTACTTAAGCAGAAATCGTAGCCAAAGAAACGCCTCTTCAATGATTTTTTGTGCCTACAGCTAGAGATAGATGCGTTCCTCACTTGAGAATCAGTAGTCTTCATTTATGACAGAGCTCCGACGATTCTGCTCGCCGGAGCTGTGACGACTCACCACGACCAGGGACACCAATTAGTCGAACTCTTCATTGCACACCATTCCATTGAGCTCATCATATGTAATTTATTCCACTGCCTGGTCATAAGCCTCGTCAGTCAGTCGTATCGAGCTTTTGGCCCTCACTCTATAGTAAAAGATGGATAAAGGACAAAAGGCTACTGAAATAATAACGTTGTTCCTCTTCACTCTTGTTTCTCCTTTTTCTCTGTATTTAAGAGAAGTCTATGATGAGTGTTGTTGTATTGCAGGATGGTGTCGACGTACCTGGTGCACCACGGGTACTGCAGCACGGCGCAGGCGTTCTCGCGCGCCACCGGACAGCCCATACAGGAGGACATTCAGTCCATCAAAAACAGACAGAGTAAGTGTAAAGGCTACTACACCATTATTCGATGGGAAAACGTCTGTTTCTCGCTTGCTGCACGCTCCTGTCTCGCATTAGAAGAAGTAGAAAGAAAACAATTACAACAGATCGTATTACTAAGTGTTCGGAAATAAGGTACAGTAGGAGTGTTTTAGATTCTACATCAACCAAATATTTTCTTAGTGAAACAGCATTTAGGAGTGCAACTTTTATGTATCACATGCGTTGGAGTCCGAGCAATATTGCATATCTTTGCAGGACTGTTTTCGAGGAGCCCCTAAGCATTTCCAAGATGTCACTGACGACCACTAACCTTTAATAATATCGTGTTACAGAAGTATCAAAGCTAGTGATATCGGGTCGAATCGGGGAGGCGGTGGAGCTGACGCGGCGACTGTACCCCGGCCTGCTGGAGCGGGAGCGTGAGCTGCTGTTCCTGCTGCAGTGCCGGCAGTTCGTCGAGATGGTCAACGGCACCGAGCAGGGCGACGCCGTATGTAGTCCAACCAGTGGGGTCACAGTGGAGCTGACTTGTCCAGCTGTATCCCGGCCTGCTGGAGCGGGAGCGCGAGCTGCTGTTCCTGCTGCAGTGCCGGCAGTTCGTCGAGATGGTCAACGGCACCGAGCAGGGCGACGCCGTGTGTAGTCCAGTCAGTGGAGTCACAGTGGAGCTGACTAGTCCAGCTGTATCCCGGCCTGCTGGAGCGGAAGCGCGAGCTGCTGTTCCTGCTGCAGTGCCGGCAATTCGTCGAGATGGTCAACGGCACCGAGCAGGGCGACGCCGTATGTAGTCCAGTCAGTGGAGTCACAGTGGAGCTGACTAGTCCAGCTGTATCCCGGCCTGCTGGAGCGGAAGCGCGAGCTGCTGTTCCTGCTGCAGTGCCGGCAATTCGTCGAGATGGTCAACGGCACCGAGCAGGGCGACGCCGTATGTAGTCCAGTCAGTGGAGTCACAGTGGAGCTGACTAGTCCAGCTGTATCCCGGCCTGCTGGAGCGGGAGCGCGAGCTGCTGTTCCTGCTGCAGTGCCGGCAGTTCGTCGAGATGGTCAACGGCACCGAGCAGGGCGACGCCGTATGTAGTCCAGTCAGTGGAGTCACAGTGGAGCTGACTAGTCCAGCTGTATCCCGGCCTGCTGGAGCGGGAGCGCGAGCTGCTGTTCCTGCTGCAGTGCCGGCAGTTCGTCGAGATGGTCAACGGCACCGAGCAGGGCGACGCCGTATGTAGTCCAGTCAGTGGAGTCACAGTGGAGCTGACTAGTCCAGCTGTATCCCGGCCTGCTGGAGCGGGAGCGCGAGCTGCTGTTCCTGCTGCAGTGCCGGCAGTTCGTCGAGATGGTCAACGGCACCGAGCAGGGCGACGCCGTGTGTAGTCCAGTCAGTGGAGTCACAGTGGAGCTGACTAGTCCAGCTGTATCCCGGCCTGCTGGAGCGGGAGCGCGAGCTGCTGTTCCTGCTGCAGTGCCGGCAGTTCGTCGAGATGGTCAACGGCACCGAGCAGGGCGACGCCGTATGTAGTCCAGTCAGTGGAGTCACAGTGGAGCTGACTAGTCCAGCTGTATCCCGGCCTGCTGGAGCGGGAGCGCGAGCTGCTGTTCCTGCTGCAGTGCCGACAGTTCGTCGGTATACTCTTGGCTTGTCTCAGTCGTTTTTTGTCATGTTCTTAAATAATTTTATCACGTAATTTTTTTCACGGCACGTTCGTTATTGGTCCTATTCGATTTGTGCAAATTAAAAATTACGAATAACGAGTGAGTCTGTAAACAACATAGACTAACATTGAACATGCCTAAAGACGATGTTGACGAATACCGAACTAAGCCGGAAGAAGAAATGGCCAAATATCGAAAGTGACGAATGAAGAATGGGTGACGAAAGCAGAAAGCGACGAATTTAAGAACATGACAAAAAACGACTGAGACGAGCCAAGAGTATACCAGTTCGTCGAGATGTTCAACGGCACCGAGCAGGGCGACTCCGTATGTAGTCCAGCTAGTGGAGTCACAGTGGAGCTGACTAGTCCAGCTGAAAACATAAGTATCCACTATGTCAGACATTGGTACGAGCAAGGATTCTCGTCAGAAAGAGATGCGATGATATCATATGCCATTAAGGGTGGGTTGCACTAAATTACGATTACAGATTGATTAATATTAAATATGGCGCCGGCAACCGGTATTTCATGGTGATGATGTTGTCGTGAAGGGACGCCGGCCGGAGCCAGGCGGGCGCTCGGTCGCTCGTCGCGTTCTTTCAGCCCCATTCCCTAAGGTTACTGTCCCGGCAGCGTTCCCACATCATATTCTTCCACTCTTCTTGTGTTCCTGCAGAACAGAAGGACTGGTATTCCATAGAAACTTGTGAAACTTTCCATGCATTCAGATTTTAACGAACACCGATTCGATTACAGACGGTTTGGGGTAAATCACCCTAAGTGTTCATTAGAACCTATGCCTAGCGTCAGGCGTATGTTTCTAGTTATCGGTAAAAGCGTCGTGTCAACCAATTTATTCACGAAACACGTCTGTTTTAATCTCGCCCAAGGTCTTTAGAGTTTAATCTACTTTAAAGCGAATATTGTTAGCTATGTTTGGTATAAGACTCCTCGAAGTGAGGGCTATGATCAGCAGCGGGCGATTACGGCTGATGATCAAATCAAATCAAAATCAAATCAAAACATTTATTCGTGACAAACACAACACAGATAATAATAAAAAAAGCACATTTCCTTTTTGTCACGAAATGGACCCAGCTCAGCATGTTGCTAGCTTTGCAGCCAGCGCTGGTCTTCCGCAGGGTCCATTCGGTGAGAGCACGGAGAGTAACAAACAAAACAATTAAAAGGAAATACCTATATACTTAACTAAAATACAAACATAAAAAATAAAAATAAAAAATACACAAAAAAGCAATGAACGGTTTTTTTTAATAATATTAAATAATAAATGTTTGTTGGCCTGTCAGTAGTTTCATCCCAACAAACCACTACGTGCGTATGGGCCTTAATGGTAAAAATGAACGCAGCCCATACATGAACAGTACCACTAGCGCCAGTGAAGAGAAGACAAGACAAACTAAACTCTAAACGTCAAACAAAACAGCATGGACATGAAATTGGGCTTACAAAAACAATACTTAATTATAAATTAAACTACGTTGACAAATTACATATTAAATTACGTTGTCCAGCAACCGTATGGCAATGAAATGAATGAATTGCAGAAGGGGCATAACCAACAGGTGAGGGAGTGTTAAATGCAGCTAGTTTCAAGACAGAGATTCTCCTGTTTATGCTGATGTTCTTGCATGAATTTTTTGAGATTAATTCTAAATCTATTAACGTCCGACAGCCTTCTGAGCGGCGGCGGGACATTGTTCCAGCACTTCGTGGCTGCATAGCGGAAACTTCCTCGGAAAGCAGCAGTAGCATGTCGGGGAGTCACCAAACATATTACGCGCTGACGGCTTCTACACCGAGACGAGTTATTAAAGGAGAGTTTCTCGAAGAGATACGCCGGTGCCTCGTGCTTCAATACCCCAAAAAGCAAACAAGCCAGATGGAGCTTACGGCGGTGTTGCATTTTCAAGATATTATTCTTGTTTAGAAATGGGGTGACATGGGCCCTCAACGGAATGTTGAAACAAAAGCGAGCACAGGCATTCTGAACACGCTGGATGAGTTTCTTTGTTTTAGAAAGAAGTCGTGGACCAACCACAGTGTCCACATAATTAAGTCTAGATAAAACTAGTGATTCCACTAACTGTATTCGT
The DNA here is from genome assembly GCA_947049275.1 of Epinotia bilunana. Taxonomy (NCBI): domain Eukaryota; kingdom Metazoa; phylum Arthropoda; class Insecta; order Lepidoptera; family Tortricidae; genus Epinotia; species Epinotia bilunana. Next base: position 20,658,984 of record OX346269.1, on the reverse strand, counting down.
AGGCTCTCTTTTAAAAATGGTCTTATTTTGTACAGTACCTTGAGTTTATAAAAACAGCTTCTGACTGTATTGGCAATGTGTTTCTCATAACGAAGGCTTCCATCCATCAAAAGACCTAGGTTGCACGCTTCCTGTGTCCGCTCAATAGGCATATTCATAAGCATAACATGATTTGAAAGACTGGTGCGAGCTAGCTGTTGTTTGCTGCCAAAAACCATATATTTAGTCTTGCTTGGGTTAAGAATTAACCCATTTTCTGTTGCCCAGTTAGAAATTCTTGAAAGGTCCGCATTAAGGTTTTCTATGGTGCTCTCTAGTTCGGAAGGTTTGCATGAGATGTACATTTGTACATCATCCGCATAGATGTGGTACTTGCAGTGTGTGATGTGTGACCCTATATCAGCAGAGTATAAAATAAACAGGATCGGACCAATAACTGACCCTTGAGGGACTCCTCTTTCGAGGCCGGCAAGTGCAGAAGCCCGCGTGGAGCCATCACTAAGATTTAGTTTTACAAATTGACAACGGTTGTTAAGGTAACTGTGAAACCATCTCAATGCATTAATGTCGAAGCCATAATAACTCAACTTTGATAGAAGTAGATTAATGTTAAGGCAGTCGAAGGCGCGGGAAAAGTCAAGGAGTACTAACAATGTACACATTCCCTTGTCCTGTGCACACAAAATATTGTCAGTGACATCAAGTAAAGCCGTCACTGTACTCTTCCCCTTTCTGAAACCTGATTGAACACTAGGCAGAATGTTGTTTGACTCAAGGTAATGAGTTAGCTGAGAGCCCACAGCCTTTTCTAGTATTTTTGAAATACACGGCAAAATACTTATAGGTCGTAGGTCTTTGAGTTCGGATGGGTTAGCAGTTTTAGGCAATGGGCGCACAATCGCTAACTTCCAGATGTCAGGGAATGTAGATGTCAAAATGGAAGTATTTATTATGTCAGTTATAATATCAATAGTGTGGGGCAATGTCAACATAAGCATATTCAAATTAATACCGTCGCTACCTTCAGCATTTGATTCCAATTTTTTTATTATTTTATTAATTTGGACCGAATTAATTGGAACTAATGTAAATATAGAGTCGCTGTGCCTGTGGAACTCAAGGTATGTTAGTTGTGATATATAAACTTCTGAAGTTCCGGGAAGTCTTAGAAAATGATTATTTATTACAGTTGGGTTGTCAAATGATGTAGGCAGTTCACTGTTTTTTTTAGGCAGAATAGTTGACTTCAGGTTATTCCATAGTGACTTAGGATCATGAATCTTACTATTTATGTTCAGTTCAAAGTATGCAGATTTTTCATAGAACATTGCTTTATTGACAATAGATTTCAAGTCTTTGTAGTATTGTTTTTTACTGTCAGACTGGCTTCTATGAAACTCTACTGCGGCCTTGTCACGCAAACGCATCATGAGCTTGACTGTGTCCGTGATCCAGGGGTACGAACAACCCTTAACTAGTGTAGTTTTTAGTGGAGCATGTAGGTCGAATATATATATTATGTGTTTGTTGAAGGCTTCGACCATATCATTTACATTTCCCAGGTTTGACATCAGGTCCCACCTCACAGACCGCAAGTCCGCATCTAGATAGTCTCGTTGAATGTTCTTGATAGGCCTGTAGGTTATTTGAAATGGCTTTGGTTTTTCAAGCTTAATGTTGAATTCGCAAACAACAAGGCAGTGCCCATAGAGCGTACCTACATGGTGTACGCTTACATATTTTGCACGTAAATCCGTACAAACTACATCAAGCAGCGTCTGGCTAGTGTTTGTAAAATGCGTAGGTTCTGTAACTAATTGTGTCAATTGAAAACAAGTCAAGAAATTATTTAATTTAGTACTTCTAGTGTCATTATTATTTAATAAATTTATATTTAAATCGCCTAATAATATCAAATGGTCATAGTCAGGAATTGAGCCAATAGTGTCAGAAATAGCATCCAAAAACAAATCTAGATCCATCCAGGGTGGTCGATACGCCGTTCCGATCGCCAGTTTCCTTCCGTTAAGGGTCAAAGTGACCCACATTTGTTCCACGAGTCTATGCAGTGGGTCAACGGGGTGAGGCCAGGTGCGAGCATTGACATGACGTTTAATATAAAAACCCACGCCTCCTCCGCGGGATCTTGTGCCTGTAGGAGGCCTAGGGATATGGCGCAACCTATACCCAGGAAGTGCAGGCGCCTTCCCCTCCTCCCCAGCTCTTAACCACGACTCGTTGATAGCCAGCACATCAAGCTCATGCCGGGAAGTAGCCGCTATGAAGTCATCGTGTTTCGTGCCTAGAGAACCTGCATTGAAGAAACCTATTCTCATTGACTTATTAATCATCATCAACAGATAAACACGCTAATATGTGTCGGTGATTGTGTATATATATAGTAGATAATAATAAATAAAATAAGAAAATACTCTGTAACTCATATATTATAATTAGATGTATGTGTACCATAAAGTAATTTAAAATTTCCATGCCATTGCCATACCGTGCAATAGAATCATAAATAAAGATAATAAAACTTAAAGGAAGCCTGTGCGTGACGACTTCAAACAGGGACGGCTCCAAAAACACGCATTATATCGGCGTCCGACCGGATGCTGTACGCCTGTTTCCCGTCGCCCTGCCGGGCGTACACCCGTCCCCGCTTCGTCCACGCAAACCTCCACGCCTGCTTCCGACACTCCTCCCGGACACGTTGGAAAAGCTGGCGGTTTGTGCGCGTGAGCCGCTCGTTCACATAGACGCGGCTGGGTGCGCCCGGCAAACCAGCGTCGGCAGAGGTGAAGTTGCGGCGCACTCGGGCAGCCCGCAACATGTCGTCACGCAACTGGCGCCGCGCCAGCCTGACGACAATGCGACGTGGGCGGCCCGCGGCACCACCGTCGGCGCCGCCCGCCGCGCCCCGCTCAGCAGCACCGACACGCTCGGCGAACACCACATCACGGGGGTCAAGGGTGACACCCAGCTTGGTAGCGAGGACCGTGACGGTGTGTACCGGGTTTTCCCCTTTGGACTCGGGTACGTGGCCTATATCCAGGTCCGAGAGCAGCGCGTCCTGGTCACGATCGCTCAGCTCCACCTGGAGGCGAGCCACCGTTTGCTGCAACTCGACCACACAGCTCTGGGGCGCCGACTCCACCTCCCCCCTTTCTACCGCCTCAAGCCGCCGCTCGATGTCGTCCATGCGGCTCGACAGGTTTCTCAAGGTGGCTCGTATCTCTTCGCGAAACTCGCGCTGCTCGGACATGTACTCATCCAGGTCTCGGCGCAGCCCAATAACATGAGTATCCTTGCTTAGCATGGGCGCGGGGCTAGCGGACAACGTCCCAGTTATCGTCGTCGGCGGAACCTGCATTTCTCCGGAACCTTTTAACGGGGTTCCACTACCACCAGTCATCCCCCGCTTCGCTTCGCATTCCGGGCACGCCCAGTCCCTAGGGATTGCCTCACTGTCGGAAGTTGCAACTCCGACGCAGCCCCTATGATACACTCCGCGACATTGTACGCATGTGGCGGCACCTTTCGGCGATAGAAACTTTTTACAAGCTACACACTTGGTCATCTTTGTCTTGTTAACGGAAAGTCTTAATAGTTCTCGTGCACTACGCTAGATGGCGCTGGTATCCTGGCTGATAATAGTATATTTGTTTTGATAATGTTTTTATTGTGATCACTTCTTAGCTATATTTGTTTGACTGTATGATTTGTATATTTTTGACACAAATATAAAAATAAAATACTCCACTGTTTACTTTTTTTTTTTACTGTAAGCGTTTTGCACCTACCCACATATACAAAAGACAATCCGATTGCACACAATCTAAACACTATAAAATGTTCAAGCACAGGCGCGCAGTAGGCTGCGAACACTCGCACAGGGTAGTCGGACCCAGACGCACACACTGATAACTACAGTACGAGGAAGTAAGCAAATTTACGATAAATAAATAACGAGTTAGCGCGAGCGTGCACCGTGTGTGTTACCGTCCGTGACAACATGATGTTGAAGTTGAACGTGTGAGTGTGATCTCTGTGTTGGCACTTGGCAGGGCGCGGGCTTGGGCTTGGGCGCGGAGAACGGCGCGGGCAGCAACGGCGTGGCCACGTCCGTCATCGCGCACACCAGCCACAGCGGCCACAGCGGCCGCAGCGGCCGCAGCGGCCACACCGGCCACACCGGCCACACCAGCCACACCAGCCGCGCGCCTAGACACACCAATGGTGACTGTACTTACCATTTTCCGCACGATTTTGAAAGTTACGTTAGGAGTATTAGGGCAGTCGCATATTATGCCCACTTCGGCCACCATCAAACCACTACACGTCGGATGAATGTGGCCATCAGGCCCCTAGTGGCTACACATTCGTTGTGGCCGTGTGTGTGCGCGAATCTTGGCCACTCGAACACTCTGTGTGCGCCAATACTATGAAAACCTCGTGTGTAACCTGCGGCGGCCTCTAGTGGTCTCTCGCCGTGTCTACTCGAACCCCTGTCGCAACATACTCGCTCTACATAGTACACTACAGATTGTCAGTATAACGTTGTGTGGTTCGCAGGCGTGTCGGACGCGGCGGGCGCGCGTAAAGACTCTGACGTGGAGATGTCGCCCGAGCCCGAGCCCGAGCCCGAGCTCGAGCTCGAACCCGAGAGCGCCAACAACGGCGCCGCGCACGGTACGTACACTATACAACTACCCTACGAGAACAAATATTCTATACTGTCCCGTGCTAGTAAATTATAAAACGGCGATTAGTATGGGATTGAACAGCGAACGAAAAAACCATAGAAGTCTAAGTAGCGCCACAAAATGGCCCCACAAAATGGGTGCCATTGCCACTATGCGGGGATGGGGGCGGGGTTTCACAACGATGGCATAGTTCGAACATGCGCATAACGGGTTTGGGCACGTGTTTGGGTTGAAATTTGTAAGGAGCTCGCATTCTATGGTTTATTTGTTCGCTGGGATTGGAGGACAGTGTTGCCATTTAGATACGTCAAAATTTATATGAACTGACAGCTGTTACAATCCTAAACTCATCGCGGTTGGGTACTACGATCCGTCAAATAAATACGTCCCTGAACTTGGTGGAGGCTTTTCACCGACACCGACATGGACATGGGAGAGAAACCAATCATCCTATCGACAGTTACAGAGTCTATTGATTTAAACTTTCACGACTCGAACGCATTATCTTTACTCTCACGGCGTGGCTGTCCCGTGACCAATGTTGCGACACATCCGAAACGTCGGGAGGCCTCAGAGAGATAAATAAATGAATTAATTATACGCGATTAAGTCCCGTTTAGTGAAGATGATGGGTTAGAGAGTCGTTTGTATTATCGCCAATGTTATTCAAAAAGTAAGCGAGACAGTATAGATTTTGATTAATAGTTTATTTTTAAAATTTTAGCTATAATAAGCCAATTTACTATTACTTGTCTTAAATGTTTTATGAAATACTAACATCAAAATACGCCTACTCAAGATTCTTATTTACAATAAAAATAAGAAACAATTATTTGAACATTTCTTGAATAGTATTTTTTTGCATTTTGAAGTTAGAATTTCTGATCAAACAAGACAAGTTAAAGTGAACTTTAAGTTATAAGGGGGATATCTACAAATTGGTGTACACCATGCAAGTACAATTTTATGAGTCGATGTGCAGATTCATTCAAATGACGACAACAATGAGAAAATGTCTGTCAACGTCTTAGTGAAAAGAATAATATTGATGAATGAAAATAACCTATTCTGAAAAACCAATACCTTGAACAGTAGGTATTCAAAGGATATTGTGTAAAGTATGTATTATGTTATGTATTGTATATGCGGGGAAGAAGAGGGGTTTTCAAAATTTATTATATCTATAATCCAAACACTTTACATATAAAAGTTGACTGTTATTATTTATGATAGTAATATTAATTACAATGATTTTATTATAAACTTGGTATTAATAATGTGTACCTTATTTTTTGTATGTAATTCCGCAGTTGATTTCCAATTATGTATTTATTTGCACACCACGCCATTCATACATATAATTTCGATAGATTCCACAATATAACATTGACATTATTTATTTTATTATTTGCTATTTGCTTTTTGTTTTGCCTAACCGTACGTTATTATTAAGTGGATAATAATGTAATAACCAGTAATATGTATGGTGAAGGCCGATATATCAGTTTTATTTATATGTATTCTTCAGTACGGTCTTTTTTTAATCTATGCCAAAAATTACCGAAACTGCAGTTTACTGTTTAAATTAACTGTTGGATATAAATATCCAAAAACATGAATTTGACAGAGCCAATTAAGATTGGTTCTTGTGTAGTTGTATTAATGTTGAGTTTGCATGGTTTAGTTTGCGTCGCTTGTTGGCACCGGCATTAGGGCATCTCATCGCACCTAGTTGCATGCTTATTATTTACCTCACGGTAGATCATCGCTTGCTTGCATCCGGGAGCGGTTTCGGCACGACGCGTCTGTTTTATAAAACATTCTAATATTCGAAAAGTAGGTTTTCACAGGTTGTGATGATCTGATGATATCCTGGTCGTAGAGAATCCAATATGAACAGTCTCATCTTAGCAAACCAGCTTTTCATTAAAATCCAAAATTATCAATGCTTCTACAATAGTTAGAAAGCTTGATTCCCGCAGTATTCAATCTGAGCTGAAATGTTGCACGAAATGTCAGTTAATATCAAAGTTGCCACCATCGCAGCGTTGTTTCGAATTCCGTCGTTCCGGACTAATTAGGTCAAAGCGGGATAATAAAAAAACGTTTTTAAAGTGAAGTATTTGACCTGGACAACTGTCAAGACCTATTTTAGGTTTAAATCCGAATGGATGTTTAAGTAAGAGGACGTGTGTCGAAACCCTTTCAAAAAACGCGGAGCTTATCTCTACAGCACGAAAGTTCGACACACAATTGTGACAACTCGACAAGAATATAATTTTAAGAATTAACTTTAATATTGTTAATTGTCAAATTGTCACACAGTGTGTCTGGTCAAAGGAAATTGTTAGCCGATAGTCGCGCGAGAATACAACCCGTGGCATATACTCATTCAATGATACCGTGTTATGTTGATGGCTACAGGAGATTGCGATTTTATTCAAAAAAAAAATTGGTTACTCTGGGACTTTTCGATATGCATTCAATACTAGAGCTAAAGGGCAATTTCCGCCTAGGGTCGTAAGCCTAAGACGCCTCTCGGCGGTGCGCACACTACGCGAGTCAGAGCTGTTACTGACCTGCTATGTAAATTCATGTGGACATTTGTTACCCTTCGTTGTTTCCCAAACTAGAGTGAGAGCTATTTCTTAAGGATTTACCGTTTTACTTTCCCTTCCCGTGATCGTTTTTAAATTCTAAGAACTACTTAATATAAATAAAACTCCAAAAATGAATAGTAATAGAAACGTACAATACAACAATAGAGCCTAATTAAGCGGGGCACTTGCTCACCGCCTAATAATATTGGTCCCAATCTCAAGAGCAATCTCCAGTGGTACAAACTCTGTAGAGTGTAGTTTCTGATATGCTTCGGGTTGTGTCCCTCGCCACTCGGCGTGACGGGCGGCTGTGGACTGTGGACTGTGGACTGTGGACTGTGGACTGTGGACTGTGGGTTGTAGATGAGCGCGCGCAGCCGGTCAAGGGCATGCCCGGCGTGACGGCGAGCGTGGCCGCGCTGCTGCCGCGCCTCCACGGTGGGTACCAGGGCTGCAGCTACCGGGCCGGCCGGCACGAGCGCACTGACGTGACCTCTTCAATCAACGCTAAATATACCAACTAATCGAACACTGTTGTGACTTATTGTCGAATATGTTGACTAATCTTCGAATAGTGTGACTGATTGTCGAACGTAGCGACTAATCTTCGAATATTGTGATTGAATATCGAATATTTATGGGCTGTACTTTACGCCTATTAGTTTTGAATCACTACTAATCATCGATTATTGACGTGACTCGTCGAATATTGAGAATAGACGTATATAACGACAAAAACGTGTGAATGTGATTCGTCTAATATAGCGTTAGATTGTGCAATAATGCCACTAATTCATCGAGTATTACATCGAAGCACCATAGACAAGCTTTCGAATATTGTAACTAAATTGTTTGAAGAGCAGTCGTAACGAAATCAATATACATGTTATAAAATGTAATACAACACGTCTAAATGTATTTCATCACGTCAATGCGTTCGTCACGAGGCAGCCATAGGCTCGGTGTGTTGGTGGGCTCGCTTCATCCTCACGGACGTCGTGATTCCTTGGCTTACAACTTGCCTTTACTTGATTTATAGGAAGCACATCGAGTAATTTTATTTCTAAGTCGAAGAATCAAATCGCCTTCATCGTTCTGAACTAACTTTCATTTAAAACACAAATTTCCTACTTTAATTTGCATTAACACTCTTGCATGTTTTCAAATTGATGATTTTCTTCTTTTAATTTCTATTAATGATACTTGTTCCTAATTTGCTTGTAGAAACTATTTTCTTCAATATACTCTTTGACGAGTGTTTTCTTCTGTTTATGTTTGTTTTACTATGAATAACTAGTCTCTGTTTCTTCCGTTCTTTAATCCTAACTATGCCTTTCTTTTCATTTTTATCGACGACATCATATCACTAATTATAAATCCATCGTAAACCGTAAGTATTCTTAGCTTGGAAGCAGTAAGTACTATAGTTAAGGTTTATTTATGAAACCGTTTTCAACTTATTTGCTTGGAGTTTTAGTAGCGTAGCTGTGTGTAAGTTGAGGATTGTTTTTGCATGGTTATACATGGAGACTATTCATTGGGGTGACAAGTAAAGGTTTTAAGGGATGTAAAGTATTCTGATCTTGCTCTGTTGTAAAATCCGCAGTCATATTTCTTCCGTCTCGCTAGACTGAGATGTGAAAAAAGACACTTATTATTTATGCCGATTTTACTCAGTCTATTTTTTCTTATTGCACATTTTTGCTGGAAAATACGTTATTAAAACAACAATGGTTTTAATACAGAATAGCGATGCAGAGCTTGCACATTGCAAAGCTTGTACTTATTCTATAACCATAGCAGTTGGGATAACGACATTGCTGTACAAGCCATTATTTCCTATACTTATACCACATTTCTGCTAGGACAGTCCTAATGACCTAAATCATTCTGTCACAGCCAAGTTTGGCACGGTACACAAAAAAATGCCTGAAAGATTTGAAAATCCTTGAAGTAATTTTGTTGTTTTATAAAATATGGCGCACGGATGAATTATTCTCGGAATAAACTTATTGTATGAACTAAACGTGATGGTGAGCATGCAACGAGGAACGCATGCCGTGACGCTTCTTATCTATCTACGTATACAGCGCTATGTATGACTCTTACAATATCCTCATCACGTTATTGGTACAGCGGGGTGACCTAAACTGCATGGGTGTGCAATGGCCGACGTCTATATCATGGTTTTCCTGCACCGTTGCACAAATTACCATTAACTCTTTGTCCCTTTAGGATGCTGTCACCTTCTGGTCAGTCAAAAAGTGACGGGTGCTAAAGGCGACATTGAATTTAATTAATGTTTGTGCTGGTTGCCTGGGTTTTATATAATTCTTTAGTAAAAATGTCGGGTTAGTAATGTCTAAGCGTGGTATTCCACTTGTGCAAGATCTTTGTCCATGAATTCATCCAATTTCTTTGATCAAATCTCCAAGATCTTTGTTCAATTTGTATCCGATATTTAATAAAATTTCTTTGACGGAGGCCAATTTCAGTTATCCAATATCTTGGATCAAGTTTTTATACTATTTGCGTAGCCATTTTGAATTAAATGTCATCCGTAATATTTGATAAAATGACAGTGTTTCTAGTAAATTTGATGAAGTCATCCAATATCTTTGATCAAAGACACATTAGACATTAGGTGAGGTAGGGCACAGCGAAATGTCATCCCGCTCGAATTTGGAGCAGCCCAACTGGGGAAGTACCTCCGCCTTGCAGAAGACCACAGCCATAATAACACTACTACTTGCTCTGTAGTAGTGTTGTGTTCCTGGAGGTGAGCAAGGTCGCCAGAGCTCCCGAGGATGCGTTGTGTTGAGAGCGAGGGAATTTGTTTCTTCAGCTGTCAACACGGCGAATTCTCCCCATGTTACTCCTTTGGAGTTGCATGCTTCTATAGGCTGTGGTGTCTGCTTACCATCAGGCGGGCCGCACGCTTCTTTGCCACCGTCGTTGTATAGAAAAAAAAAAACATTGGCCAAAGATCTTGGACAAGTGGAATGAAACAGTATTACGACGCTAAGGTGCAACAGCACATCATTTCAAACACTTCCCAGAAAGAAATGGATGCGACAGCTTAGCTGTTTAGGTGTGACATTTTACCCAGGAAACCTCTGAGACCCCTTACTGGGTTTTTTCCTGTTCTGTACGAGTATGAACCCGAACCTCGCACTGTTTGTGTTTAATATTCCAAATTTATCATCTCTAAGTGTTTATTTGGGATCATCATTTGTGTCGTTTTTACAAATTCTTGTGACACTATAATGCTATCTTTTTAAGGAGAAACATGTGAGGCCGCAGAAAATTCCAAGCTTAAATTTTATCTGATCAGAATTAAACTTGGCTGACTATCAACGATTTAGGTGCCTTTAGACGTCTTAGCGGTAACAAAAATCTTGTATTTACTCCCACTTTTAAGAGCACTTAAGTTTGACCTTCTAAAGACAAAATAATTATTAATCTCCATCAATCCACCGTATCATTCAGTGTCGGCCCTAAAGATTTGAGAACATATATTTTTTCGAAAAAACAGAGAAAGATGCAGTACTTTACCATTTGCCCAAAAGATTCAAGAAATAACAAAAATATGGTATTACGAGAAGTGGCAAATTTTAACTTGAGGCCACGTGAAACGAGCCACGGAGCGTCACGTCGTAATGCAGTATTTGTGCTACTACAATACGATATTTTTTTTACATAATACAGTTTCACTCCACAATCGCGTAACATGTCGAGGTGTGAACCCTTTGGTTCGTTAATAGCAGTACAATTCCTAAGCACTGCGTTTTTCTCCGTCGATTAACCCATGCCTGTTGGAGGTGGTTGACATTATGTCGGGTGCAGACGCGGAAGGCTGCGGCAGCCGCGCGTCGGTGGAGCGCATGCTCGCGTTCGGGCGCGAGCTGTACGCGGCCAGCCAGAAACTCAGCCAGGACACCTACCACAAAGCCATGCTGGAGGTATGTAGCCATTTATACTTAGCCTTATACATCTATTTATTTATTTCACAAGAACGGTTAATACCAATTACACTTGTGCAAAATATTCTTAAATATAGGGATTAAGTACGTATTCAGTAATCATTCATCATTTGAGTCATTACTCATGCATTCTCACAATAAGAGAGGCACCTGGATGCGAGTATGGGCAGGCTGGCTACAAAGAGATCCACTTCTGGATCAGTGCACAGGAGCCCGTCGAGCGAGCTGGTCATGTCGCGCGGTCGCGCGCGGTCCAGTGCCGTCCGACAGTTTTAGGTACGCGCGCCGGCATGACTTATTTAGGGGCACGACAACGCAGTTTAGTGTGTTGTGAAGTTCGGTGCTATTGATTTTATTACGGAGCACCTTACACGCAGTAACCATCCTCTCATTGCTCCTTCGTACTTCTAGGGAGTTGAAGCCCAAGGCGCCAAGCAAAAACTTAGTCGGGTACATGAATGGATAGTAACCATACAGTTTTTTATAGAGGAAGCGGAGAAATGCTTTTCGGACCTTTTCCAATATAAGCTTGTACTTGCCTCACTTGGACTCCAATCACAGGCACTAGACTCTAGTTTTAAGCAGCGGCCATGTACGGGACCGGCAGCTACGAGCGTATAATTGACATGCAAATATTATACCTGGAGACGATAGAGGTAGAGCAGCGCGTTGGTGTTTTAATTGACGGCTGTACGATGAGAGGTATAACGGTCTATATACATACAATGAATGAAGACAGTTTATATCTGTAATTTATATAAAATTTTCGTTATTAGAAATAATTCAATTAGCTTAGAGTTACCTCGCTGCGGGAGTCGACTGAAGTTGCAGGACTACTTGTTGAACAGAAGAGACAATTTACTATTTTATAGATAACGTGATTAATCTTCTAATATTCCAACTAATCTCTGATCGTGACTACGAGCTGCCAAATGTGCAGTTTTAATGTCTCTTCGATGGTGGTGATGGTGATGAACTGTCGAATATTGTGACCCAATCTTCGGACGTGTTGTGGAATAGAATGACTAATAATCGATATTTATACCGATTATCGTATAAAACGTGTGTAGAACAGTTTCCTGTTACTACTACAGGATGCATTCAGTTTGCTGGCGTACAGCAACCCGTGGGACAGCCCGGTGGGCTGGCAGCTGCAGCCCGTGCGCCGCGAGGCCGTGTGCGAGGCGCTCAACTCCGCTATACTAGGTAAACGTCTACTATTACAGGATGCATTCAGTTTGCTGGCGTACAGCAACCCGTGGGACAGCCCGGTGGGCTGGCAGCTGCAGCCCGTGCGCCGCGAGGCCGTGTGCGAGGCGCTCAACTCCGCTATACTAGGTAAACGTCTACTATTACAGGATGCATTCAGTTTGCTGGCGTACAGCAACCCGTGGGACAGCCCGGTGGGCTGGCAGCTGCAGCCCGTGCGCCGCGAGGCCGTGTGCGAGGCGCTCAACTCCGCTATACTAGGTAAACGTCTACTATTACAGGATGCATTCAGTTTGCTGGCGTACAGCAACCCGTGGGACAGCCCGGTGGGCTGGCAGCTGCAGCCCGTGCGCCGCGAGGCCGTGTGCGAGGCGCTCAACTCCGCTATACTAGGTAAACGTCTACTATTACAGGATGCATTCAGTTTGCTGGCGTACAGCAACCCGTGGGACAGCCCGGTGGGCTGGCAGCTGCAGCCCGTGCGCCGCGAGGCCGTGTGCGAGGCGCTCAACTCCGCTATACTAGGTAAACGTCTACTATTACAGGATGCATTCAGTTTGCTGGCGTACAGCAACCCGTGGGACAGCCCGGTGGGCTGGCAGCTGCAGCCCGTGCGCCGCGAGGCCGTGTGCGAGGCGCTCAACTCCGCTATACTAGGTAAACGTCTACTATTACAGGATGCATTCAGTTTGCTGGCGTACAGCAACCCGTGGGACAGCCCGGTGGGCTGGCAGCTGCAGCCCGTGCGCCGCGAGGCCGTGTGCGAGGCGCTCAACTCCGCTATACTAGGTAAACGTCTACTATTACAGGATGCATTCAGTTTGCTGGCGTACAGCAACCCGTGGGACAGCCCGGTGGGCTGGCAGCTGCAGCCCGTGCGCCGCGAGGCCGTGTGCGAGGCGCTCAACTCCGCTATACTAGGTAAACGTCTACTATTACAGGATGCATTCAGTTTGCTGGCGTACAGCAACCCGTGGGACAGCCCGGTGGGCTGGCAGCTGCAGCCCGTGCGCCGCGAGGCCGTGTGCGAGGCGCTCAACTCCGCTATACTAGGTAAACGTCTACTATTACAGGATGCATTCAGTTTGCTGGCGTACAGCAACCCGTGGGACAGCCCGGTGGGCTGGCAGCTGCAGCCCGTGCGCCGCGAGGCCGTGTGCGAGGCGCTCAACTCCGCTATACTAGGTAAACGTCTACTATTACAGGATGCATTCAGTTTGCTGGCGTACAGCAACCCGTGGGACAGCCCGGTGGGCTGGCAGCTGCAGCCCGTGCGCCGCGAGGCCGTGTGCGAGGCGCTCAACTCCGCTATACTAGGTAAACGTCTACTATTACAGGATGCATTCAGTTTGCTGGCGTACAGCAACCCGTGGGACAGCCCGGTGGGCTGGCAGCTGCAGCCCGTGCGCCGCGAGGCCGTGTGCGAGGCGCTCAACTCCGCTATACTAGGTAAACGTCTACTATTACAGGATGCATTCAGTTTGCTGGCGTACAGCAACCCGTGGGACAGCCCGGTGGGCTGGCAGCTGCAGCCCGTGCGCCGCGAGGCCGTGTGCGAGGCGCTCAACTCCGCTATACTAGGTAAACGTCTACTATTACAGGATGCATTCAGTTTGCTGGCGTACAGCAACCCGTGGGACAGCCCGGTGGGCTGGCAGCTGCAGCCCGTGCGCCGCGAGGCCGTGTGCGAGGCGCTCAACTCCGCTATACTAGGTAAACGTCTACTATTACAGGATGCATTCAGTTTGCTGGCGTACAGCAACCCGTGGGACAGCCCGGTGGGCTGGCAGCTGCAGCCCGTGCGCCGCGAGGCCGTGTGCGAGGCGCTCAACTCCGCTATACTAGGTAAACGTCTACTATTTATTAGTCATTTGCCCAATGCACTACAACAAGTACATACCAAGAGTAGTGGTTGAGATCAAGCTAATTCTTTTCGGTTTTGTTACAATTTCTTGTTATTTTTATTCGGTACGTTCATTGTCTTTAGCAGATCTTTAGTTCTTTAGTACTTGATGATGTACATGCGGGAGTTATTTTTCCTATGTAGTTAAAGTGTTAGGTTTGGAATACTATCGCTTTTTACTTGTGGAAATACGTGGGGATTTAAGAGGATATGTACGCGTAATTACGTCGTTAATTAGTATTTACAAAGGTTGGGAGAGAGGGTATTGCATGTCGAGGGGATAAGCGAAGTTGTCTAGTAATAAGGGGTAGACAGTGCTTAACCCGGCTGGGATACTTATAGGGCTTTTGTTAATAGTAGCTAAGAAAAAGTTAATATAAGAAGACCGTGGACCAAATGTCCACGTGTAGTTTCTTTCAATGACAAAACTTGCGCTGTCGATTTTGATGATATGTATTATCAAACTGATTGGGGGCGACAGTTTTGGCCATGTAAATAATACATGGAACTTGTATTCGTTTGGCAGACTTATCTTGGTTGATCAATAGTGGTAGTGTTTTGTCGTACTCGTATATGAAGAGTGCACCGTGGCGGTGTAGTTCCCCGGACCAATGCTTCCGTTCCGCAGAGTCGATGGGCATGCAGTGGACGTCCCCGGTGGAGGCGTGCGTGTCGCACTCGCGCGCGCTGCTGCGCCGCATGGCGCGCGCCGGCCTCGGCGCCTGCGCCTTCGCCGACCTGCCCGCGCTGCTGCGCCGCTGACCGCCGACCGCCGACCGCTGACCGCCGTGCGTGCCGCGTCCGCCGCGCCGCGCCCGCGCCCGCGCCCGCGCCCGCGCCCGCGCCCGCGCGCGCGCGACCGCCACTAGGCAGCAACGAAAACATCCGCCCTCCTCTTCCTAATTACCGCAGTGCGAGCGAAACGGGAGTTATTCAGTTGCGCGCGACCCGATGTGGCAGTAAGTTGTGCTGGGAAGGCAGTAGGCGGTATTTCCCAAGCGAATCATCGGTCCGTTAAACTGTTTGTTTCTTTATAAAAGTTGTAATTAAAAAGAGACGGTCAGTTTCACGCGCCGTACTGAAGTTATAAATCACGTAATTGTTGAGACTAATTTTATTGTAATAGCCGAGAGGTATAAAGCAAAGACAAGGTTTCTGACAAATAATCAGTCTTGTCAGGACGAACTCGCAAAACAAAGATGACGCAGTAGTAACAAAAATATGCTGTGAAGTTTTTGGTATGAAGTAATGTCGATGTTTCTGAGTCTAACTAATCATCGATCGTGACGAATTGACGAATATTTCCTACTGCCTTAGTTTTACTATGTTTAGCCACGCTCTATCCTCGGTAGACGGGGTCGATGTAGGCAAATCGTAACTGTCAAGTGTTATGTAATTATACGCATTCATTTAAAAAGTAGCGTAAAATTTTGTCGCAACATCAACAACGCAACAACAACAAAAGCGAGAAATAAAACCACGGATACTGCCTTCAGAAACTTTGGTAACAATATTTTCTAAAACACTACCTCTTATTGTTATGTTACACTGATTCAAAAGAGTACCGCAATACTTCAATATTATGTAAATTATGAAACACTTGACCGTTTCGATACAAAGCCGACGTAACTACCACTAGACCAATTGCATGATGAAGTAAAAGTGATTATTACATGATCTAAAGATATAATGTAAAATATATTTGGTAAATGAATCGTATAGAAACAAAAGCAGCAAGGATCATTATCTAAAAACTTTAACTAATAGATGGAGTGCCACTGTTTATATTCTATGCGACCTAAATAACAGATATGTTCCCATGAACTCCATTATAAGACAGCGAGGTTTATTATTTCATAAAGAGCGAGAGTTTGTACTGACAATAATAAACCATGGACCATAACTATTAAGGTTTCGAAAGCTGAGTTGTTGCTCATTAATTAGATACCTCATGTAATTAGTAATCAGTAATCAAGAGAGACCAGGCAATTTGAGGGCAGAGTTTAAGCTGAACATTTGCTCTAAATAAGCAAGATTGCACTACATTTTCTATCCTTTCATAATTAGAAAGCTTTTGATCTATAACTTGTGTGAAGGGTTGATTTAGTGAGTCGTTATTGTACATTTAGTAGCGAATAATAGGTACATTTCTTTCCATGAAGAATAATAATGGCAATTATATATAAAAGATTTCATTTGTGGCCGCGTGCAGCGTTGTACGTCGCATCTCTCTTTACTTGTACACCACCGCTTCTCTCGTGAACTCAATACATCGGCATATGCTTGAACTTTACTGCGATTAACGCTTAGCGTATCCACAGACGAGACCTTGCAATGATGCAATATAAAAAAGAGGCAGAAAACTTGTCTATACGAAATTCCGTGTTTTTAAATGGCCACGAAGTCTGATAGCTGATACACGTTTATACGTTTCCATTGATGACGCGAAACTGAGAAGTTGGTGCAATTGACTCAGTTTTAGTGTGCCAGTTTTGGAGCGCTTATATCCTATCTACATTTTTTAATACTGAACTGAACTGCATTGACTGGCGACTGAATTAGCTTATACTTCTAATAATTAAAAATAGTCACAATCTTTTACTTCATTATGCAACCTAAATATAATTGGCGCGGGCGTTGTGATAGCCGGGGCGAAGTGAGCCTAGTGACTCTGTAAATAAAGATCAATTAACGAATTAACGCACACTCAATGCCTTAAGAGACCGTGAGCGTTTGTGAAGTGAACAAGTGAAGTGAGTGAAGTGTGAAGTGATACTCTGGACTTGTAATGATACTTGTGTTTTATTTTTAATAAATGACTGCGCGGGTTTTTGGTGAATCGAGAATTGTGTGAAGTGGTTTTACCGTTTACACACGGCGTAAAAACATGCTGCCAACGCAATCAAAAACATCTTGACACTACTATATTGTCATATTTTTAAGTGTAAGGTCTGAAAGAAACTGGCAGTGGCCGCGCCAATGGTGAGGCGTTAGGGCGTAGATGTGTGGCCGATTCTAAACGTCTACAGACCATGCAGACACACTTTGGCAGTTCTAGATTCACCCGAAGCCTCCTTGTAATAATAAATAAATGCGTTGGTCCATATTATTTGTTCGTCAATCAATTTTTGTATAAGTTTTACGCAGCGTAGGTTTAGTCTGGCGACCAGTCGCGTCCCGGTCGCAACGCAACAACCACATCACATTTTATAACTCATTTACATGGGATTACAAATAAAGTCTCATTTATGGAAACTATGAATTTTAGCGGAGTTCAAACTGCTCAACGCAAATCAAGTGTCCGCGCGAGTCCCTAATCGATGCTTATTGGATCTAAAATCAAACAACTTTGACAATAGATTGGATTTTACAATTGCGATACAATCAGTCGGTTTCAGTGACTTGCAGCCAGCAGCAGTTTTTACAGTAATTTGTTATATGTAAATATGCGTTGACCGGCCGGGAGGGACGTGAATAGTGTAAAGATATATATGGAGAGAGTAGTATAGTGCGTGTGCGCAGCAGAGGTAGCGGAGGGGCGGGGCCTAAGTCTACACGAACTGGAACCTGTCGGGCACTATCTGGACGTAATTCTATTGTTTTATTTATGTCTGGAAGTCTCCGAAGTGTTAACATGTTTTTGTAAATGGTTTCTTAGAGACAAATTTGACTGATAACCGAATTTAGACTGAAATTAATTACCACCAGGACCACCTGGAAAACATAAATATGACTCACTAAATGTAAAAACATATCTGCTCGAATTGTATCATCAGATACTAAAGGTTCATAGTTAAATGGCATATTTCGTGATTGAATATCAAAGTGTTCATAAATTTAACTGCCCATAAAAATGGCTACAATGTTATTACAATCTGTACAGTTTTTGATTAGTTTTTTTTATAAAACCTAGCCAAAGTAAGCTATAGAAAGCTTCTACATAGTCGTGAACGGCAACAATGGCCAAGTATGTTTTCAAATTCACATTTCGATTTTATCGTCCTCACTTTGACGTTGAAAAGATCGAAAAAAAATCTATAACCACAAGCTTTACAGAAATCGCGTTGTTACTAAAAAGTCAGACTCCGGCCCCGCCATTTAACATAGTTATATATATATATATACGCCAGAATCCTGCGTGTATATGCTTAGTATAGAGCTGCCACGACGGTTATCGTCCGATGTATCGCGGGCTGTTCTGGGGGCGGCGGCGGCGGCGCGCGGCAACACTGAAGCAGCAATAAATTAGCGCGTTTTTGGAAAAAAGAAGTTTTTTAAATTTGGTGAACTATGTCATTGCTAATTTAGGTTTTTTTTGCATTGTCTCGATGACCGTAATAGGATCTTGGCCTCTGAAACGAGAGAACGCCACTCTCCTCTATTCTGCGTCACGCCAGTGGGCTGCCCCGAGGGCGGTTAGGTCTAACGTTGTCTAATTGTTGAAGTGTATTTGGTTCTAAAGTAATCAAAATGCAGATGTGATTTGACTATTATAGAAAGTCCTTTTTCTAGGACACGGGACGATATGGTCCTAATGAGATAGAGCCCAATTTTTAAGATTCCGTTTTGTCGCCTTCACAATGGCTGTCGTCACTTTAATGATTGTATTAGTTAATACCTGATAATGCAACCATTCTATTAAATTCTATAGTAATCATTCTAATGAGCGATAACACAAATGTCCTAATTTTAAGTTTTTTTTTTTCTAAAATCGCGCAGCTTTGTGTGTAACTTTTGTATCGAGTTAGTTATTATCGAGCTTTTTGTATATATCAGCGTTTTGTAAGTTGACGCTTGTATCGCGGCCGCCGCGCCGCCGCCTGTCTGTAAATGATCCACAATATTGTTCTTATATTGTATTGTTTTCTTTTTTAATAATATATTGTGTTTAAACGGCGTCTTTGTATTTTATTTCCCTACCTTTAAAATGAGAAAATGTGGTGACCTTGTCGCGTCTCTAGTCTACTCAACATGCGATGTGGGGAGGAGAAGGATGGGGGCCCATATCGTAAGCCAGTGTAACAGTAGATATAACGTCAAATAGAGGCCATTATCGCATAAAAGCATACATACGGACTGCCTGATGGTAAGCAGCGCCTATGCACGCTTAAAAGGAGCCACAAGCGCGCTGACGATCATTTATTGATTTAAGGGCATTTTCAATAAAACGTGTAGGGTAATTAGCGTGAGTTGTTAAATAAAAATTAACTCAGTGTCAGTTTTGTGACGACAATTAAGCATTCAGTTTGTGAAAATATTCACTTTTTCTGTTTAATTTATAAATGATATGCATATACACGTTAATTAAATGTGATCAAAGTTCATTTTCACATTTGTATGATTAGTTGTCGTCACAAAACTGACACCGAGTTAATTTTTATTTAACAACTCACGCTAATTGGGTACACGTTTTATTGAAAATGTCCTTAAGGATCCGTCGGGTTGATAACTAGAGACAACTGCAGATCCCTCAGGTGCATATGTACCTGCACTAAGGGTGGTAATCCACATGTCCGAAATCTTTGTCCAATGTGTATTTGCGTCTAACAGTTTGCTTAAAGAATGAGTGAGACGCAATGCACATTGGACAAGTGGAATACCACCCTAATATCGACGCCGAAAGAAATTAAGAAAAATAACGAAAATAATTTTGTAGCAAGTGAAACCCATGGTTTCTGACCACCCTTCGGGAAACAGTAGGTAATTATAATAGGTGAAGTAATAGCCTTGGTAATTGAATACCCACCTATTATTACCCTTCCAAAATACTAAAACTCACGCGCCGTGACCAATAAAACCATTTGAATTACAATATCCAAACCAGTCCATTTGAATGGGTCCCCAATAAGGTGATTACAACAATTTTACGACAAACCTTTTCGCATAGAAACGCATAGATAAGTGTCCTTTAAAAAGGACTTAGGAACCGTAGTTTTCGTACTAAATGAAGGCGTTTATGTTAATTACGAGTCATTGAATAATTATGTTAATTGGAGCAGTTATGGATAGTCGATAAATTCGAAAGGGAAGCGGGGACTATTGATAATTTATATCGAGGGCGATAAATCGTATTGGATTACGATTTCATTATAATTTTGTCAGTTTAATGGTCTTTGATGAAATCGAGGGACTATTGGGTTTAAAAGAATTGTATGGCGTAAGTACTAAGGCGTGTTACAATAACGGTTTTATCTCTATATTTTAATAACATTAAAAATACTTTTTGCATATGTTTATGTATTCTCAAAATCAGTAGAATCAGAGGGAAAAACAAGTTAGATTCTGTGCAATAGAGAAATCTCAATAATAATGCGTTACATAAATACCTACAAAGTTGTAAAACTAAGGTAACCCACTCTCGTTGTATTTTCGGTTTTCGGAGATAAAATTAGGATGCACCCACCAGTCGTGTAGTCAGCCGGTCTTATCTATATTAGAAATCTCCTCAGCAAATGAAGTCTTCTGAAAGCACAGTCGAAATTGTACAACGTAAAACGTATTGGCAAACTTGCCCCAATATTCCGTAAAGTTGGTCCAACTTCGCCACGGGGTACCTACATCTGAAACAGCGGCAAATAAAACGCGCACGTGGTATCTTGTTTCGATAGCGGTCCGGCGCAGAAATTGAATGAAAACATTGAATATTTATTCTGAGACGATGCCGCGCTGCATCGCCCGGGGCCACCAAAGAGCATGCATGGTAGAGGCTCTACGACTAGGAACGTTGTTGGTATATGGGCGACAACGACAGCACTTTAAGAAGCCCTGACTTATTACCAGATTGTAGCCAGTTACAAATCAGTTACAAATAAAAACAAACAATTCTTCCTTCGTAACTGGGTTCTAAGTGATAAAAAATATTCCCATTTCGTAGCTGGTTACAAAACTTAGTTACGTAGTGGGACGGAGGGGTTTTGTCATGCAATACGTCCACACAATATCTTAGATTATATAGCCTTTTATTCAGATCTTTCCCTAAATATTAGAATTTCACTGTGTTAGTTTTATGTTTATTCTATAGTATGTTAGTTGTTTATCTGTTATTGTTAGTCTTACTCGTTAGGTTTGGATAGAGACCCCCTTTTTTGGGTAAAGGCCTCCCCCATCTGGCCCACTCTTCTCTATGGCCCTTGCTTGGCCATTGGTTTCCCGCTATTGACACTATGTCATCTTGCAATCTTTTGCGTGGTCTAGTCTATATAATAATCTTAGATATGCAGACGTAATAGGCATCTGACTAAGTTTATCCCATCCGTGGAAGTAATAAGTAAAATGTGCCACGTAAAAGTGGAATGCGGTCTACTCGATTTCGGAAATCTGTTCGATCCAAAATGCCTTTGCTTTCTAGTTCCCTGTCTATGCCGGCGGTACTCTCTGGTCGCCCGGGATCATCTTGCGGCTCTCTCCTTTTAATATTTGATCTGCATATTTATAAATCGCGGACTGTTTGTGACCCGCGGGGTGTTTGCGGATTTGTAGTTTATTTCGTGCGGACTCGCTTGTTACTGAAAACACTGAATACATGAACATCATATTCCAGCTACAAAGGAATCCTGAGCTCGTTTGGCTTTGCAATGCTCTTCTGAGCTGCGCTTCTGCGAAAAGAACGAATTTTGATTTACTATTTTTTACTCAAGCTTGTGCAAGAGCATTCCAGAGAAGTAGAGAATATATAGAGAAGTACTAACTATCTTATATCTAGATAGAAGATAAAACGATTGTGATCTTTTTATAAAATTAGTACCTCTCTATAAGTACCTAAACTTTCATTATCTACCTATTTATTTATAGCATAACTAAGTACTTATCCTAAAGTTCGTTTCAGGAACTTTTTCAAAAGTATATTTAATAAAATTATCACTCTTTACAACTTTGGATAACTTCGGGTTAATAAACATGACTGTTATTTAATGAGTACTTTGCCCATTCGGCCGCGATGAGTCTCCAGTGCTGCTGCTTGCCCGGTAGGTTTTGCAAACGCGTTACTATTAAGTTTCTCCGCAAGCTTCTTCAGTTCAAAAGACGTGTTACCCTTTTGGCTTTGCTGCTGTCAAAACAGTCGTCACAGCCGACACAGATTACTCGCGGTGACTTTAATGCTCTAAGGCACTTGCAAATCTAACCTAATAATCGAATCTAATCTAATCTAGTCTAATAATGAACTTTCCTTTCATAAGCTTCCTGACTTTATCAGGCCCGGAACCTGTTCAGTAGACTACATAATACCTGATGGAAAGTAACTACTCTCCTCCTCGAGATTCCTGACCTTGGGCACGAAACCCTTCTGCCCATGTCAGTCAGACGCTGTCACCATCCTAGGCTTGTCTCCGGACCCGCAAGCACGTTGTTATGATCGCCGAAACGAGTACTCTTCTCTACTTACTCTCACTAAGTCACAAGTAACTTGCCGTAACGATGGGCATGGACTTCACTATTATACCAAGCAACCAGCTACTCTCCTCCGCAAACTCTCACAGAGCACAAAACCACGACGGCACCGTTTGCCCGTGCCGAAACAGCATTCGACGCAGCAAATGTCCACAGGTGCGGAACGGATCTGGAACTGCTAACAAGGCCCGTGAGAACAGTTGCAGGCTGCGCGGCGTCCGGCACAACAATGTCCCTATCACGCTCCATTTTATAACTTCGTACCGCTCAAGCCATCCACCGTGTTCGAACATTTGGACGGGCCTAATGGTGAGTCTCTTTTTAACCTCCTTTCATAGCCATGAGCGACATGGACGCTGCTGCTACTACCCACAAGCTTCTTCACTCTCGCACGGCACGAAGCCCTTCTGTCCGTGCCGGCACAGCAGCTGTCGCAGCAGCCGGCCTTGGTGAGTCTCCGGAGCGGCTATCACGGTGAACTCCTTGCTCAGGCGCAGGGTTGGTGAGTCGAGCGAGGCGTTCGCGCGCGGCCAGGGGACTGGGAGCAGCGGTGTTGGGTGGGGGGTGGGGTCACTGTCAACAAAGAGGTTTGGTAAGTTTTTAGAGAGGTAGGGTACAGCGGATGCGATGCATATAACACCTATATCCTGCCTTTTCCAGGATGCTGAATAAAATCCTCGCTGTATTGGCTGGTGGTCGCGAAGCCTTTCCAGTAGCCCGACAATCGCATATTTTTAAATAAAAAACCACAAGGGTTGATTTACAAAATAAAAGAAATTACAGGCGTTACAGGCATTATGCAGAAATTATTGCTTTAATATTTTTATAGCAACAAGTATAACCTGACTCTCTGATGTTAATGTTAGTCTATACATTCCATGGTTTTTTTGTACCTGCACACGGCAGCGATATGTTGTGTCGCAGCCGACCACATTGCAAGTCAATTGCGCAAGCACATGAGCGGGATTTGCATTACCGCGGCTGCGCACTGCACAGTGTTGCAACTGTTTATTGCATGGTTTACGACCACTTGCCAATTAATTTAACCTTATTATTTTCATGTATCATTACTGCTGTGCTATGAGAAATAGTACATTACTACAGAGGCCGGGAAGTAAGGGGTTGCCGGCCGAGTACATATAGACCGCCGAGCGTAGCGAGGTCGGATAGTTGAGGCTGGCAACCCCTTTTCACGCCGAGGTATATGTATAGTGCTTTTCTCAAACATGCAATGAAATAAATTAAAAAAACTCCAAGAAATCAAACTTTATTTTTCATGGCTGAACGCCGGGATCCTGTGCCACAAATAGTGGAATGGAAATTAAAAAAGATCATCTTGATCTCTCGTCTCGCTGCGCCCGAAACGTGACACTTCGAAGCCCAATATGAAGAACACAACGTCAATATTTAATTGCATGTTTGAGAGAACACTGTTTTGATGAATCTAGAGAGTCAGTACTTATTGATAGTCCAAGCTTGTGTCAAAAGGTTCTCCTCTATGATACTTAAGTCTATTTCTGTTCGCTTGGATCAGCAGAAAAGCGACTTCTTACAATAATCATAAAACATAAAGAGTTCACACGAACTTACCCAAACTTCATGAAGTTAGTCAGCACAGTGGTCATCCGCTCAATGAACAGTCTGTCTTCAAAAGACAGTGGCAGCGTCAACCCTGCTGGCTTAAAGATATAAAAGATGTCATCGGAGTGTGACGCACCGCTCAACCCAGTCTTGTACCCAAACAGTCCTTTGGCGAAGTTCCGGCCACCCTGATACGAGAACATGTAGCTATACACAGGCGCTGACTTCTGGACCATCAGCTCAGCGAATGCGTTTACTGACGAGTACGCTACCCAGTCTGAATAATAGTTCACCACTCCCTTAATCCGTTTACTACTAATCTTTTTGCCCCCGAAATAATACGAACGTAGCTTTTTGGCGATCTTTTTCTTCTCCATATCGGGACATTTGAAAAATACTGAAGGCAGTCTTTGATCGAACTCCGAGTCCCACTCTTTGAAGTCCTGTTCATTGTTTAGTCCGTAGAACAGCATGCCTTCTACGTCAGCGTAACCCAGAATCATTGGTAATGGTTCAAAAGATGTAGACTTTATAGAGTCAAATGGAGTATCCCAAAAGAAAGGATCAGGAAAGTTAACGTCCAAACAAGGCGAATATTTGAAATACCTGGTGTTTACTGATCTATCATGCGAGCTTTTCAAGAGATCTCCAAGTGTTGCGTTCGCGAACGTCTCATAAACGTCTTGCTCATTGCTGACTACTCCAAGTTTTCTAGCGTCTTGAAAAGCAGGCTTTAGGGGTTCCAAGTTAAAGGCCCAAGGGCTCAAAGGTACTCCACTCATGAGGATAGCTTTATGGAACAAACCTGCGCTAGATTTGGATAGCAGGTGCATAGCAGCAGCGCTAGCACCAGCGCTCTGTCCCGCAATCGTGACATTGTCCGGGTCCCCTCCAAACGCAGCGATATTCTTTCTCACCCACTTCATAGCCGCTACTTGGTCCTTCAATCCTAAATTAGATACTCCATTTACGCACAAAAACCCCAAAACTCCAACTCTGTAGTTAATTACAACGGTTATAATATTCTTGGTGACCAGGAACTCAGGATCATAATGTGCTTTCGTGCCGTAGTAGTAGGCTCCGCCGTGGATAAAGATGAGGACTGGCAGCTTGGTGGGCTGAACCGGGGTGTAGACGTCGAGGTGGAGGCAGTCTTCGGAGCCCAAGGTGAGGAAGGAGACGCTTTGTGCGCAGGCTCCGAAACGGTTCACGGCGTGGAATGTGCCATGCCATTTTGGAGGATCTTTGGGTGCCTGGAAGAAAAATAAACAATATAATAATAATATACCTACTACCTACTTAAGTGACGCAGTAAAGACAGGTTTTAAGAATGATTGGATGTGTGCTTGGGAGTGTTTGTAAGCATATACCTAATGCTGTCTATTTAGTGCATTGCGTCTGTAGACAGCCTGCCCACCGTACCGCGTTTGACCCTTATCCGGTGCATCGCTCGTGCATGGCGGATCAGCATCCGACAGGTACCGTACCGCATTTACCTAGAGATTTTATTGATTCAATCCGTTAACCCTAATGGATGCCCTGCTGAGGCTGAAACCTAATCACGCTTGACATTAAAGTTTAAGTTAAAGTCCGGTGCTTTTCCGGTGCCTGCGTTTGAACGATAGCAATCGGACACATGACACGACGATATTGCAAACTTGAAACACATACTTCTTTTACGCATTTAATTTTCTTTCCGGGATACAAAGTATCCTGAGATATCCTTCTAAAGGATTCAAACTACTTATCTCGCATTAAGCTTGAAAAGGTGGCGAATAGACAACGTAATTTCCACATTTATGATAATTACATAATACCGAACCAACTTATTGCCCGTGGATAATCGATTCGATTGGTCGATTAAGTCACTCGAGAGTGCTAAGTTTAAAAACGAACTGAAAGAATGGCTGGTAATTAAATGCTTTTACAATCTCAATGAATATTTCGAGGTCTACAAACGATTAAGTTTATTTTTAAGTTCAAATATTGTACGTCCGAAATGGGCAAACTGTTGATACCTTTTAATGTATGACATGAGATCTTATGTACCTACACAGTTTTGTCAATAAATGATATCTCAATCTGATAAGTTCCAATTTCCTAAAGGCTAATTGACCAAACAAGAATAGGATTTAATCCGAGATTAACTTTCAAAATTGGATACGGTCTAATATTGCAAAAAGTTAATAAATTCTATGTCTGTGGCTGAATCGGCACACATAGCCCTCGCCAAAACTATCCCACAGGATGGCTCACGGAGCGTTCAACACCGTGCCGCGTGCCGTGGCCGACGACTGATCCCTATCCCAGGGGACAGGGGGAATAAGCTGTTTGACACGAGTGTGCGCTCGGTCAACTAATCCCACATGTATAATATTGTATATAAACGCGTTTCATATAGGTTACCGTTACCGCTCGTCGTCAAAGTAACTTGGTCGATTAAAAATGCGTAAAAACAAGCAATGGCATTTGAATGATATGGTAACACTGGCATAGAGTTGCTAGCACTGTCTTCCTTAGGCTACGGTGTCCTATTACCATCAGGCCCGTACGTCAGTTTGTCTGTGCTATAAATGTAACAATAAAACTCACCTGGAATCTCTCACTAACAGCGTAGGGTATCCCATAGTAGCGTCGCTGCCCAGAAATACTGCGAAGACCTCGCAGCCTACCCTGCTCGATTGTGATTTCGGGCGTGAAGATACACAGTACTGTGCTGATGTAACGCAACACTACGATGCTTCTCATTTTGTTCCCATTAGCTAAGGTTGTTGAAACATTTTATATTGTAAGTAGTCTTTGATCAATCCGACTTAAGTAAACTCTTTTAGTGGTCAGGTGGTCAGGGTTGATATCATCTATCCTTTTATTTATTCCACCGAACTCTACGTCTACAATGAAGAGTTTTACTGTGGTTTTACTACAATGCTAATCACAAACTAGAATACGCTCAGTTCTAGTACACGATGACGTATTTAGATCAGCAAACTGGTTGCTATGCTCTTGCTTGCGTTAATTTAACCCAAATGTTTGAGAGCGCGATACAGTGCACTAATAATCGAATTGAATTATAGTGAGTGCATTCCTATTTGCGTTATGACAGAGCTGTCATCCCAGTACAATAATAGTGATGAGAGCTGTCACATAACGCAAATAGGAATGCACTCACTATAAACAAACTGACACTGAATGCAGACCCTAATTGGTGTCCGTTTCTTGTTTTAAAGTGCCAAAGAAAAGAAAATGCAGCGCGTTACCGCAACGCTGTCGAACACGAAACAAAACTATTTAAACCCCACAATGTGGCACAAACACTTCAATCCCTTTTGTCTCGCAAAAGTCACAATGCGCTTCCTTCCAAACTTGGCTCCAAACCTTTTGTAAAGGAAATTAAATAAACTTGGTCTGTGCATCTCGCGGGATGCGGCTGCAGTGAGGGAAAGTGCGCGGCTTGTGCAAGCTAGGTGTACTAAGAGTAGGCACTAGTGGGAACATGGAGAAAGGTCAAGTTGGTTTCGAGATTCAGATAGGCTGGAAAATTAAATGTAGGCATGCATCGGAAACATCCTATTACTTGATACCTTATGCTCTATAATGATACTTTAGAAGGTACCTTAGAATTCACAGTGTGCCTTTTTTTAGCCAAGTTCTCAAAAACCAACAATCAGAAAATGGACATCTCACTTAACTAGCCTCAGCCCGCGACTCCGTCCGCGTGGAACTCGTTTATATCGTAGCTCCATACACACTTTCACTCACCATTTCACCCCTTAGGAGGTGCTTTCCGGGATAAAAACTATCCAATGTGACTCAAACTGTCTCTATACCAAATTTCATCTAAATCGGTTCAGCGGTTGAGGTAACAGATAGACAGACAGCCAGACAGACAGACACTCGCATTTATAATATTAGTATGGATTAAAATTAGGAATAGGTACAAACGAGTGACGTTATAGCGCTAACGCAAATAAGTACTATAATGAGAACTTTACACGGTATTTGTTGCCATGATCTCAGAAGAGACTGCCTGGATGCAGCAAAGGTAACGCGGGAAGCCGGGAAGCTCGCCGTCCAATTTGCATGTTTGCTCACTTTATAACAATTAGCGGGGGTATTTTTCTTGATTACCGCTCTAGCGTCTTAATTACTTTAAATAAATGAATTGTTACTCGTCCCTGTGTTTATTTGCACTCCCATTGGCGCTGGACGCTTCTGTCTAAGCTTATTGGATTGAGTTCAAGTGTACATTTGCTCCGCTCTCGTTGTGCTGAATGCTCAAGACCAGGAGGACGGAAAGACGTACAAACGTTAAGTCCAAGGAGAATTGAGATATTATCCACCGTAGAAAAACGTCGAGCTGAATGCTTAGGTCACAGTGATAAGTACTCACACTCGAAGGGTTATTAAACATTAGCATCTTATAGGGCAACATGGCGAAAAAAAGACGAACAACGTCCACCGGAGAAGAGTGCTGTCGCGAATCATGCCTATGGTTCGCGATGACAACAATGTACATCTGGCAACCCAAGTGGAAGTAGGGGCTGTCTATGGTGAGTGAACTATAATATCTATGTTAACCACGCCCACGTCTTATTGCCCTAGTATTGTAACTAACAGTAATAGAGTTACTTATTCTGATAGATCGTATGCCCGTCCTGATAACCCTAACTAATAGAAGAGCTTTAACACATTGTACGTGTCGAATTTGTTTCCTCTCTTTCTATACGAGCTAAAGAGCTGCCCGTCCCTGTGTCGGATGGGAGTTCAGTTTGGTGAGTGGCTGCAGAGTACTCTGAGGTAAAGCCTGGCCAGGTAGCAAGATTCGTACTATGCTTGAGCCTTAGCGGACAAGGTACCAATATGAGCAAGACAGCATACGCGTACGTGAGCTTTGTGTCCCAGACTGTTATCCCTTGCAGTAACACCAGATAGAGGTGATGCTGCAAGGACTGAAGTACCCTGTGTGGTACAAGGATTAAGACCCCCTGAGGGCAATGCGTAAAGACCCTGTGAGGTCCATCATGCTTAGGGACAGGCATGGCCGTTATCGGCATTGATTATCAGCCGCATGTTATCTACACAGACAAAATGTGTGGACAGCAATTGCACCCTTAGGATTATAAGTAGTTACTTAGTAGAAAGATAATGCTCGTTGACCAAGACAGACATACCTTAGGACTTGACCTGTAGTTAAAGCCATAACTATATATCCTCACTAAGTTACAACCAATACGACAAACCCTTGGGGTACTTGGAGACAGTAGGTGTCAAAATCTACCTTTCAAACTACAGGTGGGGCAGGCAGGTCTGGTAGATGGGACGAGACAGCAGAAAGAGAGAGAGATGAGAGACAGGACGGGATCTAGAATTTAAGGTAAGATCCAGGCACCCTTATCGGCTAAGAACTTCGCCGCGCTCTGGATCCGGTGGTTATGGTGTCCATGATAGCTCGGCCTATCCGGATCTGGGGGCGTGGCGACATGGTGGTGATGGCTGGGATGCTTGGATCTATACCAAGTTCATGGGCTTATAAAAGGGCTAATAGTTCATTTCTAAAATATGAAAGCAAATTTATACGAATGAGAGTTGTAAAGAGAATTCGTAAATCTTATAATTAGTACTGTATATGTTATATATAATTATATCATTGTTATAAGTAAATAGCAATGATTATGCTATTTTAATTTAGTGGGCAAATGTTAAAATATCAAACTATAGGTGGCGCTAAGGAGACAGCCGTATTACAAATCGGAGTTACCGTGAAGGTTGTCGTTATACGCCAAATACAAGATGGCGCTGTATTCAACATAGAGATCGATTAACTTTGATGTAAACCACTGGATGGCGGTCGTATGCACTTTTCACACAGAAGCGCATATATGGATTATAAGAAAATAGGCGATTAAAACTCATATCATATCCTAATTTGAACGTGAAAATTATAAATATTAATACTTATGAATGCGATGAATAAGTTTTTACCGTCTGAGGAATATTTACATTATTGGAAAGTTATTTGATATATGGTGAGCGCGACGGCGTCAACATGGAGCTCTCTGATTGGAGGAAATGTCGAGCAAACACCCGACAGGAACTACGCGGATAATCAAATGATGTTATTTATAAGACGATGTGAAATTTTCACAAGAATTTGCGCTAAATAAATAGTACTATAATTAAATTAAGTGCGTAAAATAAGTATAAGTCGTAATTCGCGAAGTGATACGCGATTTATAATGAATATTACAGATTATATGGATAGGTCGAACTTGTAATAATGAACCATATTGTCAATGAGTTAAGGTTCGAAATCCAAAGTCTTGAAAGTTCGAGCCTGTTATTCCAGTCTCGTGTGAATAAGCGGGCGGACGCCGGTGGAACGGCCATTTTACTTTGACTTAGATTCCGTGCAACTGAACTTTCGTCTCTGCTGTTTATCGTTCTAGCTGCCAGGTGAGCACTCAGATACTTCTTTATTGTGTTTAAAGTTGATTTCCTAGCATTTAAAACATATATTTGTTAAGGAAACCGGGAGATAACTGGGTTAACAGTGGTTTTTTAATTACGTTAGATGGAGAAGCCCGGAATTCATTTAGCTTGCCTGGGTAGCCTTGATATCACCAGGAAGCAGGTTCTCGAGTGTATAGGTATCTCTTTATTGATTAGCCTTTGGGCTCAAGGAGTATGGGTCCGTGCAGGAGGAACGTAGTAGTAATTTTATTCTAATGTTATTCGTGTCGTACCTTTAGGCCTGCACCCGTGTCTCACCTTAGCCCACGGCTCTGTTGTCGGCCCGGTGGTGTCCGAAGCGAAACGCCAGCATAGTAACTGTGAGTATTTGGTGATTACAATTCCAATTTAATTATCAAACTAAATATTGCGTGTCAGGGTAACTGCACTGAATATCTATTATCATCTTTTAGATTTATTTCCATGTCTCATCTTTGCGTTAAATGTCATTTCAATTCACTTCGTTCCATCAATTGGATGCTTAACATCATACCAGCCGAAATATAATGATAGTTAGTTATGGTCGAAAGTAGATCGTTGATTTATCATTTATGTTGAGCGTGTAGATGCGAATATAACTATGTGGTGGATGTTTAAAAGTATTGTGGTATGACGAGTTGTCATGACTGACAATTCCTCATTGCCATTTGTCATTCTATTTGTGTGAATTTGTAAAGAAGTAGTGGTCCGCTCGATAGTAAGCGGATACCATAGCCTCAGGTCGATTAAGAGATTGTTGCAAATGATTCAGTTATTAATTAAATGTTTATTTAAACAGTGTTTGTAAATGTCAGTGTAGGCTGATGAATATGTTGGTTTACATGCAATCTCATTTTAATTATTACATTGTAAGATAAATATAATTAATGCTTTCATTAATGACAAATAAGTGCAGTGGGGTGTTGAGCTTTGGTTTCCAACTTTCATTAATATACTGCTATACCTCTTCCTTTTGCCTGTCATACTTCTTTACTAAGATACTTAATGCTAAAGAAATTGAATATTTGCAGGGGAGGTTGCATTTAAGCTTGTGGTGTTCATTTAAATTTGGACTTAAAGCCATGTTTTATGTTGAATGTTGAGTGCTGACTTGAATTAATGCTTGCTACTTTAATTCAATTTATGGAAATATGGCTGCGTGTGCCTTTTATTACCTTCCATTATGTAGACTCTTCAAATTAATTGAGGATAACCCATTTTGAGACATCTTGGACCTGTATACATATGAGAGTTTTACAAGTTTTTTAACTTTTAAATACTTTACTTCTGGAATGATCTGCACTGCTTAACTTTAAGTGTGACTTGATGAAATGTCCATTGCAGGTCAATATTAGTACATGTCAAGATGGGGGATAGTATGATGAAAATTTTAGAGCTCACTACTGCTCGTATTCAGGAAGTAGTGAATAAGGTGAAGGAATTTAATGATTTAATTGGTACCTGTATCCCGGAGAATGTTATCTTAGAAGCTGAAGTGAATGCGTCAAAATTAGAGAGTGGTTTAAAGAAATTAGGAAATGATTTAAACAACTACTTTCGGTTTGTGAACGAGCCAGCCGTAGACGATATATCAAGGATTACATCTTTACAACTGGAAGCTGAAGAAACGTTATGTGAAGTCCGAGTTAAGGTCCAGCGGAACAAGCCTTCCACATCAGTTGAGAACGCGGCAACAACATCTGGGAAACTTCCTAAGCTGACTCTACCAGAGTATCATGGTGATGTCCTTCAATGGCACCAGTTCTGGGACCAGTTTTCATCATTAGTGGACAGTCGAAGATTATGCGATGTAGACAAATTCCTGTATTTGTCTTCAGTCTTGCGCGGAGAAGCTAAGAAACTGGTCGAGGGACTGGCAGCGACTAACGAAAACTATAATATTGCTGTTGCAATATTGAAGGCAAGATACGGCAGAATAGAGCTAGTCAAAGACGCGCATTATTCCGCTTTAAATAAAATAGCACCTGCCAGTGCTACTGTAGCGGATTGTCGACAAGTACTTAACGAGTTGGAGAGACACTTCAGAGTGCTCAGCGCTTTAGGTGAGGATACAACTCACAGCTACTTTCGATTCCTGATACTGGAGAAGTTTCCTGAAGAGGTAGTGTACGAATTGAAGAAAAGGACTCAAGGGGATTCAGTGGCAGAAATTAGGAAGGAGTTGGAAAGTTTAATCTCCGCTAAAGAGGATGCTAACCGAGTAACTAAAGGAAAGGAGACCAATGCTAGCTACACTACGGAGGCATTACACGTTTCGGACAGACCAAGAAAAGGCAGCTTTAAGAAGACTTATAGCAACAACCCTCCGCTCAAAAATCAAGTCAGACAACCTAGTGGAGCTGCATCTCATCCTCCACGTCATAACAAGAATGTCAAAAGAAGGATAGATGCGGTCTATGGTGCAGCGAGTGACGTCAATCCATCGTCGATGAGACCTCCTTTTAAGAAACCTAAAATAGGGTGCATATTGTGCTCGGGTAACCACAAAAGTATAAACTGTCACCAATT
The DNA here is from genome assembly GCA_947049275.1 of Epinotia bilunana. NCBI lineage: Eukaryota > Metazoa > Arthropoda > Insecta > Lepidoptera > Tortricidae > Epinotia > Epinotia bilunana. The sequence continues at coordinate 20,625,593 of OX346269.1, read as the reverse complement.
CAAGACAAACAGTGAAAGGAGACGGAGACTCTCTGATCGTTGCTACAGATGTCTAGGAAGAGGGCATTTTATCAACCAATGCTATTCTAAGAAGCTGTGCTTTATCTGCAAGAAGGTGGATCATGCTGACCTCCTTTGCCCTTATAGAACTGCTAAAGGTGACGCTAAAAGGGAAGTCGTTTCACAATCGACGGGTGATAAGGGGACAACGCGAAAGGATACAACCCGACAATTCCATATAAAAGACAACGGGGTAACTGCTCTGCAGACTGCTGTTCTTAATGTAAAGGGAGATGGATATCATGATAAAGTTAAGAGCAGAGCTCTACTAGATTCAGGGAGCCAACGGTCATACGTCACGAAGGAATTAGCGAGAAAACTTAACCTTACCACCTTGGAAGAAAACGTGTTGACTGTGTTCACCTTTGGAGCCGATGTACCTCAAGAAATAGAAAGCCCGCGAGTGAGAATCTATATAAGTACCCGCTCTGGTGCATCCATAGCTATGACAGCTAATGTCGTCCCTATGATTACTCATGGCATTCCATGTCTTCATGTGGACCAGAAGGATTGGCCAACCAGATTCGACATAGCAGATGACGGGTCACTAGCTGATCGAGTGGATATACTCATCGGAAACGATTATTACTTCTCCTTGATGTTGACAGAGAAGATCAAGATACAGGACAACCTATATTTAGTAAACTCTGAGTTGGGTTGGATTATAAGCGGAAAGACGGACATTACACCAGTCAATGAACTGTCGGTTGTCACATATTTTCAGACAAATTTGGAAATGAAGCTGAGTCAACCTGATCTTCCACTAATTGAGACTAGTGTCAAGGAACTATGGGAACTTGAAGCAATCGGTATCTCCGACTCTCCCAAAGAGGACAGACAAGAAGAAGCTCTACGCCATTTCAATGAAACCACACAGTTCCAGGATAACCGATACCAAGTCTCTTGGCCATGGATAGAGTATCCACCAGATCTGAAACCAAACTTCGGTCTGGCACGGGGACGTCTAGTTACTCTAGTGAGGCGATCTGACGAAGATACATTAACTTCATATAATCAGCTTATTATGGAACAAGAAAATTTAGGAATCATAGAGAGGGTACCTGAGAGTGACATCCATGCTTTGGATCACCCAGTACATTATCTTCCTTTTCATGGAGTAAAGCAAGTCAATAAGCCTATGCGCATTGTCTACGACGCCTCATCCCATATAAAGGAGAATAAAAGTCTTAATCAGTGCCTTTACTGTGGACCAATGATGCTGGAGGACTTGACTGGTCTTTTATTGAAATTTAGAACCCATAATATAGGTATTTGTGCGGATGTGGAAAAGGCCTTTCTACAGATTGGTCTACAAACGAAGGACCGTGACGTCACCCGCTTCTTGTGGATCAAGGACATAAAATTACCAGTTGATGATTCTAATATTCTACACATGCGCTTTCAAAGGATCCCGTTTGGAGTAATTTCCTCTCCCTTCCTTTTGAATGCGACCATTAAATACCATCTGTCTCGGTCGAGCTCGGACACCATGAGAAACCTAGCCCAAGAGATTTACGTGGACAATATGGTGACTGGTACTGAGACCACCGAAGAAGCTGTCAACTTGTATGAAAATGCGAAGCAGACATTCAATCAGATGTCCATGAATCTCAGAGATTGGAGCTCAAACTCAAAAGGTTTCATTCAACATGTTCCAGATGCTTGTGAAGACAAGGTCGTTAAAGTATTAGGATTAGACTGGGACCTAAGAACCGATACACTTCATTTAAGGTATAAAGTAACTGAGTTCGCCAACACCAAGAGAGGTGTACTTAAATGTATCGCGTCAGTGTACGACCCTAGTGGTTATGTTGCGCCGGTCATGTTACCTGCTAAACTTTTCCTACAGGACCTATGGAAAATGAAGATCAAATGGGATACACCGCTGTCAAAGGATATGACTGATAAATGGAATGATATCCAGCAAAACCTCCGGAAGTTAAAAGAGGTATATGTAACCCGCTGCTATGTAAGAAACTTACACAGCAGGGCCTACCAGCTTCACTGTTTTGCAGACGCTTCAATCAAGGCCTTCGCGGCAGTAGTTTATATAGTACAGGGAAACAAGAGAAATTTCGTGATAGGTAAGTCACGCTTGGTTCCTGTCAAGGACCATGACAATCTGAAAATACCTCGTCTTGAGTTACTTGCATTTCTTATTGGCCATCGTCTAATCCAATTTGTTAAGAAATATCTTCCATGTAACGTGACACAACAAGTACTCTGGACGGATAGCCAGATAGTAATCAGCTGGTATAATTCTGATAAGTTATTAGCACCCTTCGTTGCTAGAAGAATAGAAGAAGTAAAAGGAAATAAGGAACTAACGGTACGGTATGTCCCTACTCATCTGAATCCTGCGGATGTGGCCACAAGACCCGCTCAACCAGAGGGGGAATTGAAAACGTGGTTGGAGGGGCCAGACTTCTTGTCCAAGAAGCCTACGGAGTGGCCCAACCATCCTCAGAGGAATGTTTCTCTTCTGGCTGGGGAGGGTCCACCGGATACACCAATGGTGGAAGACACAGAGGTCGAAACAATACCTGAGGTGACGGTTAATCCTAAAATTACATCTAAAAAAGTAATGGACAATGACGGTGGAATAATTTATACAACGGTAGAAGAGATAAAGGATATCCAGATGAAATACTTTCCAGAGGAATTGGCTGGTAAAGCAACCAATATGAAAAGGAACCTGGACCTGTTTAAAGATGAAGATGGAGTACTGAGGTGTAAAGGACGATTTAAAAACGCTAATTGGACGTATGATAAAAGATACCCAATCTTACTACCTAAGGACAGTGAATACACTGATAACATCATTATGAAGACGCATAACGACAACTATCACGTGGGTGCTAGTCACACCCTCAGTATAGTGCGTCAATCCTTTTGGATACCGCAAGGAAGACAACAGGTCAACAAAGTCATTAGGAAATGCGCTCAATGTATCAAACATGGAGGAGGCCCATTCAAGCTACCTCCTACGCCAGCTTTACCCCCAGAAAGGGTTAACTATACAGAACCGTATACGTTTACGGGTATCGATTACCTTGGACCAATATCAATTAAGACAAAAACAGGAACAGAAAAACGATGGATTTGTTTGTTCACTTGTTTAGCAGTACGAGCGATACATCTAGAAGTAGTACGAGACTTAACTGCGGAGGAAGGACTTCTGGCATTAAGAAGATTCGTATCAACTAGGAACGTACCTGCGGTGATTACTTCAGATAATGCTTCAAACTTTAAATTAATGTCCGAGGTCTTGTCACAGCCATATTGCGTAGAAAATAAAATAAAATGGCGCTTTATTCCTCAACTTGCACCATGGTTCGGAGGTTTTTATGAAAGACTCGTAGGTATAGTCAAGAACTGCTTGAAGAGAACCCTACAAAAACATCTACTTACTGATACCCAGCTAAATACCATTATTAAGGAAATAGAGGCGGTCGTTAACTCGCGACCACTCACTTATGTCGACGAGGAATTAACACACATCCTGAAACCTTCAGACTTCATCGCGATGGGAAGAACTATCGTCATGGATACCGGTTGTGAGGGACCTCTACCTCGAGGCACGCAGTCGAAGATTGACCTCGTAAACAGCTGGAGAAAAGGCATCATCGTTCTTGACGAATTCAAGGAAATGTTTACGAACAGATACCTTATGAGCCTGAGAGAGAGGTACTCACACTCGACTAAACAACCGAGGTGTACTTCTGTTTTAGAACCATCTGAAGGACAGATTGTTCAAATTAAAGGGGACAGTAAGAATAGGGAAAATTGGAAGGTGGGAAAAATCATATCTCTAACTAAAGGAGCTGACAATAACTGCAGGGTTGCTCGAGTTAAAGTAGGTAATACAGAGTATACAAGGTCAATAGCACATCTATACCCGCTCGAAGTTGAAGATGACACCAATGGTGATACTGCATCACTACCTATAGAGGAGCAAGATAAAACAAATGACATTGAAGAAAGACGAAACGTAACAATCAATATAGAAGACGTTGAAATGATTGATAACTCACGCATTCATAAAAGGGAACAGGTAAACCCTACTGATACAGAAGGTATCAGTATAGAGACTGACCCAATAAGGGCAGGTTCGCCTATTAATATAGACATGAGCTGGACAAACGCCGACGACGCCACTGGCGCCTCTCCCGGACTGCGACCACAGCGGGAAGCCGCCATCAGAGCCAGAGAGAAGATCCGGCAGTGGACGAGCTCCCTGATCACACTTCTGTTGGCCGCCGGGAGTGTCGCGAATCATGCCTATGGTTCGCGATGACAACAATGTACATCTGGCAACCCAAGTGGAAGTAGGGGCTGTCTATGGTGAGTGAACTATAATATCTATGTTAACCACGCCCTTCTGTCAGACGACGGGCGCCGGTTTAAATTGGCGCCCTCCACGTGATATGTATATATTTGTGGTTATATTGTGGTTCGTGATGAGAACACCGACGGCCCGACCTTAGGGATTGAGAGCTAAGTGGAACCCCTTTTCTTTCATATATTCTAATACGATGTCTATTTCCAATTATATGTTGAGGTTAGAGCTAACTACCACGTCTTATTGCCCTAGTATTGTAACTAACAGTAATAGAGTTACTTATTCTGATAGATCGTATGCCCGTCCTGATAACCCTAACTAATAGAAGAGCTTTAACACATTGTACGTGTCGAATTTGTTTCCTCTCTTTCTATACGAGCTAAAGAGCTGCCCGTCCCTGTGTCGGATGGGAGTTCAGTTTGGTGAGTGGCTGCAGAGTACTCTGAGGTAAAGCCTGGCCAGGTAGCAAGATTCGTACTATGCTTGAGCCTTAGCGGACAAGGTACCAATATGAGCAAGACAGCATACGCGTACGTGAGCTTTGTGTCCCAGACTGTTATCCCTTGCAGTAACACCAGATAGAGGTGATGCTGCAAGGACTGAAGTACCCTGTGTGGTACAAGGATTAAGACCCCCTGAGGGCAATGCGTAAAGACCCTGTGAGGTCCATCATGCTTAGGGACAGGCATGGCCGTTATCGGCATTGATTATCAGCCGCATGTTATCTACACAGACGAAATGTGTGGACAGCAATTGCACCCTTAGGATTATAAGTAGTTACTTAGTAGAAAGATAATGCTCGTTGACCAAGACAGACATACCTTAGGACTTGACCTGTAGTTAAAGCCATAACTATATATCCTCACTAAGTTACAACCAATACGACAAACCCTTGGGGTACTTGGAGACAGTAGGTGTCAAAATCTACCTTTCAAACTACAGGTGGGGCAGGCAGGTCTGGTAGATGGGACGAGACAGCAGAAAGAGAGAGAGATGAGAGACAGGACGGGATCTAGAATTTAAGGTAAGATCCAGGCACCCTTATTGGCTAAGAACTTCGCCGCGCTCTGGATCCGGTGGTTATGGTGTCCATGATAGCTCGGCCTATCCGGATCTGGGGGCGTGGCGACAAGTGCCGCGGTGGTCTTCTCTCAGAGGTCAGGATACGATGCTCTGACCGCGCGGCATGGGGTGCTGTCCCTGTCTGGGAGGGTCATACCGTGGGTTACCCACGTGCGGTACCTCGGGGTTCTCCTGGACAGGCGACTGACTTTCGCTAAGCACCTTAGTGTCGTGCGGGACAGGGCGTCTTTTTATCTAAGCAGATTGTTCCACCTCCTTAGGCCGTCCAGCAGCTTGTCTGTAAGGAACAAACTACTGATCTATAAGTCGTGTATCAGGCCAGTTTTCTGCTACGCGAGTGTAGCGTTCGCGCATTGCGCTAAAACGCACTTGGGACGTTTGCAGACCCTGCAAAATAAGTTTTTGCGGCGGTCTGTTAACGCTCCGTTTTATGTGTGTAACATAAGGTTACACGCGGACCTATTTATGCCTTCGGTTGCGGATCATATGAAGCGGATTTCCACTAAGTACTTTGAAAAGGAGGCACTTAGTGGAAGTCCACTCATTAGAAAGGCAATTGATTACGTGCCTAGGCCGGACCCCAAGCTCAGGGACCGCCGGCCTAGGCACGTCCTGTGCTACCCGGACGATGTCATCACCATGGAGCGGAGGGCCGAACTCGAATACGATGTTGAGTTCCGCGCCCGGGAACGGCAACAGAGGCGCCGTGGGGCAGCGCGTGAGGACGGGCTCACTGGCTTATCCTTTGAGGATTTAAATACGGACGAGGACTTGGTGGGAGAGTTTGCGCGCAGCTTTTCCCACCAACCTCCTGATATTGATGGGAGTGTGCGATCTCCCTCTTCCTCCTCTCCTTCCTTCCCATACAGGCCCTCACTGGCGAGGCGCTATTTTAGATCAAAAAGCGTCCGACACTACACCCGTCCTCCTTCTGTTTCTGTAAATAACTCTATTTGTTAATTTCTACTCTCTGTACATAGGTATACTTACTTTGTGTGCATGTTACCCTTCTGGCTGTATAATTTTTATATGTTAGATTCTAAGGTTTGTATGTACAAACTGTTACTTAGTTAGTTTTATAGTGCATGGTTTGCACGTTAGATTTAAGTTTGTATATTATGTCTGGGTCGAGCGGCTATATGCTGTCCCGCCTACGGCTCGCGTTCTCTCGCTTCGTCTTGTGCTGCCGCATGGCGGCTGGCTGTGGGGCGGGGGGCGTGGCCTAGCTGTGCGCCGCAGGGCGCGTTATTGTTATCACCTCACTTAAGGTGTGGTGTCGATTGCGCGCGGTATTATAGTTATAGGTAATTAGTTAAGGGCCCCTTCGGGGCCCAACTTGGAAAGATAGGTAGGAAGAAAAAAAAAACGAACAACGTCCACAGACTATAAAAGAACACATCCCAAGCACAAAATAGCAGCTGCAAGCACAGGGGAAATACAAACGCACAAACTTTACCTCCTTATTGAACGAGCGAGCGAAGCCAATGAAGTCCTCCGTTTCAGCTAGGGTACTTTTGTATGTCCGTCTGTCCGGCTGTTCTCCTCTACAGGTCGCATTTCGCAACCGATTCTCGTGAAGTGAGCAGGTTCAAAATAACTAAGTTTTTTTGGCGATTTAGTATCTCGAAATAAAGTAAAATTTAAAAACAACAGGCTGGCGAGTTCTACAGCTCACTGAGCCACGTATTAGTAGAGATAGATCGACGATGACTAGCTTTGATGAGGCTTGCTGCGCGTGGAAGGACCGAGCAGCAAATGTAAATCTGATTTCAATCCTGTATGTCTAATTGTCTAGTCAGATACCTCAGCTCATTCTGTTAAACTAGCTATTTATTCCAAACATTCGTGATTAAATCAGGTTGCACTTAGATTTCTACGAAATTCAGAACTCCAAAGTCGTGAATGTTTGATTAGGACTTAAACGATTTGACTTTTAAGTAGTACAACTACTGCTTAAAAAACAAATAAGTAGGTACTTACTGTGCTTTTTTAGGAATGTTAGCGGAACTTGGGTGGAAGTGGAACTTTCACGCTATTTCTTCTGACTCGTTAACTAAGCGTACGTAGAGTGGGTCATTGACACTTTTTAACATACTAAAGTTTGTTTTACACGTCACATTGAAAATTTTTACATTCTTAAGTTTTGAATATAGAACACACTTTTTATCCGCGTGCCTGAGAGTTTCCAATGGCAACGTACTCGTACTTTCGGATTTGGAGCAATTCTTGACTCAAAATATTATGGGGCAGTGGCAGTAGATTATTTAAGTAACTAATCGTATTTATGGATTAAAATCAGGAAACCAAGATTTACGCACGCCATTACACGCTGCTTAAGGTACAGGCGAAGTCAAAAATGAAAATCTGTGACGGCTATTCCTTAAAGGTCAGCGTATTTTGAGCAGCGGTGTAGATTCTTAAATACTTAAATATATTTTTTGGGGACAATCTTACACAAATCGACCTAGTCCCAAACTAAGTAAAGCTTGTACTTTGGCTACTAGACGACGATATACATACTTTTATAGATAAATAGATACTTAAATACATAGAAAACATCCATGACTCAGGAACAAGTATTCGTGCTCATCACACAAATAAATGCCCTTACCGGGATTCGAACCCGGGACCTCCAGCTTCGTAGGCAGGGTCACTACCGACTAGGCTACAGAGGTCGTCAAAAAATCTAGTATTTTGCCTGTGTAAAGAGATTCGCAAGTAGATTAGCACCGACAAAGTTGGCACCATTATCCCGTTCCTCAGTCGGCAGGTAAGTATGGTACAACAACGGCAGTGTCTCGTCTGTCACAATCGTCAGCGCCCAGAAGGGCAAAGTTTATTACTGGCAAATTGGGTAATTCATCTTTTACGAGCAAGTCATTTCTTTTCACTAGGAAGTGTGTTTATATGAAGAACATTTTCCATCGGTATAAACACCATTTTGATGACGCTGCTAAAATGTAAAGCCATATAAATGATGACTTCAGGAGTCCTCCTACACAATCTTTTAATGGTAGTTCCTGACATATATAGCGGCCATCTGGAGTGGACGCAAATCATCTTCAATTGCCTGATGTGTACCTATATGGAAGAATAACCTGTCTGTATCATGGATATGGAAGGGCGAAGATGAAGTGACGAAACCTGCGTTGTTGATTAAAATTGCAACAAAGTACATTTAATTTGACATGGAAGGCATAAGAACATGCACCTTGTTAACGCCCAGCGTATGTGTGCTATGCAAGCACAGGCACACACACACTCACATGTTTCATCACACCCGATGAAATAGGCAAGGCCCTCCCCTTCTGTTCTCAGACCTTGTGGTCCCGGAAGCCAGGGCGCACTGTCGTAACTGCCTTTAACTCCTAGTTATGACAATTTGCCTCGCCGCGCCGGCGCCGTCGTCGTAGTCTCGCGAGGAACGCTTTGTGACGACTATTTGATTGATTTAATCGTCTGCTATCCTAACTTAAACGTTTACAAACTTTGTGAAAACTGAAATTATGAGCAGACACGTTGCTTTCTTAGTTCGGGCATGTAGAAATCAAACTTATTTTAACAAAGTGGTGGAGCTTGATGAGCGTTAAGGTGGCTGTTTGGACTCCGGCTCCGAGCAATAAATAAATAAAAATCCCCATTTGAGAGAAATGTCATACAGTTGTTTTGTGGTTGATTCTAGAAATAAGTAGGTTTTGAGTGGGATAATTACATTACTATACATAATACTAAATATCTGTTACGGCTTAAATTCTAATGAAGAAAAATCCTCTTACTAATTGCAGGTACTTCAAATTTAACCAATATTGCTTTGACATAAAGTTCCCATGTTACCAAACTAACTAAAACTGACAAACCTGGATATCCAGAGTGCAAAAAGTGTGTATGAAAGAATGTGATTTTACTGAATAGAATGTATTTATGGTAGGTATCTCTTCGTCGTTTTTACTCCTGACAGAGTGGTCGTTGTCGTAATTTTAGGTGTTGGTCGTGTGTCTCTGAGATGGCGTGTTGTGAAGCTAGCTGCACCACCAAGCCTATTCCTTCCTTTCATTCACACGCCGTTCCTTCCCTATGCGAGACTGCACTATGAATAATAGACGCTGCTTGATGCAGTTCCTGGAGTATGGTAGGTATACATAACTAAAATTACCTTATATTTTCCGGAGTCTGTGGTAACATGCAGTCGCGTTCTCTATCTATGACCAATTTCTCAAAAATATACAATATGACAGGACTGTAAACGTTTAGTGGTTCCCAAATTAATATTCGTGACTGTACCTCCCAGTATAATGTTTGAAGAGCGATGAAATCCGGTGTACACAACATTTCCATTTCCGTTAGAAAATTGTAGTGGAAGCATTAATACGTAATAGCGCACAAAGGGTAAAGTTTTTCAAACGATAGAACTGCGAGTATCGCGCAACTCTCCGGGCGAGCAACTTGTACAAGTAACGGGCTGATTATGACAGTTCGCGCTAAGTGTACTAAAGAACTGTACAGTCCGGAGAAGTTGCTATACTTGCTATGCAAAGTAATAGTGTTAAAAATGATCTGACAATATGATCAAAAGAGCAAATTGTTTTACATAAGTACTATTTCTACTTTTGATTGATACTGTCGGCTGCGGGCTGCGATGACTATACGGTAGATGTTGCGAGATCTATAATTACATTTAATTTTTCGTTGGGGGAATGCTTTGATGCACCGTCCGCCCGGTCGGAGGGGGATCGGGCGGGTGTGCGGGACTCCCGGACAGAAGGCCCAGACTACCCACTAAACCCGCAACGATTACTCAGCCATTTCGCTTACAAGGAGGGTCAAAGGTTTGCTTACGCATTGACCCTCGCGACTATCGCTATTTACGGGCCTGGGCCAGGGAGAGCGCACCGGGATAATTTTTGAGGCGCTACAAACCCGTGGACTTATTGGGTAGCTGTAGCTGGGGTCCCCTAACCATGCAACCCGGTCCACTACGGCGGGGGGAGCAAGTGTACATAACGCCGACGTGCGTTGATATGGGGAGCGGAAGGGTCGTCCTCCCGCACTCTTTCCGCAGCCTCCTTCTGCGCCATTACAGACTTGCAGAAGGAGGCCCTTGGTTCCCATGACCTCTCGCTGTCGGGCTTCTCAGATACAATATTCGGCAGCGAGAGGTTCCCTCCCGGAACCCGGTAGGTACGTCGGACAAATTATGCCGTCCCCACTCCAGATCTATCATCATCTGGTTAATCTACTTTACAGGTACTCCTTTTCTAAAGCTATGTTAAAACTTACCAATTGATTTACACTTTTAAAGTAGCAAGTAGCAACGCAGCGGAAAATACTCCTTTTTTCGTACAATACCTGGGGGCAACGACTTGTAGGTGTTATATATATGTAGCGATTATATTTACTTTTAAAAGTCGACTAAACTTAATTGGCGCATCCTTGGAGATTTTAAATAGGACGGGAGAGAACTGAAATAGAGACTTAGCTCACAGAGTTCGTATTCAGGAATTATTCAGGAATTGTCACCTCGCATTGTCTTGACTGCGCAATGAGGGTGATATATTAGCGGCTACTTAGTAAACATAGCGTCGCAGGTGCGATCGAGTCGATCGCGGATCGGAGCGTGTGGCTTGATGACGCACTTAGCGTGATAGAGAATAGATCACAAGGAGTATGTTGTGTACACAGTACATTGTGTTCGTAGAAAATTCCCTAGTTATACGTCGCGACAGCTCTTATAATAGCCGGCACAGGCACAAGGCGAATTGTACGTGCGAGCTGTTCCCCCACTTCGTCCCGCGTTGCGCAAGTTATTTGCCGGGACCCGGGCTGTTATTCGCTACGCGCTAAAGCGGCTCACCCGTCACAAAACTAGACCTCTACCTAAGTACACTTAGTTACTTCGCATTGCGGTGTCAAAATATATTTGTGGGTGAGCGTTGAGGTGAGCTTAAAACAAGTTAGAGAATAGGGGGGCTGTACTTTGTATTTGACAAACTCATCTAGGGCCGAGAGCTTTAATTAGAAAGGGACCAATTTACACCATCTCAAAGGCCGACTGCTGTCTTGCCACAGTGCCTACTTACTTAATGTACCTAATAGTAATCTTTACATGTCGTTATGCAACGGATGCGCGAGCAGCCGGCGTAGGCGACCGCGTGCAGGAGTGAAATTCGCTAAAAAAATGAATATTTCGGTGGACTCACCTCACCTGTCACCTCGCGCCTTAAGCCTTATGCGACAGACAAGATAATCTTATCCCGATACGTCACCAGTAGACAAAAGCTAGACAGAGCCGGTCAGTTGCGACGACAGCCGACCACAGCCGTCCACGTCCGCGAAGAGCCGACCGTTCGCAAATCCATTCAAATATGAAATGTAACCTCTGTATTAAAGCAAATTCCTTTGGCAACTTGTAAAATGCGCTCAGACACATAGATGTAAAGCATCGTACATATTTACATAAGAGTAGAAGGAAGAATCCCATAGAGATGCCATTCGCGTGATAAGAAATAATAATACCTACGTTAACGATGTAGTGTAAATATATTGCAGCTTGAATACTTTGAGTAATAAGATTAGATTTGTGATTTATCCAAAGTCACTCATTAGCTTCGCTTCGCACTCATGACTTGACGCAGCACAGACAGAAAAGATGCACTTAATGCCAATTAGGTATGCACCAATATCTTAGGTTCAAACCTGATTGCGCTATCGTCTGCGGCGGGGGTTGAAAACAATTGATTCGTAGCGTATATTCATAATACTGGTTAAGATTTTCACCGTGTCTCTTCCCAATTTCGATCCCGAATAACTTCTTTACTAGAATTCCTAATACCGTTCGTAAGCACGTTTCCAATTATCACATAATGCTAGTCGTAGTAGTAAGATAAGAGCATATGCAATGCAAGACAATAGTCCGCGGCTACAGACAATATTTGTGTGGACTTAAAATTTATTATTAATTTATTATGGCAAAAAATATGCCTAGTGATGAAAATCGCATTCAGATATCTCAAAGAATTACGAAGTTACAACCGTTTTAATATTGCTTGTCAGAGAGAGAAAACGCTCGCAGATCGTGGCGTCACGAGGAAACACTAAGGTCAAGATAATTGAGAAATAGGTATTTGTAAAATGTATTGCTGTCGCGCCAACCACAAGCCTCCCGCCGCAGAGCGCTATAGAGACAACTGCAGCTTGGACCGAAAATACCTAATAAAATTACATAAAATCAACGTTTCGTAGTCCCCTGATTTCTTCTCCAAAACTTGACCTATTTAACTATTTTTTTTAATTAAAAATCAGAGAAAGGCTTTGGCCGTGTTCCTATGTTTTTCTTTTTTAAATAATCTAAGTCAAAATTGTTTTCTGGATGTTTGAACACAGCGGAAAATCTGGCATTTTTTTAGGTTTTTGGAGGTTAATATCTCTTTGAATAAATTTATAAAAAACAAGGAAAACGGGAACATGTCAATAGTAGCCATGGATTTATGGAAAAAAATGATTGCTCTGCTGCCATTATCCAGGGAGAAAACAGGGGACTACGTTTCTATGGAAAAACGGCCGTTGTGTTTCCTCTTAATGACAATCGTTTCATAGGAAGGTGCGTTTGGCGGAAAAGGGACCCTCTTAAAACTTTGGACACATAAGTTATAACTTTGTTAATCCCCTGCTTTACTTTTTTCCCATTTGACAATATTTTTAATCCTTTTTCGGCAAAATTAAACATCTTTTTTATATCGCTTTGTTTTTACCAGAAAACAGTCCCCGCGAAGGATACGGGCGACTGAATCCGCGATAACTTTATGGTAAATGATTTCTAATTGAAATAAGTGATTCTGTGTATGAATGATGAGTATGGTTGTAATGGATGATGGGTGAAATGAAGAATGAACTATGTGCCATTGAGGCTATTGTAGTTTCTTTACGGATGATTTCCTGCAGGTTCTATATCGAGATCATGACAGGTGATTTTGTGGTTAAATCTCGGATTTGTACATTTCGGGCAGGCTTTTAAAAGGTGGTCGATGGATTGTGGGGTGCTTCCATCGCACGGGCAAAGGTCATCTTGACGCGGTATAGGTAGGATTTGTGGTAGCCGTCCTGTGAGAATTTGGGTTAGATGGAATGAGATAATGGTCTTGTTTGTCGTAGATCTTGAATATGCTGCAAATTCGGTGGCCAGTTTTTCAGGTGTGATCCAGTGGTAGATGTTTGGTAGAAGTTGCTGCTTAATTCCATAGTGTGGTAGGTTATAGTTTAAAGTCGGGTGCTCTATGAAGGGTGGCTGCAATTTTGGCTTCTTTGTCCGCCTCCTCGTTTCCTGGTATTCCAGTCCAGCATGCGCTTTGATCAAGCAGAATTCTATGGTTCCATTTATTTGAATGTTTTGAATTCATCATCATCATCATCATATCAGCCGAAAGACGTCCACTGCTGGACATAGGCCTCCCCCAAATAGTGCTAAAGTGATCGGTCCTGCGCCACCCTCATCCAGCGGACTCCAGCAACCTTTACCAAGTCATCAGTCCACCTTGTGGGGGGCCTACCCACGCCGCGCCTATAGTATAGTTGGTACTGCTCCTATGGGCTATTTCTTGCAGTGCTGACATGGAGTCGGAGAAGATCATGGCGTTAGTTATTTCGAGTTGGATGCACCACTCGCAAGCAGCTTCTATCGCTACGCATTCGGCCTGGAAGACTGAACAGTACTTGTGAAGTTTTCTTCGTTTCATTGTTGTTTTTCCATCCGGATGATATAAGATAAAGGCTGCTCCCACCACACGCGCACCGTCATGCTTACTTCCGTCGGTATAAATTCGGTGCTTGCCTATATCGTTATATTGCTCGTGATCGCTAATATTTTGTATTTTATTGCTGACTATAGAAATTCTGCTAGACGGGTGTAAAAGTTTGGCAGGAGATATCCGAGTATCCAGCGTGAAGTCTGTGGGCAGGTGTTTACTGAGTCCGGTGCGTTTGGTTTTTGTCTATTTCAGTAACGTCAATTACTTTAAGGTGGAGTGGTGTTAGGTCTGCTAAATGCGATGGAGGCAATAGTAGGTAGCGTACGGAAGCCTGGTACAATTTTTATAGCAAATCTTCTTTGAAGGCTAAGTAGAGACTTAGTACCTCTTTTGTCATTATGTACAATTAATGTCATCATATGTCAATGATGACCTTTATTGTACCGGGATGATGGCTGTCAAATATCGACTGTTAAAAATCTAATTATAAGGAGCCATACGTTTTTTTCGGTAACCTCTTAGATACTTCAACTACGCGTCATTGCTCTGAATATTAGACAGGTTTAATTTAGCTACATGAATGTGATAAAAACACTTAAGATAAAGCTGTTTCATTTGTGATTTATTGCACAGTTCCTGTAAGTTATACAATGGTATAAAAATTACATTTAAATAAAATACACGGTTAACACTATTCTAGCTTTTTCTACATTACTCAGACTAGAAACATTATCACACTGTAACAAATAACTAACCTCACAATTTAAAAAAATATTTCACCCAGTAAAACACTCAAAATAATAACTATACATAGCCAAAAACAATAAAAAATACGATAGAACAATCTAACGATTCTTCAAAAATCTGATTTAATCATCATTGCTTTTGACTTCAGTTATTTATCTAGTTAAATTCATAAATAAATAATGTAAGTAATGACAATGGTAACTTTTTCCTTGCGAAAACACCGATGAATCCTTATACTTTTCTCAGTAGATGGCGACACTTAATATGCAATATCAAATAAATAACAAAATATTTTCACTTGACTTACAACTATGTGATCTTAATTCGTTTTAGTTATATAACCAACAATCAAACGAAACCATTTAAAACCATTTACTTTTGCGTTTCTGTAGTCAATTCTGCCCTTCGCCATGACACGATGTTGCTCAAAAGTTTTCCCTGTCAAAGTCATTATATGACTTTAAAAAACTATTTTTATCCTTGACTTGGAGACGGTGGAGTGATGACCTGGTAAAGGTCGCAGGAGTCTGCTGGATGCGGGTGGCGCAGGACCGGTCATTGCGGAACTCTTTAGCTCTTCTATGATGATGATCCTTGACTTCATGCCTGCGGCTCGATTCGGAAATTGATCTGATCTTGGGGTAGTGGCACGAGAGACGGTGTGGCCTTACAAGCGCTGTTACAACCATGGCCGACATGCAGACTCAATCCCTCTCCCTGTTATACACGAAAACGACGTCTTTCTTTTTCGCTCCCAACCTTCAGTTATTAGTGGAAGCCGTACCGCTTCCTTCTATACTTCGCGTACGTATGGTTCCAGAGGTCAACGGAGGTGTGGTCCCAGAGGCGGGAGGTGGAGAGCTGTCCGTCGATCACCAGCGCAGAGGGGTTACTGGACCTCCCAGGCTGCCAGCGCACAGGTAGCAGCGGCGATGTTGTTGGTGTTGGGTCGCTGTAACCATAAAGCTCCAGTTAATAAGCATTTTAGAGGCAAGTAGCTGATGAGGGCTGTTTTTGGGTGAGTAACCACCCGAGCTGTGCGAGGTAGCGGAGAAAAAACACCAATAGTATCGCTAGCCTCGCCCACGCATCTCTTCCTATTGGTGGTTTTTCTTCTCGCACACCGCTCCGCTACCTCGCAAGCCTATGGTGAATGCTCACTCTTACTCTCTAGTGAGTCATCAACTACCTCCAACGAGCTAAAGTCGATGGGGTAGTGTTGTATTACAGATTTCGTAACTAAGTACATCGCAGTTCCGAAATTAGGTCAGCTGTATGACATATTTCCTAGGTCAAATTGGAATGTGAAAAAAGCCTGAATCACACTGGCGTGGCCAGCCGCTGGTCAATAGTAAACTTGTCATTAGCTGTCACTATTGAGCGCAACTGCAGGCCGCACAAGTCTGTGAGAGACTTATGTAAAACCATAATTTTATAAGGTCCGCGATATTGAAGGCATAGCAGAGCCCAGTTCCACTTTAGCCTACTTCATGACATGGAACAACCGATGAGCCGTGATGAAATCTTGTGACGTATACGTGTTTGGGAAATCCCTTCCTCTGCTTTATTCGCAGGATTCAGTTTTTACGATTCAGATAACATAACATGTATCGATTTGATGATGTCGTTAGGCTATGCATGACCGATCGGGGAGCACAACCGAGAGAATACAACTTTTTACAAGCACTTATTTAACTTGACCTGTTCGTTTGTTTTTTAGTGTAGGACAAATCTTGGAACTAAATTGAACCTTCAACCTGTGAACCTCAACCGATTGAGCTGAAATTTTGGGTATAGGTAAGTATAGTTTGGATGACAATTCAATATTATGGTAGATGGTACCAGAAGGTGGCCATGGGAATTCAGTACTCAACAGACGTAACCCCGTTGAGTTTGGGCTCGTTAGTATCGTCTTTGAGTAGGTAGGTAGTTGATGACGGTACAAATTACAGTTGGCAATAAAAGCTTGTACCAAAAATGTTTTTTTTTGTTAGAAATTTATTTAAGTTTCAAATACCTATACTAGATTCTGAAAAAAAATCAGTACCAGTACAATTATGGAGGGAGGCTGGTGGCCTATGCCCAGCAGTGGACGTCGTCGGATGGTGGTGATATGATACCCTAATTAGTAGACATGTTTAAACCCTTAAATTGGCAGTGTAGTTGTGTATTGTGTAGTCTCATTTTTCCATTTATATGAAGACCTACTTTTTGTACTTTGTGTGCTGTGATTGAGGGCGAGTAGTTACACAATATTTTTGAAATCAACTCGAAGTCAATGAAAAAGTTCGTGTAGATGGTGTCATTGTGTTAAGGGGCCCACCCACTATCAGTCCGCCTGCAGTCCCTGGCCTGTCAGTTGATCGGAACTGTCAAATTTTTGTTCTAACTGGCAGGCTTCTATCGTCCGGCGGACTGATAGTGGGTGGGGACCATTAGGCAGAGGTCTAAGTGCCGTACGAAATCAATGTTACAGAGACCTCTCTGTAGTGAAACCAGCTGCAGAATGCATTTCATTTTGAAGAAACGAGATTTTTATGAAAATTCGCGACCCTCTTGATCAGTTTTACTTAAAGCAATGACGCTGAGTTGCGGTAGCCAAGAGGCAACCGGATGGCTTGCGGTATTTGAGCTCCCGAAGTATTATGCCGCCCTGTGCAACCAGAACTGAGCCAACTTGGCCTGGGGCGGAAATAGGGAATGGGGTGAGAAAAGCGAGGCAGCCGCTTGAAACAGCAGTTACCTGAAAGTTTGTACGCAGTTGATATAATGAAATGTGGTTTCAATACGGCAACTACGCGTCATTGCTCTGAATATTTCGCCATGGTTTTTCCTATTTAATTATTCACGTTTACCTGAACGGTCCACTCCGAGGTCGAAATCAAATATTATCTCAGTAACATGAACAAAACCAATATATACACATGCTAATGCATGTTGTCATTACTCGATGATGTGTATGCAGATCTTTACTGAACGCTCTCGTCATCGCTCTCTGCCCCAACCGCGACACGATCAAATTTATGTGCTGTTTTGTTCTGTTTTACAAGAGCTATAAATTTATGGAAATTGTATGAGAGACGTGCCTCGCGGACAAATGAGCACACTAGCGCCATCCACCGGGACGGACTGAGATATTAAACGGCATTGTACTCGTATGGGGTACAAAAGTTCATTCCGGAAACAGCTGCGAAGACGCTCAATGCTAATACATAAATTCGCTGCAGATAAGAAGCTAATCCTGACCACTGTATGATCATGTCAATGCTTTTTTATGACCTGCAGGTGTAACTGTTCGAACACGCGTTTCAACATATCACGAGTAATTTTGTTAAGATGGAATTTACATGATAAGATAATATATCCAAACGCGCCTTCGAAAAGTTACCGCGATTACTCTGCTGAAAGCGATTTATGTATGTTAGAACAATTAATGACGACAGTTTCGCAGCTTGGTTATCACGTTACGCACTTATTACTAATATAATAATAACTTAGTAATTAGATACTCCTGAACGAAATAAGGTGAACTGAAAGTCCCAGTGCTCGACTCGATACTAAACCAATTGGGGCGTTTACCGCACCGAAAGTATATATTACTGTTTTTTGCCGCAACTTTTTCTTTGTGACAATAGAGGCATCACATCTATAGCTATAGGCCATAAAGATCCGAACATATTCAAAGAAATCACAGAATGCTTTTGCATGTTTACGTGTTGTGAACTTGTGAGTATATTTCGTACTCTCAGCACGGCTAGCACAAGATGGCGAACGATTTCGCGAGCGAGATAGACTATCTGTCCCTGTCTACCTCTAATGTGTAGAAAACTTAGAAACTGACCTGTATTTGGCGAAGTTGGTCCAAAGCGTGACCATCCGCTTGATCATGCGCCGCTCCAACTGGTGCGGAAACGGGATGGAATGAGGCTTGAAGAGATAGAACAGCTCATCAGCGTGCGAGGCGCCCCCTGTTGAGCCGAACCTAGAGATGATCTTCGCCATGTTCCTGTACCCGCCATATTTGAAGAGGTAGAAATATATCGGCTTGTCCGACGTCTTCGCGTACAAGTCCGACTCAATCACGGATGGAAACTTGAAGTGTAGATCGGAGTATAAATCCACCATGTTTAGAATCAACTCGTCCTTTTCTGCAGGGAAGTAGTGATTCTTTATTATGTCAACAGTACTGTTTATATCAGATTCAGTGGGAAACTCCAAGTCTCGCTGTAGATTCTCTTTGGGATCTATCGATTTGAGGCTGGTGCCGTAATCTTTGGCTACAAAGTAAATACCTTCGTTGTCGTTGAAGCCTATTATCATGGGCACTTTCGTGTAGTTCCCTGCTTCGATTATACTAGTGGGGTATTCAGTGACTATTGGTTCGATTCCTGGCAGCTTCTTCTCTATGCAGGGAACGAAGAGCGTATCAGACGTGATATAATTTTCATTCTCATTAGCCTTAGCCTTAAGTAGTTCGTATACAGTTTTATTTGATAAAATATCGTATATTTCGTTCGGGTCTTTGGTATCGTAGCCGAATTGCTTGACTAGTGCGCTGGCTGTCCTTATGGGATCATGTTGTAAGGCCCAAGGAGCGAGGGTAGAACCGCTCTGCAGTATCACCCGATGGAAAAGCCCTCTTGCAGCTGTTGATAACACTAAGAACGAAGAAGATACAGCGCCAGCACTTTCTCCAAACAGGGTTACACTATCTGGGTTTCCTCCAAAAGCTTTTATATTGTCTCTGATCCAACTCAAAGCAGCTACCTGGTCCTTCAAGCCAGCGTTACCGGGCGCATCCTCGGTCCCTAAACACAAGAACCCTTCCACGTTTAATCTATAGTTGATGCCGACGAAGACTACTCCATGCTCGACGAAGTAGTCAGCTCCGTAGAGGAACGCGGAGCCGGTGCCTTCGAAGAAGCAGCCGCCATGGATGTAGACCATGACCGGGAGGAGTCTCCCTCTCGTTCTCGTGGGTGTGTACACGTTCAGCTTGAGACAGTCGGGGTTCCCGATGACCATGGAGCCCATGAGGATCTGCGGGCATCTCGTGTTGGTGTTGACGGCTTCGAACACGCCGTCCCATTTTGGCGGCGGCAGGGGTGCCTGGAAGTGGAAAAGGCCATCCTTTATGTTAGTTATGGGGCGATAATATTGGATTGATTGGCGTTAAAGGCGGTACAGGAGATTTACGTTCAGTTAACGCGTTAAGTACAAATAATTCGATGCGTTTTTTACTGATTCATCTGATGGTAAAATTTAAAGTCTGATTTATAAGGCGTAAGCCTCAAAAAATATGTATGTGATTGTTGTTTTATGGCAAGTATCCCCCATAGCTCTGCGAGGTAGTGGAGCGAGTGGAAAAATCGGCCGAGTGCGTGTCGGGCCACGAGCAGTGCAGGGTTCCGTAGTTGCCTGTCTTTCTTAGTGACATCGATACGCGCGCGCTAACTACATAAATGGTTGCGTCGGCCGAATTTGTACGAAAGTTGGCCAAGGTGGTACACATGACTCGAACAAAAATGAGGGCTTCAAAGCCCCATATCTCGCAAACTTATCACTGATTTGAAAAATGATTTTAGGATACCCATAATATTTTAGAACGAGCTATCCAACGATACCCCACACCATGGCTTTAACGATAAAAAAATGACATCCCCGCTTTAGGTGTAGGGGAGGTACCCTTAAAGCATTTTTTTCACGATTTTATTATACTGTTTTGTCGGCGTGATTGATATATACCCATGCCGAATCATAGTTTTCTAATAGTATCTACGGGGTAGCGAAATACGATGAATTCAATAAAACCCTGAAATGTAATAAATCCCTGGCTCAATAATGGCCCTTAAGTATATAAATGTGTTTCAAACTGCTAAAGCCGGGCATAACACTAAATATGAATGGCAATCAATCTGTCTTTTTTATGTTGTCCGTAAATATGCGTTTAAAATATAATTTCGTGAATTTACGCACACGAACTAATTCATACGGTCATGAAAACAGAGATGAACAACAAATGTGAATATTAGGAATTAAAAATGCTATGAACCTGTTATTCCGGTTAAACAATATACGAATACGTGTGTGGTATCGATAGAAATATATTAATTATCCACTAGCGACCCGCCCCGGCTTTGCATGGGTACTATATTATACATATAAACCTTCCTCTTGAATCACTCTACTCCATTTATAAAAAAAAAACGGCATCAAAATCCGTTGCGTAGTTTTAAAGATTTAAGCATACATAGGGACAGACAGCGGGAAGCGACTGTTTTATACTATGTAGTGATTATAGGTATATGGACGAAAAATAGGGTTATGGCAAACATTACAAAAGTGTTGTTTGTATAATTTCAATAATGAAACCCGGCTCGGAGGACCATAAATGGTCCTCCGAGCCGGGTACTAAAGTACTTACTCGTTACTATATCCACCTGCGATTACGTTACTTCCAGTTTTTATTAAAACATTTTGAATTATTGTTTTCTAGATTTTTCTCTTCCACTCTCAAAACTTACCATCAGCCAAGCAATAATCGTGTCTTTTACATCGTTATAAGTTTTACGTTTTACGTTTGTGATTACGGAATGCGAAATGACAGTGACCGCCCTTGTCCTTGCGCACGCGCACCTTGAGTCGCAAAAACCATTTCGCTGTCCAACTTTTCCCATCAAGTTTGGAGGTTCCGTGAACCTTCATACTTTCGACATTTTGGTGTATTTCTGGTACAAGAACATAAAGTAACAAGTATAAGTAGTCAATAAATTTTTGACTCACCTACAATTCAAACAAACAAATAAATTCATAATAATTTTCAAAAGGTTGGTCGATTGCGTACGTACGTTAGGTAAATAGAAATTACATTTTTGTTTGGGAAAATTCAAGTTGAATTGTCTTAACGCCCGTTCGAAAACGCATTTGCCCCTTCTATCGACCATCGAGATCCACCGAGATGGAGGGAGGTCGAACATCATAGCGTCAAGCAAGTGGAGAGGTAGAATAAGACCCTTCTTAGCTCCTAAAGCTGCCTCTCTTTCTCTCTAACCTGTATGAGCGCCCAATGGCAGTGTCTTTCGAGTACCTAAGGTAGATTCGACCGGGAAAACTGTAGAATGATGATTTACAAATAAAAAATGGGCTCAAGATCGGAGCCCGGCGGTAGGGTGCCCAGAAGGCTAGGCTATTTAGCTACCTTAAATCGGTTCTCCTCGCCGACGGCGCCATACGGGATGCCAAGGTACTCGACCAGCCGGCCGTCGCGGGAGACGCGGCCTCGCACCAGGCCGCTGCGCGTGCGCACGAGCGGCGCCGGCTGCTGCAGCACCGTCGCCGCCATCAGCGAGAACAACGCCAGCCACTTCATGTCGCGACCCGCCACCTGGAGATAACAAAGTATTTGATATAAATATGTCTGGGATTGAGTTCAAATTTGAATGCCAGCTCCAAGTGGTTCTGTTTAGTTTTGACTGGTAGAGAATTCCATCACGCAGTAAGTCCGCCATTTGTAATTTCTTATATTGTGGAATAAAATATTAATAAATAAACAAGGTGCTTTTACTTCTCTTAGGGCCGTTACAAATGAGCTGCATTTCAGCTGCTTTCTGGCTGCAAAACTGCAGATTGAATGCAGTTATGTTGGAGTTGACATAGATATGACGCAGATGCGTAGAAACTGCACACTGGTTGCAAACTGCATGCATGCAGTGCAATTGGTGCAGCTGCAATATAACTGCATTAAAATTGCAATATACGTCAGAGTGCAGTGTCAGAACTGCAGCGCAGTTGCATTTATGTTAACGGCAAAATAACTGCGCTAGAAAGCAGCAATGCCACCTCTCTGTAAATACTCTCAGTTTAAGCACGACTACGTTTGTCAAGTGTGTTTTTATATACTTAACGATATATTATTGTTGTTGTTTCAAAATTAAAATAATGTTTCGTCATTTTATGTACAGAAATGCCCGAATATTATTTTATCCGGTACCTAGAATACAACGTACCTATCTCGGTTAAAGGTTTTTGTTGGATGTTTAAAATTTAAGGTCAAAGTCAAAAGAATGTATATCTTAAACATAGGTACATAAGAGGTTACAGCGTTCTTAAGATAAAAATATTAGTATCACTATGTTATGGATTACTTATTCGTTCTGTACGATAATACATTACGATAAAGTTTATGGACATTTTTCACACCCGTAAATACCTTACCTATTCGTTTCTAAGACAAAGCATTGCCGATGGATGGCTTGGTTGCTGATTGGAAGTGACTTTACAGTGGCACTGCCAGGGTCAAACCCGCGACCTCAACATTGGGTACCAATAAAATTAATCCACTGCTATTTACTGCGATACTCAATACTCATACTATTATATCGTTTTTACTTTTACTTATAAGTAAGGTAAAAGCCAAGTTGCCCTAGCGTATGGCATGGATATACTTATCTAGGTGGCATGGGCCCAGTATGTCAAAGTGACATGGCTTAAATTCGAATCAAGAAAAATCCTCCTAGTCCGAATTTAACCCATATTGCTTTGATATAAAGTGCACACACGTCATAACATTTGGAAACTAGGACGTCTACCTTACGTATTTATGGGGCCCTCCTTGCTTGATGCAATATCCGATGAGTTTTAGTGGAAAATACGAGATGAACCCAACAAGTCAAAATTGTTAGTTTGTTTCATGATACTTACCAAGAGAACTACTGATCTAAGAGTTCAGATGGGCTGCATTTCAGCGGTTTTCTAGCTACAAAAGTGCAGTTCGAATGCAGTTCTTTTTACCCGACTGCCGAAGTAGAGGAGGGTTATGTTTTTCGAGCGTATGTATGTATGTGACTGTGTCTTATTAATTTGATCCGTGTGACATGTATTTTTTTTACCTGTTATTGTGTACAATAAAGTGCTTACATACATACATTAAAAGACGCGAACATACTCCAGATCTTTTACCGCGCACGCTGTTAAGTTGTGGAATGAGTTGCCTTTGTCGCTGAGACAGTCGCGGTCTGTTGCGTCACTTAAGATGAATTTGAAGAAGTTGTGGCTTTCCAATGACTTGTGAATTGGTTGAATATAGTATTTATTTATTTATTGTATATTTGCGATATATATAGTGTGTATTATATTTTATACTGTATATTTATATATGTATTGGCATGTTTTTATTTGTCTAGAATTAATACCTATTAGGTTTTGTTTTCATTTTCTCTGTGTTTTTGTACACGGTATAAGTTTGCCTATCTCGGTCTACCTACCTTCCTCTCAATTGCTCAAAGGTTAGCTGGAAGAGATCCCTTATAGGGATAAGTTCGCCTTTGTACTATGATCTATTGTGTGACATGTATATTCTTTAACCTGTTATTGTGTACAATAAAGTGCTTACATACATACATACATTACATACATGATGTAATTTCCAGTGACACGTGTCTAAGTTGAGGTAAACCTATCTGATTTGGGTAGCGATAAACACAGTAAGTACCTAATCAATCCATCAAACGGATTATCAAATATATCAATACACATTCTTATCTACATATTTCGGGACACTTAGTGACGTTATTTTCCTAAACGGTTATTCTCAAATTTTGTGTCTGCGTCTAATTACCACGACTCCATATAAAATGTTTGTAAATGGTCGTGGTAATTAGACGCAACCGCAGACACAAAATTTGAGAATGGCCGTAAAATAGAAAATATTTATTAAACTAAGTACTTAAAAGAAGGTTGTTCTCAATTCTGTCACCTCAGTTGTTATTTGCTTAATAATGTTGCAAGTAAATAAGTTCTACTAGTGAACAATCCAGCTGGTGTCAGTTTGTATATGGTGGGTTCAGATATTTCAGAAGCAACAGAACATTTTCTTGCACGTACGCTTGATTATTTAGCAAAAACGTTGCCCTGATCCTGTCGCCGCGTGTTCGTTTACTTGGTAAACCGACCTGCCATTAGGCTTAGCTTTTCGAACATGAAAACGGTTCTAAAGGATTTTTTTTTGGTATAATTAATTTAGGAGTTAGGGTATGGCACATGTCTGGAATGTCATATCGCTTATATCGTACGTGAAGTACAGAACGGCGCAGCCATAATAAGTAACTACATATTATACTTGCTTTGTGTGTTTGTGTTTTGGTGGTGACTGATGAGAGTGATGAGCGACTGGCATTTGTTTCTAGTTGACAATACAAATAAGTTTCCGTCAAAAATGTCATACTGGTACAAGCTTTTATTGCTGACTGTACTTTTCTGTATACCGACATCAACTACTCATTGAGATGATTCTAAAGATCCTAAAATCACCGAGGTTACGTCGGTTAAGTATTGATATCCCATGGCTACCATCTGTCTCCAGCATCAGATGAGCTAAATAAATGTTGACAAAGTATTGCATTGTATAAGTATTCCAAATTTCAGCGCAATGGGATAACGGCAAGTGACTGAAAAATGGATTGCAATTTTTTTACAAACATACGAACTAAAGTAATACGTATAATAAGGAACTTGTAATAAAAGGGTTGGCAACGCGCTTGTATCTCTTTTAGCAAGTGTCCATAGGTTGCGATGTCTGCTTACTGGCTTTAGTTCGGTGGCAATGCAGTATTATGGCGCCACCGAGCTGATCTAATGATGGAGACAGAACTTCTGTTCTATTGCCACCTTCTGGTGGCAATAGCTACTCTTAAGAGGAAACACAACGGCCGTTTTTCCATACAAACTTAGTCCCCTGTTTTCTCCCTGGATAATGGCAGTAGAGCAATCATTTTTTTTCCATAAATCTATGGCTACTATTGACATGTTCCTATGTTTCCTTTTTTTCATAAATTTATACTTAAAAGAGATATTAACTTCCAAAAACCCAAAAAAAATGCCAGATTTTCCGCTGTGTTCAAACATCCAGAAAACAAACATAGGAACACGGCCAAAGCCGTTCTTTGATTTTTAATAAAAAAATAGTTAAGTAGGTCAAGTTTTGGAGAAGAAATCAGGGGACTACGAAACGTTGATTTTATGTCATTTTAATAGGTATATTCGGTCCAAGCTGCAGTTGTCTCTACCGCGCTCTGCGGCAGGAGGCTTGTGGTTGGCGCGATACATTTTACAAATACCTATTTCTCAATTATCTTGACCTCAGTGTTTTCTCTTAACTACACAACATAAAACCTTCATGTCATCGGTACCCTCAACGAGTAGTTTATGATTGAGCAAAAAAGTACAGTCGGAAAAAAACTAGTAGGTACTTATCAATAATAACATTTTTTACAGAAACTTAGTAGGTACCTATGTCGATTATGCCTTACCTACATAGTATCAGGGGGCCTAGACAAGGTAACAATCGACAAGCGCTAACGCCAATAGAAAACTAATAAAATGTATGGGAGTTACAGATGTTGACGAAAAGTGTTTCGTCGGAATATGTCATTCCCCTACATTCTATTATTTTCTATTGGCGTTAGCGCTTGTGGATTATAACCTTGTCTACGGCCCCAGGCCTTCGAAGATAATAAGTACTTAATTGAAGGGCAACGTGAACTGTGATCTACATTATCAGCATCTTATCATCAGCAAATAAGTGCTATGTATGTCACACACCGCAATGTGCTACCAATGTATGTACATATAGGTAATATAGGTATAGGTACATAATTATCTCTATTTAGCGCTTATGTAGTGCTCATTTTCCTTGACACGACATGGACTATTGCCAATTAAATCCATAAAGATGTTATGCTAACATTACAAACGCGAAGCGAATAACTCCCAGTTTATCACCATTTCTAGCTTAAACTGCTGAATTGATTGTGGTGAAATTGGTCTGGAAACAGGTGGTGTCCTGGAGCAGGATGTAGAATACTTTATCGTATGATCGTTTCAAGGTTGAAATAGCATTGTGATTATAATCAGATATGTTCCTATTTCCCTAGCATTGGGTAAAAGTTACTTTGTTGAACTGAAGTTATTAACAGTGCACTCAATTTATATTTACGAGGTTTGTGTATTTGTTAAACAGCACCCCGATATGTTCATCACGGAAAGAGATATAACGTGTTTTAATATTAGATATCCTGACAGGCGAGTACTCCCTAATATGCGTACAGTCATGAGAAATAAAAGTTGTTACGAAATGTGCATTAAAATATTACCCGACTGCCTGATGAGCTTAAAAAACTACCAATCACGACATTTAAAAAAAAACTGTTCTCTTTTCTAGTTGAAAAGTGTTACTACACATTGAATGACTTTTTATGTAATAATTAATAATTGAGTTTTTCATAATTAAAACGACTGTAACAATATTTATTAATTATATTAGTTAATTTTTATCATAATAATGTTCTTAATCTTCATTTTAATATAATTGAAATTTGCATGGCTTTTTAAAGTCTAAATGTGTACGGCTCTATAATGTATCATTGTAACACCATATGTATACACATCTAATAGCAAATAAATATTTCTATTTATATTTCTACTAGCTTCCGCCCGCGACTTCGTCCGCGTGGACCCGGGATAAAAACTATCCTATATTTTAATCCAGGCTATAAACTATCTTCGTGCAAAATTTCATTCAAATCGGTTCAGCCGTTTAAGCGTGATTGAGTAACAAACATCCAAACATCCAAACATCTAAACTTTCGCATTTATAATACTAGCTTCCGCCCGCGACTTCGTCTGCGTGGACTCGGGATAAAAACTATCCTATATTTTAATCCAGGCTGTAAACTATCTTCGTGCAAAATTTCATTCAAATCGGTTTAACCGTTTAAGCGTGATTAAGTAACAAACATCTAAACTTTCGCATTTATAATATTAGTAGGATTAGTAGGATTTCTATTATAACAACGTCGCTGTTACCTTAGTACCAGAGGAGGGGCGAAAATCTAGAATCTGGATGGACTTCTGATCGGGTAGCAACGGGCGGGAAATAGTTCATTAATCATTATACTGTGGTATCATATCATAATCATATCGTTTATTCAGTAATAATCATACATTGCCATTGTCATGGTACGAAAGGTAAACCATCGTTCGTATATTCTCTGGTAGAAGAGTAGGTATGAGCAGCTTATAAACTGGTGTCTACTCCAGTGACAAGATCCAAGCTCTCCTAGTATGATAATGATTAACAGGGAATGAGCAAGGGGGAAGAGACACTAAAATACAATGCAATATTGTGGTGCATGTGACATTGTGCATGAAGCCCAAATACTCTCCAAATTGCATGTTGACTAAGGATTGTCACCTACATGTTTCGTTTAGCTTGCTAACATGCAAAATAAACATAGAATGTCCTCGTCCGTTAGGTACCCGCCTACTATACGTTTTTGTATTCAAATGAAATCTTTTATCTAACTTAATTTAAAACGAAAACCTACATCGATACAAACTTAAGACTATTAACAAAACCCTTCTGATAACATTTATAAAGATAATTACATAACTATTAAAACAACACAATCACACAACTGAATAAACATACCTATAATCCAACACTTTCCATTAATCACTTTTCCACCCTTATTTTCACTATTCCACTTTTTTCCACGCTTATTTTCCACTTGAGCGCTGCTTACGCATAGGCGCGCGCGCCGGCCTACAGGCGTTTAAGTTGTATCTTGTATATGCTTGTATCGAGGCGAGCCGCTGCGCTGACGCACTTGCCATAGCAATTATACAAAGGTCATAATGTCATTAACTTTTTAAACTTGCTAATGTTTGAGGCTTGGGTAAATTATACAAATACAAACCAATCAGATGACTGATACGTTGTATAATCAAGTATAAGTATAAATATACCCCTAGCTTTCGCTATCAATTAAGAGGTGTCAAATAATGTGAATGTCGAGCACTGGGAAGTTTATCTTAAAGTCCTGCGCAAACCGGCGGAGCGCAGCGCAGATCACCTAGGAGGATTTACTCCGCGCAGCGCACACCGACGAGCGAAAATCCCCCGCAATACCGCCAGCGCAGCGCCGGTGGCCGGCGCACCTGGGAGCACTTCTGCGCATACCGGGGGATGCCGCGGCATGCCGCCGCCTACCGTGGCATTGTTGAAAAGCGCCGACGATACTGCGGCGGCATGCCGCGGCATCCCCCGGTATGCACCGAAGCAGTGCGCCGGGCCTACGAAACGAAGGTGCGCGGTGAAGGGGGTAGCACAAGTGGGGACGTGCTTTGCATTCCATTCAGACCAGTCTTGCCGCCACATTTGGTGTTTGGTGATATATTCGCGCGTGTTATTTCAATTCAATATAACCGAAGTCAACGAAGAAAAATTTATAACACTAAATCCCAGTCGGCCATCACGAACACGACACGAACGATTCGTACAAAAACAAGTTTTCGACGGTTGGTCGCTAGTAAAACGGAATGTATAATCAACGATCATGGCATGCTGTGGGATGCCGTGGGATGCCGCGGCATTGCGGAGGTGCTTGCGGTATCAAAATTCGTGTTCTCCTTTGCCGTCCGCCGAGTTGCGCCAAGCCTTCCTCTCCCGCAGCACCGCTACCCCGGCGCACTCGGAAGGCCTCGGCTCATAGAGTGGGATGCCGCGGCATGCCGCCGCCTACCGCCGCGGTATCCTCTAACATGCTCCTCGATGCCGCACAGAGTAGAAATCCCCCGTGATGCTCCGAAGTCAGTCTCAGAGCATTCAAATTTATACCTTAGTGTAAATAAAATATAAAAAATATAGATTGAAAAATTTAGTGATCTGCGCTGCGCTCCGCCGGTTTGCGCAGGCCTTTATACATATAGCACGTAGTTAATACTTAAGCACGCATCTTATACTGGAATGTTCCACTAATTTATACTTTAATGCCAATTCAGTTTTCTTTTTACTAAATATAACTTCCGGCCTCCGGTCATTGTGGCACTCTTTGAGGGAGGCCTATGTCCAGCAGTGGACGTCTTTCGGCTTATATGATGATGAAATAAAACTTTACTTTAATTGTGTACTTACGTACATTGTTATGTAGTATTGTAAAGTGGAATATTCCGGCAAAGTACCCAGTAAATAGTTGAGTAGACTAAGAAATATAAATATTGTTCGTACCTTTAGGTAACCTACCTAATCTATAATTATCTATCTATAGTGAAAATGCCCTTATACTTATCCAATATTTGACAGCTGTCATCCCAGTACAATGTATGTCATCATAGAAACAGGTGGTTTTGGCCTGGATCCCGAGTCATAGCAACACTGAGGGTAATGAGCCTACGCCTACGCCAAACAGGCAATAGAAACTGGTTGTCCCTCTCATTCAAGAAGTCATCTAGTCAAGATTTTCGTGCTTCCGCCAAAACCTTCCTTATTGAACATTAGTCGGAGGAATGGGCTTATCGAAGGGTAAACATTATTTATTTATTTATTAATTGATTATGGTAGATGTCTCGATCGAGTTCAACGACTTGTTATCAATTATAACTGCGTTTATTAGGTACTCGACTGTGAGCTAAGTCCCAGTGTAATTTGGCCTCCAAATTCATATAACTTATAAATAGGTCGACGTTAATTAAAGTAGTGTGACGTGTAAATGATGAAGACAGAGCTGGGGATCTGCCATCGTGGATGTGGGTGCAAGGCCTAAGCTGCAGTGTGAACGGGCTGGACCTAGCTGCCCAGTGCACCTAGAGCGGTTAGCCAAAGTAGCTGCCGAAAGGACCCCAGAAGCTATTTCAACCGCCTAGTTGGTAGTGTAGTGACCCTGCCTACGAAGCAAGATGTCCTGGGTTCGAATCCCGGTAAGGGCATTTCTTTGTGTGATGAGCATGAATATTTGTTCCTGAATCATAAAGACAAAGACAAAGACAACATATTTATTTGTAAACATAGGTTCAAAGGTGTTACAATTATTTATATTAGTGTATCTCTATGTTTTGCCATAAGGCATACAAATATTTTAAGTCAAGATGGAGCATGCGTCAATTGTTACAATTCTTCATCTGTCAAGTATTCCCTTAGTGAATAGGCTTTTTTAACAAGAATGCAAACACGCTTTTTTTGAACGCTACCAATTCTTCTAACTTAGTTATATTTCTTGGCATTCTATTGTATATTGTAGGTGCCATCCCGAAAATACTTTTACCAAGAAGAGCTGTTTTTTTGGACTTCACATACAGTTCGACACATCTGCGAGCACTTTTAAAAACAGAAAATTGATCCATATTGGCCTTAACGTATACTGCTGTTTCATATATATATAGACATGGTAAAGTCAGTATGTTGTGCCGAATGAAATGTGTTTTACACGATTCTGTTATTGGTAACCTACATACTGATCGTAGACATTTATTTTGTGCCTTGAAGGCCATCTCACGGTCTGTGGAATTGCCCCAGAATATTACGCCGTATCTCAGAGTCGATGTAATATACCCGTGATAGGCGGTTAATACAGTCGGCTGGCTGACTATTTTAATAAGGTTATATAATGCATACGAAAATGTATTAAGCTTCTTACATACAATGTCAATCTGATCCTTCCAAGTCAACTTATTGTCTAAATTTAATCCTAAAAACTTTGTGATGTCCGTTTCATCAATTTGGTGTTCTTTGTATGTCACAGTAAGATTAGTTATTCTTTCAGTTCTTTGCTTGAAACTCATAATTTTTGTTTTATTCAAGTTGATACGTAAATTATTATTTTTCAGCCATTCTATTACAGTCTCCAATGCGTTAGATCGTCAGATCAAAAAATGATCTGCAATGTGTGTGGATCGCTTCCAGTAAATACAATAGTACTATCATCAGCGAAAAGAATCATGGGATGTTCTACAGTCAGTGGCAAGTCGTTGATGTATATAAGAAACAATAACGGGCCTAATACACTGCCTTGAGGCACCCCGCATTTTATTTCTTTAAAATCTGATGATACACACATTTCTGTTTTTGTTTTAATACAAAGTTTATTAATTTTAACTACTTGCTTTCGTCCAGTTAAGTATGACTTAAGTAGATCGTGGACGTTACCGCGTATGCCATTTTTTTTTTTTTGTAGTTTATCTAACAGTATGTTATGGTCGACAAGATCGAATGCCTTGGACATGTCCATGTATAATGCACAGACTGGTCTCTTTTCATCGACTTCTTTCATAATTGTCTGTAAGAGATCGAAAATTGCCATATTAATAGATTTATTTTTTCTGAAGTTACAACATTTTATTTAGCAAGCAAATAAAGATTAATAAGAATGCCTGAGACTTGGCTCTACGAAATATCTAACAAATTTTTACGGTGGAAGAGTTTCGAGACAGCCTTTTTTTAAATGGAATGTTTTTTATAGGATCACTTCTATTTGTAGGTTAATGTGTTATCCACAGATACAAACTATGAATGCAGCCCCATCCTTGCTTTTTCATTTTTTGTCCCATTCACTGCAAATGCAACTTTGTAATCCTATATATTCGTATCGGATTACAAAGTAATGTATGCAGTTGGTGTATCTATAAAACTGGACTGAAAATTAATTTTTTTAGTTTTCCCTTGATTTATAATTCTTAAACTACTGGGTCAAGTTGAATGTACTGTTAAATATATCGTGTTTATACAATGCCTGCTTGGTTACTGAAAATTCAGGCTTCTAGTTTTAGCCACAACGAAGTTATAGTGGGGTTGAAAATGGCCTGAACTGCTTCGAGAAAAGGGTCCGGCCGGCCGCTGTTTTACTCGACTTGGCGGG
Source organism: Epinotia bilunana (assembly GCA_947049275.1). Lineage (NCBI taxonomy): Eukaryota > Metazoa > Arthropoda > Insecta > Lepidoptera > Tortricidae > Epinotia > Epinotia bilunana. The sequence goes on along the minus strand of OX346269.1, from coordinate 20,592,933 downwards.
GGCACTGCCGTGCCCCCACATAATTATTGACGACGACGTGTACGATCCCGTAAGGGCATTTATTTGTGTGATGACCACGAATATTTGTACCTGAGTCATGGATTTCAACTATGTATTTAAGTATTTATTTATCTATATAAGTATGTATATCGTCGTCTAGTACCCATAGTACGAGTACACAACCTTTGCTTAGGTTGCGACTAGGTCGATTTGTGTAAGATTGTCGCCATATATTTATATTTATTTATTATGGCAGAGGTCGGGAAAATAGGTCCCTATCGGCCGGCAAAGTAAATATGGGATAGGTATACGAGGCTGGCATTGCTTTTCACGGCGAGGTATGTACAGTGCTTTTCTCTCCTAGGAAATGAAATAAAAAACTCCAATCATATTAGAATGAAACTTTTGAAATGGAAAAAGGCTATATTGAATTGAAATACCAAGTGTCCCAAAAGCCAACGCTTTATCCTTTATCTATGTTGCCGCAGATAGGAGCGCTCTCTTGTAAGGGTATCCACGGAAGATCAGCGTCAAGGTATTTACATGGTTCCTTGTCATTAAGCTGAGTGGAGTTCTTTTCTCTGACGCTTTTATTAGATTAACATTTCGCGATAGTTTTTAGCAAACATTTTCATTTTCCATGTGGGTCAGAGATTTTGCCACAAAAGGTATAACCTAACTCTCCGCTCCTTTTTTTTAACCTTTAATACGTAATATTAATTTCTCAACCACAGCATTGTATTCCCTAAGAAATGGTGAACGTTAGTTACTGAAGATATTAAAATAAATCCATAAACTTGGGAAGTTACACAATATTTTTTCACGAAAAACGTCGAAAATTTCATAAAAAACGCGAATCCGCTTAGGTAGTAGTGTATTTTAGTCAATCAGAAAAATTAGAAAAAAATATATTTTTGATAATCTTTTTGATTTGACGTTATGAAATAATAGTTACCTAGCCGCCTTTAAAATATCGTTTCATGTTTCCTAAGAAAGTACATTAATTTTCACACGTTTCAAAAAAAACACACAAAACCATTTTTCTGCGCTACTTTGACTGCGTAACTAACATCTCCCCATTTTGTGGAGTTAAACATTAGCAGTGTTTGTATTACAGTAGTGACAACACCAAAGTTACCTTGTCAATGGTCAATGACACGGTAGCGGCTATATTTTTCAGTCGGCTGTCAATTTTGGCAAAAAGTGGAAGGTAACCAGTTTGTCGCGGAGTGTATTTTTTAAGATTTCAATGTAAGTCTTGAATGAATATTTATTTTGTTATTGTTAAGTATTGTGCCCTATTCAGTAAAGTGTGTGTAATCTTTCAAGGCAAAGAAACCTGAAAAACAGAGTATTTATCGAGTTAAGATTGATTCTATCTGCGTCACGTTACGCAGAATGGCTGTATGCTACTCTGCGCTACTTAGTAAAGGTGTGCACACATACAATGCTTAGATTTGCGGTTTTTTAGGTGATTTTTTTGCTAAGCTACAATTATTATATTTCCTTTCAGATGCCTATGACTCCGGCAGAAAAATCCAAGAAATTCAGTCTTTGTCTAAAGTAATAAAAAAAAAACATACCATACCAAAATCCGTTATTTTATTTTGTACCTGACCTAACCTAACTATGATGAAAATCCTGAGGCTTAATAATAGTACTGATAGGTAATTTCTACTATTTAGTATGGAGTCTCTTAGTGATCTTGGGCGCATTTTTATAATGTATGATATTTCCTAACATCGTGTCTGTTCTACTTTCCTCATATTCGAAATCAAACGTGTAGGTATAGTGTTTTACTCGTATGAAACAACCCATTCCATCCACGACCTATTGGCGCTCTCACTTCGTTCCAGTACCTTTAATATCTCGTCTGTAATGGGGTTTTTCTTCCCTCGGTTCACAATCTACTATTATTATATATTAATTCCAAATATTTTATGTAAAAATCACACATGTTGCGCGCACCTTAATTATTTTGCGTTTCCGTTGTGCGTCACTCTGCGCACCTGCGTTACTGTTTTGCGTCACTCTGCGCATCCGGTTCGTAGAAAATTCTACGTCACCGCTGCGCTCTTTGTGGCAAAATCTACGGCCTGACCCATGTGTTAGAAGTAGCGCCTTGAATAAATATATTTTTTTTCTTTCTTTCTTTCTTTCTTGGTTTCAACGCCAAGCCAGATACGCCAAGGTTCCTGGGTCAAGTCATAAAAGTTATAAACAAATGGAAAAACAACAATAAAAAAACCATCCACTTGTAGGTTTGCCAGGAAAAGCCACTGTAAGGGCACTGTAAGGGTAGCCTGGGACTACTGACACTGTAAGGCTAGCCAGGGACTACTGGCACTGTAAGGCTAGCGTGGGACTACTGGCACTGTAAGGCTAGCCTGGGACTACTGGCACTCTAAGGCTAGCCTGGGACTACCGGCACTGTAAGGCTAGCCAGGGACTACTGGCACTGTAAGGCTAGCCTGGGACTACTGGCACTGTAAGGCTAGCCTGGGACTACTGGCACTGTAAGGCTAGCCAGGGACTACTGGCACTGTAAGGCTAGCCAGGGACTACTGGCACTGTAAGGCTAGCCTGAGACTAATGGCACTGTAAGGCTAGCCAGGGACTACTGGCACTATAAGGCTAGCCTGGGACTACTGGCACTGTAAGCCTAGCCAGGGACTACTGGCACTGTAAGGCTAGCCTGGGACTACTGGCACTGTAAGGCTAGCCAGGGACTACTGGCACTGTAAGGCTAGCCTGCGACTACTGGCACTGTAAGGGTAGCCTGGGACTACTGGCACTGTAAGGCTAGCCAGGGACTACTGGCACTGTAAGGCTAGCCTAGGACTACTAGCATTGTAAGGGTAGCCTGGGACTACTGGCACTGTAAGGGTGGCCTGGGACTACTGGCACTCTAAGGGTAGCCTGGGACTACTGGCACTGTAAGGCTAGCCTGGGACTACTGGCACTGTAAGGGTAGCTAGATAAAAGTTCCACAGTCTAGCGAATGGTGAAAAAAAAATGTGTTCACCCCAATCGCCGGTAGATGTCACTGTCCCGTCGGCTAGAACGCGCTGTTACGATTTTTCCAAGAATGATGGGGTGCGTGGTACAACAAATTCTCGGCACTCTGGTTTCCCTTCAAAACGCATAAATCTTTCGCCTTTTACTAAAGATTTCCGTGGAGGGGAACACTTAAATGAGTCTTGTATTAATTTTTGATGCCTTGCTACAAGCGGGGCTTATATAAATAAACTGAATCACGTGGGATCTACTACGTGTGTACGTTACCTGAACTGAATATTTTTTTAAATGTAAATGAATACAAGTACTATTCAACCCTCTGTCATTGGTATAAAGACTGACAGGGAAAAACGGTCACTTTGTACATTAATAAAAACTTCTACCAGTCTACCAAAACTTGATTACTGTCGTGGTGAAAAACCCCGCGAAATCTCTGAATCATATCCATCACTATAAAACCGCAACGCATTATCATTGATAAGAGTCCTTGACAGCAGTCGCGATCAATGTCGGCCATTTTGCAACGCCTTGCCCAACTCACGCGCAGGTATTTATTGATTCACAACGCAAAATACAACTTGATTAAGAACCAGTGTACCTAAGTCTGACCTCTAATTGTTAATTTATTTTCATCAGGCAAAAAGGCCCACATTTACAAATACCTTAATATGCATATCAATATTCAAATAACACGTTCACGGCGTTATTACTTATTACGTAGTACGTGAGTAGTCACGAACCTGGACCATTTAAACAAATCTTATGTACGAGATACGTTATATTTTTGTCATTTGATATTAACGATAGCTATTCGGTGAAGGAAAACATCGCGAGGAAACTGGTCTAATCGCAAGAAGATGTACTTTTCCCTCTGGTTTGGAAGACTCAGAAGGTCAGATGGCAGTCGCTTTCGTAAATCTGGTGCCAAAGCGGACCCCGATCTCCTATAGGGTCCAGGATAATGCTAGGGGAGTTATGAACCTCGGTGTCAAGACATAGTGGTTGCTGATGATCCGTCATTGGTAGTGAATAACACAGTTATTTAGCAATATTGAATGTTTGCTGCCCACTGCCTGACGACGAATATCCTTCCTTCTATTAACGGAAGGTTGTTCATTTCTTTCCTTTTAATCGGCTGCGGAGTAGGTTAATGTTTATCGAGGTTAAGTCATCACAGAAAAGGTATATGTACGTACAGTCGATGGTGATTTGACTGTGCATACTTACATATATCTGACGTAAATGGATTATTACAGTCGCATTTGTACTATACATTCCAAAGGAATTCAAGGTGCTCCCGCTGAGCTGCATCATCCGCTTTATGGAAATGATGGAGCGAGCTTGGGAGTAGGCATGAAGGAGAGGGCAAATGCACAAAAGATCCCACTGGGTCGAAGTGCATCCGAAAGGGCCCTCATCTAGATAAGATAAGATAAGATAAGATAAGATAAGACTATACTATCCATACCGTTTGTCTGTTTACTTTCCAAGCGCTAAACGGATTTAGATGACATTTGGTAAGGATACGAGTATAGTTTGAGACCCTGGAAAGAAATATGAGTTTTTATCCCGGTAATTATTAGAAATGGGGGCGAAAGCTGGTATGGAGCTGGAGGTACATCAATACAAACGAGCTCCACGCGGACGAAATCTGGGTCAAAAGCTGAAGTACCTATATGTATATATAGGGTGTCTACATATTGTATGGAAAATCTTGCGTTCTTTTTGGGACATCTTTTATCTTCTAAACCAGGGGTCTTCAAACTGTTTGACTCAAGGGTCACACTGCACTTAATATAAATTCGTGCGAGCCTTTATATTAAGAGCAGGCTAGTTTCATGGCTGGTCATGACCAGCTGGGCCGGACTCTCCGTTTTCTTTCCGCGGGCCGGGTTAGAAGGGTTCTCGGGCCGAACTTGGCCCGCGGGCCGTAGTTTGGCGAGCCCTGTTCTAAATCAATTAGAAGTCAGCCTCGCGGTGTGGCAACAGCAGGAGATACTATTAGCAAGCGCGGACGCGCTTCCTCGCGGCGCTGGCGCATTGCCGACACTTCCGATAGTTAGGCTTCATATTCATACTTCATCGACGACTCGCCTCAGGCGAAACAGTTGAACATCGTATAAGCATGGTTGTTACGAATGACGAGGGGTCGCGATATAATGAGTGTAGCAGTGGTATGAGCTGACATCTATACTAATCCCTACTAATGTCATTAATGAGAAAGTCTGTCTGTCTGCTACCTTTTCTCTATTAAATCGATGGACCGATTAATATGCGACTTGGTATGGAGATAGTCCATCATCCCTTTTTAACACTTTCACTGCCAGGAAGCCCTAGCCTAGCGGGCGCCTACGCCGTAGTCGCTTTCCGCTACATACGAGGAAAAGCACGGGATCGGCTACGAGCGTAGCGCGTAGCGATTCTTTGCAGTGATTGTGTTAAGGATGTAAACTTGAGTGGAAGTTTCTATGGGAATGCGATAATTGATGCTGTTCTGTGGGTAGTCTAATAGCATTTTTGCTATTAGTTTTTGTGGTAGTAGGTATTAGTCCTGTGTCACACAAGGGATTAATACTACCACACACACTCCGGAAGGGCCCCTAGTATAATACCTAAACAGGCCTTGGATTGGAATCCCCAAGGAAAGCGAAAGCGTGGCCGTCCCAAAAAAACCTGGCGGCGTACTGTGGTATACGAGGCGAAGATCGGGAAGTCTCGGAGTGCAATGAAGCGAGAAGCCCAAGACCGGTCAGCATGGAGAGTCACTGTGGACTCCCTCTGCCCCAGCTAGGGGACATCTTCTCTCTCATTCTTAAGTGAAGTATGTCGTTAATCCCTTCCCCATGAGTAGGTATACAGGAGGACGAAGTCAGGGAAACGCTGGTATGTTAAGAATACTTATGCCAATATTAATTTAAAAAATCGCTTCTCGACAATTCGCTTCAGTCGAACTAAATACGAGTAGACTGATGTTTGATTAGGTATGCCTGTTGTCACAGATGACGAAGGGTCAAGGTATACTATAGAGTATGTTAGTGGGATGAATTGCTTATGCCAGTATTTATTTATTTATTTATTAAGAAACAAACAGTCTCATATGGTTACATTCCACACAGTAAAAAGTAGTAAATTATGGACTTACAGTTTCCTTAATCGGAATATTTAAACCTAAACATTAAGAACATTAAAAGTTTTGAGTTAAATTGAGATGCATCGTCAATACGTAGTATAAACATTGCCAGACAACTTACAGGTATGATAAAGTTGTATTACAGTTGTTGAATACGTTGTAAAGATAATCGTTTAAAGCTACAAAATGCCTCGTGGAGAATATCTAACGTCTGAAATTTTTCGTCATAAAGCCTGCACGCTCTTCTAATGAAACCGTTTTTTGCGTAAGAAGTACGGCTACGGGGGATAAGAAAGAGGGGTTTCTTTCTACAAGCTCGCTCGCAACGCCGGGGTATTCTAAAAGAAAGCCTATGTATTAACGAAGGGGCATCGATGATGTTATTAATAGTTTTGTACAGGGTCCAGACATCAATACGTTCACGACGAGCACTTAATAAAGTAGTACTTTGTCTTTTCAAGGAAGTGATATAGTCTATGTATTTATGTCCAGTGCGATACTCAATCCTTGCCTTGACAAACTTTCTCTGTACTTTCTCTATTATTATTTTTTATATTATAGGAGGCAAACGAGCAGTCGAATCACCTGATGGTAAGCGATAATCGACGCCCATGGACACTTACAACACCAGAAGAGTTGTAGGTGCGTTGCCGGCCTTTAAGATGGGAGTACGCTCTTTTCTTGAAGGCTTGAAGGTTGTAACGGTCCGGAAATACCGCAGGCGACAATTCATTCCAGAGTTTGGCTGTGCGAGGCAGAAAGTTTCGGGAGAAACGCACAGTTGAGGACTGCCAACCATCTACGTGGTGAGAATGGAAAAGCTGTCGCGTAGGGCGATGGCGGTAGGTTTTATCACTGTGTATTCTATAAAGAGGATTCCAAACAGCGCTAGCAAATTCTAACCTACTACGTACATAACTGTTAAATTCTGACAGTATACTGGCAGTAGTCACAACGTTTATCTACAACTCGTCTCGGGCGAACCATTTAGTCTGACCTTCGAAAGTCTTCGTTTTACACAAATTTCATAAATGATATGCACTTGCGCAGACACACCTTGTCACACCGGTTCCACCGTTTGTTATGGTTGAAAATGACATTGACCCAGTGTTTAACGTGTCATTTGTAATGCTTGCATAGTATTATATATATTATACAAATCATCTTTTATTGAAGGTTGACTGGTACAGAATGCTATATATCATCATGCCCGCCTTTTTTACCATAAGTATTCTTTGGTGCAGTAAAGATTAAGTAAATAAATAAAACTTTTTGCATTTGTGTGTTTCTTGCGGCGTTTCTTCTCGCCAGATAGGCTGGGACATGAGGAAAAGCACTCGAGGGCTAGTTGTAGAATGAATGTCTCCTTATATTTGCTATATAGCTAAGTATTTGAATATGATTATATTGTAACTTTGAGATAAAACTGGAAACAATTGAATACACAATACTTAATGTAAACAAGCAAGCAGCATTTTGAAATACGAATTAATGTTTTTTCATGCCTCTTGGTAAACTATAGCGTCACTATTAGGTATCAATAAACTCCATCAATGCATTTTTGCTAATAAAACATTTAGCGTTTGAGTTTGAGTTCTAAGGCTATGCCAAACTAGTTGATTAATTAACAAAGTGGCTAGTCCATATAGTTAGTAACCAGTTATGTACTTACACTCGTCCTATTTGCCATCGACGCCATTTCTGATGCACGAACTCTTAACTCACAATCCCTGACTTCACGACACATCACAGAAACTCATTGCGCTGCTGTTGTTAAAATTCAAATTCCAATCTTTCCTCACAGCGCCATCTATGGTTCGAATAATAAAAGAAAAAAAAAACGTTGAATTTGGAACTTGTCACAGCGCCATCTATGTTCTATTATGCAAAGTTGAACGTTGACACTATTGATAGTCTTTTGTTTTCTTTAGAGCGTGCCCGGCGTAAACACGTGGAAACCCGTGCGGCGCAGGCGCGGTGTGGCGGCGATCCTTTCACAAGCGCAATGCGGCCTCGAGACGTGCGCAGCCGACGATTAAGTGCCGCTACCGCTACACCATGCACCCGGTTTTATAAAATTGGTAGTGTTGCATTTCGTTGACGAACCGGTTGACGGGACCAGCAACCGTCATTCCGTAGAAAACCGACAAACTTTCCGTAACGGTTGATATTCTGAAGGTAACTTAGGATTGCCGACTGTTTAACAGCCGCTCAATATGTACTCGTATGTTCAATCTTTCTTTTATTTTTCCATAGGATGCCGACGAAAGCAAAAGCTCAATAAACGTACTGCCCATACAAACAGTAGATACAAATACAACGAAACAAATTATTATATTTAATATTTTTGTTTCGTGTCAATTTAACGTGGACGTTACCAGGATCAATTTTAAACGATATGATACAGAGAACAAATATAATGGAAAATAAACCATCTTGCATCAGTTAATGTCTGGGTAGCTCAGAGCACTGTACCGGCAATACAGAGGTCGCAAGTTTGAGTCTTGCCCTGGGTTACAGACGATGCTTTATTTTTCCATTATGCAACGTGTTTTTTTAACCGTCTTAGAGCCGAAGCCCACTTAAAGTATCCAAAAGGTACTAATCATTCGTGAAAAAAATATGTAATAAGTAGTTAAGCTTTTAGTAATAAAAGGTACTGTTTGGCGCGCGGTGCGAAGTTCATTCACCCGGTTAGGTTAGAGTTACACGTTGTATTTGTTCTCTGTATCATAGCGAGTAGATAAGTTAGCTACCTGATTATCCGAAATAATAAGAATAGCTATCTACATAGATACGAGTATATAGGAAAACGACCGGGAAACAAGCGAATGCCTAAGTCTAGTCCTACATTTTGACTAAGCCGGTGTGCGGTTGAGGGAGGGGTGTGTTTGTGTATATAAAAATACTACCTTCTGCCCACGACTCTATCATTTCGGCAGTCGGGTAGCCCCGTAGTGGCGCCTACCCACAGGCCACAGGCCAGCCAAGACCAGCAGCTACAGCCCCTCAGGCTGCTGCAAAAAGTACCATTGGCAAAAAAAACCGCGACTCTACTCGCGTGTATACCGTAGCTCTATAGAAACTTTCACCCCCCATTTCATCTCCTTAGGGGATGATTTCCGGGATAAAAACTATCCTATTTCGTTCCCCGGGATACAAACTATCTCCATAACTTTCATCTCAATAGATTCAGCGGTTTAAGCGTGAAGAGGATCCAGACAGACAGACACACATTCATATTATTTATAATATTAGTATGGATACCCGGTTTGGTATCCTACATAATAATCCTAGGCGTTTTTGGTCTTAATTCACTAGAAGGAGGCAAAATACCGGATTTCTTAGTATACCTACCTTATTCCATATAAGATATAATATTAGCATTTTACTTATTTCGACAATGAAGTGCTTTTCAAACACAACAATGCTCGAGTGGTTCCAAACGCCTGCGGCGCTACCACGACAATCGAAACTCGAAGATCGTAGTCATGCATCCCTGTCACTCGAGTAATGTGAGTGCGATAGAGATGGAAATACCCGAACTTCGACTTTCGAAGCTAGTTCATACTTAGTTATTATTTTCAGTATAAAGATATAATACTTAATGTGTTTCGAAATGGTTTTCCTTAAAATCGTATGACGATGAACATTCGACATTTACTTTTTATTTATTTTTATTTTATTTATTTATTAAGAAACAAACAGTCTCATATGGTTACATTTGACACAGTAAAAAGTAGTAAATTATGGACTTACAGTTTCCTTAATCGGAATATTTAAACCTAAACATTAAAAACATTAAAAGTTTTGAGTTAAATTGAGATGCATCGTTAGTAGTATAAACATTGCCAGACAACTTACAGTTATGATAAAGTTGTATTACAGTTGTTGAATACGTTGTAAAGATAATCGTTTAAAGCTACAAAATGCCTCGTGGAGAATATCTAACGTCTGAAATTTTTCGTCATAAAGCCTGCACGCTCTTCTAATGAAACCGTTTTTTGCGTAAGAAGTACGGCTACGGGGGATAAGAAAGAGGGGTTTCTTTCTACAAGCTCGCTCGCAACGCCGGGGTACTCTTCGATGATGTTATTAATAATCTTGTACAGGGTCAAGACATCAATACGTTCACGACGAGAACTTAATAAAGTAGTACTTTGTCTTTTCAAGGAAGTGGTATAGTCTATGTATTTATGTCCAGTGCGATACTCAATTGCCTTGACAAACTTTCTCTGTACTTTCTCTATTTTATCACTGTGTATTCTACAAAAAGGATTCCAAACAGCGCTAGCAAATTCTAACCTACTACGTACATCATTGTTAAATAATACCTTGTAAGTTGACAGTCTAATAAAGGGCTTTCCTACACGCAATATGAATCCCAATTGTTTAAAAGATTTAGCCAATATGTTGTCTATATGAGGAACGAAGGTAAGTTTTGAGTCCATGATAACGCCAAGGTCACGAATCTGGTTTACTCGCGTCAGCTCTTTATTGCATAGTGTGTACTTAAAGTTTATAGATGTTCGCTTTCCACTGAAACTAATAATACAGCATAAATTTGTCTGTATTTAAAAATAAGTTGTTTGAGGTGCAAAAGGCCTGAAAATTATTTAAGTAATTCTGCAAGACTGTACAGTCGTCCATATTTTTGATGACTGAATATTTTAGTGTCGTCGGCGAATAATAGCATATTTGAATTTTGTATACAGTGTGTGATATCATTAATATACAGCACGAATAACAAAGGGCCTAAATGTGAACCCTGCGGTACACCAGAAGTAATAGGTCTATAATGAGAAGTGTGTCCTTGCACAGCTACCGCCTGTGAACGATTCTCAACATAAGATTTTATCCAGCGGAACAGGTCGCCGTGTATACCGAAATGCCAGAGTTTCAAAATATAATCGCTCATGATCAACCTTATCAAACGCCTTGGCAAAATCGGTATACACTGCATCCACTTGATAGTTGTTATCTAAAGCATCTAATATGAATTCTGTATAAGATAAGAGATTCGAGTCAACACTACGACCGCTGAGAAAACCATGCTGGTTTGGAATGACATGACGACGCATTGCAGAAGAAAGTTGATCACTAACTATTTTCTCAAGGATCTTACCGAGTTGACACAATTTCGATATTGGGAGATAACTTTCTATTTCGGTGCTAACCCCTCCTTTTGGTATCGGTGTAACTAGTGCATGTTTCCATAGAGTTGGTACGCACCCCTCCCTAAAGGATTTTTCGAATAGTAAAGTGAAAGGTACTGTTAAGCTAGAAGAACAGTTTTTAATTAAAACTGGAGGAATACCATCAGGACCAGAACCTTTATTAATATTAATGCTGTTAAGATATCTATGGACAAGATTTTTAGATATGTAAATGGTTTGAAATTTGCCTCATGGTAACGGTATACAAAAGTAGGAGCCGGTTGGAGGGGACGTGTGTAAACTATATGTAATTCAATTTGAAGGGCCTTGTGGTGCAAACACAGATAACCTCCAATGGTTCTCTTATTTTTCGCAGAAAATTGTTTGGCCAATTATTAGTTCCCAACCAACGTTTCGCAGAATATTATTTCGCCAAATAATCACTTGCCAACTTGTCATAAGATTTCGTTTCGTTTCCCAACCTCACAGTTGCCGACTGTACGTTTGGTCTGATGATTATAAAGTAAACTTTCAAAATGCCAAAAATCGTTTAACAGAATGTTTTAGTTGGCTGAATAGTCATTTCGTTGTATAACGTTTCCCAAATGTTTCACGCAGTAGGGTTCGTACAGTTACTATGTAATATAATTTACAATGTGGGTAAGCGCAACTGCTCACTTCTTTTAATAACTTTGTGGGTGAGTAAGAATAAAGTGACTTATTAGCGATAAGTGTTTACGTTATTACTTGCGGGACGTCGCTTTGTATTTTTCATTACTTATTTTGAATATTCAATAAGGCGATTTTGGCTGTAAGATCGCGGTTAACCTAACACGCTCCTCCTCGCTTCGCTCGTCGTCGCACCTATCTGGACTCTGTCACAGTTATTATTTCTGTTGCTATACTTATCACGAAACTGTTCTTTGTTTCAGGCAAGTTCAACAGATGGGTTTCGCCAAAAGATACGCAAGTGACGTAACGATTCATCGTAACTTTTAATTTGGCTTATATGTTAAAACGTAACTATTGCACTGACGAACGTTGTTCGTTCAATAGTTGTTTGGCCTAGTGAAATAGTTGGCAAGTGATAAGTTTTCCAAACATTTTTAGTCATTGTGATATTCTGCTTTATAAAAATTCGACCAAGTGTCAGGTTGTCATACAAAAAGTTGGTAATGGTTAGTTGTCAAAGTGAATCATTTTCGAAATGTTGGTTGGCAAGTGATGTTTGACCAAAGGAAATTCTGTGAAAAGGCAGAACACCCCTCCAATAGATAGAGCCTATAAGCGATTTAGTTAGATGCAAAGGTCACCACAGTTGGCGGTAGGTGCGGGTTGCGGGGAGGTCGGTAACGGCGCTGTGATTGGCTGTTTCAAAAATAGCGCGCTTTCTCACATCATGGCGCCAGAAGCGTAGTGATGGGGCGCGTTGGTCGTTAACGGTTTTTAGCGGTGCCGCAATTAATTGTAAGTAGAATATTTTACATGGCGTGGGTACCTTTAACATAGTTTACATTTTTGAACGGCTGTCACTGTTATAATGTTATCATGTTTCGTTCAAATTTTTAGGAGCTCCGATATAAACGAGTTCCACGCGGAGTCGCGGGCAGAAGATATATGATATAGATATATAGATATAGAAAGAGATATGATGGAGAAGATGGATGCACTACCTCCTTCTATTTATATTTTGTTTCTAATATATCTCGTATTCTGTATCACTGTGTTAAAAATAATGAATTTAAAGATAGTAGATATGGATAATCCTTGCCTTGCTTTGCCTTAAGGTTTGACTGGTAGACAATACCATATGGCATTAAGTCCGCCTTTTGTACGACAATCTTTTCTTTTGTGGAATAAAGTTCAAACAAATAAATAATTGTCATAAAAATTAACCCACCGATCATCAACATTTTAATACTTAATGTGATATGTAAATGTAAAACATTTAACAACAGTCAAGTTAATTTTTTGATACTACTAGCGCTATCTAGTTTGTTATTAGAAAACCATTTCAGTCCATATTGATCCATTAGATGTACCTAACTGGATGGTTGGAATAATTGATGTCTTCCGACTTTTTTTAAAACTGTCATTGGAATTTAAATCTTATAGCTTATCTAAGCTATTAGATTCAAATCCTACCATTTGGTAGTCTTCAATGGATCACTACGAGTATGATGCTACTCGGTCAACTCAAAATAGTTTTATTTAGTAGGTATACCTTTCTTAAAATTATTTAAAAAAGAGATAAATTTTTATGTGTTGTATTCGATATTTTGTATGCACGGTTAAATGACCATAGGGTAAGATGATCAGTAAAATGACTTTTACCCTACCACAATTATATTTTATTAGAAGCTGCCACTGATTTGAAATTTCTAAATACAACTAGTACAATATGTTTAATATTTTCTTCTAAACTTAAAGTAAGTTTGGTTCCAGTATCCCAGTCTGTGGTCTTCCCAGAGCGGTTGTCTCTGGAACTGCTTGTCGATGACTAGAAGACGCGGGTCCGCGCGGATAGTCGGCGGCCATTTTGGAAGATGCGGGCAAGATGGTGGAGACGGGTCGCTGGAAGCAGGAGAATTTTTTTTTTATATCTTCAGTATTATTTTGGTCAATGCAAAGCAGTGTTTCTTGGTGGATAATGCATACCAAAATTACATTCCCAGTACAAAGAGAAAACATATCCTCCATCGTGCTGTATGACCGTTGTTTAAGGATTATGTCCAGGGGACCGATTTTTGACTTTCGAGCGCTCGACTCTTTCACACGAAAACTGTCAAAAGTTATGAAATGCTATTTTGAAATGGCGATAGAAAATTTAAAAACGTGCGGTATTGGCCACTCGCATTCAATTCTATCGGTAGAAAGTTAGTGCCTGTTATTATGACACTACAATAGCATTTACTTTTATTAAATTTTCGAGCGCTCGAAAGTCAAAAATCGGCTCCCTGTTTTGCTTCCTGCGCAACGAGGAATTGATACATTTTTCGAGACTTTATGGCCACAATATTATGATTACTATCATTTAAGTACTATATAAGTGAGAAAATTATTCATATTTTTGCCAGACTATTGTATTTTCACTTTCAAAAGAAACTTACCCAAATTTTGCAAAATTAGTCCACATCCTAGTAACAGTATCCACTATACCTCGTTCCAACAAGTACGCTGTTGGAAACAGGGGCTTGAACATATAGAAGAGCTCGTCAGCGTGCGTGGCTCCGGGTGCTCCTCCGAAACCACAGAAATACTTGGCCACATTCAGCCAACCATCATAGTCTAGTCTATACGTAAATATTGGCATCGTACTGGTCTTGAGAAGCAGATCGATCGTGGCTAAGACTGGGTACGTAATCCCACAATCGCCTTCGTAATTGGAGAACTCTATGATAGTCTTCTTTGTGATATCTTTTTCACCCATGTATAGTTCTCTTAACTTATTAGCTACAACTATTTTATCTTCTTTGTTAGGGATGTCAAGATCCCTTGGCAAGGCTTTGTAAAAATCTAACTTAGCTATGGTCGTGTCGTTCTCTTTGGCTGTGAACATGTACCCTTCTGCGTTGTTATACCCTATTATAATTGGTACTTTATGATAATCTCCTTTAGATATTAGACTAAATGGGCTATCTGGCAAGAATTGCTCAACGTCCTCTATTTTCTTCTCTACACAAGGCACGAAGATATTCTCAGATAAGACGATATCTCCCTCCTCTCTTGGCACTCGAGTCGTCATCAACTGCTCATCAGATTTAGTCATCAATATCTTGTAAATTTCGCTTGTATCGTCTGTGCGGTAGCCCAATTGCTGCACAAATGCCTTAGCGACCTTCAAAGGCTTGAACTGGAAACTCCAAGGGGATATAGCTGAACCGCTCTGCATTATGGCTTTGTGGAATAGTCCTTTTGACATCGGTGAAACTAGATGATATGACACAGAAGCTGACCCTGCGCTTTCTCCGAAAATCGTGACATTGTCAGGATCTCCGCCAAATGCTTTTATATTCCGATTTATCCATCGCAAAGCTGCAACCTGGTCCTTTAAGCCAGCATTTCCTGGCGCGTCTTTACTGCTCAAGCATAAGAAACCTAGAACTTCTAGTCTGTAGTTGAACGTGACGAGTATAACTCCATGTTTAACTAAGTATTGAGGACCGTAGAGGAACGGAGATCCCGAACCGTCTCTGAAGCCTCCTCCGTGTATGAAGACGAGGACTGGAAGGGGGTTCTGGAAGGGTCGGAGGGGAGTGTACACGTTCAAGACGAGGCAGTCTTCTTGGCCAAGAGTGAAGGAGTTGGTTAAGCGTTGCGTGCATTTCACATTCTCGTTGTATGCTTCAAAGACACCGTCCCATGTTGGTTCAGGTCCTGGTGCCTGGAAAGAAACGAAAAAGAAACATAAATCTTTAACACACAACTAGAATTAGCGAAAAAAAAACTCATATAATGCGAGCCTACCCAAATATGTGCCCAAAACCCGGTATGCGCGTGTTCAAATGAAACAGCTGCCTTGCATCGTTTTGACACCCCGCCCCATCACCGCATAATGGCAATGCCACCCATTCTGTGGGGCTATTTCGTGGCGCTACTTAGATTTCAATCAATGCTTTTTTCGTTCGCTGACTAGAATATAATTATTCATCATTGTATTCATAAACTCACTCGGAAGTTAGAATCTACTTTAGGCTATGCTTCAGGACAGTTGAAGTGTACAGTACAAGGGTAATTTAGATTTTATTACTTGTAATATTATATGTGCAATAAATGTTTTGAGTTTGAGATTACTAAAAAGTGTGATTCATGGGTTCTACAAATACGAAGTCGCGGGTGGAAAAGAGAATGAATACGCGAAAGGTCCCGGTCCGTACCTCATTTAACATGTAACAGTTCCACCTAATTCTATTCCCTCACTAGGTCAACGCGAAATACATTAAAAGAAATGTTGTGAAATAGTAATGAAGTAATTTTGTAATTACGTGCAATTGGTTTTCAGGCTATTAAGCAATTGCCATGTTGTCGTGTCAGAATATCGTTGTTTGCTGGAGGTTAAGGGCACATACGACCTTTAGAGAATTGCCGTGGACTAGTGTTATTGTTATTACGGTGCAGTAAAGTGGTTTATTTAGAATACTAGAATATTTAATTTGAGATGTTTGGGGCTGTAGAACCCATACAGCCATTTTTGGTAACATTTGGTAACAGTGTGCACAATTTGTGTCGACACAGGTAACATTTTTGGTCACAATTTGGTCGCGGTTTGGTCGGGTCGACCAAAAGTGGGGAAGATTTGACACATTTTTATGGTTACGCTTAAGTAACCCATTTACCACACAAAGTCCACACCGTGTGTCGTGATTGCGTCAACTTGAATGAGAGTTCCATTCACTCATTCATTTGATTCCGTTCTTTTGATTCATGGGCATGTCATATTGACATCTACTGACTTCTGTTTTAAATCCCTTAATAATAAAAACAAAACACGGAGACGAAAGAGTGAATTTAAGTTTTTTCGGATAACTAGCAAGTGAAGGTAAGTGGGAATTAAGTTTCTTCCTGTAGTTTTGGAAAATAGATAGTTTACAACAACGCGCCTTCGAAATTGTGAAAGATAATTAAAATAATTACGTGAAAATGCTAATAAAGTTTTTTTTTTGAGAGAAAATAACAATCAGATATCATTGATAGCGTATAGGATTCTTACATTTTCTAGTATCATTAACTTTCAGCTGGTCAATATAAAGAAATTCAGGATTTTTTAATATTTAACGGGGATTTATCTCTATGAAAAATCTCTCCACATTGTTCCAATACTGTGTCGACATTGTGTCGACTTATTTGGATATTAAAATGGAGGCGATGTTCTTATTTAGTGACATAGGACTCTCAAACTTTTTTATATTTCAAGGATGCCATTTTCGTTGGTCATCACCAAAGAAGTAGGCTCAGATGCCGTAACTGCTGTTCCCAGTGGATGGGTGAATAATGACCTACTATACTGGCCAAGGACGAATAAAAAGTATGAAGTAGAGAACTTAAGAAGTAATTAAAATACTGTTTACGAGCCCAAATGGCGGAGACAAAAATGTCGAGTAAAACTTACAAATATTACATCTTTTTACGAAGCCACAAAACTTGAAGAAATGTATTCTAAATTCAAGGACACAGATGACGAAGAAGCGTGAGTATTTTTTTATGGTTATCAGTGTTATCACATCCATCCTTGAATTTAGCATGACTCGTAAAAAAAACTGGGTGAGCTGTCCATCTTATCATCTTATGCATTAGGGAGGCAAAGAAGTTTCGTGATGTATTGATATCAAAAGAATCTAAATTTAACAAAAAAAAAAGAAAAAAAATACACATTATAATTACTTATGGTTTTATTAAGATACAAATGTAATGTAAAGCATATTTGTATGCATAACGCGCTCGCGCACGCGCTTGTTGTACCTACACGCGTCGGTCCGCCACTTTTGATGTTGCCGAATGGTGAATACCTACCGCGCGGATTCAGAATATGTTAGATTAGATCGGCGCGCGGCGTCCGCGCTACTATACTATACTATAGTCGGCTGCCACACTCGGTCACAGACGGACGCTCGCTGCGCGCACGCCGTTCGTTTCTTTCTAGAAAGTGACAGTGATTGTGTTCTGGAGTTAGTTAAGTACCTATGTACAGCCCGAAACAGAGTAACAGTAAGAAAAGTATCACATTTATAATTTTACTATACCTACTGCAATACCTAGAGTTTTAATAAAAATACCTAAAAAACTATGACCGCGACAAGCTTTCTTTGAAATGTAGGTAATTAATTCGAAATTAGTTCAAACTAGGGAATGCAATTCAATCTCGGCTAGTTCGCAATCTCATGAGACCACAAAGCGAGATTTCTCACTGAAAACGTATGATGCCATTTAATAATTATCAACATGTGAAATAAAAACTGCACTTAATGGTTTATAACATCCATATTATTATTGATATTTTAAAATAGGTACAAGTAAGTTTTAATTTGTCAGTTAAATAAAACTTTGGTCATGCTGTGATTTATACGGAAACTTTGATCTCGCGAGATGTACGAAAATTGTAGGAGACTCAGTATCGTAAAATATGGACGCGACGAACATTGCATTCCTAGTTCAAACTATTTTGATGTTTGACCTCAGATAAGTTCTTATTCCTGTTTAGTCGAATCCGGCCTTAGATATAGATAGGTGGTGTTCACATTGCCGCGGCGCAAAGTAATAAAAATATATTATAGTAGGGGAAAGCGGGGCACTTAGATACAAGGGGCACATTCGTACACCTACATTATTTCCTTACCCAGAAACTTTAATTTACCAGCGGCAACACTAAATCATGGCTTTGTATGTGTGAAGAACACTCCTGCGACGGTGAAGCTCGCCAGTCAGCCATTGCCGGTCGGCGAGGCACAACGTATTTTCGCGGCTGCTTAGTAAAAAAATAACTACTTTTTGACAGATTTGTATTGAGTTTCTTTACAGTTCACTGGATCTACGATATGATTAACATTGAGTATTTTTAATTAGTTTCCAGGATATATAGTCATTTATGAGTAATACTTAACAGTTTATTTTGAATTAATGGTTTTCTGTTAAATTGGCTACCCCAGGGTACTTTGGTACAAAAGGAAGTGGGGCAGTTTTTTACGTATCAAAGTGCCCCCAAAGTGTACCAAACTGCCCCTGCTAGTTTTTTCAACCGTAAATATTGACAACTTTTTTCTCTAGATAATGGTAAAGACGTATATACGGACGACTAACCGCAATAATATAAATAAAGTAGAATTTTTTCAATGTGTTTGTTCCATTATACGCATTTCAGATGTAGGGCAGTGTAAGACATTAAAGGGGCACTTTGATACATGTATGTACCCATGGACACACATGACGAGAACTATCCATTACACTTAAATAAGTCTCTGAGTTATTTTTCGAGATTTTACTGAGTTGTCGATAATATTCAGAGGAATGGCAAAATGGTTTGGTTTTCCGATTCATTTTTCAGTAATATAATAAACATTAACTCTAAATCTGAAAAATACCGGCACTATAGTTTGAGAACCACGACACAATTATGAAATTATGATGTTTCGTTTGGTCCCACTGTGTCACCACATTTACGAAACAGTTACGTAACTTTGGGACCAAATAGTGGTTACCAGTAACATTGTGTCCATTTTGTTCCGGAACATTTACACGTCAAGTGCACACAGTCACAAACTCGACACTATGTTCCCAAAAATTACCATACGATATTAAGTCGCAACGTGTAGAAACTTTTCCGTAACAAAATAACCAAAATCATGGTTGTTCGAAATGTGTTCACGATATTACCACATATTGCAACCAGATTCATACTGTTTGTATGTGGTGGAACCGTTTCTACTCTGCGACTACTTCTAGGAAATTGTGACCACTATTGAATTTTTGCGACCAGAAATGGTTGTATGGGAAGCAACACCGAAAAAAATACAAACCTACTTGATTCGAATTCCTCATCCAAGAATATTTGCCTCGAATATTAAGTAGTTTTAAAAATAGTATATTAAGTAGTTTTAAAAATTAGGAACACGTTAAAGTATCTCGAGTCAAAGATTATTGAGAGAAAAGGAAGATGGCTCTCTCCATACATTGCTTCAAGGCACGCGTAAATCTTTTTATCGTCGCCGGTACCTCGTAGTTCATCTTTTTATATCAGATGGCGCTGTTTCAATCTACACTTGTGCCATCTATCGAGTTAGCGGTGAAGCAGGTTGTTAAGTAGTCACCTCTAACATAAGATTCATAATTTCGGGCCGTGCGGCCATTTGATTTTGGTCGAGTGGTTCGGGTGTTTGATTCACAAGTCTGAGTACTCCGGTTCGCGTCCCAACTCCTGTAACCTGTTTTTGTATTTTTTCTTGTCACGATACACGTCGCGGCGTCAGTTGTGCTGGCCCCGCTGCCCGTGATGCGTTTAAATTATAGCGTAAATTAAGTACCTACTTTTCTGCGAGGCTATCACAACTGACGCTGCGACCGTTTGAATTTTTTGTCCCATTCACTGCAAATATAACTTTGTACTCCTATATGTTTATATGGGATGACAAAGTTATTTATGCAGTTGGTGTATCTAGAAAACTGGACAAATTGATTTGAGTGAGTGACAAAATTAAGAAACTTTGACTAGTTATAAATCTTAAACCGCTGGTTCAAATTGAATGAAATTTGAAATATATCGTGTTTATACAATGCGTGCTTGGTTAATGAAAATGCAGGCTTCTAGTTTTATCCGCAACGAAGTTATAGGGGGTCGAAAATGGCCTGAACTGCTTCGAGGAAAGGATTGTACCGAATAGCAGAATAGCAGAATAGGTAACTATTAAAACATGGAATCAATTTTCTCATACATTTTGTATGGCGATACGAAGTTCCCGGGGTCAGTTAGTAGCCTAGTAGGTATTAAAAATTAATGTTTTTTGCGCACCCTTTCTGACACGTCACATTTTAAAAGCGTAGGTATTCACATTATTCAATACGATATCGGTGTATGGTTCGGCAACGTTAACGTTAGGGCCTGCAACGATATCGTAGGTAGGTATCGTGCAATGTGAATGGAGAGCATGCTTACCTACCTTCTTGCTTGCCTTTACTTTTTACAAGCTTTATATTAACTTGACTTGTTCGTATGTACGTATAAAAGTATGTAAGTAAGTTGTCCGTCAAATCTTGCAAGTTAAATTTGACCCACTTCCCGGTGACCGATTGAGCTGAAATTTTGGGTATAAGTATAATTTGGATGACAATTCAATATTATGGTACCATCGAGCTGATCTGATGATGGAGACAGAAGGTGGCCATAGGAACTCCGTAATAAAACCACTTAACCCCATCGAGTTTGGGCTCGCAATGAGCAGTTGATGATGGTATACAGAAAAGTACAGTCGGCAATAAAAGCTTGTACCAAAAATTAAATTTTTGACAGAAACATATTACATACATACATACATTCAAGCCTTTATTCCCAAAAGGGGTAGGCAGAGCACATACAATAATTTGGAGCGCTTTTGGCCTTGACCTCCCTTGACCGCCATGTTGAATGCCGTATTAGCTTTCTGTGATTTGATTATCGAACGAGCGAGTGAAGCGAACGAAGTTCTATGCATCAGCTCGCATGCAGCTTGGGTCGAAAATCATTCGTATGTCCGGTGTCTGTCACGAAGTCCGGTGTTCCGCTATCCGGCTGTTCTCCTCTACAGGTCGCATTTCTCAACCGATTCTCGTGAAATTTTGTGAGCATTTTTTGTCGTCACTTTTCCGAAATTAAAAAAGTTTTTTTATAAGAAAACACGCTAGCCTGTTTAGTTACTAGTTAGAGAAAGTCGGATAGTCTTATCTCACCGCGACACAGCTCGGCCGTCCTGTGATAGCCGCGCTCACAGCACGTCTAGCACACGACGACGGCCGCGACATACTCTCGACTTTTATCGCACTATACCTCTTCTTCTAAGTGTTCTAATAAGAGAGAGACGGATAGTGCGAGAAAAATCGAGAGAGCTCGCGCGCCCTCGCGTGCTAGCCGTGCAGGTTTGTTAATTATATCGTGTACCTAGTGAGATTGTACGTTCCGGAGGTTTCTCGCATGAGCTTGAGACCGCGGGCGCGCCCGCTGTTGGCCGGCCGTGCCGACGGCGCGCACGGTATCACACAAGCCCCCCTACTCTGTATCCTATTTTATTATATATGTAGTATATGATGGACTGGTTCAAGACTAGAGGAAGATGCTTGCTTTGTTTACATTAATTAATTTTTCGGTTCATTTTTTTTTATTTATTTAATCTTTATTGAACTTAAGAACAACTTATCGTACAAAAGGCGGACTTAATGCCGTAAGCATTCTCTACCAGTCAACCTTTGCGCAAAGTAGACAGATTGTGGGCGTGTTGTAATTAAATTGTAATAGACCAAAATCCGTTAAAATTGCAAAATAGAGAGATTTATACCCTTACCTGTTTTTGATTTTTATTATGCCCAATATTACATGTTAGATAATATACAGGGTGAAAAAATCTATGGACCCTGAAGGGAAACCCTTGACAGCTCATTCTCTCGCTCTCATTTTCAAGAAATAATCACCATGTAAAATTTTACTAATCGATAGGATCAATATTAAGGATAACGATTCGTCCAGTTCAGGTAAGCTTTACCTTAGGCTTAATTCTATTTTAAAGGCTAACGGCCGTATTCATAAACGTACTACAAGCCCGTTTTAACTAAAATGGCGCTAAAATTCGTTTCTCCTTATCTGTCACTTTGACATTTGTGTTCGTAAGAAAGGGACAAAGCACATTTTATTTAGCAGAGTCATTTTAAGTTTTATGAATAAGGGGGTAAA
Source organism: Epinotia bilunana (assembly GCA_947049275.1). Taxonomy (NCBI): domain Eukaryota; kingdom Metazoa; phylum Arthropoda; class Insecta; order Lepidoptera; family Tortricidae; genus Epinotia; species Epinotia bilunana. The sequence goes on along the minus strand of OX346269.1, from coordinate 20,570,222 downwards.
TGTTTATTGGATAGATGTTATCCTTAATATTGATTTTATGTTTTAGTAGAATTAAATAGTGCAGTGAATATTTTAGTTCAGTCAGTTCGGGTAAGCTTTTCACAAAATCAGTGAATGCAGTTTTATTCATTATAATTTAGCCTTAGGCTACATGCGATCACGGTTAATTTTTTCTTTGTATATGTTATGTGTACCAAATGATTTTGCAGGTTACTCTATCAGTTAGAGAAATTACAAGTATATTTCCTCTGTGTAAATTGAGCTAATCTTAATCAGTGGCGCAGCTTTTAGATAGGGTAGACAGAAATTTTGAGATAGGTATTATTTATTATCTTACCTAAACTTTCCTTTTGTCAGTTTGACCTTGCTTTTATCACCGAACTAAGGAAACATTCAACATGGCTACGTTCTATATTCTGCTTATATCCATAACGTTTTTTATCCTATTTTTGTATTCCATCCATACCGCTGTCTGCCATAACGATCATTTGTCTTAACGTTTTTAGGAGGCAAGGACCCTATTTATGATTCGCTTCATTTATTTTGGATGAAATTTGATTGCCCTACTGTGTTATCCCTAATATTATTTGTCATAATAAGTATGTATCCTCATGGCCATTGGTCCTAAACCTAAGTATCCTACGTATGGATACTACGGATGTAAGTATTTGTAAAAAAATCGCTTCTGGCGGTTCTCGCTCGGCTCGCGCGCTGTAAGGTCGCAGTTAAACATACGCTTCTCCTGGTTTGCCTGAATAATGTTTGACAGCTCTACGAAATATCTCACAACTTTTTACTGTGGACGAGTTATGAAACTTGGCCTATTTTTAACCCCCGACGCAAAAAGAGGGGTGTTATAAGTTTAACGTGTATGTGTGTCTGTGTATCTGTGTATCTGTCTGTGGTATAGTAGCTCCCAAACGGATGGACCGATTTGAATGCGGTTTTTCGTATTCGAAAGCTGTTGTGAGCTTTCTAAGTTGTAATTATTACATGGAGTTTTTTTTGGGATGTCACTTCTTTTTGTCGGTTATTGTATTATCAATAAATACAAAATGAATGTAACTGGAAATAATAATTTTTCATAGACTTTGTATGGAAATGTTATTTTACCAACCACAAATAACGTTCGTATAGTTTTCTAGTGTATTGTACACCTAACACTAACCGCATGCAAATACATCGTATAGTGCATTGTACCTACCTTGTTATTACTATTTGCAGAAACTACAAAAGTAACTTTGCAATCGCATGTATTTGTAAACTAACTTATTAAATTTGTAAATCTGAAACGTGAATCTGAAATTGCAGTATTTTTAAGTTTTTATGAATTATCCACTCATAAAAACCTTTAAACTATATTATGCCCTATATGTAACTGAACATTCAGGGTTCTGGCTTTAGCCTGTGGCTTTAGGCTGTGCTTGGTATTCCACGTACGAGCGAGCTGGTATGCTAGCATACAAATCTCGATAATTGTGACAGAAAGGGAAATATCACTAATTGTCAGTGTCATAGTTCCCCGTGTTAATTACCCGTCCAAATTGAGTAGGTTGTTTATGGCAAGTCATCAGCCATTTTAAGACCGGTTCTTAATTTAGCTGCATAGGAGGCTTTCCGTCCCTCGCTATGGCAAACCGTATAGCCTGTCCTGAGTATTATAGGTCCATGATTAGATTAGATTAGATTAGATGACGTAGCGTGAGATGGCTTAAATTAAAACCATTTTTTTTTTAAATTGACTAATACAAATATGATGAATACACGTGATCTGGAAAGGGGGGTCAAAAGTAGGCAAAATATGATCACATGATTTCTGGACAAGCCCATACGTGTTATTTTGAATAAAAAAATGAATATTTTAAAATTACAAAAGTTGTTAATAAGGCTTTTAAGATATCATGAAAAAAAAAACAGCTCCAAAATGTAACTTTTTGAAAAAGTCCAATCGAAATAGCCCACATTCTGACTTTCTTTATGTAGAGCACGCCACTAATGTTAAGGATTTAAGTTGATTTTCTTTCAGGGCCATTGATTTTTCCACCCTGTATAGTATAGTGTTAGCTTAGCAGTATTTTAGCAGCGTTTTCTTTCTTAACCATACCAATAATAAAGTACAAACGACAACACTGTTAACTGACCATCCTGTGTTTATTTAGAACCTTATTACAATGCACTTAAGGTGCACCGATATGGTCAGTTAGCTGTGTTGTCGATAGTACCTACCTACTTCCGTTACTACAATGATTTGCAGATGGATCTCGAATTACAAACTAGGTACTTAGTCTGCTAAACTGACACTAAACTACTTTAAGTAGGAAATCACCTGTTAAATTGGTCGTCTGTGTTTTATAATGATGACATTTATCATTAAATAATTATGAAGCATTGAGACATCAAACATAGAAATGTACTAAATTCTTGGCATGCTTTTACTAAAATATGTTTATTTTATTAATTGTTAGCGCTTTTTTCCGCTTACGCCATTATTACACCGTGAATAGTCGCATTTTCCTACTAGTACATCGTCGGAGACTATATAAATATTACAAATAATCTGCGTAGGTAGGTAATGTGTGCGACCTTGAATGCGAACTGCAAACCACTCGAGGCGTGCCTTTGCAGTTCTTTATTTGAGCGAATGTGATCTTTAATACACGCGGAAAGAGTTCAAGTTCAATTGCAGAATTAAACAGGATTATTTTGTAAATGTGTATTATGCTTTACATAAACCTTTTTTCTGTAGGATTCATGTACTACTTTAATAATATATGTATAGTTGAATTAAATTCAGACACAATTTGGTTCTATAATAGTACATTACGTACCTAGGGCGGTGAATTCGTGAATGACCCAGATCGCACGTGTTTGTGGCCCGAACCGAAGGTGAGAGCCATAAATATGCGATCTGGGGCTTTACGAATTACCGCCCGTGGTAAGTACACAATTTTACGTCTTCATCTGGCCACAATGCGAGTTTTACCGTACGCGCAGCGTACAAGCCTCACCTTCGGTTTGGGCCACAAACACCAGCGATCTGGGCCATTCACGAATTCACCGCCCTAGGTACGTAATGTACTATTACGTCACACCTGGCCATAAGCATAATGTGAGTCTCGCGCGTCGTGAGGGCGTAAAATTGTGTACTCAACTCACCATGGGCAGTAAAAAAGAAAGCCCGAAAAAAATCGCATATTTACAACCCTCGCCTGTTTACAGCCCTTAGTAATGTACTTTACGTCACTCCGGGCGGTAAGTGAGATTTACCGCCCACGGGTGCAGCGGCAAATCTCACTTCACACTTTTACACCCAGGACTCCCACGAGAAGACGTAAAATTGTGTACGCACCACGCCCGATAATAAAGAAGGCCTCAGATCGCTTGTTTATGGCCCTTACCTTCGGTTCGGGCCACAAAAGCCCGTGATCTGAGCCGTACTTAATTTTACCGCCCTAGGTACATATAATGTACTTTACGTCACTCCGGGCGGTAAGTGAGATTTACCGCCCACGGGTGCAGCGGCAAATCTCACTTCACACTTTCGCACCAAGGAGAAGAAGTAAAATTGTGTACGCACCAAGGGCGGTAATAAAAAGCCTCGGATCGCTTTTTTTATGGCCGTTACCTTCGGTTTGGGCCACAAAAGCCCGCGATCTGAGCCGTTCTTAATTTTACCGCCCTAGGTACGTATAATGTACTTTACGTCACCCCAGGTGGTAAGTGAGATTTACCGCCCACGGGTGCAGTGGCAATCTCACTTCACACTTTCGCACCAAGGGGAAGACGTAAAATTGTGTATGTACGCACCAAGGGCGGTAGTAAAAAAAGCCTCGGATAGCTTTTTTATAGCCGTTACCTTCGGTTTGGGCCACAGATATCCGCCATCTTAGCTGTTCTTAATTTTACCGCCCTAGGTACGTATTTACGTCACTCCGGGTGGTAAGTGAGATTTACCGCCCACGGGTGCAGCGGCAAACCTCACTTCACACTTTCGCACCAACGAGAAGACGTAAAATTGTGTACGCACCAAGGCCGGTAATAAAAAAAGCCTCGGATCGCTTTTTTTTATGGCCCTTACCGAAGTTCAGGACACAGATGTCCGCGATATGAGCTGTTCTTAATTTTACCGCCCTAGGTACGTAATGTACTTACGTCACACCTGGCCATAATGCGAGGTTTACCGCACGCTACCCGTACGGTAAAACTAGCATTATGGCCAGGTGAAAACGTAAAATTGTGTAATCAGCACGGCAGTGAACAAGAAAGCCCGAAATCGCATATTAATACCTGCACGCCTAGCACTAGACGGCTGCGACATACTCTCGATTTTTCTCGCACTATCCGTCTCTCTCTTATTAGAACATTTAGTAAGAGAGGTATAGTGCAAGAAAAATCGACAGTATGTCGCAGCCGTCTCGTGCTAGCCGTGCTGCGATTTCGAGCTTTCTCTCTTTTACAGCCCTTGGTAAGTATTAGTAATGTAACATACTAATATTCAATTATTAATCGGTAATGCTACATTGCCACACCGCGCTACCGATAGACGCGCGCGCGCTCACCGCGCGGCGCTGGTTGATTGGCGTTGTTGCCATTTCGTACACTGGACGTGAACTGGCTATCGAATCGACTATGAGCGTGAAGAGAGAGCGTATACCTATTACCTACAATACCTACCCTACAAATCCTAACCTGTAGTAATACATTTCATTTCAATTCGCTTCACTATCTAGTTGTATGCGGGCGGATTTGCGTTGTGCCGGTTGTGCGATTATTGTGAGGTAACACACAGTTTGTGACTCGTGTCTTGTCTTGTGCCTTGTGCTTGTGATAGTTGTGAACTTGTGATTTATTTAACATGGGCCGTAAAAAAATGCGGTGTACAGGGTTTACGACCTTCACAACGATCGTACGGCAACTTGCATCATAGGCGAATGTAAAAAGCTTTTGAAGGTTAGTAATCATTGTTTATTTTGTCAAAAATAGGGACCTTGTTCCGAGTAGTGCTGGTGGTTGCATTGTATTATTGTGACTATATTAACTACGACTAAAGGTGGTTGCCCACCGGAGGGGCGAGACGAGACGAGGCGAGGCGAGATTTGAAATCGTATGGGAGTTACTACCTATTTCCACCGCGCGCGCGCGAGTAAGTCCCATATAAGTTTCAATTCTCGTCTCGCCCCTCCGATGGAAAACCACCTTGATAGGTATCTATTATTAATACTGTATCGATAACAATAAGAAAACGGTCAAGTGGTTGTCGGAACAAGCACAAATTTAGGGTTCCGTACCGTACTCTTAAAGGGTTTTTCCACATGCATCTATGTTGCGAATTTTTGACTTACCGTATACCTAGGTTTTTTAAGAACAGTAGGTATGGATATACGGAATGCAATCTCGATATATATATCGAATATACCGCTAATCATTCGGTTTTGTACATCAAAATCCAACCTAGGGTTCGTATTAAGAGGCCCCTCGGACGCTCAGATATCGATTTTGAACGAAATCGGTCCGTATTTAACGAATTTAAAGATGGCGGTCACTTTTCGAAAATCCAACCTCGAATTCGTTTTAAGAGGCCCCTCGGACCCTCAGGGATACCTGAGGGTCCGAGGGGCCTCTTAAAACGAATTCGATAGATTTTAAGCAAAATCGGTCCGTATTACAATAATTTCAAGATGGCGGCCACTTTTCGAAAATCCAACCTCGGATTCGTATTAAGAGGCCCCTCGGACGCTCCGATATCGATTTTAAGCGAAATCGGACCGTATTAAAATAATTTAGAGGTGGTGGCCACTTTTCGAAAATCCAACCTAGGATTCGTATTAAGAGGCCCCTCGGGCCCTCAGATATCGAATTTAAGCGAAATCGGACTGTATTAAAATTATTTCAAGATGGCGGCCACTTTTCAAAACCCAATCTAGGATTCGTATTAAGATGCCCCAAGGACCCTCAGATATCGATTTTGAGCGAAAACGGACCGTATATAAAGAGTTTCAAGATGGTGGCCTTTTTTCGAAAATCGAACCTCGGATTCGTATTAAGAGGCCCCTCGGACCCTCAGATATCGATTTTGAACGAAATCAAGCCGTATTTAAAGAATTTCAAGTTGGCCGACTTTTTTTAAAATCCAAGCTCGGTTTCGTGTTAAGAGGTCCCTCGGACCCCCCGGTATCGATTTTGAATGAATTTGGACCGTATTTAAAGAATTTCAAAATGGCGGTCACTGAAAATCCAACCTCGGATTCGTAATTCGTATTAAATGATTTAAGAATAATAAAAATGGCCGCCAAGTAAAGTAGCTTGTTACATACTAAGTCCCTGGGCGACCGCGCTCAGCTCGGGTGAAAATAGGGAAAATACGGAGAAAACTAATTTTCCCGGACGTGAGACCTAGCTAGATCGATTTTTCGCCTCCGTAAACCCGTATATTCCAAATTTCATCGAAATCGTTAGAGCCGTTTCCGAGAACCTGATTGAAATATATATATATATACAAATATTGCTCGTTTAATAGCATAGGATAGGATAGGAATAGGTACTGCACTTACCCATTTCTGGCAATCCATTCATGTTGAAAAATAAACTCCTGGTACTAATATAAATTCCGCACTCGGCGACGCATGCACGTGAATGAACACTGGCACTGGCTCTATTACTAACGATGGAATCAAAAGTTAAATAAGCTGCTATTAACGTTACCTACTAACGTTAAAAACAGTTAAAGATACCTTTGACTTAACGTTAGCTCAATGCAGGTAGGTGTTAGGTAACGTTACCATTTCTTTACCGGTAAAAAGTAGTATAGGTAACGATACTTGGTTTAACGTTAGTTACCAGTTAACGTTAAATCTGTCTGACAGTGGTAACGATTCCAACTTTTTAACGTTATTTGAAGCCCTGACAGCAACGTCGATATTTTAATCAACTGACAATTTATTTATAGGAAGATTCGCAATAATATGTATACCAAAAAATAATAAGTACAATTTCGTATTCATTAACACTATATGGTATTTTTTATATTATCTTATCTTAATAAATCCGTATTAACAAATATTGTTCCATTTACTCCCCAAATCACCCTATTGTGACATCAGTGCCACAACAATCCGGGGTCTAGTAATAACAATACCGATCCTACGCCTCAACCTCTAAATTTTAGCAGGTTAGTATTATTATTATTATTTTTACCCAACAAATCCATACAGAATAACCACGCACAGACATACCTCACCCCACCCCCGGGCTCCGCACGTGCCCGACCGAAACATCGTTGCGCACACAGTGTACGGTACAGGCCCCTATACCACAAAACTTTACAAGTCTACAATTCGACGAAATTGTACAATTTTCCATAGAAAAAGTTGTCAATTTTGTCAAATTGTACGCTTGTAAAGTTTTGTGGTATAGGGACCAGGTGTAGTCGAGCGCAAATATGCGCACCGAAAATCGAAACCTATTTTTTTGCATAGCGTCGCCGCCGTTAGGAGTTGTCTGTAGTAGTGTACGCCTCATAACTTAATGCAGTATCAAATATCTTTATTTCACCGTTTACCTTTGCGTGATGGATGTAAATATTATCTAACTTTTTTCCTTTCAGAAATTCGAGACCGAGTACTCCGTCCTCGACACCATCATTACAAGTAGAATTTGATGATGGTAACAATGAGGAAGTCATACCTGAACTTACTGGTCGACGAATCTTCAATGTTGAATACTTATTTGAACAAATGAAGGCTGTGGATCATAGTCCTTTTAATTGCAGTTTTTAAGATATGGATTTTGTGAAGGAGTTGAGATCCGGATTCCAGTCAACTTTTCTGTTCATATGCAAAATGTGTGGCAAAAAAGAAGCATTTAAAAATGAAAAACTAGAGTCAAAAATTAATACAAATGTTCTTCAAGCAGTCGTATGTTCAGGTAGTGGCTTTTCCCAATTAGATGAGCTTTGCGCTCATTTAGATATACCATGTATGGCGGAGAAATCATTTGGGAAAGAGAATATGTTGCTAGGAGATGTTTTAAAAGATCTCTTTAAACAGCATGTATGAGGCAGGACTCGAAGAAAAACAGATGGCAATTAAAAAAGGAAACGTAGATGCTGATGGCGTTCCTAGCATCACTGTTGTAGCGGACGCATCATGGGGCAAGAGATCGTATCGTACCAGCAATTATAATTCTTTATCCGGGGTAGCGTGCATTATTGGGTATGAAACTAAAAAGGTTTTCTTTTTGGGAATACGGAACTCCTATTGTTCTGTATGCGCTGCTGCTAGTAACAAAAACGTAGAGGTCAAGAAACATAGAAATAGTGGCCAGCCCTCTAGTCGCCCGAGGCTTCTATTAAGCGCGTCGCCAAATCTTTATAAAGCCGACGCGCACTTGGCCCCATGGCCCCAAGGTAACGCCAAACGCCGCAAACATGTAGCTGTTTCCTAGGACGGCATATTTGCGGCGCTTGAGGCTTTCGGCCGAGGATGCCGCAGCGCCAGCGGCGGCACTGGTGCTTGGAACATGGGACGGTGCCAGGGTATCAACGCAAGTAGAATCCCAAACTAGCGGCTGACCCATGCTCCAAGGCACCAGCGTCATTCCGTCAGGTCTCTTGCCGTCGTCCCTGGCCAGCCCGCTGGGTTCGAGGACTGCCGGCACTAAATAAATAATACGAAATACGGCAATGAGAATAAGCCCATCGCTCTAAAAGAGACTGAAGCTGCACTCGGAGTGCAAGTATCACCTTGTGGGTTATACATCCTCGAGGAACACCAGTATTTAGGCGCGAGTCCCGACGGAGTCATAGACAATGAAACAATTGTGGAAATCAAATGCCTAGCTTCGGCAGCTAATATGACGCCAACAGAAGCAATTTTAAAGAAAAAAAATACTTTCTGTGTGATGGACGAAAGTGATCTTCAGAAGATAAAATTGAAGCGAAACCATAACTACTTTTATCAAGTCCAAGGTCAATTAAATATTTCAAAAAAAAGATACTGTATCTTCGTGGTGTGGACTCCAAAGGGAATATTATTCGAAAAAATTGAAAAGGATACAGGATTCTGGGACAGCATATTTAATAAAATGAGAATTTTTTATTGGAATGCATATTACCTGAAATTATAGATCCACGTCTACCTAGAAAGTTACCGATACGTGAGAGTTCTTCAAAATAAGCGCATTTTTATACTTTCATTAAAAATAAAAACACAACATTGTATGATTCAGTTTTATTTTATCCAATACACCCAATTTTCAACCTATCAAGTCTATGTTTATATGATCATCATTTTGATATCTGGTGGAACATACCCTTATTTGTCACCGAAGTAGTATATAAAATAAAACAACGGGATATCGATTTTAAAAGTAATCGGACCACGCCAAATTAAAATTACCGCCATTTTGGCCACCTATGACCGCTTGTCAGTATGGCCAAGTGACAGTTGATGCTATAACATTGATTTGACAGAGGTGACATAAAAAGTATCAATTTAAAAATGTTCGGTTGTATCTTTACACAAAACCGACTTATTTATTTTCACGAAAAAATTGGTCGCTGACTGACTGGCTTATTAAAAGCACAAAAGATGCCGCTGGGTCGAAGTGCATCCGAAAGGGCACTCATCTAGATAAGATAAGATAAGATAAGACTGGCTTATTCGCTGATTAAAGGTATCTAAGCCTAAATTAGGGTTTTTTTCAATAACCATAGCCTTATGGAACAATAATTAAAGGAACCGAAAATTCATCAGTAATAGTAGGTATCAGAAACACGGTCGACGTAACTAGGTCGTTAAAAGTTACAAAATTGTTGTAACTACTCATTTTGTTGGCAAATCAAAACTTATAGCCTATACATATTATACTTTACGCCACACCTGCCAAAATGTGAGTTGTACCGCCCTCTACGCGTACGGTAATATGGTAATAATGTTTATATAATCTTGGTACGGAGATGTTCTACTGTTATATTTTACTTACCGCAAAAATTTAGCCGTTGTATGAAGATATTTTACTGCGATATTTTTACTGTGACGTCTCTAGCTAGCTCCGCCTCCCCGCTAGCGCGCTCTTGCTTTATTTATAGCGCCCTGTCTCATTTTAGGTGAAACAACAACATTTTAAACCGTTCGTTAGCGCGTGGTCTCAACTCGGAGTTGAGCGCTGCTTACTGCGGACTCTTGAGCGTTATTTTTAAATATGCGCCATCTAGCGGACGGCAATACACGTGCGTAGCCATTCAGCTTAGATAAACTTGCAATGAATGGAACTAGTGACTGACTTAAAATTGCTTTGTTTGATTTTGCTATTTTCGTGTTATGTTGTTGCAACGATGTATTTTATGCCTTCAAATTGATTAATATGATGATTTAGGACACTAAAATGCAACATTTTGACGAATTCAACGATACTTTTTTCATTGCGAGCCTAGTAGCGCCATCGCGAAATGCTTTCTGAACTACTACGATGTTTCCAAAGAGATATCGATCTATATTGGTCTATGATCTTTGCTCGAGTGAAGCGAAACCATCTAGAGCCAAGATTTTTATTCCCTTAGTTTGATAAAATCATTTTAATTCAAGTAAGTAATAACGTAAGTATTATTCTCAAGCTATTAGCGGCACCGGTACCTATTCATAATTTACTTCTTGATTCAAGATTCTTTTTCTGTGAACGGTAAAATTAAAATGGATGTTAATTTTCCAAGATCCATCGCAATTCAACTCATTAACTGCACGTCATTGATCTCTAATCTGGGTTTCATCCTGGAGGAGCCTGGCTGGGGTCCGTTGGCACCAAACCCCCCTAAGCCTAAGACAAAGATTATTGTCTTTGGCCTAAGTTAAGAACAGCGAGGTAGTCAGGAGGATAGGGATTTTTATCCATATTCATGAAAAAGATTGATAAAATCTAGAGTACTTAGAGATTTGTTGCAGAAATGATTGCCTTCTGAAGTTCCAACTCCAACACAAAGGAGAACTCACCTGAAACCGATTGTCCCTTTCAGCAGTGGCGTAGGGAATGGCGAGGTAGGCGGCATGCGAGCCGTCGGCGGCGACGCTCCCGCGCACGAGCCCGCTGCTCACGCGCAGCGGCGCCGTCGGCTGCCGCGCCAGCCGCGCCGCCCACAGCGACCATAGCACCAACCACTTCGTGCTCGCGCGCATTTTTTAGCGTAGCGCCATCTGTTGAGAATCGCGTTTTAATTGATTGAGATCACCAACTGCGCAGAGGACGACGGATATTAAATATTACATTTTATGTTTAGATTTTGTTAGCCTCGTTTATTTAGAAATATTAAACCATTTTCTTATTTTATTTAAGTTAGGTAGATATGGTAACTTAACAATAATGTATAGATTTAAAACAAAGTCGAGTTAAGTAGTGTACATGTTATTGTATTGTTTTTCTTTTTAACTGCTTTGTTTGTGTGAGGTGTGCAATAAAGAGTATTTGTATTGTATTGTATTGTATTGTAGTTATACCATATATAACTCAAAAACAGCTAGGCCGATTTTCATGATGTTTGATTTGTTGGATTTGTCTTCTCTCCAAATAGCGAAATAACTAATAAAACATAGAAAGCAAAAACTTCTCTCACACAAAGTCGCGGGGACAGCTAGTGTAGGTACTCGTATGATAGAATTTCTGGCACGCTTCGTCGAGCGTACGTACTACTAACTATGCACAAAGCAAAGACACTTCCACAATGCGTATTCTTATTTATCCATGAGAAAACAATGTGTGAGAGGTAGGCATTGTTAGTGACGTTGATGTCAAAAGAAATGTCATTTTTAGGGTTCCGTAGTCAACAAATTTCGCCATATCCGCCCGTCTGTCCGTCCGTCCGTCTTCGGCTTTGCTCAGTAACCCTTAGTATATATACCCCATAGTATAGGTACAACTTGAAAACTCTAATTTGGCATAAGTATGTGTCGATGATATCCATGGTGGCGAACTAGGGTGTGTGGTGTAATGATGGGTATACAAATAAATAATATAATTTCATTCGCTATAATAACATTTGATATATTTTCAAGGTACATAATCATTCATTGTATATAGTAAACGTTGGTTATAATTTCAAAATAAATATGTTTATTTTGTATAACTTTTATCGGGTATAACACTTATTTTGTATAATCATTATATGGTATAATGCTCAGGTTATATACAAGTTATATTTCATAACTATCAAGTAGAATAATATATTGTTATCAAAAGAAAATGTAGCAAACATAACGGTTTATGCAAACAACCGTTTCATAACCATGAAGATTGCTGTAAAGCTTACGAGTTATAATATTTCACAAATAAGAAATAAAACCGCGGAACAATTGGCTGCTTTCCTAAAAAAATCTATTTAGTCTGTCAGTTACTTAGATTTTCAAAAAATATTGGACACATTTCTGTTTTTTCAATCAAACAAAAAATGATAGAGATGTAGCCCGTTAAAGTACCGTTACGTGTGACGTCACATTATGATACACTTTTAGCATAATGTGACGTCACGCGGAACTTTAAAAATATTTTTTGATAATCTAACAAAGGGACTAAATATAACAATTTTTTTTTACCCACGACTGCCTTTAGCATGTGGCACGACTGCTATCAGCTAGCAAACAGCTGTCCCGATTAACGGAGTCCCAATCCATACTAATATTATAAATGCGAAAGTGTGTCTGTCTGTCTGTCTGTTACCTCTTCACGCTTAAACCGCTGAACCGATTGAGATGAAATTTGGTATGGAGATAGTTTGAATCCTGGGGAAGGACATAGGATAGTTTTTATACTGGAAATCATCCCCTGATGGGGTGAAATGGGGGATGAAAGTTTGTATCGAGCTACGATATAATCGAATTCCACGCGGACGGAGTCGCGGGTAGAAGCTAGTACATTGCAGTGACCGCTAGCCGCCGTCTTATATAGATAGGTACGAACTCTAACCGGGTGAATGAACTTCGCACCGCGCGCCATACAAGATTTTTCAAACTTAATTGCCTTTTATTACTAAAAACTTAACTAATATATTTATTTTTCACGAATGAAGTACGTTTCGGATACTTTAAGTGGGCTTCGGCTCTAAGACGGTTAAAAAACACGTTGTGATACAACGTGTTTTTTGTTGTAGCTCAATCAAGACAGTAGTTGATGCTAGTTTGTCTGAGATCATTACAATAAAAGAAAATTATATACGTAGATGCATTAGGTACAAGCAGACATTCAACTAGGTAAGAAGTATTCTGTCAAAACGATATGAACGAATTTCGCTTGAAGTTGTGTGCACACGCTTTGTTGTTGTTGTGTAATAAATTCGCATATACCATTCAAACTAGGTATTATCACTTTTTCGTACGTATAGGTTGGGAAAATGTTCCCACGCAGAAAGAAGTAAACACCACAATTCTTTGGTTTTTGTGTGGAAACTTATGTATGAGAAATTGAATATCGAAAAGTTTAAAATACTGGTTAAATACAATGGAGTTTCGTGCCGCAACTTTATTTGTGCCGCATTAAATATTTTGCGAAACGCTTGTCTGGCCAAAAAAGGTGGTTATTTCCCGGTCAGCAATAAGAATATCAATCTACAGTACCTAGTTACATCGAAAATAGTTACACGCATTTATCAAATTGGTGAAATAGCGGATAATCAGACATTAACATATTACTACTTACTGATTTATAACCCTAATTAATTCCAACAACACTGCATTTTTCACACCATAACACACGTTAGATAACCTCTGCCTAGCAACGAAACTGTCTCTAAGTTATCTATCACAGTCTCGGTCGAAAGTAAGGTTACAATTGAATAACAAAATACGTTAGCTCCGCACCGGTCGCGGCGTGCAATAGCGTAGTGTTCTTCTGTGTCAGTGCGACCGGTTTCGGTGACGCTACGGGTTTTACGATAAGGCAATGAACCGTGCCGATTCACACTTTGATTAGTGATTAGTGCGAGTTCATACATTTGCTGCGAGTGCGAGTAGCTTTTTCTCATAATATTTATTGCATATCACATTGTCGTCTCTCGTCGTGTCATCTCGCACTAATCACTTACGCTACAAAATGAGGTATGATGTACGCGTTTTGTCATTTGTCGCTGTGGATGACAACATCCACCTGTTTGTCTAGCATATATAATGTCGTTTATGTCGGACGTAAAGTACCTATTCGTCCTTCACTGAGGGATGCTGGGCTTAAGCGCCTCACCTGGGCTGTTATTTGCTACGCGCTAATGAGGCTCACCCCGCCGGTCACCCGTCACGAAACTAGACCTCTACCTACGCTTAGTTACTTCGCATTGCGGTGTCAAAATATATTTGTGGGTGAGCGTTGAGGTGAGCTTAAAACAAGTTAGAGAATAGGGGGGCTGGTGTGACGGGTACACCTAACGAAACTAAGAGCTCTGATGACGCGGCGTCAAGATGTAGGTATTTGTAATGTGAACGGAGAGGTGCGGTTACCGGGGCCGATATTCCAACAATTTTTGAGAGATGGTTTAAAATACACGACGAAAAACGATAGTCTGCAGAAAAACAGCTGAACATCTTAGAAAAGTTGAAAAACCCCCGACATTTTCATTTCAAAGTCCAATATCTCAAAAACGGCTAAACATATTTTCATGAAACATAGCTAAGAACACTCGGGATCACATCAGCTTTCGAATAAAAAAAACCGCATTCAAAGCGGTCCATACGTTTCGGAGCTACGATACCACAGGCAGATACACAGATACACAGATACACAGACACAGACACGACACGTTAAACTTATATTATAACACCCCTCTCTTTGCGTCGGAGGTTAAAAACGGCGCACCACAGTGCGACATAGCACACAGCGAGACATAGCAATATGTAGTTATTACAATCTTTGTCCTCTCATCAATTCTGTATTGTGTGACTATACCTATTTTAACTAAAATGGCGTTAAAATTCGTTTGTCTCTGTCATTTTGACATTTGTGTTCGTAAGAAAGAGACAAAGCACATTTTATTTAGCAGATGCATTTTAAGTTTCATTAATAAGGGGGCTAATCCATATACATTATCTACATCTATCTGAGTGGGAAATTTAATGTTATCGAAATAAAGGTATTATCTTTTATCGTACAAACGCCAACACAGTTGAATAAACTGACCATCCTGTATTTATATAGAACCTTATTACAATGTGCATAAAGTGCACGGATGCTCAGTTAGCTGTGCTGTCGATAGTACGCAGGAGGCGTCCAAACTACAAGGTTTATAAATACTTTTGTTGGTAACCGAAGGCTAAAGTACGAATCAGTCATTATTGGAGTAGCGGTACGATGCCTAGTAAGTTTATTGCGTGGTCTTATTGTTAATAACATTGGAAAATAACTGCAGGTGAGTTAAGGTTTATTGTTGCCACAAAATATGTCCGTTTTTAGTCATGTTCCATTTCGCACGTTAATGTTCATACAATATTTACCTACGTATCAGATTTTTATAATTATATCTCTGAAACCACAACATTGACAAGGCTTTTGGATGGGTTACCTAAGAAGAGTAACTAAATGAGGTTAGGTTACTCTTCTTCCACAAGTTAGTCGTAGCTGGTTCAGATAAATCATCATGTCAGTCTAGGAATAATGAATGCACATGTCCTGTGTGGAAAATCCACAGTTACCTATTTTAACTCCTTGGCTGATTAAAACATGCCTTAAGTTCTTGCACACATACATTTTCGAGCATTTATCTATCTTATGGAGAATGCTCTCCGAGTTGTCCAATGCAGGTCGTCCTCTCTTGAATGAATCTCTCTATGTTATGTAATAACGGTGAATCCATGGTGAACCAGGTTTTTAATTGGCTTCTTTTAGAATTGTTAGACAATGGGATATATTATTGATGATAATGATGATAGTGCCAGCCAGCGATGCGCGTGAGCATGAAGTGGGTGGTGCTCTGGTCGCTGTGGGCGGCGCGGCTGGCGCGGCAGCCGACGGCGCCGCTGCGCGTGAGCAGCGGGCTCGTGCGCGGGAGCGTCGCCGCTGACGGCTCGCACGTGGCCTACCTCGGCATCCCTTACGCTACTCTTCCAGGGGATAGCAGATTTAAAGTATGTTTCTAAAATCTATCTCAAATATATTTTTAAACTCATCAGTCCTTTGGCCTATGCTACGGGAAGTCTCTGATCTGATCTGATTCTCCAGAATATAGAATAAAAATAAATAAATGATTTTGATTATATTCTATAGTACAGATACCTACAGTAATTTTGCATAGGCATAGACTAATACGGTATTTTCCAGTAGCTTCGCCTACGATCTTTGTAACACGCGAGCGAGCCGAGCGGGCATCTATTTTGTGTAGTATAATTTTCATTGCACATTCATGTCTAATACGGCTCATTTCACGTATAATTCGTATTTCGATACTAAATAGTATAACCCTTTCCATTTCAGGCTCCAGGTCCTGAACCAATTTGGGAGGGCACATACGATGCAATAGATGGCAGAGTAATGTGCCTCCAGCGCCATATGAATGTCTTCAAGGGAGAGGATATAGAAAATGTTATAGGCCAAGAAGACTGCATGAGGTTAAATGTCTTCACCCCTACTTACCATTCTGATTCTAAGTTACCTGTCATGGTCTTTATCCACGGCGGTGGTTTCGTTGAGGGATCAGCCACACCTTTAATCTTCGGGCCTAATTACTTGGTGTCGAAAGGAGTCATCTTAGTGACGTTTACCTACAGATTAAACATACATGGCTTTCTCAATTTGGGCATCAAGGAGGCACCTGGGAACGCTGGGATGAAAGACCAAGTTGCAGCTTTGAGGTGGGTCCAGAAGAATATAAGGGCCTTTGGAGGGGATCCTGATAACGTGACGATTTTCGGCGAGAGCGCTGGTGGTTCGTCCGTCTCTTATCACTTGCTGTCTCCAATGTCCCAGGGGCTTTTTCACAAAGCTGTAACCCAGAGTGGCTCATCTCTCGGTTCCTGGGCCTTTAAAGCAAATCCAGTACATGATGCTCACCGAATAGCAAAAACTTTGGGGTATGATACAGAGGACCCTCATGAATTGTACAAGATTCTGAGTGGCTTGCCTTTACGCGATTTAGTCGGTGCAAAGCCGCCAAGAAGTGTAAGAGAGACAATATTTACTTCTCTTATTTACGCTCCTAGTATCGAAGAGGAATTTGAAGGAGTTGAGCGTTTTCTAACAGAAGAACCATACAAATTATTGGCAAAGGGAAATTACACCAAAGTCCCAATGATTATTGGAACAGCAAACGAGGAAGGATATTTTTTTATAGGCGTTGAAGACTTGGTATTGTCAAAATCTACTCTTGATATCGAGTATTCATTACCCAGAGATCTAGAATTTCCCACAGATGCTGAGAAAAAACGAGTTGCAGGAGAAATTCTAAAAATGTACATGGGTAATGAGGTCATCTCAAAATCACCTTCAGCTATAGTTAAAATTTCAAAGTTTATAGGGGATCCATTCCTGACATATCCGTCACTGGCTGAGACCGAGTTATTGCTGAAGTCAACAAATAAGCCGATATACAACTATTGTTTCAAGTATAGTGGCTGGCGCAATTGCGGCAAAATTTTCGGAAGTCGAATCTTCCTTTTTGAGCCAGGGGCGACGCATAGTGATGAGTTGTTTTATTTGTTTTATCAACCTTTCCTGTCTTGGCTGGCGTGGCTGGATATGGAATTTATAGAAAGAATGACGACGTTGTGGACTAACTTTGCAAAACATGGGTAAGTGTCGTTAACACCTTACCCCTAATTTTTTTGTTGGATATCAGTGTTACGGTACATTAAAAGTTAAAGGAAAAAAGTTAGGCATAGTTCTGACTGACTTCCTTATAATATTTTTGTCACTAAGGTTGATCTATAAGAGATGTGCGAGGTAGTGGAGCGGTGGTGGATGGACAGCTCTGGTGGATATTCACCCAAAGGTTGGATTAGTCGAATATTCACACGTGGACTGTCTGGCAAGTATGGAAACGCTGACACCTATACATGCATAAACACTCCTAGGCAATGCCATATATGTGCGCGTGCTCCGACTGGATCGCTCCACTTAGGTATTCATAAACACGGTCAAAGCGTTTTCAACTTTGTAAAAAAATGCTTCCATCATCACAGAAAAGGTGGATCAAGATGAAAAGATCTGATTGAGTTAGTTGCTATAGAGATGATTGATGTTCCAGAGACCCGACTCCTGGCACCTTGGAGCTGCTGCCGCAGCGCTGGCTGCCCACGACGCTGCCGGATCCTCGCGCCTTCGTGCTGGACCGCAAACACTCCACCGTGCCGCTGTGGTTCACGGACTCGCTCAGATACTGGAGAGACTTGTATTCCAAGCACAGGAGGATATCAATATGATCTCAGTTTTATAATCAAATTGAAGTGGGATTGGTAGTTTTCGATGTGTGGTGATGAACTGATGAAAAAGGAACGATCGCATATAGTTTGAATCGTTTTGCAATGGGGAAGGAGTTGACGTATGACGCCTTGATGACGCAGAATGAAATGAAAGCTACAAGTAGATGAGTTAAGAGGTCTTATTACAGAAAAACTGAAATAAACCTTTTTTGAAATTATCTAGACACGCGTGTCAAGCCAAGTTCAAGCTAACAGAACTGGCGAGCAGCACCGTGTGTAATATTACCCCTTACTTTTGACCCCTTCATAAATCAAAAACTGTTTCACATAAACATGACAAATTTGGCCCATATATTAAGACTTGCGAGATACATATGTGATCCAAATTTCATGAACACACCTGAAATGGTTATTTAGATATTAACGTCCAAAAATCGTCATTTTTATCACTGACCTACCTATAGACCAAAACTGGGATAGATCAAAACTCTAACCCAGTTCCAGATGACCTAGAAAGTTCAAATTTGGCAGCCAGATAGGTAGTTGGGTGAATACAAAGTACAAAATCAGAAACTAGTACATTTTAATCATTTTATTACAATTTTTCAATTAATTGATTCTCTTAGGAACACTTACTCGTAACTTACTTAAGGCTCCACATTCGACATTTTCGTGAAAATGAGTTGTTTTGTAACCGTTTTATACATTATAACGTAACATTTTTGCTGTCGGAAAAAATATATCATAATCTGCGAGATATGCGACGGGTCATAGTTTTCGTAGAAATCCATTTTAACAATAAAAATTAGAGAAAAAGAAATCTAAAGTCACCCCTATTTTTTCACTTGTAACCATTTTACTGCTCCATTTTTTATCAGAATAATATGAAATTTTATAACTTTCTTCATAAAATAATGAACAAGGGCATCATTTTCTTACTTTCTTTATTTTCTTAAAAAATTATCTCGTTTTCTGAAATATTCCGCCAAAGTTCCTACGACTCCCCGTTTTCGTCCATACGGTCAGTGCGGGACGAGACAAGTTGCATGACGGACCTGTGTCAATTTGCGCTGCGCCGAAATTTTTAAATATTTGTGGAAATTGTGGACTATATTTGTTGCATAGAGTGGACAATCCGTTTTGTGATTCGTATAGTAGGTAACTAATAAACATTTGCGTATAGTTTAGTTTTTAGTGACGGATAATTTTGTTGCATAGAGTGGACAATCTATTTCGTGGTTTGTAAAGTAGTAGGTACTATAGACAAGACAGCTGACTGACCATCCGTGCACTTTATGTGCATTGTAATAAGGTTCTTGTATAAATACAGGATGTTCAGTTAACTGTGTTGGCGTTTGTACCTAATTAACATTTACGTAGGTATAGTTTAGATTTTGTTTTTAGTTCAAGATGGGAAATAATAATAATAATAATAATAAATTATTTATTTCAGGCCAGTTTGCCCATAGATTGTTAGTAACATACAAACTTACGATACTAGAGTTATTACGTCTTAGCTTGGGTCTCACAAATTTTCCAATAATTATTTTGGGCACTCTATGGGCAACTCAGCCCACATACTACTCAGCCCGCGGGCTCAGTTGACCACTACTTTTTATGTTAAGGGCGAGTCAGTCCACTCGGTCAACTCAGCCCGCGGGCTCAATTAACCACTATCTACCTTTGTAGGGTCAACTCAACCCGTGGGCTCAATTAACCACTATCTACCTTTATAGGGTCGACACATCCCGTGCCTCCAGGACCACAAGGTTGAATTCCTAAAATGTTGAAATCCCGAAATGTTGACTTTCCCAGAAAGTTGAATATATTTTGTTTCGCAAAATGTTGAATTCTTATTATGTTGAAATATTCCAAAGTTGAATTCCCACAACGTTGACTTAAAACGATAAATAATACGAACAGTTTTGACGGAGCCCCGCGGAGCGGGGCTCCTATTTCTGGTCTGTTGGCCCTTCGGGCATCTGAAGATACCTAACGAACCTAACCTACCTACCAGTTGAACTACCTGGTGGGTACTACTGGTAGGTAGGTTAGGTTAGTTAGGCATCTTCAGATGCCCGAAGGGCAAACAGACCAGAAATAGGAGCCCCGCTCTGCGGGGCTCCGTCAAAACTGTTCGAATTATTTATCGTTTTAAGTCAACGTTGTGGGAATTCAACTTTTGAATATTTCAACATTATGCAAATTCAACATTTTAACGTTCAACATGCTGCAAATTCAACTTTATGCAAATCCAACATTTTAGAAATTCAACCTTGTGGTCCTGGAGGAAAATATCCTCTAGAATTAAGTGTTACAAAATCAGGCTGAGTAGGCCATATAGCGGTAAACTGGGGTCGACTAAGCCCGTGGGCTGAGTAGACCATATAGAGATAAACTGGGGTCGACTAAGCCCGTGGGCTGAGTAGACCCCTTGGCAGATGAAATGACCGAGTATCCCCCGACAAAATAAAAGGTGTCAACTGAGCCCGCGGGCTGAGTCGTGTGTGGGCCGAGTTGCCCCCGAAGGCATTTTGGGTCTTTGGGGTTAAATAAGCGCAGGAGGAAAATACGTAATATCAAGAAATTTTACAAGAGAAGAGGAAAAAGAATACACAAGTAAATACCTATTCTATCAAAGTATCAAATATCTAAACAGTATCAAAATTGGGAAATCGCTAAAACCAGACATTTTATTAGTAAATATATTTACAATATCTATTGCTTAGGAGCATGAACAATTATAGAAACAATATTGTTTTATCTGCTCGTATCTTGATGACTGTCAAGTGTTAATAGAATAAGTTCTAATAAAAATAGTGGGCTTGGCAAATATTGTAAGTACCTACCTATGGGTTGCATGCCAACTCCAAGTTCGATACAGAGTTATTATTTGATATGAAACAAAGTATGGTTAACGTACAACTAATCTATAAGTATATATTTACCCGAGGCCGATTTCTGTACATTCAGCATAATATAGTTAGTAGCAGCCAAGTTAGCCAAATATATCGGAACGTACATTCATTGAAATAGCCTTTGTTACTATAAGTAGGAGTAAGGAATGTGTTACGATATATTTGGCTACTTTGGATGCTACTAACTATCTGATGCTGACTGTACACGCCATCATCATCAAATCAAGGAAGTAAAACGTAATAAATATACCGAAAATTAGTTTAAAACTTAACAACCTTACACTTACACAAAAGGTAACGGACTGACAGACACACTTTCGCATTTATAATATTAGTATGGAGTATGGATATGAAAGTATGGATAGTATGGATTATATGTCTTTCCCGCTCACGGGACAATGATGTCCCGGACCTTTGGGAGGCGTGCGTGGAGCTCTGAGCCAACACGTAGAGGCCCTTTTGACAATTTAATGAAATGCAAGGAGTACACCAAGCGGATGCCGTCTCTGCCCGTGTCATGGGACGCACACAGAAACAGCACCCGCTGGGGTGTAAGTCTATTGCTAGTTGATGGAATCTAAATAAAACGGGTTATTGGGTGAAAATGATGGACTAGTAGCTGGGGTATTGGATGAAACATCGGACGCGTGCCCAATAAAACTGTTTCACATTTTATCTCTAGCAGATGGTGACTCGCTAACTGCTAGATGGGCCCCTATTAATAGCGACATTAAAAAATGGCCTAAGGGCAACAGTAGGTATGGATTTTTATTATTACCTTTATATTTTTTCGCACTATCCTTCTTTCTCTTATTAGAATATTTAGTAACAGAGGTATAGTGCGAGAAAAATCGAAAGTATGTCGCGGCCGTCTAGTGCTAGGCGTGCTGAGGGCCTACCGCGAAACGAAACCAAACTTCGTTCGTGTATCTCCCTCTCTGTCGCGCTTGCTAGTTCGAGCGACAATGAGAGTTATTCGAACGAATTTCGTTTTCACTAGCACGGCTAGCACGAGACGGCCGCGACATACTCTCGATTTTTCTCACACTATACCTCTCTTTCCTAATGTTCTAATAAGAGAGAGACCGATAGTGCGAGAAAAATCGAGTGTATGTCGCGGCCGCCTCGTGCTAGCCGTGCTGACGGAACGACACTAATCGTAAGTAAATAGTATTATAATAGTAGGGACATAATTTTTGAACTTAATCAATTATGTAATTTATGTATGACAAATATCACGTTTCAATTAAGCATGACGAATGTCACCCACCCACGTCCACCCTTGCATTGGTAACGATGCGCGATGACGCGTCTGTAATCTTACCTAACTTAATCTATGTAACGCTTAATAAACGACGGCGGGTTGTGCGACTTGCGCGGGGAGAGGGTCGAGGCTCCGCCCATACGCTCAAGGACTTTAGCGGGTATACAAGCCTTAATATTTATTAAAAATGGATGCTACGATGACGTTACGTCAACACGGCGAATTTTGAAATACCTTGACGGCGTGTCACTATAGCAACGAGACTGTTAATACCCCGCCGTCACGGCACTATATTTTTCTTGGGAATTCACTATATAATAGGTAATTCGTTACGTAATCGTCTTAAATAAATATCTTATTACTTGTTATATTGTACAATGAGTCGTACAATATAATTACTGGTGGGTGGCGTTAGTGCTACAGGCGGCACGGGAAAAAGTTATTTAATCAGTACTATTAAAAATGGATTAAGAAGCGAATGAATAAGTTAGTTGCAGTAGCTGCACCCACTGGTATTGCCGCTTTTAATGTAAACGGTCTAACAATACATAGGCTCCTACAGCTGCCTGTAGAGCACGGAAATTGTCCCAAGTACACTTCCTTATCAGACCAAGTACTAAAAGTTTTAAGATGTGACTTAAAAGATGTAGTACTTTTAATAATTGATGAAGTGTCTATGAGTTCCAATATAACATTAATGTACATCCATCTTCGCTTAACAGAAATATATGATACCGGTGACGCTGACGACGGATGGTTCGGCAAGATTCATATAGTGTTGTTTGGCGATCTGCTCCAACTGCCTCCAGTGAGACAACTGTCGTCGTTCGAAAACTTGACGTCGTCAGCACGGCTAGCACACGACGGCGCGCGAGCTCTCTCGTTTTTCTCGCACTATCCGTCTCTCTCTTATTAGAACACTTAGAAGAAGAGGTATAGTGCGATAAAAATCGAGAGTATGTCGCGGCCGTCGTGTGCTAGACGTGCTGATGTCCTTAAGGCTTGTACACCCGCTAAAGTCCTTGAGCGTATGGGCGGAGCCTCGACCCTCTCCCCGCGCAAGTCGCACAACCCGCCGTCGTTTATTAAGCGTTACATAGATTAAGTTAGGTAAGATTACAGACGCGTCATCGCGCATCGTTACCAATGCAAGGGTGGACGTGGGTGGGTGACATTCGTCATGCTTAATTGAAACGTGATATTTGACATACATAAATTACATAACTGATTAAGTTCAAAAATTATGTCCCTACTATTATAATACTATTTACTTACGATTAGTGTAGTTCCATCAGCACGGCTAGCACGAGACGGCCGCGACATACTCTCAATTTTTCTCGCACTATTGGTCTCTCTCTTATTAGAACATTAGGAAAGAGAGGTATAGTGTGAGAAAAATCGAGAGTATGTCGCGGCCGTCTCGTACTAGGCGTGCTAGTGAAAACGAAATTCGTTCGAATAACTCTCATTGTCGCTCGAACTAGCAAGCGCGACAGAGAGGGAGATACACGAACGAAGTTCGGTTTCGTTTCGCGGTAGGCCCTCAGCACGCCTAGCAAGAGAGAGACGGATAGTGCGAAAAAAATATAAAGGTAATAATAATAATCCATACCTACTGTTGCCCTTAGGCCATTTTTTAATGTCGCTATTGATAGGGGCCCATCTAGCAGTTAGCGAGTCACCGTCTGCCAGAGATAAAATGTGAAACAGTTTTATTGGGCAGGCGTCCGATGTTTCATCCAATAGCCCAGCTACTAGTCCATAATTTTCAGCCCATAACCCGTTTTATTTAGATTCCATCAACTAGCAATAGACTCTTACACCCCAGCGGGTGCTGTTTCTGTGTGCGTCCCATGACACGGGCAGAGACAGCATCCGCTTGGTGTACTCCTTGCATTTCATTAAATTGTCAAAAGGGCCTCTACGTGTTGGCTCAGAGCTCCACGCACGCCTCCCAAAGGTCCGGGACACCATTGTCCCGTGAGCGGGAAAGACATATAATCCATACTATCCATACTTCCATATCCATACTCCATACTAATATTATAAATGCGAAAGTGTGTCTGTGTCCGTTACCTTTTGTGTAAGTGTAAGGTTGTTAAGTTTTAAACTAATTTTCGGTATATTTATTACGTTTTACTTCCTTGATTTGATGATAATGGCGTGTACAGTCAGCATCAGATAGTTAGTAGCATCCAAAGTAGCCAAATATATCGTAACACATTCCTTACTCCTACTTATAGTAACAAAGACTATTTCGATGAATGTACGTTCCGATATATTAGGCTAACTTGGCTGCTACTAACTACATTATGCTGGCTGTACAGAAATCGGCCTCGGGTAAATATATACTTATAGATTAGTTGTACGTTAACCATACTTTGTTTCATATCAAATAATAACTCTGTATCTAACTTGGAGTTGGCATGCAACCCATAGGTAGGTACTTACAATATTTGCCAAGCCCACTATTTTTATTAGAACTTATTCTATTAACACTTGACAGTCATTAATACGAGCAGATAAAACAATATTGTTTCTATAATTGTTCATGCTCCTAAGCAATAGATATTGTAAATATGTTTACTAATAAAATGACTGGTTTTAGCGATTTCCCAATTTTGATACTGTTTAGATATTTGATACTTTGATAGAATAGGTATTTACTTGTGTATTCTTTTTCCTCTTCTCTTGTAAAATTTCTTGATATTACATATTTCCTCCTGCGCTTATTTCCCATCTTGAACTAAAAAACAAAATCTAAACTATACCTACGCAAATGTTAATTAGGAACAAACGCCAACACAGTTAACTGATTATCCTGTATTTATACAAGAACCTTATTAAAATGCACATAAAGTGCACGGATGGTCAGTCAGCTGTCTTGTCTATAGTACCTACTACTTTACAAACCACGAAATAGATTGTCCACTCTATGCAACAAAATTATCTGTCACTAAAAACTAAACTATACGCAAATGTTTATTAGTTACCTACTATACGAATCACAAAACGGATTGTCCACTCTATGCAACAAATATAGTCCACAATTTCCACAAATATTTAAAAATTTCGGCCCAGCGCAAATTGACACAGGTCCGTCATGCAACGTGTCTCGTCCCGCACTGACCGTATGGACGAAAACGGGGAGGCGTAGGAGATATTTTTTTAAGAAAATTAAGAAAGTATGAAATTGAGGCCCTTGTTCATTATTGTATGAAGAAAGTTATAAAATTTCATATTATTCTGATAAAAAATGGAGCAGTAAAATGGTTACGAGTGAAAAAATAGGGGTGACTTTAGATTTCTTTTTCTCTAATTTTTATTGTTAAAATGGATTTCTACGAAAACTGTGACCCGTCGTATATCTTGCAGATTATGATATATTTTTTCCGACGGCAAAAATGTTACATTATAATGTATAAAACGGGTACAAAACAACTAATTTTCACGAAAATTTCGAATGTGCAGCCTTAAATGTTTAGGATTCCTTAGTGCTCCAAATTTATGGAAAGATATATTTTGTTATGAGGAATTAACTGTAAATATGAGGCAAAAAAAACGACCAACTTTTAGAATGGGTGTTATAAGCCAAGTCAGTTGCACGGGTTCTCTTATTTATCGCCGAAAATTGTATGGCCGATTATCACTTCCCAACTCACGTTTCGCGTAATTTTATTTCGCCGAACGTTCATTTCCCAACTTAACAAATTTATTTGTGTTAAGTATTTGCCAACTTAACAGTTACCAACTCAACATGTGGTCTGTGTTTTATAATGTCATTTTTCAAAACGCCTACTTTCATGTTGTATAATGTTTTAGTTGGCATAACATACATTTGGTTGTTTATTGTTTTAGGTATGTAGATCGTCGTAGGATAAAAATTACAATATTTGTGTTGCGAACAAGTATTTCCGCTCTTTTATAAAAAAAAACCTGATACTAAATGGGCAATTCACTTGAACATTTCAAAGGTACAAGAAAATATTGAAAATAACACAAAAAAGACAATTATACCACGTAAGCGTAGGAAAATACAGTACTTAGTTTAACAAAAACCAATTGGTATTAATTTTATTATGAATAAGTACCGACTTATAATTTCTGTACAAAAAGTAATGATATCCAAACAAAAACATAAATGTGAAATGAGAGCCAAGTACAATATTATGATATAATATGCCTTGGTTGTTGACTTCAACGACAAAAGAAGTGAGATCTAAATGGGTGCCAAGTTCAAAGGTCAGTCCTGAAATCTATTTATACCAACATAAAATATTTTATAACAACTTACAATATAATTTCTCCTTATAACTTGGGACAATATATTTCAGCCTAAGGTCTAACTTGGCTAGTTCTCATATACGAACTATATTACAGCCTTCCAGTTCTAAAGCTGGAAGTTATTATTGTATTCTTCCGAAAATTTGGCTTGCTGGTAGAAACTTGCCATCGAACATTGGGCTCTTCCATGACTTTTAGTAGTTACTTAATAAAAAATCGTATTACATGAGAACTAGTCAAGTAAGACCTTAGGCTTAAATATATTATCCTAAGTTATAAGGAGAAATTATATTGTAAGTTGTTATAAAATATTTTATGTTGGTATAAATAGATTTCAGGACTGACCTTTGAACTTGGCACCCATTTAGATCTCACTTCTTTTGTCGTTGAAGTCAACAACCAAGGCATATTATATCATAATATTGGACTTGGCTCTCATTTCACATTTATGTTTTTGTTTGGATCCTTTTTTCCTGCGCCACCTCTACAGCAGTGATTATTTCGAATATTTTTTTCAGTAGTCTCCTGTTTATTGATAGATTTAATATAATCCCCTACGTCTAAGCAACTGAAAAGAAAACGTTATAGATAGATTAAAGGAATATACACCTCACACTTGATTACTATTTTGGTTCTAAGTAATCATCGAAGATGAGAGATAATGCCACAATCATCAATAAGAAGTACAATACCTAAGTTCTTTGACAAGAAAACGATAATGTAATTAAGTGAGCAGTTTTAGTGTAAAAACACTAAAACTGCTCACTTAATTAGGGATGTCATAGCAGAGGGCGGACTCGAGAACTGGATAAGGGTAGGAAGGAAGTGAAGCAGAAAGCAGAAGCATCAGAAGCATCAGAAGTCACGTTCCAGCGTAGAGTGGTTGTAAAAAAACGCGGGATAGCTTTGAGAAGAGAGAATGTGCTTATTTAAAAAAAATGACGAATGCTTTGTTTTGTCCTTAGTTACTTTTCCACCGACGCCGATAGACGAAGATTAACCAAATAAGCATTTTATTGCCGATTCTACATCCTGCTCTGCCTCATTTTACGGCGCCCTGTGTTAACTGGCTTCTTTATGTAGATTTTTATTTATTTAGAGAAACAGTTCTTTTAAGTATCCGTTACGGTTCTATATCGGATGGCATAATATTTCATTATTCGATTTTCGTTTCGCATAACAAGTTTTCGCCTACAAACGTTTGGCCTAATTATTGTTGTATATAATATTGTTTCGCAAAAAGAACTCATTACGCATAATATTGATTGTCCTAATTATTGTTGTGCAAAATATTTATTGTGACGAACATCAATTTATCGAACAATACATTTGGATAACTTTACAATTCCTAATATCTGGGGGCACTACCTACCTTTTCTCGAAGCGGTTCGTCGTTTTTTTGAACCCTCGTTACTTGGATTTGGATTATACCAGATAAACAAGATTCTCGGGATATGATGTAAATAGTGGACTTATTAAACATGTAAAGTTTCAGTAACATAGCTCTTATACTTAAGATTTTATTGATATCTAAAAAACGCCGATTTCGTCACTGACTCAATGACTCGCTGACTGATGTTGATCATCAAAACCTCTAGGGTACTTCCTGAAGTCCTAGAAAGCTGAAATTTGGTATGTAAGCTAGTATTAGTACACAATCAACAAAATAATTCAAAAAATTGGAACTTCTACCCCCCCAACCCCTTAAAGTAGGGGATGGAACTTTGTATGAGACTTCCGCAAATTTTGATGCTAGGAGTCTGAAAATTTATATAGCGACTCCTTGTTATAAATAATAAAATACGTATTTCAGGAATATTAGTAAATCACCCCCCACTCTTTAAATTAGGGGATGGAAGTTTGTATGGGTTTTCCCATTCACTTCTTTAGAAATTACCTTACAAAAAGGAATGAGATCCCACCAAAAACATTACATGTAAAGTGATGCAAAGACTCCATAGCTCATACAGCTTTCAGCGTGAAAAAGATATCAGATCGCAATTAGCGCCAAGCTTCCTACTCCACACGGCGTAACTCTACCACTACCAGCCACGCTCTACAAATTCTATATCTTGGCTAAAAAGTATAGACCCGTCACTTATTTATTAATATATATTATGATATTTCATCATAAATTTATTCGGCGTGAAAGTCTATGCGGGGACCGGGATGTGCCCAACAAAGCTATACTTTTTAGCCAAGATGTAGAATTTGTAGAGCGTGGCTGGTTGTGGTAGAGTTACGCCGTGTGGAGTAGGAAGCTTGGCGCTAATTGTGATCTGATATCTTTTTCACGCTGAAAGCTGTATGAGCTATGGAGTCTTGGCATCACTTTACATTTAATGTTTTTGGTGGGATTAGATTTACTCAACTGTTTGGACTACAATTCATAATTCCTAAACATATTCTCAATTGGGAAATAAGTATCTACTTTCGCCCCGCCATCAAGTCGACGAAGCTCCAACTTTCCGCTCTGAGGGACGGGTATACTACATAACTAAACTAACATAACGTTTTGCAAATTGTACATATGTAATATGTTTCTCTGGCGCTTCGCTCTGCTCGCTCGGCTCGCGCGCTGTGGGTCACCGCTCGCTTCGCACGTCATCGTATCTACACTGACCTGCCTTAGAGTCTCTCTGAAACTACTTTGAACTAACCTTGCACCTTTATATTCTTTTCAGGAAATAGGAAACGTAATATATCGTATTAAATGGAGTAATATCATATGTAAACTAGTTGATAGTACAGTTTTTCTGGTATAATGTTAGATTCCAAGCTTCAATGGGGTCCCCAACTCCCCATATTGCTAATCTCTCGAATAGACTGAGTTCTGCAGCATTTGCAGTGAGCAAGATCCGTCAATGAACAGACGTGAAAACAGCTCGATTAGTATATTTTAGCTACTTCCATAGCATTATGTCATATGGTATTTTATTGTGGGGCAGTGCTTCGGAGATTCATACGATTTTTCTTTTGCAGAAACGGGCTATTCGGGCGATATATAAATCGAACCATAGAGACTCACTTAGAGATCAGTTTAAAGATATTAATATAATGACATTACATTGTCAATACATCTATGACAATAAGTAGTACATAGTAAGTACATAAAAACATTGTCAATTTTAGGAAAAATTGTGACATACATAATATTAATACTAAAAATAAGCATAAGCTCCCGGTGCCCACCACTCAGCTCCAAAACATAAAAAAATCATTTACGGGTAATTGTGTAAGGTTTTATAACAAACTTCCAGGAAACGTAACTGGGTTATCTTTTAATAAATTCAAGAACAATGTGAAGCGTAAACTTATTTCGAAAGCTTATTATATATATAGTACAAAAGACTATCCGACCTGACCTTCAAAAAGTGTTCTCTAAGAATTTATTTTGAATAAATGATTTTGAATTTGACTGACTACATGAATGATAAAACTCCATGGAACTAATTGTGACTTTTTAATTTATTTATTACGTCTGGAAATTTATTACATAGAGTTTTCAAATTATTCTTTTCGTTATATATATTTTTTGACATTACATTGATTTTCTAGAAACATTGTAGACTAGTATTTTTTATAAAATTTTTACTTCATATAATTTTAATATTTTATGTTTAATAAATTGCTCTTAGAAATAAGATTGTTTCTAACTGACGATTTGAAAGTGCTTGTTACTAGGCCTACTATTTTGAGTTTGAGTTTGAGTTTATGTATTAAGTTTGAATGCCTAATAACAATTGCGAAAAATATTACCTTGATGTGGTTTTTTTTATAGCGACATAGTTATTATGTCCCTAGGCGTGAGTAAACTTGGATCCTGTTTCTTAATAATTTATTAAAATGTTCAATAAATTAAAGAAAATACGAAAATGTGTGTTTTTTATAAAAATACAAAATTGACACCGTACTTGTTTTAGTACTTAAATATTTTAGGCATTGCCATTTTAGTAATACCAGTATTAGGCCAGACATGTTTTATGCCATATATTACATATAGGCGTAATAAGTTTTAGCCAATAAGATTTTCGAATATTTAGTATTAGGGGCAAAAAGAATTAGAGCAATCAACAATTATCCAAAATAAGATTATGCTAAATGTAAAGTACGCTATTCAAAGTTATGCCAAAAGTGTTCGGCCAAAAGATTTTAGGACAATAAATTTTAGGCCACGCAAAGGGAACCCATCCGTTACAGGTATCGTCAATAAACAGCAATACACAGCTTCTCTGTGTTTTTCGTGGTTGAATAGTGAATTTTGGTATGTACAAAATTAGGTTTTAACTAGATACCTAATCATATGTCCAGTACTTTTGTTTGATGTCACATAGATGTTGTCCAATATTGAATGTGTTTATTAGTATACAAACTGTTATTTTGTAATGTTTAATTTCTCGGTGTATTGACTTGTCTGTAATGCCGTGTAAATATATTGTTAATAAATAAATAATAATAAATATGAAGTCTTTTTAGTGATAATTTTCTTATATTTTAGGTCAAATTCAAAAACGGTTTACCATATATCCCTCTCATGAACCATTTCTCCGATCTCAATAAACGAAAGCAAAATGCGGATTATCATTTATTTGTCCCTATATTTGGAATACAAGTCCCTCCAGTATCTGAGGGAGTCCTTGAACCACAGCGGCACGGTGGAGTGTTCGCGGTCCAGCACGAAGGCGCGAGGATCCGGCAGCGTCGTGGGCAGCCAGCGCTGCGGCAGCAGCTCTGAGGTGCCAGGAGTCGGGTCTCTGGAACAGGAAAGATCATGGCTAAGTTGCTAGAACAATTTTGTTTTACTGTTCCATTCAATGACGTGGAGGTTAATCAGTTATAAGGAGATGACTGACCGGGACGAAATACTCTACAAATAAATATGTAGATCAGAATACCCTCTATTATTAAAAACCCCGCATCATATGTTTCGCGTCTCTACAATTCATCACGAAGAGATGCTGGCAGGACGACAAGACTGGCAGGAGTTATTACACAACTGTTAAAGAATCAAGAGAGCAAGCACAATTTAGTTTGATACGCGATATATCATTCCCTATTTCTTCGCCTAAACTGGATGGAAAGAGTTAGATAAGCAAATTGAATTAGGGTTTCCAAGCTGATCAATTTACTATGACATCATTTTTGCTTTCCAAAATATGATAAGTGACAGACAATGACGTGGGCGTACGGTGAGGCCGCTTCTTCACTTGACGAGCAGGAATCTAAATGACCCGGGATGGGATGTGGCTTGAAGTTACCGATAATCGTTAACTACGTTAGAACTTACCCATATTTAGCAAAATTAGTCCAGAGAGTAGTCATTTTGTCAATCATTTTCTTGTCCAGCCGCGCTAGCCAGGTCAAAAAGGGCTGATGGAACAAGTAAAATATGTCATCTGCATGCGTAGCTCCTGGTTGACAGAGGAAGTGTAAGCCCCCGAATACCTTCCCCATGTTTCGCCAACCACTGTACTTGAAACAGTAGTTATATATTGGTCTGTCGCTGGACTTGAGTAACAACTCAGTTTCAGCCAAAGAAGGGTACGTCATGAATGGATCACCGTAAAATTTCGAAAGCTTGAGCGTAGCTGAATTTTTATTTGATATAGGCTCGTCACCCATATACATATCTCTGATTTCTTTTGCGATTCGATCTTTTTCACATTCCGTTGGAAAATCGAGATTATTTGGCAACGAATACTCGATTTGACCAATGATTTTGGGTGAAAAGTATTTCTCCGCACCAACGAAAAAATATCCCTCTTCATCTGTTGTTCCAATGATCATTGGCACTTTGGCATATTCTCCATTTGACAATAATTTGTAAGGATCTTCGGTTAGGAATGGTTCAACTCCTTCAAACGTCTTTTCTACACTAGGCGCGTGTACAAGCATGGAGAACAATAACGCTTGTTCATCCCTAAGAGGTTTTGCCATAAGTATTTCTTTAACAGGTTTTGTATTGAAAAAATTGAATAATTCGTAAGGGTCCTTTGTATCACAACCGAACGTTTTCGCTACTAGATGAGCAAAATGTTGCGGGTTCCTCTGGAACGCCCAAGGATTAAGAGATGAACCGCTCTGAGTAATGGCTTTGTGAAAGAGTCCCTTAGACATCGGAGACAACAAGTGGTACGACACCGATGAACCACCAGCACTCTCACCGAATATTGTCACATTATCCGCATCCCCTCCAAAAGCATCAATATTATTCCGAACCCACTTCAAGGCTGCAACTTGATCTTTCATGCCAGCATTTCCTGGTGCTTCTTTTATTCCTAGATTGAGACCTCCTGCTACATTTAATCTGTAGTTAAACGTGACTAATATCACTCCCTTGGGCACTAAGTAATTAGGTCCATAAGCCAGTGGCATTCCGGATCCTTCGATGAAACCCCCTCCGTGGATAAACACCATGACTGGAAGTTTTCCTGAAGGAGATGTAGGAGTGAACACATTTATCTTCAGACAGTCTTCTTGTCCCACGGGATGGCCTGGGAGGCTTCCCATGGGCAGGACAGGACATTGTGAACAGATTACACTGCCGTCAACAGCATCGAACACACCGTCCCAAGTTGGTTCAGGTCCAGGAGCCTGAAATGCAACAAAATAATCAAAAATATGTTTGAGCGGATTCAATAGGGTGTCATTAAATATTGATCTTATACTCGCAGCAAGGAGAAATTCGATTTCAATATTTGTAAATGATGATTGAAATGATTTGCTGTTTTTAGGAACTGAGATAGAGCTATGCTGCTTATAAATTTTGCACATCAGCGGTCGGTTTGTTACGCACCTCGGCAGGCTGACTGGTCGGAGTATTCCGAAAGCTATACCTTAGTTAGAAGCCAAGTGAAATTCGTCTGAGCCGCGTCTTGGAGCTAAAAAGGCAGTATTCTCTACCTGAAACCTGTTGTCCCCCGGTAGCGTAGCGTAAGGAATGCCGAGGTACCGCGCATGCGTACCGTCCCTCGCGACGCTGCCGCGCACGAGCCCGCCGCGCACGCGCAGGGGCGCTGTAGGCCGCGTCCGCGACGCCCATTGTACCACGGACTGTACCCACTTGTTGCTTATGCGCATAGCTGTGGGGCTGATATGCTTTTGTTAAGTGTTGTTGTTGGGACGGTTTTTTAGAAGATACTAGAAGTATTTTAGGATCGTCAACAACAACTGATTTATAACCGACTTCGAAAAAAAGGAGGAGGTTCTCAACTCGGTTGTATTTTTTTTATCATTTTTTTTTTCAATGTTTGTTACCTCAGAACTCCTCATTGATGAGCCGATTCGTAATTTTTTTTGTTTGTAAGTATATGCTTCCAGGTGGGTCCCATTTTATTCAAAAATTCAATTGGATGATGGGATCCATGAGGAATTGAGGGAACTCCTCAATTATATTAGGCACGCGTGTAGTGATTTTGATATTTTCTATTATAACTCGTGTATTTACACCCGGAAATCATAAATTTGGTGGAGTGGAATTGATGACGAAGACCACAGATGACTTATGGAATTCCTCAATTATGTACTTAAAAGTACAGAAGTATATCACAGATTCTGATAAGATTCCGTTGAAATAGGAACTAATGAAGTGCCAAAGGTGAGCCTTGTGGAATCGACGGAAGTCCTCAAATATCATCGGCCCACATACAGCGATTGGGTTTTTTCTCTAATAATCAACGCATTTGGCTTTCGGAAATCAGTTCATGTGGTAAATTGGAAAAGAAATGTGGGAATGGCGGAGTATTAAATTGAAGTCGGTTAAAACTTTGTTTTTAAAGTAAATGATAACGAGACAAATCGATACTACGATATTTAAATCGTATGCTTCCAAAAACCTAAATAAATGTATGTGCTACAAACGTTGTACAAGACTGTGATAATTGGTCCAATGGAACACTTATTCTTAATACGCAGGAGTCTCTTTTAAATGTTCTGAAGAGTCAATAACGTGGGATATTGTTTTGTAATAGTCAGGTGGATGTCACACTTCGCCGCATCTCCGGACGGAGATGCGGAGCTCGTTGTATGCAAGTACCTCAGTTTGTATATAAATTCCGTGCGGTACGACACACTGCACCGACCTCAGTCCGGTGAAATTTGTATGCAGCTCCGCACCTCCGTCCGGAGATGCAGCTCCGCACCTCCGTCCGGAGATGCGGCGCAGTGTGACATACGCTATACTGTTGTTCAACATATCACTAGGTACCTACATGAGATGATTGTCTGCCATTATCAACATAATCCTAAAGGTGACTTCTCCCGGGTGTGGCAAGGTTGTAGTAAAAAAATGACAACACATATATACAGTTAAAAGATGCGTATAAGTACCCAATTGTTCTGCCTTGTTTACATTTTTAGCCAATGCTTTTATACAACACGATAAAGATCCCAATATAGGTATAATAATAATAATAAAGCCTCTTTATTCCAAACTTTGTAACATTTCCATATGTGTGTGATGCTTTTATGTGCTTTATGTTATTAAACTGCATGTTTGCGTACATTGCTACAATTCAATTAACTAATTATATTATTTAATTACACTATTTGATTGCATCTTCATTAAGCATGGATTATGTTGAATTGTTTCATGCAAATCAAATAAAATAAAATGAATATTTACTTTTGTTTGGATGCCCATTTCTGGACGTAAGCCTCCTCCATATTATGCCATCCATCTTAATATATAGTGTTACTAAACAAAGCAAGGCAGGTACTTTCCTCAGATCATAGACAGAAGGTACTTTCCAACTACAAACCTCATAGACTAAACATCTTGAATACCAACATTAATAAAAAAATATGGTTAGTTTAATTATTATGGTGAATATGACTTGACATCAGACAACCTACCTGTCAATACATATAACGTGAAGGATGGAATTCAAATAAAATATGCTTACCTTTGGCGTTGTACCTAATCAGCCGCTTCCTAACCTACCAATTCATCCAATGTCATTAAATTTAACTACGTATCATCACAATCTTTTACTACAAATCGCGCCATAAGTCACTTCAAAACCGAATGGTTTATCAGAGATAAAAATACCAAATGTCACTGGTAAGAAACGTTTAGCGCGCCACTATGCGTCGCGGTCTCACGATGTGTCCACGAAAACTGAGAATTACCAAACAATTCTACGTTCTGTATAAAAATACACTCCGTCTATTCAACACGTAGGTACAGTGCAAAATATACTCTGTGATAATAGGAGTAAGAGTTAATTTTAAAGATCGCATGTACAGATAGGTACCATGTTATCTTTGCTTTAAGATATTACATATTGATGTGTTGAGTGTACTACTGGGGTGCTCCTGACTCCGGGAATTGATAAGTGAAAGATGACCTTGTCGATAAAAATATATTATATGAAACCAAAATTGATGTTACACGTTACAGGCCCCAGTAGCAACTGGGGGCCGGGGACGCCGCGGCCGGCACCGCCGGGCCGCGCTTGCTGTGTCAGCTCATATACACGTACACAATGTACTGGGATATGAGCCGACCATTCTAAATGTCGCTATAGATGATTCATGTTGGGGGGGAGGGGAGCACATGATTCGAACAAAAATTAGGGCTTTAAAGCTATCCTAGCTAGCTTCTGTACCCATATTCGGCGCATCTCTAAAAACAATGCCTGCATGAAAAATCCCTGAATATGAATGCAATAAAATACTGGTTTTACCTCGGCAAAACGTGGAGAATGTTTATTTGCTATACGTATATTTTAAGGCGTAAAGGTGGTTTTCCACCGGCGAGGCAAGGCGGGGCGTGGATGGGCGAGAATTGAAATTAGTATGGGACTTACTACCTATTTCCACCGTGCACGCGCGCTCTCAGTGCAAATAGGTAGTAAGTCCCATACGAATTTCAATTCTCGCCCATCCACGCCCCGCCTCGCCTCGCCGGTGGAAAACCACCTTAAGGGTTCCACAACTCACTGATGCGCGACTTTGAATAATACTAATTCGATTAGTCGATTAATATAATCATTCGACTAAATCGACTAATTAAAAAATCATTCGATTATTAGTTATACTACTAATCGACGCCCGGTCGCCCTCCCGAGTCGACTTGACGTTAACATTAGTAGCTATGGACTCTTTGACTCGCTCAGAAATACTAACAACTTAACTACCGTAACTGGAACTCGCCCGTCATAGTTGACATTAGTAATCAACTTGCACTCCATATTCCACATACGTGCATTGATGCTTAGTTGGGAAAGAAATGAGTCATCACTGGTAAATTAAGTGACACTTGGTCTACGAGGCGGGAGGTCCTGGGTTCGGATCCCGGTATTCTTCTTCGAGGTGCATCTTAACGAATAATCGTTCTTTCGGTCTGACGTCCATTGTTTTCACCGGATAACGGACCGTTTTTTCGCCGGACTTGCGGTGTTGTTTGGCGTATGTCGCCGGACAAGCACACATTCATTATAAGCCATACAACGCTGCAAGTCCGGCAAAAAAAACGGTCCGTAGTCCGGTGAAAAGAACGGACGTCTACAAGCGGCCTCAGTGTGTCTTTTTTTTGCCTATAAGTATGCATTTGAAAGAAAGAAAGAAAACATTTATTCATTTGACTTCTATCTCGCTTGATGTTAAGTGATGATGAGGTCGAGGGTGTTACATGCGTATTTACCTAGATAGTGCCTATTCACTCTCGTCTTGAAAAGATCCAAGTTATATGTAACTGGGAAAAGGTTTGCCGGAAGCGACTTCCACTCTTTGGCTGTCCTCGCGAGAAAACTGGAAGCAAAGCGCAGGACCAGTTTTGATTTGTTTAAGAGAAGTAGGCCGATTTGTGTAAGATTGTCGTCAAATATGTTTTTACTAATCCATTTATTTATTCTTTTCTAAGTTACGATATCAATATTCCTTTACAATTCCGCTCAAAAACGTGCCAGTCAATTACTTAGCGATCATGAAATGCACCTTTTAGCATATTTTCGGACTACATTTCAAAAAGAAACACTGTTCAGTGCAGATTGATTCATACGTAGTAAGGTCTTCGGCATCCGCAGTTTGAAACACATGTGGGTACCTACGGGTTACGGTTTTGCGAGAAATTATGAGCAAGCATGGAAATTATTTAGTGCGCCATCTGTTAGCAACAGTTTAACGGGAATCCATCGTGTTCTTCCTCAATGGGCCCAACCTCCCTCCACAAGAGCAAACATCAAATAAACACAACAAATCACCACCGATGTTGACCAAACCTCGACATGTGTCGCCTCTACGAGGCATCATGAGATGCTGGGCGAAAATGTTACTTGCGCTACGTCCTCTTAGCAAATTCAAAGGAATATTGTTCTCGTAACTTAACTTTCCCAAAGTAACGTCTGATTCAATCAATCATTTTTCTTTTTCTATCGTAGCTAATAATTATTCTCATAACATCTTTTAACATGCTGCAATCATGCAGATAAGTATAGTTATATTGATGCTAGAAGAGACGTGTAAACGTTAACTTTCACACACAAACCAACCGTTATTGCAAACCACTGATAATGATGTAGTGGAACAGGTCTGACTGCTCCTAACTGTCAATCAGAGAGAGTGGTGACGTAATCGTTGCGTTGGAAAGCAGGTTAACCCATTGATCCAGGTTGTTGTCTGTAACAGTAGTAATTAGACCCAGTTATTTCGGGCGCTTGGAATCGCCAGCCGAATGTTCAGCCGAATAGACAGATTCAGACCTTTATTCTGTTTTGTAAAAAATAAATACCATGCAAAAAAAATGTCGTAACTCCATACAAACTTTCACCCCATTTCATCCCATTGGGGGATGATTTCCGGAATTAAACTATCCTATGTTATTCCCCGGGACTCCAACTATCTCTATACCAAATTTCGTCCAAGGCATCATTTCAGTCAGCGGTTTAAGCGTGAAGAGGTAATACACAGACAGACACACACTTTTGCATTTATAATAGGTATTAGTATGGATGTTTCGATTAAAATAACATAAAACCATAAAGTGTATATTAGGCAAGTATAAAAAGAACATCAACATGCCAGGCAGCAAATTACCATAAAAAAAATACAATTGACAATACCGAATACAGTCCAATAATTTCGTGATAAATTCGGTGAGGCTGTAAAATGGTCTCTGACCTAGGTATGTTTTGAGTTGGTTTGAGAAAACGCTCAACTTTTCCGACTGTTCGGCGGGCGACATAGACTATCCGCGTCTCTCTCTAAGCGGTCTAGTCTAATGAGAAAGACACGGATAATCTATCTCGCCGCGCGCGACATAGCTTTCGAGGCGTCCAGCACGGCTACCACAAGATGGCGCGCGAGCTCTCTCGCCATCTTGTGGTAGCGTCTCTCTCATTAGAACACTTAGAAAGAGACGGATAGTGCGAGATAGCTCGAGAGAGCTCGCGCGCCGTCTTGTGCTAATGCTAACCTCGCAGTGATAGCCGTGCTGTTCTGAGAGCTCAAAGACTATACGTATGTACAGTGTAATATCCTCCCTAGTATCCTCTTTAAAAGCCTACTTCAGCCTACCTACTCTTATACTTACTATACTAGAAAATCTGAAGCTCTGGAAAACTTGAAGTTATAAAGATCTGTAAATATCTTAAGTTCATGAAGCTTTAAGCTGCTGAAATCTATATGATAGGGTTCTAACTGAAGGGAAAGAAAATAAATCAAACAAGGAATGAGAGAGAAAACAAATAAATTTATTCAGAAAAGTGATTTTACTCGAAACTTTGACTATTTTATCTAACAAAGCCGTGAGGACTTTATTAGACATCCGCGTTGATTCCTAGGCCATTTCCTAAACAAGGGAAAACAATGCGGACTCAACAAAAACCCTTGTTGCCAACCTTATTCTAGT
This sequence comes from Epinotia bilunana, assembly GCA_947049275.1. Classification (NCBI taxonomy): domain Eukaryota; kingdom Metazoa; phylum Arthropoda; class Insecta; order Lepidoptera; family Tortricidae; genus Epinotia; species Epinotia bilunana. The sequence continues at coordinate 20,530,529 of OX346269.1, read as the reverse complement.
ACACTTTTATTTATCTGGCATTATTATACTATTTAAATAATTTAGCTACATTCTTAAATACGCAATTATATTATTAATTGCAAAACTACGTAAGTAAACAATTCAAGCGTGATCATCTAATGTCAGGACTAAAAACCTAGTTGTGAAATGTAGTAACCAGAATTCTCTAAGGTGTGAGAAATGTACGAACAACTGAGCCAGACCATGTCCAAACAAGCATTGTTAATAAAGCTAAATAACTAAATGTAGTCACGCTCTACAATATCTTAATTATAAATGTTACTAGCTGAACACAATACTAAGAACTTGAACACAGAACCTAACCTATTTATAAAATACCGTCGTTGGCTGTGTGGTAAAAGAATGGCTTTAATAAGCAGGTTATAGTTTATATAGTGGTCAAAAATAGACAAGTTTAATGCGAAGCGAAGTAGATCATATATTATATATAAAATATTTTAAAGTGGATAAAATTTAAGTAGGTACCTAGAAGTTAAAAATACAGAATGGTTAATATAATACGTTAGGTTAAAGACGAATATAGTTATGTGGAGTAGCTATTATAAAATATAACGTTTAATAAACCTTAAAACTAGAACGTGTTAAGTCGAGACGTCGATGATATTTCCTACAAGGCAGGAATGGAAAGGTAACATCTGGCTTCTTACCAAATGTAGGTAATACAAATCTCAATCTAAAAGATGTGAGAACATTGCAGGTGTAAAATAGCTGATTGCAAGCAACCATAAAGCCACAGGACCTCATAAGACTACCATGCATAAGTCATACATGTATTGGCAACTATGTCGAAGGCCGAGTCTCACGAGGACCGATTCCGATGCTAACCCCCTGGGCGCGTCAAGCTAACCACTCGGGCATGTCCCTACCTAACACCTAACACGAGCAAACGGAATATCCTCGTATCGGAGACTATAATAGATATGTGACAATAGCGCCTGACGAATGAACATTATACATGGCAGTAGTAAGAGCGTAGCCCATAATATTATGAAACCAGCCATTTTATATTGCATAAAGCAAAAGTGATGAACAACTGTAAGCTAAATTAGAAGCCAGTTGGATTAGGTATGTGATAACGATGACGACGCTGCTATGCCGATGATGTTGATTTGTTAACCGATTCCGGCCACAGCGACTGTGTATTAGATTATGTATAAACCATAATTAATGGAATTATAACTTCACGTCGTACCCAAATAAGTACAGTACACTGTACTATGCAAACAAGACAAGCTGTTGCCATTCAGGTTTAGTATCCAAATCGAATGGTACAGTCATCCCCAATACAGTATGCCCATCAGTCTGAATATCACTACTGAGCCATGCAGCCGCAAAGACAGCATTGACCAGATTCTTGCTTCGGCAAGGAGTTTTTCTCAAGTCATCAATAGCCTGTACCGTCGTATAGCTTTCACACCTCATCTCGCCATATAATCTATTATTACCTACTATACACTCTAGTGTATAAGTAGATAAATATATTGGAGTCTTTGTTGATTACATTTCAGCTGACAACGGTACAGACTTCTCGCTCTCCCGGGCCTAAAGGTGTCTTAAATGATACAATGATCACGCAAGCAGCCCAAGGCACACCAGGACCTAGCCAAGACTGCAGCCCTTTTCAAAGCCCGTCTTGTAGGTTAGAGCTAAAGATGAAGTCGGGCGGCGGAATCCGATAAGACTGTCCCTAATCGCCTTGATGAGCGCATTTCATCGATCTGGAATAAATCCATAGCTTCGCAATTAGTTATTAGGTATATTTGGGTACTACGCGTACTACCAAAATCTTTCATCATAGCTGGATTCCATACCACACAGAATCGTAATAAAAACGATTGGCAGTCCATAGTGATATCACGCCATTACTGGAATGATCAGCAATAAAAAACGCCACTGTGACCAAATCCGATCAACTACAACTGATGAGTATATATATATGACATGTTGAAGTAGTACCTAATCGTAGGTAGTTACTATAAGTAAATATAGCTCGGATGAATTAACATGCACAATAGAATAAATGGGTCGATAAAAACACTGTCTCTTTATTAAATCAGGTACATAGTACGCCCTCGTTGCACCGATGAATACTTATGTTGGCAAATATTGGTTGCTTGAATATTTCACTAATTACATATGAAACTACGCGCGGTTATGACTAGGGATAATATAAACTTATAGACCTAGGCAATGGTTAATGAATCAACTGTTCATGATTAATATCAAGGCAAGTTGTGTTTAAACCGGACAATCTAAATACAAAAGCTAAACGCCATACGTACGTTTATATGATTTTGCCATATAACTATTAAGGGATATTCGTCACTAAGCAATTACATTGTTAACGTCATTTGAACTTTCTAACGGACATTATAAATTCAAAAATTAATGTATATGAGCACACGCGGAACACATTGAACTATCACCAATATTTGCCACATGAAGTTAAAACATTTACCGACGAGAATCTGTGGAAATAAAATGTTAAACACAAACAAAATCCTAGAACATCCTAAAACAATCTAGCCCTACGTGAATCCTATCTTTGCAAATACACTGGAAACGACTCACATGATCTGATGCTCGTTGCTCTCGTGAAGGCAAATCTCCCAAAAGTCTTTAAAAACGTTGTGCAAGCCCTTATAAAACCTCATCCCCTCTTGAGAACCCCTTATGTCTCCCGATCACCATGATATCACGCGATTCTAGCGGGAAGACCATTGATTGGATCGCGCCCCGATTCTCGTTTCCTATTGGTTTAAAACGATATGCTGTAGTACAACGTTTTCCTACTCAACAAAAGATGCCTCTCTTCACGTCCAGCTCATTTAAACACGACTGAATTAAAACGTCACCTATTTAACCTGATTATCTAGTTTTTAATATTTTCTAAGATTTGTAGGGTAGTTTAGTTAGGTTTCGTAACTTAATTTAATTCATCTACTCGCCCTCAGATGTCACTTAACTTGAACTACGCAACTAAATATAACCCGGCCAGTATTAGTTGGCAATTTAGACAGCTAAGTACACAGACACGGTAATGATTCCTGTCGTGGTCGGATAACCTGTTAATTATTCATTGATCGCTCACTTGACCGGCTAGCTGTCTAAACTAATACGTAGTTTAGCTAGTTGTTGATAGATGTCGCTAACACGCCCAGTATCGAATAGGTTACCTTGCAAACGTCAATTGTCTATCAATATTACCATTTACATCGAGTTAACTACTACTTCTTAAAGCGATTCTATAATTTAACTATTCCGTACTTAAATGTTAACAATAATCTGACAATAAGTAAATAGTCTTAAATTATGAAAAAGTCTAAAAACTTAATAACTGGACTTAATATTAACGCCATCTAACCAAGTATCATGAAAAATTTCATCAATGATGAAGTTCAATAAGCTTTTAACTAAATTCGTCTTTCAGAACACTGTTTATGGATGTCAGTTATGTTACAATAGTCAGCATCAAAAGTAACTGCGTAATCGAGGACGTCAAAAGCTCTGCGGCGCTATCACGATCTTCAAAAGTCGAAGTTCATAATACATGGATCCCTGTCACTCGAGTAAAGGAGTGCGATAGAGATGGAAATACCCGAACTTCGACTTTCGAAGTTCGTGGTAGCGCCGCTGATTCCCTTAAAGACTTGACGTCTTCGTTTGTACTACTGTGCATTTTGCTTTGTCTGTATTGTTGTAATCTGTAGATTTTCCGCATTTCCAGGATATTGATATGTGACGCACGTAATTATGATTGTTCTTTTCTTTCCAATGAGTTAAGTATCATTCGAGCACAACGAGTTATTATATTCATGACATTCATGACGGACAAACGTAAGATATTTTCATTGAATCAGTGTGGAATGTTAGTCGCTCGCCACTCCAGTTAACCTAACCCACAGCCCGCTTCGACTCGCCATAATACCCTCATTTTAACCCCCAGATTCGTATAATTATCTATTATTTAATATAATTATAATTGTCTATCTGATCTCCGGCAGGGGCGGTTCACTTCGCGATTTCGTCGGCCCGCTATAAGTACATACGTCGGTTTGTATGTACCATGTACGTGCACATACGTACGGCTTGTGTACGTGTGAAACATACCGCCCGGGCCAGATAGAAAGGGATGGCCACGTTTAGGCTCGTTCGGCATTTAGTTGACGCGCGCGTGTCGATGTAACTAAGAAAGACAGGCAACTACGGAACCCTGTAGCGTGGCCCGACACACACTTGGTCGTTTTTTTTTTCGTTCAATCATATTACTTGTTTTCCAGTTGCGGAGCGCCCGTACACGCTGATTCCCATTGTGGCTTTCATAATATTTCTTTTTATGAAAGCCTATATAGTTACATAGGCACTCTAGACTCTTTTTGTTCCGGGTCGCCCGTCGCAAATTTTGACACTGTTGTTTTCATAAGTGGTTTTGCGTGTATCAGGAGTTTGAAACCAATGCAAACAAAGCGAAGTAAAGGAGAATGGGCATTTTGTACCATGAGTGTATACAGTTGAGACATATCTCGTTTGAAAGGTCTTAACCATGGCATTATTTCATTATATGGGACCAATGTTGAACGGCGTGCAGGGGTCTAGTAATTAACCAAAGTATGTAAAACATAAAAACTGTTAATTAACGAAATCCAATTGGTATAATCAGTAAAACGGTATTTAACATCAAAGAACATGACAATTAGCTTATGTTAGGCTACCAACACCGACGCTGAAATATTTACAGGGCTGGAATTAAGTAATCAAAGATATGTGTGAATGAAAAATCGGCTACTGTGCAAAGATGCCCACGTGTATACAATAGCGACGTATACTACATTATAGGCTAGGATATACGTTATTTTTTATTAATAACAACTTTGTTCCAACGCGTGCAGGGGTAAGATTATAATGATTTGTTGGGGCTAACGCTCAATTAACGCTACGCTAATTGATGGTATAAACTTCTTCTACTGGACACTAGATGTCTGTAGTAGTACATATCTCAGTTGATATAATATTATGTATTATAGCAGCTAAGTCGATAGTCTTGCTCTAGCACAAAGAGGTTTGATTTCATTAAAAATAAAATTCTGACACGTCGTGTCAGTCACCACATGTCATATGGAAATAAATACAATATTTGTCAAGTGATCAAATATTGTAATATTCTAGCATAATTTATTATCCTTATGTGAAATCAAGTCTAAATTGATTATTTACATATTTTGGTGAGTATCTCGTGTTAATCTACGAATTTTTAATTTTATATTGTATCAACGGAAAAGGATCGTAGGGATTAGGCTGCCTCGCTCAATCTCGCTCAATATCGCAAAAGTTGTACGAGCCTCAGTCTCCTAAAAAATGGACGAGTTCTCGCAAGACCACGATTGCATTCCCTAGACAGTATTGTTTGTCATCATCGTAGTATTACAACAATTTTTATCATAAATAGGTAAAGTTAGTGAATATGTAAGTTTGTGTGAAGGGAGTTCATTCGTAGGCTGACCATTGGATGACGGTAGTCCTTTTAATAGGCGTGGAGGTTCCATTCAAAGAATTAACAGTTTGATGAGGGGGGGGGGAGGGTCAATAATCGACAAAAAACGATGACGTAATATATGGATCAGCCCCTAGCTTCTAGCGTGTGAAGCAGCGTGGACAGCTAGTCTATACTAATATCATAAAGAGGAAAAGTCTGTGAGATTGGAGCTTTGTAAGCTTGTCAGGATTTAAGTTTGTATGTATGAGTTATCGCCGGCACTACGGGACCGATTAAAAAAAAAATTTTTTGGGACGCACATAGTCTATATTTTATTCCGCGGGATTGCCTGTGTTTTTTGCAATACGCGATTGATGCCTTGTGGTCAGCTAGTTTTCACTTTTATTCAAATCTATACTTCAATTAGGTACTATCTATACTAATATTATAGAAAGGAAAAGTCGTTGAGGTTTGTGTCTTTGTTTTGTTTTAGTTTGTAAGTTTGTATGTAATGGGAATCTCCGGATGCACTTGTCCGATTTCATAAATTCTTTCACCTGTGTACTGACTGACTTTCCTTTCCGGTTGGGCATATTGTATCCTGCGAATTTACATGCGTTCCGTGCAATACGGGGGTGAAACCTGGCGGGCAGCTAGTAATATTATAAATGTGTAATAGTATAATGTGAACTGCTAAATAATGGAATTAGCTCCCGTTATTTGTATTTTTCACTGACATTTATGATTTGGGTGCCTTCAAAACAAGAGTGAATAGGTTATTACTGAACCGTGTGTGTATCTAAGGCTCTGTCGTCAGGCGCTTACCAGCAAGGGGGCTAGCACAACTGACGCCGCGCCGCGATGCGAGTTTAGAAAGATCTACCCTCCTCTTTCGAATTTGCACGGTGCAAGTAAGACAGGGGGCGCTCAGTCGCGCGCGAAGCGACTTGTCGGCAAGTTGTGCTAGACGTACAGGTGAGACTACGAGCAAAACTGGACTATGTATATTATACGTTCAGCTTACGACGGAGGCAAACAATACGGCTTGCCATTTGGTAAGCAGAAAATGACACCCTGTAGACCCTCGCGAAAAATCACAAGCGCGTTGTTGACCCTATATCGTTTAAGAAATTGGTTGTGTTGATAGCTAGAGACAAATGCTGGTCCCACCCGCTCAACACCGCGGCCGCGCTTCGTCGGGAGTTCTGGTGACTTTACGCTCCATCACACAACACCATATACATATATACCATATATCACCTACCTATAAATCGAGTAGTTAGTAGTGTTATGACTGTGATCTTCTGTAAGGCGGATACACTATGCCAGTAAGACAGGTCCAAATGCCAGTGACGTAACATTCAGCTGTGCCGGCTGTGAGGCGTCTTCTCTGACTGCGTGTACTTACATACACACAGGTATACCTACACAATCTATACATCAATATTTGAGATGATTAAATCTCATTTTACAATATTGTAGCAACTGCAATATGAATTGTATGTATGTATGTTTGTATGTATGTTTGTATGTATGTATGTCAATTCTTTATTGTACATGGTACAGAACACAACAACTAAACAATAACTGAAGAACAGATGATACATGTACAAAGGCGAGCGTATCCCTGAGAGGGATTTCTTCCAGCTAACCTTTGAGCAATTGTATTGCGTGTATTTACTTAGTAGGTAAGTACTAAGTAACCATCATTCTAGAGCTAGATGTAACGTTATTTTGTTACTTGGCCAAATAAAGAAACTTGAATCTTGGTACAATACCATTTCATTTTATTTTGCCCAAACGGTAAGTCGTAGGGCATTTACGTACCGCTAAGATCTAATTGAAAAATAAACACTTACCTATGTCTCGTTCCCGTATAAAAACCAAACGCCGTCGCGTTTATATGGCCATTAGCTACCGTCGTACCTACACTTATAAATAGATCGAATATGAATTGTTGCAGAACGGGAGTCATAGTGGGATTTCTCAAATGTTCCACTCCACTTTTTTTTGCACTAGTGTGGAACTTTCAGAAAACGTCCTACCCATATTATGCCCCGTGAAATGGGAATTCTCTGCAAAACACGGACAGAGCCGTGGGACCAGGTACAAATAAAGAAGGATACTTATTTTCAATACTTATAATAGTAACCGTATGGCCCGTCTGATGGTAAGAGGACAACAAACCCCACTGAGGCTTGCAACCTCGTCCATGTCACATGCGCATAGCCCGGCCACATTGTGAAAAATACTCTCATTTGGTTTCATGTCGTGTTTCTTTTTTCATAAACACTATAGTCTAACATAGTAGGCACCAAGTAGTAATACCATATCAGACATAAACTCCTACATCGAGCGTATAGGTGTGTGTATGTATGTGGACAAGAAAATGCAATTTCACGGGCTACAGTCCAAACGGGTTGATAGATTTTGACATAGTATATATTAATATTATACATATAGTAGTTTATATAGTTTCCAAACGGATTAACTGATTTGAGTATGTTGTTACCCTAACTGCCGAAGGAGAGGAGGGTTATGTTTTTCGAGCGATGGTATGTATGTATGTGACCTTATTCTTTGGCACACCAGCAGCCTAAAGCGTTTGACGGATTTCGACATATGAGGTGATTCCTCTTAATCGTGGGAGTGACATAGGCTATAAGTACAATTTGAAAAAAGCAGTTGGGTTTTCTGAGAAATCTTTTCATTTCACTATTTAATTGAATGTCTTGTCTCTCCAGATGGTTGAGTCGAATTCAAAGCTATGCATAAAGTTAACTGTTCTTAGCTATGTTTGTTGGGTCGAGGTTGCTTTACATTTTTAGGGTTCCGTAGTCAACAAGGAACCCTTATATTTTCGCCATATCCATCTGTGCGCCCGTCTATCCGTCTGTCCGTCCGTCCGTCCGTCCATCCGTCCGTCTGTCCGCCTGTTGTCTGCCCTTCCGTCCGTTCGTCCGTCCGTCCATCCGTCCGTCTGTCCGCCTGTTGTCTGCCCTTCCGTCCGTTCGTCCGTCCGTCTGTCCGCCTTTGTCTGTCCGTCTTTCCGTCCGTCCGTCCGTCTGTCCAACTGTCTATTCGTATGTCCGTCTGTCCATCCGTTCGTCTGCCTGTTGTCTGTCCGTCCCTCCATCCGTCTGTCCGCCTGCTGTCCGTCCGTCTGTCCGCCCGTCTTTCCGTCTGTCTGTCCGTCCGTCCATCCGTCCATAGGTCTGTCCGCCTGTTGTCTGTCCGTTTGTCCATCTGTCTGTCTGTCCGTCCGTCTGTCCAACTGTTGTCTGTCCGTCTGTCCGTCCGTCTGTCCTCCTGTTGTCTGTCCGTCCGTCTGTCCGTGTGCCGCTAACGCCGCGGCACAAGCATATTCAGTACAAAAATGCTTGTGCCGCACACCGATTAACCGTTCGTCGATTTGCTGAGATGTCGCCAAGTCAGCCACGATGTATGTATAGCTACATACCTAAATGTGTGTGAGTCTGTGTCTCCGACTATGTTTCTGTCCGTCTGTCTGTCTGCCTATCCGACAAACAAAACTGCAACCTCGCAGACTTTTCCTCGTCATAACATAATTAGTAAAAAAGTAAGTATAGTTATATGTATTACCTACAGATTACGACGATGGCAAACAAGCATACGGATTGCCTTATGGTAAGCAGTGAACAGACACGCTGTATACCCCTTTAGATCCTCGCGACACCAGAAGAATCACAATTGCGTTGTTTTATTTTAACAGAGTTGCGTTTTTATTATTTCGTAGAATTTTAAATAACCATACTCATTTTATATTTCCAACGTTAATGTTTTCTAATTGTGGATGCCAGGATAGATGTTAGTCGATTATAATTCCTAAGTATTTCATCAATACAAAAGAATACTTGTAAGAATACAGTTAATCTTTCTTTGAAGCACAGGGTTTCTCAATCAAGACTAAGAATTCTAGAGTAATCCCCACGTTGGCTCAGTGGGAGCTTCACATACACTTTTGGAATTTATCCGCAGATGTACTATCGAACCAACTGAATCATGACCCACCATAGAACCTTGTTACAATGAGCGAACATACGTAAGATCATATGACGTTAATATGTCAGTTAATTGTAACAAGGTTCCATAGTGGGTCAGGATTAAATTTTGTCGATAGTACCTATGCATATATTTACTTTCAATGGGTAGCAATATAATACCTATCTTCTATAGTAATAACTTTTTAAATATATGTAAATTTTTTTTTTTTTTTACTAATGTATAATTGTATCATGTTATGGTAAACAAATATTTCCCTGGTAAGTAATATAAAATAATGGACCTTCGGGACATAGGCTACGTTTTATGCAGCAACTCTAGCTGAGCAGTTTGTATATAAATATAATACCTACGCGCGTGGAGCCGCGTGGGCAAATAATAATAATTATAAGGAAGTAAAGTTAATGAGTGCGCGACTTTGCAAGTTTGTATGATAATTTCCTGAAATAATTATACTTACAACTCGTATTTAATAAAATAGTAATTATATGTAACTATTGCAGTTTCAAGATGCACAATGAACACCATGCAAAGCCCGTTTTGCTAACATTCGAACGGAGCCGAGGATACTGCGCGACGCCAAATTACAAGGAACTTTCACCTGAACCCCTTCAAACGGACCACGAAAGTAGGCATTAATGTTCAAAAATATTGGGTTTCACATACAGTGTGAATAAATGCAAGCCCATTTTCTCTAGCAACTACAAATGAAGAGTTCTCGGAGGGAACATTCTCTAGTCACATTTTTTTCATATGTCTCAAAATGTAAAGCGCGTTATGGATGATATTCAAAACACACTTTAAAAGAAAGTAACTTGACATGTTCTTCTGTGTATCATTCAAATATTAAAGGCAGATGATGAATAATAATTCGTCGCTATAATTTTGAAGGTCTGTCATATCATATCTGTCTATATTCCGTGTGGTGCTATATACTGATTTATTTAGTATTTAATAGGATGGAGTGCAGCGCGCCTTCGTGCATTGAAGGATATATATAATAAATACATATACCTATTTATTCAGAAAATTCTACGGTAGGCCTAGTGGTTCAGTTATGCGGCTGTCAAGCGGCGGTCGTGGTAAGAATCCCGGCTCGTACCAATGAGTTTTTAGGAACGTACGCAATATTTACCGTTAGATTTTCGGTGAAGCAAACATCGTGAGGAAACCATTCTAATTCCAATAAGGTCTAGTTTTCCCTCTGAATTGGAAGGCCAGATGGCAGTCGCTTTCGTAAAACAAGTGCCTATTTCAAATCTTGGGATTATATGTCAAAGCGAACCCTGCGCTGTTAGGGCACAACCGGGAATAACGCTAGGAGGATGGCATATTTATTCTGATTGGAAGTCCTTAATATAGTAGTCTATTGAGGCTTACAACTTCAGGAATATCTCATGTGCGTTGCTGACTATTGTGAAGCAGAACTTTACGGGGACCGGAGATCAGATAAACGGCTGTTAGGATAAATCCCTTTATTTTGACCAAGTCAATACGCGTACCAAGCAGCGTACGAAGTAGTTTGCTGGGCAGAGGCCGCGTACATTACGAGTACAACTATATATGACTTGAAGGAAAAAACATCGGGAAGCTGAGACCAATATTTAAATAGTTGTACCTACCTACATTTACCTATTCTGCGACATAAAACATGGATACTAAACTTAAGCTAACCTTGCTATTCAGTAACTTAAAAAAACTTCATGCGAGAAAGCATCGGAAGATTTATTAAACATAAAATTACTGTTTCAGAGAAATGGACATAACACAACGTCTCAGGGGACTGAGGTAGCACATTATTTTTTCTGTGATTTGATTCTATTGACAGGTTTTACCTGGTAGTTTCTGCATATTTATGAAATGCTGAGGGTCTGATAATAGAGCGAAACTACGTAGTAGGGAACTTTGAGAAAGCCCGTATATTGTTTCTGTGTTAAGGTGCCATTGACAGGGTTTACCTAGAAGTTTCTGTATTATATAAAATGCTTAAGGGTCTGATGATGGAGCTGAACAAGTAATGTTTGGGTTCTATTGACAGGTTTCACAAAGTAGCTTCTGTAAATAAGCTACTGAGGGTCTGGTGATAGAGCAGAATAACATCACTGGGAACCTGACATACCCTGCCGACCCACATAGCAAGTGGACCTTGCATAGGCTCTTTTGATTCAAATTGCTAAATAGCTTCTCTACATGAACTTCTGAACAAAAGAAAATAGTCTACACACTACGCTAATATTATTAAGAGGAAAAGTCTGTGAGATTGTAGCTTTGTAAGTTTGTATGTGAAAGCCTAGAAACACTTCATAGATTAGATTACTGTTTCAGATGAACGTAAGAGTGCTACAGTCAAGCAAAATTCCGATGCAAGCACGAAAACACCACGTGTGGAGTACTTGGAGTTTACTGTTTCTTAATAATAAATAATATACTACTTACGTAGTTCATGTTAAATATACCTCATTCCATAGTGTTGCCGTAGCTGTTTAATCTGTGTAATGTAATGATATTACGACGATATTTTTCCCGATAATCGTGTAGGGGAACAGACCGTTCCCCTAAGCGATGGGTCTCGACCAACATCGCAAGAGACTCGCTTCATGGGTCAGATACAGAAGGCGGTACCTATATCTACTCCTAGGCACGGCGCGAATAGCCAGAAGGTTCCTCTCTCCGTCGCCCTAAACACCGGTGGCTTTAGGCCTCGCCTAGCTGCGGGCAGCACCCGGTAAGGTAAGGTTTTGTTTAATATTTTGACATTTAGCATATGTGTTTTCGTATTTTACTATTTATGATATTGTTAAAGCAACCCTGCCTAAGAGATGGATTAAAGTAAGGAAATCATATAACTATCAGGTAGACAATAGGCTACAACAAGAGGTAACGAATGTCAGTAGAAAGAGAGATATAGCTATGAAGTTAATGCTGGAGAACGTAATACAACATTTTGTAAGTGTGTATGTTCCTCTAGAGTGGAAGAGATGACGTAGTCATAGAGAAGTTTTGGGAGGATTTTGGTGTAGTAATAATGGAAATTCCGAAAAACGAGGTTCCTTCCACTTGGCTCCCAAGGCTATAATCCTATAGAATTTCAACATAATATTTATGCCACTTTCCTCTCATGGTATGAAATGATATTTTTTCATGCCTCCCTTAAGTTCTATTTTTCCTCTTTGCACCCACTTCACTGCCTAATGGCATCCAGGGATAATATTTTTCTTCTTGAGTCCCAAAGCAGTTTTATTGGGATCTCAGGATAATACTTTTCCCCTTGACTCCCAAATCGCTGCTGTTTGGGATCCAAGGATGATATTTTTCTTATTTGCTCCCACGTCATTGCCAAATGGGATCAAGGAAAAATATTGTTCCTCTTGGCTCCCAAACTGCTGTTGTTTGGAATCACAAGATAATATTTTTCCTCTATGCTCCGACGTCACTGCCAAATGGAATATGTACCTATATATTAACAATCACGTTCTCGGAAACGGCTCCAACGATTTGGATGACATTTGGAATACGGGGGCGGGAAATCGATCTGGCAGGGTCTCGTGTCTGGAAAAAGTCTTATAACGCAGAACCAATTCGGTTTTTGCTATATATTATACGGGTCGGGATCGGTAGCAGTTGCCATTTTCTCACTTCGCCAATTGTGCGAAAAAATACAGAAGTGCACAGAAAAAATCTGCATAAAGTGTTTGTTACCTCGAATAGGCATACGATCGAGTACCTGATGTATGTTCTCCGCCGATGATATTGTTCTTGTCCGTGGAGACCCATCAAGACACAGAACAGACTGGAGAAGTGGCGACAAAAACTAGAGAATGTTGGCCTGCGGATCAGTAGGTCCAAAACTGAGCACATGTTTTGCGATTACGGCGGGCTCTCCAGTTTGAATCTCCATTGTGAGACCTGTCGTCATGTATGGATCGCAGTTTTGGGCCTTAAAGGTGACGGATGAAAAGAAACATGCATGCATGGTTACATGGTACGGAGATGAGAATGTTAAGAAGCATGTGTGGCGCGACGAGGACGGACCGAATAAGAAATGTTGTATGTAAGGGGATGCCTGAAAGTATCACCTATTGTATTTATGAGGATAAATTGAGAGCCAATCGCCTTGTGTGGTATGAATGAATGAATGATATTTGGTTTGTGTAACCATGGCTACATATTATAACATATACTTATCTAGGACTAAGGGGTTAGTTGCTACATCTAAACTATGTATGGGCACGTAATGCGGAGGGATGAAAGTCATGTGACCAAAAGAGTATTAGGTATGAATTTGGCTGGATATAAGATACGAGGTAGACCAAGAAAAAGGTGGATGGACTGTGTGTGTGAAGACCTATACCAAACTAAGTCCGACCAACTGGATGCGAGCGGCGCAGGCCCGGTCATTGTGGCACTGTTTAGGGGAGGCATATGTCCAGCAGTGGACTTTTTCGGCTGATATGATGATGATATCAAAATAAATAGGGGTGTAGACATTAAATAAAATAATCAATAATGTAATATTTTTTCGCAAAACTCAATTTCATATGAATCGATGACGCTTGTAGATTGTGACGTCACTAAAGACGGCGACGGGCCGCGCCCCGTCGACGAGGCCCCCCGGCAGCCTCGGATAATGTGACGTCACACACCGTTCGCGTTTTCTCTCTCTAACAAGCGATATTAAAACGGTAGTAGCTTCGTAATTCTATGAGATATCTGAATGGGATTTTCGTCACTAGGCATATTTTTTTGCCTTCTTTCTTTTGAATTAATAATAATTTTCGAGTCTACACCCCTATTATATTCATATTCATATTCATATTCATTTATTCGTAATTGTCAATATTACATGTCAGAATATTTATAGTTTATAGTTATTAAAAGAAGAATATAATATTATTAGCATTACACAAAAAGTGTCTATAACAAGTTCTCTTCCATTCTAATCTTTGGTAGGTATGGCCTGGCAATTTTTGGTGTTCATTAGGTAGGTACTTTATGTTTACACCAGTAACCAGTTACCATTTACAATTGCACACCCCGCTGTTCCTTTATTCGGTTAAGAGCTGATGCTGGTAAAGGCAGATTCCTATTATGGCAGATTCTTAGGGCGAAAGGACCATCAAGAAAACTGCAAATGTTTTATTTTTTTAGTACGAACTTACAATTGGCACTTAAATGTTTATGTCCTAAAAGTCCCATTAAAGGCAGCACCGCCATAATGCTTTCACACAGTCACATTTTCAAAGATCAGTGTTAGGTTGTTCAGCCGTAACAGTTTCGATAGAATCCGATCTTCGGGCATCTGAAGCTACTTAACGAACCTAACCTACCTAACTTTGGCTATCAAAAGGAATTTCTGTCATAATCATAACTTTAGAGAGCGTTAGAGAGCTAACGATTGGTTCAACTTTAATGACACTACAAACATATCTGCTGTTTTAAGAATTTGCTATTGCCAGAATCTGCCGTTTAAATAGTATGCCAGTCACCGAAAAATTATCGTTGTTTTGCTAATAGTAGATACTTAAGTATGAACTTGCGAACGAGGTGGTCATTTAAAACGCCAAGACATTAATTTTCTTCGCGGGATGAAGTCTCATGCATGAAAATCAAGAATTGGCATGATTAAATAGTAGACGAGTCTCTTATTCTAGTGATTTTTTGTATGATAAAGTCGTATACTTATTAATAGGCCCTGTCTCACAACTGGTAGCTCCGGACAGAGACTGTTAAGGTTCCCACAATCAGGGGGTGAGACTGTCTGCCTGTATAGCGCCAGTACGTTCCTTCGAGCAATCTCGATGAGCCTCTTCGACCTTCCCGGGCATGGCCAACGCCTCCGCGACCTTGCAGCAGAACTGCTCGCTGGATGAGTCGCCGGAATGGAACAAAACGGAGTCATATGCGTATATTAAATGGTGTATTATAGTGCTGGCCTTGTTTATCGTCAGGCAGCGCGTGTTGCGGCTCGACACGCGTGCAGTCAGGCGACTATGGAAACGAACACAGCCGCACACAAATCCTTTTTTTCTTCTTTGCGTGCCCAAATCCATAAATCTATACTTATATTATAAAGAGGAAAAGTCTGTGAGATAGTATAACTTGGTACGTTTGTAAGTTTTTATGTAATGAGAGCTCCGAAAACATTGCACCGATAAAAAAAAAAAATTTTTTTCAGTGTATAAAATATGCTTTTTGATTGGTCGTACGCTATAGTTTATCCCGCTCGTTTGCCTGCGTTCTTTGCATTACGTGGGATAAGGGTAGTTAGAAGTCTATAATTTTATATGCAATTTAGGCGCTCAATCTCAGTTTAAGTCCTTATTCCTTGTGCTCCTGCCAGTGACAGCAGTTTTATTGAAAATGTAAGGTTTATAGGCAAAGAAAACGTAAAATGGCAGGAAATAGACGCCAAGAGGGCTCATACGAAAGATTGGCAACTTATCAGAGTTGCCAATCTTTTGTATGAGCATCGAAATCACTATACAGCCAAAAGAGTAGTGCAATCGACCCAGGCCAGGATTTTTCTGTTTGGGTCGTACGTTATGATTATGACTAGCATAATATACATTATTAGAGTTGGCAACCACCACATGAGTTGGATCATCTCATTATGTTTGATTGACACAGACCAAGCCCCATTTCACGAACTTGACAATTGTCACCTGACAATGACAATTCACCATCCATTGCTTGTTCTAGAAGTTAAGGTGGTCGCTAGGTTAATTGTGGAACCAGCAATGTACGGAGAATTGTCGTAGTCAGGTGACAATTGTCAAGTTGGTGAAATAGGGGCCAGATACTAAGTACGACAGAAGTTAATCATGGCACATGGACATGATTACTCAGGACAAGGTATGGTAATAACAACTCCACGACCGAGCAACATAGTTGTATACAAATCTCAATAAGTGTGACAAAAAGGGAAATACCATTCTTGCCACAGTTATTTTTTTATTTTCCGCTAGTTAGCACGAGGTTGTGGCAAATACCCACCCAAATTACTTAGGACCAGGTCTTAATTTAGCTGCATAAGTGCCTTTCCGTCCCTCTCTGTAGAAAATAAGTCATGGCACTATTTTTGTATTTGTTAGACAGCCAGATGCTATCATCTGGCTGTCTAACAAATACACGATGGTAGGTCAAATAGGTTGACACCAAAAAGCAGGTTAGTAGGTATTACTTGAAAACTTGGTAAAATCAAAAGATATACAATTCTACTGAAATCGATCCAGATAGACTATATTCGCCGGTATGTATTCGATTCTCATGATACCTGCCCTAAGGCCAGAGAGCCCAATGGCCATTGTAAGCAATAAATATCAATTGGCAAGTCCGATAGACTTAGGGCTATACGAACTTCGATTCTCATGAGGCGATATAATCACCTGCCTAAGGCCAAATACCCCAAAGCCCATCGTAAGCATTAAATATAAATTAGTCAACAAGTATATAGTTTATAGATTTAATTTTAGCTTTGTAGGTATAATGATTATTTTGAACACATTGAGAAATAAATATGGTAACTTTGCAGTATGAAATATCTCAGACGTCAACTGTATCTTGTCAGCGTGTCAAAACGACAATGTAGAGCCATCATTATTTACTAGCGACATCTCGCGTGCAGTAGCACAAGCGAAGGAAGCGGGATTTTGATATAATTAGGTGTTATAACATGGACTTTTAATATTTATTAGTTCAAGGAAAAATCTACGATCTCAACCCAGTTAATTTTCAAGCCTTTTTACCCATACACTAAAATACTGGCGCCACTGTCTATGCACAAGTGGCGCATTAGTATGAGAATATTTAGTTCCAGTAAACACCACAGTGCAGTTATAAAATGAGCTATTGGAGCTTCCCTGCACGCGACCGGTCTTCGGCGTCATAGACAGAATTAAAGCTCTTCTTAAGAGCTTTCAAATGATATATGTCTCAACTGTATACACTCATGGTACACCGCCCATACTAATTTGCCCATTCTCCTTTAGGCACAACATTTTCGTTTTTGGAATAAGCAGCAATGTATTTTTAGAATCCGTATATCGAGGGAGATATAACGCCAATTGAAGGGCAAAGGACCTGCGGCCAAACCTGGTTTTTTAATAATAATAATAATAAAACCGCGGGGGCAGCTTGTGGCGAGCTGACGGTGAGTGGCGACACCGCGGACCCCTAACCTCCAGCGAGCCCGAGTGATCTGGCCCTCGCCTGTGTGCTTGCCTTAACCGGCCGGCCAGAGTGAAGTCGCAAGAGCGGAACCTATGCTCCAGGTTGGAAGTGTAAAATGTCATAACGTCGGCGGCCCTTGAACGGATTACCGGGATCTGGCGCACCGCAGACTCACCTCTCAGCCGCTCAGACGTGTTGCTCCATTGTCGCACTGTGCGTGCGACTGTTTATGGGGCCCACTTTAGCGAGTTGGCGAGTCACCGCCTGCCTTTTCACAATTTTGAGACCAATTGTCACGGCAGGTGTCCGCTAGTCTCCTCCCATAACCCATTTTCCAGGCCACCCACCATTCAACCCTATAACCCATGACCTTAGTTTCCATAGCAGCACAGTGTTGCACTGCAATAGTCTTTGCACCTGGCGGGGACCATCACCGGGTGTATCATGTTGTGCGCTCGGAGATGGTATCCCTCGCTTCATATTATATTTGGTCCTGAGATATGGAAAAACATAATACCATACCTTACAGACTAACGTACTCGTACATATGAGTACAACTCGCTTGTGGGTGCTTGTGGTAACTAAATAGGCAATGCAAATCCGGATTTTCGGATTATTTTCCATCACTGGTAACATGCCTAAGCATCAACGGACCATTTATTTATTTATAATTTAATTACTTCACACGGCCTTACAGCGAACCAATACGCCGAGAAATCAAATTACTTAATTATGTACAGTAAAACAACTTACAACTAACAAATGGTATTTAGGATAAAATTGCACATACAAAACACAGGATATACAGGGTGGAAAGGCACGACGGTCCTTTCCGCAAAAGCGGGATTGTTTAAATTTAGTACTGTATTTCCTCTAAAGAAACTAGGCATATTCGTAAGCGTTTTGAAGTTATAGGCAGTTAACTTTTAATGCAAAATACTGCAGGTGACAACCCTCATTAGGTTCAGTAACTTTTATCAATAACACAAGGGTCAGTGTGACCTTTATCAAAACAACATTCCTACCCATAATATTTCCCAGTCAATCATACAATTGTGTGAACTACCCACTTACAATAATCTAACTAACCATAGATAAATTGAGACTAAGGGCAGTTATACAATATATGTAGAAATTTTAATAGTACCTAATATAAAATAATGTAGAGTACCCATCCATTGTAGATATTTAAGACACTACGTGTACTATATTATGTTAAAGAGAAATGAGACTGTAATTTTGACTCCACAGTGAAACTATCGATATAGTTTTGTGGAGCAATGTATCATATTATTCATGTCTAATTTGTTTTTTATAAATAAATAAATAATAAAAATAAATCATGCAGAATCGTAGAATTGTCGTATTTCCTTCTGAATCATACCTACGAGTACGTCAACTAATCTTTCATAAGAAAACCTATCAAATCAAATTCGATCGTTCCTTTACTTCATCATCTAACAGCCAGTACCACTCAGCTAGACCCAATCCTACTTACATACATTAACAACACATTACGCTCATAAAGCCCATCCTATACCGCCTTAATATCATACTTTTATCAAGAATAACAACATGTTTGTAACATAAGTACCTACATGCACACTACATGCACACTACCCATCTGCTCGAATATGGCGGTTGCCTCCCGGCCCGCTTTACAGCTAGGGAATGCAATAGGGAATGCAACCAACAGAATTTTCTAGCTTCCACGCACCTCCACCCCGCCTAGGATGGTGTAGTAGTTCTTCGAGTGAGGTGGGGCGTGCGGTGCGAAGAAGTAAACACGACGTTTGAACAGACAGTAGTTTATTCCAGTAGGCGCTATCGTAAGTTACAAATCTACTAATACTAAATCTCCTAAGGCCGAACAGCGTCTAAGCGTAAGCAGAGCACAAAAGGGACGAGACTAAGCCCTATATAATTAAGTCTGATGCAAGCAGCTACGCTCTTGGGGCCGTTCTGGTCCAGGGGGAGGGGCAGGACGAGCATCCCGTGGAGTATGCTAGTCGACCTCTGATACCGGCAGAGAAAAACTATACAACCACAGAACGGGAGGCACTTGCCGTGGTTTGGGCGATCCGTAAATTTCGGGGTTACATTGAGGGACTCCCCGTCACGGTGCACACGGACCACCAAGCCCTCAGATGGTTAATGACGCTTAAGTCTCCAACAGGCCGCCTAGCGAGATGGTCCTTGCAAATACAAGCGTACGACGTCACCATTAGGTACCTGCCAGCCAAAACCAACGTAACAGCCGACACTTTGAAGAAGTAGGCTAGTGTAGTTCTTTTCTTCTATTCCGTTGGTTAATCAGCAGAGAAAATCTTCAATTACAAATCACTTGCATCTTTATTTCAATGGTACACCATTACGGTAATGGTATCTCATACATAAGATACACAATAAAATAACAACTTTTTTGTTATGTGGGTAGGCAGTATAAATGAATTTGTGTAGAGGTCGCAATTCTAACCTAACCGCCAGCGTGTCGACGACGTCACCCCGCTTGGCGGGGTGCCTCTTTCCGCTCTAGAGACACAAGCTAACCCTAACCTAACCTACCAAATGATACAATTGTTACGATTATTTACCGTTATTACCGTGCCGTTTTATTAATCGTATTTTGGTAAAATTTCATGACCCAAATAAATGTGAATTTTGTCTAGATTAGATTAGATTAGATACATTTATTTCATTTTGAAAATTGACGTCATTTTTTGAAAATTAAATAGCATGAATTCACAAAAAGATCGTCAGGGTGTATAAGAATAACAATAATATAAATGAAAGTCAAAAATCTAAATATGTACATTGCAAAACTGAAAAAAAACAAGAATAATAATAAGGAACAATTGAAATAATATTAAAATGGTACAAATCTCAAAGGAGTAAAATGTGTTTAAATGACAAATTATTAATAAAAGCTAGAGTATCCTAGATCTAAATAGTCAATGGTCAAAAAATTAGATATAAAAATAATGAGAAATTTTAAACAATATTCATAATAAAATAATAATACCATTTTAAAACTTTTTAGTTTTAAGTAGTTTTTAGTACCATTTTAAAACGAAAACATGTCAAATACACTATTTATACTTTGCCATAACATTTACTTGACTAAATGTTATTGTCTAATGTTTTTTCCACATTCAGCGGGTTCAAGCTCTGCTGCCCAGGGACTGCCCTGTACGAGAAGCATACTGCCGTTGGCTTTTGATTAAACTGGAGGAAGATCGTGTGTTCATCCGCTGCATTATTTGGAGCGATGAAAGTTTATTTTCGCGTAACGGTATGTGGAATAGGCGAAATGAACATATCTACGCCGAAGAAAATCCGTTCGAATACCGACATTCGGCTCACCAATATCGGTGGTCCGTTAACGTCTGGGCTGCAATACACGGGGATACACTAGTTGGACCTGTTTTTTTGCCTCCAACTTTGAACAGAGCTGAATACTTGGAACTTTTGAATAGGGAGATGCAGAATCACCTTGACGAGTTACCAGTGGCCGAGCGTAGAGAAGTATGGTTCCAGCAAGATGGTGCACCGGCCCATTCTGTTAATGAAGTGCGGCTAGCGCTGAACGACGAATTCGGATATAGATGGATCGGCCGGTTTGGACCGCATCGTTGGCCGCCAAGATCTCCGGATCTGACGCCTTTGGACTTTTTTCTTTGGGGGACTATTAAGGATATAGTGTACAAAACGGAGTGTGACAACGCCGAAAAAATGAGGCAAAGGTTAACCATTGCTTTCGACAGCCTGCGCCGTAGAAACGTTCGAGAGCTAATATTAACAAAGGTACATCGGCATACACTACAGCGCATTATTATGCACGGAGGCAACTTTGAACATAGAATGTGAATCAATAATTATTCAGTTGTAAATAAAGTAGTTATTGTTTGTTTGAAATTGTTTCCATTGCATACCTACCCACCTCTTTATCACAAAATAAACATTTTTGTGAACATATAGTGTCCATTACACTTACATGTAGGTAGATAGTACGTAGTAATAGTATTTATTTATTTATTTTATTTATTTATTTCCACACATACAATTATCATTACAGGCTGAGCCCAATGCGATAATGTAGCAACCAAATTATCTATTATAATAAAATAACTACTTAGGTATCTATTCAATATAACAAAGAGTTAATAATGCTATTTTTGTGAATTCACTCATCGTACATGAGAATAGGTCTACATGCGTGGTTATGAGGTTCAGGGCGGCGCCTCGCGCAGCAGCTTGGTGCGCCCGTGCGGCACGGCCAGCAGCCCGGGCTGACGGCGCGCCACGGTCGTGCGCGGAACATAAATACCCACCGACCCCAATATATCCGCATTGTATATCTTACCCCTAAGCAGCTTAAAGATATATGTAACGAGTGCTAGCTCCTTTCTGACTTTCAGTTGATTGTATCCGACCATGCCTAAAATAAACAATGACGGATACATCAGCGGATAAAACGGGTATACGCCATATTGCCTCATATACATATACCTAATAAACTTATTCTGTATCCGCTCTAACATAACAATATACTTTGCTTCGTGTGGAGCCCATATTTCAGCATTGTATTCTAGCTGGCTTCTAACCAACGCATTATGCAAAGATGTTATAGCCTTCATATTTGTGAATCCATTAGCCATCCGTAATACAAACCCTAGATTCCTGAATGCTTTTTTACAAATTTTTGAAATGTGATTTCGAAACGTTAACTCAGTGTTAAAACTAACTCCTAGATCCCTTACTTCTGTGACTCTAACCATTAAATCTAAATATTGACCGCCAGGGACAACTTAAGGTCATCTGCGAATAATAAACACTTGGCATCTTTTACTGTTTTAGGCAAGTCGTTTATCATTAATAAAAATTCGAAAGGCCCCAAATTGCTACCCTGACTTACGCCTGACCTCGTAAAATAAGGTTTCGATCTGTGCCCTTCATATTCTACATATTGCCGTCTGTCCCTCATATAGTCTGCAAAAAAAATAAGTAAGTGTGGGGTAAAACCGAAGCCTACCAACTTTGACAGCAACACGTCGTTATCGACGAGATCGAAGGCTTTTTTAAAGTCAAAGTAAGCAGCATGCTATGGAAACTTAGAACCTATTGCAAATCCAGATTTTGATTGAAAACGGTGCTGCCACCTACTCGGCAAGGTTCTAGGTAGCTGATGCTGTAGCGAACTAAAATATCAGTGTTGTTACATTCAAATATTTTATTTAATGTAGGGAGATTGATATGTGCTACGTAAATGAATATGAGGAGTGAAATAATGAGAAAAACCTGTAGTATTCAGGTTTTAATAAACATAAAATTGTACATTATTTGACATAATACACTAGGAAATATTGAATGACAGTGATATGGCAGGCCGGACTAAAATTAGAGGTTGACAAGGAAGGAGGTTGCAAATAGATCATATCACGTCAAGGAGAATAGTATATTGTATAATGGTAACACAACATTGTGTCTGCTTGACATAAGTATAATGTCGTTTTGCGTGAAATATGTTGACATAATTTGCATCAATAAATCCAATTAAATTTTTAATATTCAACGAAGTTTGTTTGTGATTTGTGCATTTATCTATTAATGGAGGACCTGGAAGGGCTATAGACACCGCTAGTCGACCGAGCGCGGCAGGCTGTTGAGAAATATCTAGGAAAATGTAGTACCTAGTGACCTTGGTTTTGGATGAGCGTGTCGTTTTAATGTTTCTTGCTTTATATTAATAATATGCTCCTTTCTATGCATGGAGTTACTAATGTATTGTTAATAACTTAAATAAATCTATGTATCCCTCACTTTTATGTTTGATTTCACAACCGTTTTATTACAAACATTGAAAATACTGATAAAAAATACGACCGAATTAGGTTCCTTCTTTTTTTATCGGTTGAAAAGTTTTGGGGGCCAAGGAACAGATGGCGTTTGCACGGAAGCATAAAATGCCTCAATTTGGTCGAGTTGCCCGTCTATCTCAGTATGTATATTGTAGCCTTTGGTAAGCAGTGTCGGCTTGACCCCCACTATCTATTATAGGTATTATCTGCGCTACGTGACTCAGAAGATTGCTGGCCGTACTTCGTGTCGGACGAAACCCGTGTTGCGCATCCGCGAGCTGCGCACTCACCTGCTGATATACTCGTTTGTGAATAGCCGATTCTAATACCTTTTCCGGTGTGGACAGAACCGCCACCGGTCTATAATCATCTGCCTTATCTCCTGATCCACCTTTAGGTACCGGTAGTAGGGTTGTCACTAAGAAGAACATTAATTAATTTTAATATTTTTACTAATTGTTCTTAACAAAAATCTAAACATTACGAATCGATTCTCCATCACTTGAACTAACCCCCCTTTGCGAGAAGGATCGTCGTGTCTTTCCACCCTGTATATACATTATGCGTACAGTCGAGGTCAAAGATATGTTTACACTTTTGCACCTTATCGCCCTGTAATCCATCGCCTCACAACATTCCACCATGTCTTGTTCTTGATGTCTATACCGGTCTTACCGGCACCGGCACCGGTATATCAGTCCGCGACCAATCGCTGCCACCGGCGCGCGAGCACTTAACACGCGTTTCGCAATAACAAGCTCGAGTCAAGTTATACATCGCGAAGATGTAACTGACTTGAGTATTTCTTTTGTATTGCGATATTCGGTATCTAAGTTAGCTGGAGTTTGTTTGGCGTATTTGCAAATAGAAACTTTGGTGTTTCTTGATGAGGAAGTGTTTTAAAGGCTTCTCATCAGGCCGTGTGGTTGTTTACCAATATCTCCATAGAGTGTTTAATAGAGATATACACTGTGGTCGTCTTTCGATTTCTTGGTTTAACTTTTTCACCGAATTTAAACATTTCAGTTGTTTAACGTGTAAACAGTGAATAGAAAAAACACGAATAGTGATGATATAATGATATAAGTAATAGATGATATAAGTAAGTGGTTTATAACAGTGACTACCAATTTGTGATCTTTATTTTCTCCCTCCTGGGACACTACCGCAATCAAAGATCTACACTCCTCTTTTTTATATGCGTGAGTGACACAAGTCGTCGAGTTGCGCGCGGCGCGCGTTGGGACCAAGTTGTGTTGGCCCCATTTGGGGAAAGAATGTTTGAGAGAGTAATTTCAGTCCGAGATTGCCAGTGCTTTGTGTACATCCCCAGGTGCGAGTGGCAAAGTCCTTACTTAAAGTGAGAAATAAAGTGTGATGTTAAGCACAAAGTGGTTGGTGCTATGGACGCTGTGGGCGGCGCGGCTGGCGCGGCAGCCGACGGCGCCGCTGCGCGTGAGCAGCGGGCTCGTGCGCGGGAGCGTCGCCGCCGACGGCTCGCATGCCGCTTACCTCGCCATGCCCTACGCCACTGCTGATAGGGACAATCGGTTTCAGGTGAGCTGAATACACAATCCCAAGTCTCAACAGCGCGGTTAGAACGGTCTGCGAACGGATGGGGTCTGGTCGTGCGCGAGATAGACTAGCGGTATCTTTTTAATTAGAACACCACGCGCATCTATTAACCTAGGCATCAAATTCCAGATTTATTTATTTATTTATCGTATGGCAAATCAGTATTTAGAACGATGAGATGATAATCTAATAAAATAACACTGTACAGGCAAACAATAGGCGATCTAATCGCTAGAGAGCGATCTCTTCCAGACAACTTTAGGGTAGCGGAAATCAAGTCTAACCAATACGATGGTAACCACTTACCATCAAGAGGGCCGTATGCTAGTTTGCCCGGTGGCAAACGTGTTGTTAGAAAAATACGATTCAAAGGTAATGCAGAGATACTTAATGAAACCTAGTAGCAATTATAATTGCTACATTGATACTAAAAATGAGAATAATACTTATACATACTTCAATATAATATGTAATTAAACATGCACAAGTAAAAAAAACAAAGTGCATATACACATTTGCGTATTAAAAGTAAAAAGTCAAAATCATTTATTCAAAATCAATTCTTAGAGAACACTTTTTGAAGGTCAGAGGTTAAACAATATTATATATAGTTCGTACGTCCTTTCGTACGCCTTTCTGACCAACTTCTCAATTTCTAGGGCTCATGTACCTCTCAAAGCAGTCTCGATTGTTCTTTTTCTTCCTGTTTGCGCAGCCCCTCGTCGATTTTTCGGCCCTGTTCCTGTTGTTGACGAGCTTGCTCTTGTTGTTGACGAGCTTGCTCTTTTAAGAGAACTAAGATGGCATTGACGTCCATCTCTTGCTTATATGGGGTCGGTGAGTCTGATGGGCCAGCGCCCGACGCAGAGTCCTCACCTGCTGCAACTCAGCTCCGGGTCTGCACTCCCTTCTGCTCGTTCTCACGTGATGTAGTCGACATTTTCTATCCCACTTCTGACACCAAATGGTACGTCCACGGGGTGGGTAACGTAATAGAAAATACACTTATTGATCACTAATTAAAAGGAATGCAAACTTTATTACAAAATTACTAATTAACAAGGCTTACTTAATAAATCAATTCACTATGACGCACTTTTCACTCGCTTCGCCTTGAGATTCGCACTGTTCGCAGTTTAATTCCAAACTCTCCTCCGCTGCGTTGGCGCGCGGCTTATATATCCGGAGCCCTTCGCACTAGAACATTCCGGAGAAATCTTGAATAATCGGTCCAAGCTCCAATTCTAGGAACGGCGACCCCTCGGTTCATGAAAGAGCGTCTAGATTGTTCGATGCTCGTTCGACCCGATGACTGGAACATTCCCGAATATGCTGTCCCTTTCTAGTTGTTTCTTTCACACACTTCTCGAACCATCTCAATCTAGATGTCTCTCTCTAATAGTGCTGTCTCCTTCATTCCTTCGAGAAATTTCGCCATATACTGAAGTGTACTTCAAAGGCCCATAAGGGGTCCTGAAAACGCCCGAATACGGGTTTTCAGCTTATTGCGCCATCTGATAGAGGTGGTCCTGAACGGACTGAAAACATGTTGCAGGTGCCTGGAAACAGCGGCAACTAGGGTGAATTTTCAATCTTCTAGTATGTGGAAGAGCCACCTCTGAAACGGCCTGAAATCACTTTTCAGCCTGCTGAAAACGCTTCTAAAGCATGAAAAATCAAGTTTGAAGTTTATACCACCGGCGCAACACTATAAACGAGTTCCACGCGGACGGAGTCGCGGGCAGAAGCTAGTAAAATAATATACAGAAGAAATTTTTAGAAAGACTCAGCCACAAAGTCGGAGAAAGTGTCATGAGAGTGACCATAATAATCGGATCCATGTAATTATTAGCATAAAAACTCGCCTTGTTCTCGACCAGAGTGAACTGGGTTTTGGAACGGTCGGGATTTTATAGCGTCCAAAAACCGCGGTTACCGAGCGCCAGTGTGCCACCATCGTAGTATAACAGTGTTCGTGTCGTCCACACAATCGACAGCGGCATTCTCGCACAAAGTGATTAAAAACTAGTAATGATATGTTATGCAGGGCCTCTATTACGCGATACATGTTACATTCAGAATCAATCCACATTCGTATAATAAATACGCTTTTTTACGCTTCTTCTACGCTTTAGTACCACGACTGATTGTGATAAAATTTGGTCTATAGTAAGTATCCTACTTTTGTTGACAGAAATTATTCCTTGAGGGTTTTAAATTGGCATTGGAAACGTTTTGTATGGGATTGCGATTACCTAAGGCGAAGTTGCGGGTAAATTCACGCCTATTTAAAGAAGTTGGTATCGCTCGCAAATGCAACGGCTAGGTAGTAGGTATCTCTTTTGCGGAGTTCCTGGGTAGGGGCCTCTGTGACTGGTATTACAGTTTCACCAGAGTACGAGTACCTAAGGAGGATTTAATACTTACTAATATTATAAATGCGAAAGTGTGGGGGTGTGTTTGTCCTTCTTTCACGTCGCAACGGAGCGTCGTATTGATGTTATTTTTTGTATGGAGATAGTTTAGAAGCTGGAGAGTGACATAGGCTACTTTTTTCACCGGGAAAACATCTAATTCCCACGGGAAAATTCAATATGTTACATTTTCCTATAACCACTCGGGCGAAGTCGCGGGCATCAGCTAGTCAATTTATAAGTGCGTCCCACTTTTTAACCGACGAAAAAAACGGAGGAGGTTCTCAAGTCAACGCTTATATATTTTTTTTATGTATGACCACGCATAACTTTTTACAGAGTAGTCCGATTTTGATATACCTCGAAGTTGGTCCCACATCAATTTTAAATAAAAATTTCAACCCTAAGGGTAGGAAAACAGGGGATGATTGATTGTTCACTTACTGATTGAAATGTATGAAACGAGCGTGTGTGTGTGTGTGTGTGTGTGTGTGTGTGTGTGTGTGTGTGTGTGTGTGTGTGTGTGTGTGTGTGTGTGTGTGTGTGTGTGTGTGTGTGTGTTGTGTTGTGTTGTGTTGTGTTGTGTTGTGTTGTGTTGTGTTGTCGTGTGAAAAACCTCACGATGAATGAACTTTAGACCTGTCAGTCTCTTGTGTGTGTAGACCTGCATTTCTGCTAAAGCTCGTTCATCGTGAGGTTTGTGTAATACCTTATGTGCATGTAACTAGTAATTAAGTTAGTAATTAACTAAAGTAAGCCACAGAAAATTTAAAAATAAAAACTTTTTAACAAAAAAATTAAACCGCCGAAAAAAACAGAAAAGCAGAAAATAATAAACCTTTTTTATTCAGTTTAATAACTAAGTTCTCAAACTATTGTAAGTATACCTAAGTATATATTTTAGTAATTATTTTGAGTTTTTAATTAAGCTTAATAACTAAGTTCTTAAATTAATCTAAGTGTACCTATGTAATTTTGAGACGGCGTCAAACAAACAATGAACAAAAATTACTCCAAACAAGTACAAGTTACACCAAATCAAATCTTTGTTCATTGATTGTTTGGCGCCGACTCAAAATTACTTAGGTACACTTAGATTAATTTAAGAACTTAGTTATTAAGGTTAATTAAAAACTAATTACAAAAATATATACTTAGGTATACTTACAATAGTTTAAGAACTTAGTTATTAAACTGAATAAAAAAGATTTATTATTTTCTGCTTTTCGGTTTTTTTTCAGCGGTTGAATTTTTTTTTTTAAAAGTTTTTATTGTTTTTCCTTCTCTCCTTTAACTCGAGTGGTAAGGTTGAGTGGTAGCGACAGAAAACTTGTACGAGCGTTAACGTTAAACCGTACATGATTGTCTTTTCAGTTCATTTTCTTTTGACTCAAAATGAGACGAGCTCGAACGGTAAATTTGGCAGATTTTTTACTAGAACGAACTAAACAAATGAAATACGGGAAAAAACTTTTTCCGACTTAAATGCTTACCGTACAATTCATATACAATGTTGATTCGCTATAAGCTGTGCGGGAATAGGGTCGCAGGCTTGCATAACGCTTACCACAAGTTTCTATTCGCCGTGCGATGACATCGTAATGCATATTAATATCTCATTAGTTATGGTTATGGTATGATACATATGTGGGTGAATAGAGGTTATGCGTTTACGTGTTAGACTGCGGAGTTACGGACCTATAAAATATTGTTTGTTTTGATATAACCTACATGTTTTTGAACTCGACGCTACGTCCTCCGTTATTGCACTGCCACTTCTTTTAGTCGGGCTAATATGTCCCATGGTCGGCCTGGGCTCGGAACGGTGTATACTGAGGATCATTCCTAATGGTCAATGACCCATGCTCGGGTCAGTCTGAGCTGCGTCTATATTTTGAGATAGTATTCACTTTGTCTTCTATCTACTTGTGATGTTATCTTGAATAGACGTTTGACCCAATATGGCGAGAAATGCTTCGCAAAATAGATAGGTACAAAATTAATAGACAGTCATTATTTATATCACTGTTCCAATGGTTGTTAGATTATCTACGGTAGCCCAGTGGTTCAGGCATGCGGCTGTCAAGTGGCGGTCGTGGGTTCGAATCCCGGCCCGTACCACTCAGTTTTAACTTATGTACGTAATATTTACCGTTAGCTTTTCGGTGAAGGAAAACATCGTGAGGAAACCGGTATTAGACCGGTTTCCTCACGATGTTTTCCTAGAAAACTAGACCTTATTGGGATTATCCCAATAAGGTCTAGTTTTCCCTCTGGGTTGGAAGGTCAGATGGCGGTCACTTTCGTAAAACTAGTGCATTTAGTAGATTTGGCATAGATCTTGGATTTAGCTGTCAAAGCGGACCCCGAGCTCCTGTAGGGGCACAACCGGGAACAACGGTAGGAGGGTGAAGATGAATGATTGTTAGTCTTAGTTTATTAAAACACCAATTTACAAGATAGATAGATGTAACCTATGCTATTGCTATACCTACGTCATTTATAGTTGCCACTCGGCAGACAGCGCCCAATGATAGCAAGCGCTGAATGGCTACATAAGTATTGCTGGATGAGAAACAAAGGAGTTCTACTCGAGTATAACTCCTCCTGGAAGCTATTCCAGAGGCCCTACCGCGAAACGAAAACAAAGATCGTTCGTGTATCTCCCTCCGTCAGTTTTCCGATAAGGCCCCAGTTCTAAACCCAACCCAAGAATCTCGATGGCATCACCGCAAATATACAGCCTTCTTATCTCGTATAATAGTTATTTTTTAATTCCAGGCCCCTGGACCCGCGCCAGCATGGGAAGGCATCTTCGAAGCAGATAGAGAGCACGTACGTTGCCTCCAGCGCTTTGATGTCAGGTACAACATCTTCAACGGCCTGGAGGATTGTCTCACCCTGAACATATACACCCCCCTAAACCCTACCGGCCCTCTACCAGTCATGGTCTTCATCCACGGCGGAGCGTTCCTGGAGGGCTCTGGCTCACCAGGATTATACGGACCAAGATATTTAGTTTCCAAGGGAGTTATCCTGGTTACTATAAATTACAGACTTAATGCGCAAGGATTTCTTTGCTTGGGAATTAAAGAAGCTCCAGGAAACGCTGGGATTAAAGATCAAGTAGCAGCGTTTAGGTGGATCCAGAGGAATATAAGAGTCTTTGGAGGAGATCCTGACAGTGTGACTCTATTCGGAGAAAGTGCTGGAGCGGCGTCGGTGTCTCACCATTTACTGTCACCAATGTCTAAGGGCTTGTTCCATAAGGCTATAATGCAAAGCGGGTCGTCCTTAGCCCCGTGGGGTCATCAGACATCACCTGTCAAAGTCGCCGCTTCCTTAGCCAAAGTCCTTGGGTATGAAACCGAGGATCCTCACGAAATGTATAAAATCTTCTCGGAGAAGACGGATTTGGAGTTGGTTACTCCTCGGATCCCTCGAGAGCATGGGAACGTCATTTACTCCGAAATGCTGGTGTCTCCGTGCGTCGAGAAAGAGTTTGAGGGCGAGGAGGCATTTATGACGGAAGAACCCTATGTACTCTTGTCTAGAGGCGAGTTTGTTAAGATGCCTGTAATGATAGGCACTAACAGCGAAGAAGGATACTTCTTAACCAGCTTTGAGAACAGCACAACACTATCGCAGATGGATTTCTCAAAAGCTTTGCCAAGAGATCTGAAGTTCCCTACGGAGGCAAAACGGCTTGAAATAGCATGCCGATTGAAGCAAATGTATATGGGTAATGACACAATTTCTAAAGCAACATTATATAAGCTCTCCAAGTACTACGGTGAACCGTTCTTTGTGTATCCTTCTATAGCAGAGACGGAACTCATCTTGAAGAGCACTGATCAGCCGGTTTTCAATTACGTATTCAATTATGCCGGATGGAAGAACTTGGCCAAAGTTTTTGCAGGTTTCTTATCAGCTCCCGGGGCAACTCACGTCGATGAGATCTTCTATCTGTTCGACCAGAAAGCGCTGTCGAATATGTTCGAGTGGAGAATGATGGACAAGATCACCACTTTGTGGACTAACTTCGCTAAGTTTGGGTAAGTGTGACGATTAGTGTACGGCCTAAGTGAGCCCCGCATGAAAATTCATTTATTTTATACTAGCTACCGCCCGCAACTCCGTCCGCGTGGAACTCGTTTATATCGTAGCTTCATACAAACTTTAACCCTTAATTTAATTAATTTAGGTGATGATTTCCGGGATAAAAACTATACTTTGTGTTTCCCGGGACTCAAACTATCTCTATACCAAAATTTAATCTAAATCGGTTTAGCGGTTTAAGCATGAAGAGGTAACAGACAGCCTGACAGCCAGCCAGACAGCCAGACAAACTTTCGCATTTACAATATTAGTATGGATGCACCCTGCAGGCACCGGGGCATGCACGTAGACCGCAAGGTCCCTCCCAATGCTCAACACCGTATGCCTAACAATTGACACGTATTGTTCACCTCTATTGCTTTGACATAAAATAGAAAGTGTCATGTATTGGGCCAGGGACGGGCACTGGAACGTTTACAATACCTTTAGTTCTCATTAAATATAACATTTGACTGGCCCATTAATTCGTTGTTTCCTGGGTTTTACAATACTGCCGAAGACGTGCTCGATGTATTAACCAAAGGAACGTCAAGATTTACCCGTTTTCTAGTAGGTAAAACCAAACTTAAACGGTCACTCTTCTTCTTCTGCCAAGCGTTGCTTCATCATATCAGCCGAAAGAAGTCCAGTGCTGGGCATAGGCCTCCACCAAAGAGAGCCACAATGACCGGTCCTGCGCCATCCGCCATTGTTACTATAACTAAATAAATAAATAAAATTATCATCATCATTGTCAGCCTATTTATATTAACCCGGTCCCGTGCTAGTATTAAGTATTTACATTTAATCTTTCAGCCGAAAGAAGTCCAGTGCTGGGCATAGGCCTCCACCAAAGAGTGCCACAATGACCGGTCCTGCGCCATCCGCCATTGTTACTATAACTAAATAAATAAATAAAATTATCATCATCATTGTTAGCCTATATTAACCCGGTCCCGTGCTAGTATTAAGTATTCACATTTAATCTTTCAGCCGAAAGAAGTCGAGTGCTGGGCATAGGCCTCCACCAAAGAGTGCCACAATGACCGGTCCTGCGCCGTCCGCCATTGTTACTATAACTAAATAAATAAATAAAATTATCATCATCATTGTCAGCCTATATTAACCCGGTCCCGTGCTAGTATTAAGTATTTACATTTAATCTTTCTACCAGTCTATATAATGTCTTGCTTTTAGTTACTATTCTCAATTATTTCCCCAACTGTTTCAGGGACCCAACTCCAGAAGCATCGAAGCTGTTGCCAGTAAGATGGCCGCCCACTAACAGCACGCACCCAGAGGCATTCGTCATAGACAGAGAAACGTCTACTCTCCCGTTATGGTCAACCGACTCGCTCAAGTACTGGCACGAGGTCTACACAAAGTACAGAAAATCACATAATAGTGACTAGTAAAGTGGTCATCTTGTTTTGACATATGTTATGACATTCCAGAAATGTTATATAGTGTCTCGATTGCGCCATTCTCGGACAGTTTATAGCGCGTTGGTGAAACCCGCTGGTCGAGGTCCAAACTCGCTTTGGGTTGGTGAGCCGTTGACGTTAGAATTAGTTAGTGATACACTCGCGGGCAAAGAATACGGGTCACCCTAAATTAAATAACTGCAAAGTTTTTAAAAATATTTAATACTTGTTATTTACATAATATGCTATTCTTTACAATACCGAACTGTATTAACAATTTCCTGGATCCTATCATAAAAATATCGATATCCAAAAATCACGATTTTTGCGATATCTCGCTCCGTTAACGTTGTTATTTTTCATGGGTTTTTACGAGTCCGATTTAAACCTGGTAACTTTATATTTTTTACTGTTATTAGCAGTTTATATGTAAAATTAAATAAAGATCATGACAGGATTAACTGTACAACCTCTTACGCACTATTTTAGGAAATATGACGGTATTTTACCGACCCGTATTCTTTGCCCGCGAGTGTATAATGTTAAACATGATTTGTGGCCATTCCAAAAGTATACTCGGTTCTGAGCCCCTAGGACACTCGACTCTCCATACAAACGTAGTTTGGTTCCCATTAGAAAACCGCAGTTTTTCATACTAAACTTCGTTTCTCTCTATTTTTTTTTAATGAGAGCCAAATTACGGTTGCTCGTGAGCCAAGCCGACTTGTGTCAAGCTTCCTCGGGACTCTTTATTATTATTCAATTAGTACCTCTTCTTTCTCCCGCCTATTGTCCCAATTTATTTGGGGTCAGCCCTCTTAGTATTCTTGCGCCACATAGTGCGATTCTGGGTTGTCTCTTTGCGTGTGTCAGTATCTCTCAGGTCATTGTATATTGTTTGTAGCCAGGTCATTTGTGTTCGTCCGCGGTCCCTCTTTATTCAATTAGTACCTATTACTATGTATTACGTAAGCCTTGGTTGCCATTTCACAATTTTTTTTACTCTAGTTAACATGATTCCGTTTATGTCGAACATCAAACATTCGTTCCTCATTGGCAAATATGTATGTACTCATCGCCGGACCGATCTCGGCCACGGCGACTGCTTCAACTCCGGCGTTGAACTCGCTCATGCGCTCTGGTGTGGCTCTTATTTACGAAGACCCGAGTACGCAACGGGCACGTGAGCACACCATTCACAAAATTAAAGCTGATCGCAGCAGGTGGTCGGGTTTTCAGCTCGTCCCGTCTAATATCAAGTTCTTTACATTGACGGGATTCAAAGATTGTTGATGTTTTCTTTTTAACTAAAGATCTCAAAAAACATCATCATCATCTCATTTCTGCTTAATAAACATTCAATGTTAAAAATGGGGTAGCGCATTATTACTAACGATTCTCAATGTAACTTGAGACGTTGGTGCCGTTTCAGAAGTTGTAATAGCTTCGCGGTAGATGTCGCTACGAGCCTCCCTATGGTGTAAATATAATAGTGGAAGGGATTGAAAGATTCGTCGCCATTAGCGGATCCACGGTAGCTCAATTGGCAAGAGCGATGGACGGATTCCAGATCTCGTGGGTTCAAATCCCGCTCGTGGCGAATAATTTTTCAGGAAATTCGTTCGGGGACGTTTCTGCTTAATAAACATTTAATACTAAAGATCTCCATTCCCGGCGGTTGGCTGCCTGCTCCCTCTGCGGAGGGTCAATTTCGCAGTTCTTCATGTGGCGCTTAAGCACATATTATCCTTATATCTGGCTTCTTAATGGCCTCACTGAAAATCAGCGTCACGGAGCGCGTCTTGTGGCTCGCTCCGTGACACCAAGCTGCATCAGTGAGGACCTTTTAGCGTAATATTATGGTTAAATTGTATGCAGTTACTTTTGCTTTTATGTACCAAAATCTTTACGCTAATAAAATATTCTCTTTCTTTCTTTCTTTAAAGAGAGCAAATATGTATGTAAGTGCGAGAGAGACAAATGATTTAAATCGGAGTCGGACATGGCATTCGTGCTACCGATGCAGATAAAGTACTACCGTCAGTAAGTGATAATTATATATTAAATGTAGAGTAGGCGTGTAAGTGTTCGACACTTTCATTCAAATAATTGCCACTCCGTTGTTTACATTCATTGCTGGGAACGGGAGATTTACCTTATAGCACTGCTATCTAAAGTTGCATTTTGTTCCTTGTCTTTCGCGAGTGATAACTCATAAGTGTGAAAATACAACTTGGCTGTAGCCATGCTAATTAAATTAGTAATAATTACTTAATAATAGTATTGGAAGAAATGTTATCCGAGTTTAGCTAGTCCTAGTTTAAAAGTATTTAGTTAAGTACCTACATATTAAGGTGAACGTACCACTGCTCGACTGCTGTAATACTTCACACCTTCGATCTTAATAAATACCCGTAAAGGGTTAAAATGGTGTCAATTATTAGAATAAAACTGTCAAGCATGGGTCGCTTACATTATACAATGTTCGCAGAAAGGATGCATAATATATACACAGAGCAATAATATGAGTTAATAATGTAATTGATGACTTTTCCCCTATGGCATTAAGAGGGTTACCTTTGGAATACTACGTACCATACAAAAAGGGAAAACGTTTTTCCACTTCTAAATACTTTCCAATCTCAATGATTTTTTAGTACGTTATTGACACATTGAATGATTAGGTTTATGAGTTTTCTTTATTTCAAAATTTGCAATAAATTAAAATTTATAGGCACCTATTTTTTTTTTAAGCGAAATCTATTACTTAACTAGAAGCGATCGACATGAAAATCAAAGTGATTTGTTAAAATTTAGTTAGTGGAAAACGTTTTCTCCCGAAATGGAAATCATATAAAAAGTACCTATTGTCAGTCGCGAGCTGCTAGCTATACTTCCCCCTTAAGGTGCATCATAGACTGCCGCCGAGTCCCTCTGCGGCGTGCGGAGTCGCATACACGTCGGACGGAGGTGCGGGTGCGGTGAGACGTTTTTAAGATGTCCGAATGGCCATACACAGCTTAACTATCTTCAGAACAATGCTTTTGTGCCCTATGTTAACTTTGGCTACTACTTATCAGTTAGAAGAACGATAACAAGATAACGCATCGAATAACGCAACGAAGCTACCTTTCGATGCGAGCTATGTACAGTCAGCCGCAGAAGTTGCTAAGCGGTTCTAGTGCTCAAAATGATCTACACACCTACTCTAATGTCAGGGGAATAAGGATCTGCGTAGTACTCCAGGCAAAATACGGTTTTGAAAAACATTAATTTATAATAGCGTTTTTTTGTTAATTTAATTTTAATTTTTAATTTTAAGATGATTTATACAAGGATCCGGCAAACTTTCCACCCGGAAGTAATTATGTAATATAAAAAATATATATCCGGAAATAATATATCCGTTATACATCAAAAATAAGCTATTATAAATTATTTCCCAAAATTGTCATTTTTCCATACAAGTGGTCAGTTCATTGACTGGACTATAGGTCATTTTCAGCGTGTTCTTTTGCATAGCTACTTCTGATGCTGACTGTTTGAGGTTCAAGTTGCAATAATAGGCCATAAGTAACGATTGCCAGGTGGTTTTTGTATACAAACTGAGGTAGGTGCATGCCAGTGTATGCAACGTTGCGAACCGTAGTCGCTCCGCACGGCACGCCGCAGCGGGTCGCGGCGGCAGTGTGTGATGCGCCTAAGTTCGCCTTTACCTACGTAAAGAGTACGAAAATAAATTAAATGACAGGAATACGGGTGTAGACTCAATTATTATTACTCTAAAAGAAAGGGTTTTGGTGAAGTAGGGCACAGCGAAATGTCATCCCGCTCGAATTTGGAGCAGCCCAACTGGGGAAGTACCTCCGCCTTGCAGAAGACCACAGCCATAATAACACTACTACTTGCTCTGTAGTAAGTAGTATTGTGTTCCTGG
This sequence comes from Epinotia bilunana, assembly GCA_947049275.1. Classification (NCBI taxonomy): domain Eukaryota; kingdom Metazoa; phylum Arthropoda; class Insecta; order Lepidoptera; family Tortricidae; genus Epinotia; species Epinotia bilunana. The sequence goes on along the minus strand of OX346269.1, from coordinate 20,493,537 downwards.
AGGTGAGCAAGGTCGCCAGAGCTTCCGATGATGCGTTGTGTTGAGAGCGAGGGAATTTGTTCCTTAAGCTGTCAACACGGAGAATCCTCAAACATATCAAGGGTCGGCAACGCCCAAGTTACTCCTTTGGAGTTGCATGCGTCTTTAGGCTGCGGTGTCCGCGCCGTCAGACGCCGCGGCTGTACGCTTGTTTGCCACCGTAAACCTTTACCGATTATTTTATTTAGTGTCTACACCCTTATTGGTAAACTGCTGCTGTTAAAAGCCAACTGTTGCTAGAGTTGGAATGATACTAATACACACCTTTTATTCTAACTATGACAAGTTGTTGTAACAAATTGCTAGGTGTGTAAAGCTCCGTGGCCTCTTTAAACCCACAATTATGACCAACAAATAGTTTCCTTATCGTGAACTAAGCGAGAACACTCTTACATTAAAACTTCATTCAGAACAAAAGTTATACCATTTTCAACCTTAAGCCTTGGATATAAGATCCACGGAGGATACGTATCGATGCGACGGTACTAACATTTTGCCCAAATGTTAGTCTTACCGTCTTCCAAAGCGAAATCGCAGCACATACAAATCTTAAGTTAGTAACTTAACTAAGCTGAAAACTGGACTTGGTTGGATAGTTTTTATATCAGAAATCATCCCTTAAGATGGTAGAACTTTGTTTGGGTCGGCGATAATTGAGGTTCCGCCCACAATAATTGAATGGCAATCAAGTTCTACGCGGACGAAGTCGCGGGCAACAGCTAGTAATTTTATAATGCTTGAGTGGCAGGACAGAGGACACTGTTTGAACTTATTTTATTTTACCGCTCGCTCGTCCCTAATATACGCGGACCAAATTATTTATTTATTTATTAGGCTCACACAACAAATTACAGTCATACATTGGGGACATTAAAAGCTTAGTGTCTAGATCTGGACTACAATTCTAAACAGTGTGTGCACAGAAAGATTAATAACTTAGACAAACTATTCACTAGATGGAATTACATATGAGTATTGCCCAACTTACAGGGATAGGCAATGTGGCAATTATGGCTCGCCAATGGATAATTATTATGCTTTACGTTTCTATTCTATTCTACATTTAGCTCACACAACTATTTTATGTCTTCTTTGCTATACTAACTTTATTAAAGTGTAGGTAGTGTTAAAGTTAATTCACTCTTAAATGCAAGCGGTGTTTACCTGTGATTAGCGTATAATATAAATAGATTAATAAAATAAACAATATTTATTTCAGACCGGGGTTGATAAAGTAATAAACGACTTAAAGACTAACGTAACAGTAGGCAATAAATAAACAATATACTATTTTTTTATATAATAATTTATGCTTGATTTGTTAGTGTAAACAATTGTTGGTGAACCAAATTAATAAACAAAATAGTGCCGGTATCACCATAAAGCGACTTGCTGACTTGGCGGGGCGGAATCGATATGCGATATTTTCTACAGATGTCCTCACTTGTCGTTATACTGTCAGTATTAAATGTGTGCAATAGCAATATTATACGCGGGAGCGGGACGCACATCCCGCGTCAGTCAGGATAAACTCATTTAAACTCGACTGTCAGTCTTTTTTTTATTTTTTTATACAACGACGGTTAGGTGGCAAACAAGCGTACGGCCCGCCTGATGGTAAGCGCACACCGCAGCCTATAGACGCATGCAACTCCAGAGGAGTAACATGGGCGTGGCTGACCCTTGATATGTTCGAGGATTCGCCGTGTTGACAGCTGAAGGAACAAATTCCCTCGCTCTCAACACAACGCATCCTCGGGAGCTCCGGCGACCTTGCTCCCAGGAACACAACACTACTACAGAGCAAGTAGTAGTGTTATTATGGCTGTGGTCTTCCGCAAGGTGGAGGTACTTCCCCAGTTGGGCTGCTCCACATTCGAGCGGGATGACATTTCGCTGTGCCCTACCTCACCAAAGCAAAGCCTACACAGCAGACAGACAGCTTACTGATAATAGGCACTGTTGCAACGCAAGTGCGTTGTTTTGAACTGTACCTGTAGGTCAAGTGAAAAAATATGTACCGAAGCCTTAATCCGCTGACATAAGAGCGATGGGACATATTTTTACACTTGTCTGTATATATGAAGTCAAATGACTGCTCCAGCCACGTATATACAGCGCGGAAATCTTAAAACTGCCCATTCAGTTCGACCGCTCCCGTAAGCCGCTTACGGCCCTTATTAAACCCGCGAATGAATGGAGCGAACGAGTAACCGAGTGAATGGACCTGTCCCGCTTAGCGCGCCTGAAATATGCGGTAAATAGGGGCTTGGTGGCGATCTGCTTTTCTATCTCAGGTACAGTCAAGCTCATTAATACTACTCATTCCATAAAACATTCGAATTTTAAAAGACAAAATCCTCTACGTTTTTTCGTTTATTTAGGTCAAGCTTCTGCCCGCGAGTCCGTCCGCGTGGAACTCGCGTTTATATCGTAGCTCGATACAAACATTCATCCCCCATTTCACCCCATTAGGGGTGATTTCGGGGATAACAGCTATCCTATGTCCTTCCCCGGGATTCAACCTATCTCTAATATCAAATTTCATATCAGCGGTTCAGCGGATTAAGCCTGAAGAGGTAACAGACAGACAGACTAACTTTCGTATTTATAATAGGTACTAGCTTCTGCCCGCGACTCCGTCTGCCTGGAACTCGTTTATATCGTAGCTCGATACAAACTTTCATCCCCATTTCACCCCCTCAGGGGATGATTTCCGGGATAAAAACTATTCTATGTCCTTCCCCGGGATTCACCCTATCTCTAATATGAAATTTCATATCACTCGGTTCAGCGGTTTAACCCTGAAGAGGTAACAGACAGACAGACAAACTTTCGCATTTATAATATTAGTATGGACATCAAAGGGAAATACTATACTTACTAGTTTTACTTATTTCGATGATTAAGCGCTTTTACGCAAATATGTATAACAATACTAATATGTTACCTATTGCGTTTCAAAATCGTTTTTCTTGAAATCTCATGACGTTTAAAACAAGATTTGTCTAATTTTATCTGGAATAGGGTATAAGTATTATGTTCCCGAAGGTTCAAAAATAGCAATTGATCATCCCTACGCCCTTAATAATAAAGTCGTGTTCACATGTTTTTCATCACTTTACCCGTACAACGCCAACACAGTTAACTGACCACCCTGTATTTATGTATATTGAACCTTAGTCCAATGAACAAACATAAAGTTTACGGATGGTCAGTTAAAAGTGTTGTCAATAGTACTCACTCACATACCGGGTGTTTTTATTTATTTGCTTTAACTTCGACACGTTGCTTGGTACATTTATATAAGTTATCCTGTATATTGGTTTAACGGTATTCGAAAAACAATTTTTTTTTCAGGCTTAATACAAAATTATTTAATATTTACTTGCATTGACAGCTCATTAATAAATTTAGCTCACTGGTAGTGCAATTGCTTATTACGTACAGTCAGCATCAAAAGTAAATGCACAAACGAAGACGTCAAAAGTCTTTATTAAAAGGGAATAAGAGCTTTTGACGCCTTCGACTTGGTTATGAAGTAAGAAGATTTTACACTGGTTTAACTTAAGTAAGTGATTAAATTTCGATTTGAAATATTTTGAAAACGGTGCGAGTTAGGACATACCTTTCTTTGAGAAATGATCTACATAAGATGTTAAGAAAAAAAAATTACCCTAAAAATTAAAGCAAATGAATAAAAACACCGTCTTGTGCATTCTTAGTGCACGTTTTTTTTGAATGATATATTAAATTGTTTCGCACGATTGGCGCTTCCGCGCAATATTATGCTACTTGGGCAAATGTAATACTTACTAACTATATAGGTACCGAGTAGTAAGTAAATCTAGTCAACCGCATACCGATTGCGCCCATCAACTGCAAAAGTAGCCTCAAAAGTAAATAAACCACGGAAACCCACGCCAAGCTGCCAAATTCGTCGCCGGTCGAAAACAATAAAGATTAAAACACTACGTAAAAACGGGGAAAAATCCGGTAAATGCCGTAAATCCGGGTGAATACCGGTTATCCGGCCGGTGTTTACCATAAGCCGTGTTATCGGCGGGCGCACGCCGTATTTACCGGTTTAATGCGCGCCGCACCCGAGATGACGAGTGCAGTATTTCGAGCCGCATACGTGTATGTGTATATGTGTGTTTGCAGTCATTCACTTACTTTTACTGCGTATAGACTGGCAGAACCCATGGCCGTTGGTGCGGAAAGGTTCTCGAGTGGCGACCACGTACCGGAAGGCGCAGCGTGGGGACCTATAAGGTGAACTGAAGACCTGGTAAAAGTCGCGGGAGTCCGCTGCATGCGGGTGGCGCATGCAGGACCGTTCACTTGCACTCTTTGGAAGGAGGCTGGACATAGAGTAGTGGACGTCTTTCGGCTAATATGATAAGACCGGCCACGTAGAACATTTTTCTTAAGAGTCCGCAGTAAGCTCGATTCTCCAACGTAGTTACGCTCTCATTTTAAAACTACGTTTTGGATTGTAACGAAACTTTGCATATACAATGACATGAGGTATATCTATGTCTGTAATTAGTTTATGTAGCTTCAGATACCATAGTAAAAAAAACAGCGAATTTAAGTTTTTCATACAAAACTTGTTTTTGCTGAATTTCGTTTGTTTTATAACCTGGAACCATATAAACTAATTAAAGACATAGATATACCTCATGTCATTCTATATGCAAAGTTTCGTTACAATCCAACACGTAGTTTTAAACTAACTACGTTTGTATGGGAAGGTGAAATTCGGCCGAGCTTACTGCGGACTCTTAATGTCTTCCATCAGGCCGCCATTTTGGAATTCAGTACAAGCGCTGGCCGCAGACTATGCAAAGGCACTCCTAGGACCTGTTTCACTATGCTTACTTACTTACTCCTCTGGCGCAACGGCCCGGAGTATGTCTTGGCCTCCAATACGAGTGCACGCCACTGATCCCGATCTTGAGTGGTTCCTCGCCAGTCGCCAGCTTCGAGCTCGCGAAGATCTGCATCCACCAATCAACCCACCGATATCTTGGGCAACCAAAGGGACTTCTTCCTATAATCTCGTAGGCTCTGTTAGCTGTCCGATCGTCTCCCATTACGGCCTTATTGTTAGTTTTTAGGGTTCCGTAGTCCACAAGGAACCCTTATAGTTTCGCCATGTCCGTCCGTCTGGCTGTCCGTCTTCGGCTTAGTTCAGTAACCATTACTACTAGAAAACTGTGATTCGGCATGGATATATGAATCAATCACGCCGAAAAAACAGTACAATACAATTTGGAAAAATATTTTTTTTAGGGTAACTCCCCTACGCCAAAAGCGGGGATGTAATTTTTTTTTCTCGTCTAACCCATGGTGTGGGGTATCGTTGGATAGCTCGTTCAAAAATATCATGGGTTTTTTAAAACCATTTTTCTAATCAGTAATTCTTTTGCGGGATATTGGGCTTTAAAGCCCTAATTTTAGTTCGAGTCATGTGTCCCCATCCCCCTGCCGGCTAAATGGCTACTACTGGGGATGTGAAAAAAATCGTGGTAGTAATACATATAATGAATTTAAAAGAAAAACTATCACGAACAAGTAGGCATAAGTAGTTACCGAGTAATAGTCGACCAACATAATGAAAGAAAGAAAGAAATAAAGAAAACATTTATTCGTGGACAAAACAATGAGTATACAAAACAAAACACAGTAAAGTAAAATTTGCTTTAATGTGTAATTGAAAAGGCCAATTTTCGTACAAATTCGGCCCAACACGCACTTGGCCGGTTTTATAAATAAAATAAAAAATAGCAAACATAAATGAAAGATTGACGATACTTTCCGAGCATTTTCGTAATTAAATGTTTGTCTGCTGCTAATGAAAAAACAATTAATTTTCACTGTTGTCAAATACCCTATTATTGCTTGTATTGTTTATTTGTAGCATCGAAAGCAAGATGATTGAGTGAAAGTATATTGCTTCTAGCCATTTATGTACCTACATAAAAAAAAAAAAAAAAACGTAAAACTTTCTTTGTGTGCGTGTCGTTAATGTCATTAGTCAAAAAGTATGAACAAGATGTTACTCATTTATATTTTGCTAGCTGCCCGCCCGGCTTCGTCCGCGTGTAGCAAAGGGCAAACCTGCGGTATAAAATATAGCCTATAACCATCCAGAAAGTCCATTCTAGCCGCCGGTGAGAGAATTTTTGAATAAGCAGTTCCGCAGAGATTACTTACCTGTTAGGGTGGTCTTTAAAAACCGAAAATTCGAAATTTTAATGAGGCACCCTCTTTTATTGTTCTGATACGTGAAAAAATTACGCAAGTATGTTTTTATTTTTGTTTTTGGATAAGATTGAGGGGTCGCGACCGATTTTTTAACTTTTAAAGGTTTGCGTTTCTCCATACTGTTTTTTTTTATCTACTTTAATGAGCTACATTTTAATGATAGGAAATGAATAATCTTATTTGCGCATTAAAAGAATCCACATAAAATTGCGACCCTCGGTCACGCATCTTTTCCTATTTTACAAGCTTTTATTTAACTTGCAATGTAGGTAACTATGTTTTGAAGCAGATATCTTCAAAACCGATTGAGCTGAAATTTTGGGTTTAATTATAGTTTGGATGACAATTCAATATTATTCGATACATCGAGCTGATCTGATGATGGAGACAGAAGGTGGCCATGGGAATTCAGTAGGTACATTAACAGACGTAACCCCGTGAGTTTTGGCTCGTCAGGATCGTCTCAACGAGTAGTTGATGACGGACATGAAGTAGAGTTGGCAATAAAAGCTTGTACTTACCTCGCACAGCCCTGTTGGGTACTCGCCCTTACAATAACTACTGAAGGTACACACATGCATAGGTATATGCTGGAACTAGATGACGGACTAAAACCGATTTGCATTAACTGCCGCGTACGAATGACGCTTAATGCCGACAATACGAGGACAACGTCTTCTGTCATCGTGTCGCGACTGTTTTATAGTTAAGTTCAACCCATCTTTGTGTGTGGCTGTACTGTGCACACAGCCAGAAGCTATCACCGAAGAATATGGTGGAAGACGGGTACACTACATAACTCCGAAGAGTCATTAGTTATCTGCACGGCTATCACGCGACGGCGCGCGAGCTCTCTCGATTTTTCTCGCACAAAAGGTATGGTGCGAGAAAAATCGAGAGTATGTCGCGGCCGTCCCATGATAGACGTGCACCGTGCAGGTGAGCAGGTATAGTCAAACCTAAATAAATAGATTACCTATATTTCGAGCGGTGCTGCCCAATGCTGACTATAGCAACTATACTACTACTAGCTACTTATTCAGCCCGTCCGCTGTCACTCTCAGGAAGTTTTCAGCGTCATATAGAGCAGCCAAGGTAGCCAAATATTTCGGTACACGTCTTTATTACTGTAAGAATAAGGGTGTGCTACGAAATATTTGGCTACTCTGGCTGCTACTAACTATATGACGCTGACTGTATTGTCGATGCGGTGCAATTTCCAAATTGAAGGTGTAAAAATTGTAAAATAGTGGGTCAACAGCGACCTCTGCACGGCTATCATGCGACGGCGCGTAAGCTCTCTCGATTTTTCTCGCACTATCCGTCTCTCACTTATTAGAACACTTAGAACAAGAGGTATAGTGCGAGAAAAATCGAGAGTATGTCGCGGCCGTCTCATGATAGACGTGCTGGGTAGCAATGCACCAACGAGAAATTTTATTTTCTCCGCAAAATCGCAGTTTCTACGTGAAGAGTTCTCGGTAATTTTATAACATTATCCTTACAGAATTAATTGTCTCAACGGAAAGTTGCCTTAAGTTCTTGTACTTAAAAGTTTGCAGAATATTCTCAGAATTTTCCTATCTTTTTGAGAATAAGCATTCAACCTCTGCGACATTTAGGTACTTACCTAAATCACAAGACCCATGCGTCTTAAATGCACCCCTATAATCACTTGCAAAGATGTATGTTTGTAATGTTTCATCTGCCCTACGGTTCTGATCTATGGCTGCGATACGTCCAACTTTATCGCCACGGAAGGCCCACTGAGCCCATATCGGTCCTGGCGGGGATGGACCTGCCCCGGATTTAAACCAACACCGCTTAATGTACGCATGCTCTAAACAGATAAAAATGGTGTCCATATATCGGTGTGTATTAGGATAGACAACTTTTGTATTGACTGCTTTCTTTTTAACCCCCGACGCAAAGAGAGTGGTGTTATAAGTTTAACGTGTCTGTCTGTGTATCTCTGTATCTGTGCATGTGTGTCTGTGGTATCGTAGCTCCCAAACGGATGAACCGATTTTCGTTTAGTATAAATATAGTGTTGTGTCATAGATAATTTTATCCCCAGTGTTCTTAGCCATATTTCATGAAAATCTGTTCAGCCGTTTTGAGATATTGGACTTTGAAATGAAAAATCCGGGGGGTTTTCTAACTCTCCGTAGGACCTAGGGCCTGTCGCGGAAGAGTGCTTCGGCGTGGCCGACACCATGGTGCCATGTTGGAACACCGTGGGGTGGACGGTACTCCAGGCGGCTCCCGGGAATCCGTCATACCCGCTCTGGCTTCCCCATCAGACGGGCGGGACGCGTAAAAGCATTTCCACGCGAAAAAAAGGTTAAGTATCTTATTTATCTGATATAAATGTGGTGGCCGTCGCTATTTATATGGATGTTCTGAAGAATCAGTGAACAAATACAAGTTACACCCCCGAGGTGCCCTGCCTTCATAAGCAAGACCTTCCTCTTCATACGAACTCAAGGCTCCGATCTGATACAATTACGTCCCCGACCCCACCGACGCTATTAAACTTCCCGAACTCCCAGAGTGCGTTCGTAACTTTGTAAGAAAGATGGAGAATATTGCCACATACACATGACACTAGCTGCTGGCACATTCTGCTTTTTATCCTGCAAAAATGCCTGCCTTTTAAAAACACTTCAAAGTTATCTTCATTCATTAAAGCAAAGTGACGTAGCACGTTTTAAAATAGCAAATTCGCTTTCCTCTTCAAATATCTTTGTCCCGGACTGATAGGGTGACAGTCCACAGCTCTCATATTGCGATATTTACTACGCTAGCCGCAGGTAGATAACCGGAGTTATGCGGGTCCGAATGGGACATTTTTGCACCTACCGGGGCTGGTGGGGCAGGAGCGGGGCGGCAGCGGACGGGTTAATGACATGTTTATGGAAATGCAGAGAGTGTTTTGGTGGTCGATACACAATATATGCTGTTTTAGATGTTTTAATGTGCGGTGTATTTTAAAATTTTATTATAGTCGAATTATAGTACAAAGATGGACGTGACAGGATTTGTTTCAGCAGTTACCCCATATCGGGCATACTACGATTTGTATTATAGTTAAATAAACTACCTTACAGCTAAGATGCTAAATATTCTCTAAAGTTATAAAAAGACAAGAAGTAGCTATTTTTACCTCTCAAATATGATATCATGTGATGATTACCACTAGCTTCCCATTGAAACGCTCATAACTTAGCGGTACCTGGATACGATCGTGGGAGTCCAGTTACGTTTAACTGGCTTCTACCCGATTCCCCTAGACTTGCTACACCCATGGCAATCCAGGGGGCGGTGCTATTGACACCAATTGCATTTTAATCCTCCCGCTGACCGCTGTCATTTCGTTCTTGGACCACGGCAACCCATTCAGCCGCCGGTCAGATTTGTGGCAGAACCCTCGTGATAATTCCAGTTTTTAGTTTATCTCGACAAGGGTCCTAATGACCGGTTTAAACTATAATGTGGGACTTTAATAATATAATAATACATGCGCAAGTCAGGTACAAGGGTTGCCATGTACAAATACAAGTTAATGTCAGGTTCAAGTATATTTAGACCCGTCGCTTATTAAATCATCATAAATTCATTCGGCGCGAGTCTGCGGCGACTGGGATGTGGCCAACAAAGGTATACTTTTTAGCCAAGATGTTGAATTTGTAGAGCGTGGTAGTGGTAGAGTTACGCCGTGTGGAGTATGGAGTACGCCGACAGCTGTATGAGCGACGAAGTCTTGGCATCACTTTCCATGTAATGTTTTTATTTTTAGTGGGATGTATAACTTGCTACCTATTATCCAGAGCGAACGAAGCGAACGAAGTGCTATGTTACATCTTGGGGCCATAATTCGTTTGTCCGGCTGTCCGGCTGTTCTCCTCTAGAGGTCGCATTTCTCAACCGATTCTCGTGAAATTTTGAGGGCAGGTTCGTTAATTATATAGCTTTTCTTGTCGATTCACTTTTTCTAAATTAATTTAAAAAAGGGCTCTGGTTTTTACATCTCACAGAGCCACGAGTCTAATTGTGGATCCACTGATAAAGCTATAATTTATGGCACACAGCAAGACCCTAAATTAGTTTTTAAAAGCAACGCCTGCATGACTTATCTTAGCACTGTTACTTCCTGACCATTCCCAGACGCAACGCTGCTGTAGGCGCTTTTGATAAAACAGCTGCGGCATCGCGCCACTATTAAAATTTTCATGTCAAAGTTTTTTACGACATAAAAGTTAATGAATTCTGCTGACGAAGTTGGGGAGGGCCTAAAAGGACCCGAGAAACTGAAGTGTTTGATGGTGTAGTGTAGCTATGGGTTCACTATACCTACCTGCTTTATCTTAATTGTAGGTCAACATACATATAAGTTAGTGGCATAGGTATTAAACGATTGTTAGGATTAAAATGTTTAAATGTCGAATTTTCATTTCTTGTAAATTTAATATTTGTGTGTTTTTTTATACTACGACGGTGACAAACAATCTTACGGCCTGCATGATTGTAAGCAGATACCCTAGCTTATGGATGCTTGCGACTCCAGAAGCATCTCAAGCTCGTTGCCGACCCTTTATTAATTGGATTATTCGTTGCGTGTGTAAGAAAGAGACCACAACTATTTCTTTATCTTCAGAGGTAGGGTAATAAGTAGGTACCTTTTAATGTTCTAACGGAACAGTCTACGTATGCACGACAGTTGCCAATTAGCATACGGCCCACCTGGGTCCCCCCCACTTAACCTAATATCGTTAGTGCTAATTTAATTACACCTACCAACGTTCTATATAATTTTCATTAGCCCTAATATTCAGCTAACTGATCTTGTAAGGCATAATTACTTGCTGGGCCTAATTTTATACCTTCTAATCTTTCCTAATACTAAACATCAAGTGTGCTGAACTAATAATGATTTTTCCTAATGATTAATGTGATTACTATGTTTACTGAACACTACACCTAATTTCGTCAACTTAACTTTTGCTCTAATGTTTCACTAGACCTAATGCATTAATTTTTCTTCAAAACAGAATGAAGATTTGGGTTTGTGATTTTAGAGACATAGCTAATAAGGTGTAGTCATTATTAGGCAATAAAATATTAGGCCTAGGAAAAAAATCGGTTAAATAAAAATCTAATTTCTAATGACCGAATACTCACTAAAACTAATTAGTTTTAGTGAGAATTCGGTCATGAGAAATTAGACCTTATGAAAATTGGGGATGCTGCCATTAGGGCTAATTAATAATTAGGACTAGTGAAATTAGCCCATCTAATGGTAACCAACCAGGCACCAGAGGAGACACAAAGCGCGTTGATTTGAGGAGTGGTTATGTCGACAGTTAGATATTAATGCAAGTACCATACCATAGTTTAAATAAAAGTTCTTCTATACTCTCTTTACTCACCACAAGGAACACAACAGCAGATATAGGTACCTAAAGAGCAAGTAAGTTTAAGGGGGACAACTGTTACTCGCGTCCGCAGGCGTGTCCCCTCGGTGGTGCTAAAGAGTGACAAACTATAAAGGCGAAATAATGTATACCATATGATTAAATAAATAAGTAAGTGTAAGGTCTATAAGCGTAACCTGCTAAGATTGAATAATATCCCTCTACCTACATACCTACCTACGACTCTGTAGAGTAAAATCTAAAACACAGTATTCTCAAATGTAATTTCACAGGAAAAGTGAGGACCAAAAAAAGAGCAATACGCAGCAGCAGAATGCAATATAGTAAATGCGCAAAACCATCTAGATTCTAGATCTGTTCTGTACAGTGAGGACTGAACCGGGCTTGTTGCTTTGTGTAATTTCTTCCAGCAGTCGGCGATCGGGAAATAATGATTTTCCAATTGCGAATAGTGGTGCACTGCTACCCGAAGAGTTTAAAAATAAAATAACATGCAGGTTCCAGGACAGTCTTAAAACAATCATAAACTAATCCTAACACCCTCTGATGCTAGTACTATGTATGTACACTAGAAGGGTTGTACCATGTTTTACCGACCCATGTATCGCAGAATTTTCGTTTCATCGAAAACCATTTTTTCAGAATCAGTAAACTTTTCAGGAATGTTATAAAACAAATCTAACCTTACCTAATGAGTTCTACAGAATGACCTTTTAGCTGAACTTAAAAAGTTAACGGTTTCTGAGTAATAGAAATTCGATAAAACAAAAATTCGGCGCAACCATGTATTCGGTGAAACATGGTACAACCCGTCTACACTAGACGACATTATCATCATCGTCACATCAGCCGACCGACGTCCACTGCTAGACATAGACCTCCCCCAAAGAGTGCCAACCGGTCCTGCGCCACCCACATCCAGTCTCCTGCGACCTTTACCAGGTCATTACTCCACCTGGTGGATCTACTCACGCTGGGCCTTCCAGGACGTGGTCACCACTCGGAAACTTTTCCGCCAAATGCTGTAACTGTCGTTCTGTCGTTCTACGTTCAATGGTGAATTCGCCCCTACGCCACTTAAGGTTAGCGATTCAGAGGGCTATATCGGTTACTTTGGATTTTTGGATCACCCAGAGAAACTCCCCAGCATAGCCCTCTCCTTTACCCTTTGGGTGACTTTCAGCCCTCTATGATACCCACGGAAAGCGCTCACGTGGTACAGATTTTCTTCAAAATAAAAGAGTCGTATACTGTGTACATTTCTGGACCATATTATTTATGGACGGGCACCATACAAACTTCGATAGGCTATATGAGTAACGGATCACAATAGTTATAGTTACCACTCTTCTTCAGCCCTTTAAGCTCACTCACAAATATTATCTTGATGCCGTAGGTAGATGTCTAGTTCGCTCGTTGCTAATATACCGCATTTCCGAAATACCAGATTTTGCAAAATATCGGATTGTCAACATATCACACGTTTAGCTTACCACATTCCCGTTACACCAGTTTATAAAAAGTAATAAAAACGTAAGGTACTCATGGAACTAAATCGTTTTTTAGAATGTCCTATACAGAAAATTTGGTATATTGGTAATGTGATAAATCAAGAATGTGGTATTATGCAAAATCTGGTATTTCGGGAATAGAGGCGCATGAGCGCGTTAAGTATAACAGCCCATCGGGCGTAGCACGCTTGCCATTTCATCACTTATCGTTGTGGATAAGACATCCGTCACTCTCTCACTCGTACTTGTGAGAACGTGACAGACGTCTTATCCGCAGTGATAAGTGATAAAATGGCAACCGCACTGCGTGGCTACGCCTGCTGGTTACGCAGTGACTACGGTACGAAACGCGGCTGTAGAATAGAGGGGCCGTACCGTGGGGTAGGTTGCAGTGCGCCCAGCCCCGAATCAGACTCGTAAACAGGGTGATGGATCGAGACGGTTTTATCGGCGATACGCGGGCGATCCGTCTCTGCGCGGCGCCTGATGGATAATGAGATCTAATGAATTCCCGTCCGGCTCCCGTACGGCGCCGAACCTAGATGGATAGAAAGAAAAATCGGAATGTTTATTGTTGAACTGCTGAGATGCGAAGATATTATTATACAAGCGTTCGAGATGTGGTGTTTGAGGCAAATTGGGAAATGAAGAAGTGCTGAATAGAGTGAAGCAAACCAGGGGGCCTAGACAAGGTTACAATCGACAAGCGCTAATGCCAATAAAAAACTAATAAAATGTATGGGAATGACAGATGTTAACGAAAAGTGTTTCGTCGGCATCTGTCATTAGTTCATTACCCTACATTTTATTATTTTCTATTGGCGTTAGCGCTTGTCGATTGTACCCTTGTCTACGGCCCCAGGCAGTTTATGAGAAACTTAGAAAATAGAAGAGGGAAGATGATAGGGCACATCATACAACATGGCAACTTCATACTCAATATAATTGAAGGAAAGATAGAGGGGGAGCGAGGGAGAGGAAGACCTAGAAAAAACTACATAGAGCAGCTCAAAAACAGAGTTGATGTTAGGTCGTATTGTGATGTCAAAAAGGTTGCCTGGGATCGGAGTAGATGGAGGGCCTGCTGCTGACACTGAGCTTCACCGACAAGAGCTTAGCTCTATAATAAGAAGGAGGATTGTTGTACTACATTTTTATTATTTTAAAATGAGTACTTAGAAAGACCGGGAAATACGAGTAAGGGATTGCCTGCCGAGAGTGCCTTGTGTCATTTAGATGGAAAAGAGTCGGCAACGTGTTTGCGACTCCTCTGCTAGCGTCATTAGACTACGATGTCTGCTTACAATCAGGCAGGCTGTATGCATGCTGGTCACCATAGTGAAGGTAAATATACAATTCATCCCGTGAAATTGTTTCACAACATTTCGCCATAAATTTTATATACAATGACAAACTAATATTTAATTGTGCTCCCCAATGAGTGCTCTTGCATTTTGGCATCACAAATAATTTTGGTCAGTGCAAACATGTGGAATGTAGATAACGTCAATATGATATTTGTTTTACACTGTGGCAATATTTCACCTATTTAAAAGTTACTGGCATAAAGCAATTGAAAGAATAATTTACAGCCCGCAATTAAAAGCAAACTCGTTCGAATGTTCCAAATTTGAAAATTTACATAATCGACCACTCTTCACGTCGAACGGTTTCATTGTACGATTCGTGCAACACCGCTTTACATTTTACCATTGGCTAACGAAAAACTACTCGAGTTTGAGCTTTATGTAAAAGTAAATAAGAGATGGTGAGTATTTCTTCGGCTTTCCAATTCAAGTGGCATCGAATACTACAAAGGAGGGTAGCAATTATAGTGGCGCTTTTTAGCTATTGTGTCGCTGGCAGGCACTTTGTGTTGCCGTATTGTGATCGATTTTATTTGATTTTATATTATTTTTTAATGGGGCAACACTATTTGCTCGGCTTTGTTGGCCGGATTGAAATATACATTTTAATGAATGGATGCGAAGTTTTAATGCCGATGCAAGGGGTTGTTTCGAGTTTGTTTGATGAGAACGTAACTTCGCCGGGTAATTGAATAAGAAATCATAACTTGTTTATTTCAATTTCTTATGTAAATAATAATAATGATATTTAATGGTAATCACGTTTGTCTATAGAGACTGTATTCTTTTTCTTTATTTATTTACGCCAAGCATAAGAAAATATTCAGATGGAGACCATGGAGTTATATTACTAGAGTAGACATCACCTACCATAAGTTTGCGCATGTCAACATACTCTCATGAGAGTATGTTGGTTTAGTCTGTGGCGGGCAGTGATGGCGGTCGTTTCGAGTGCAATTTTTACTCAATACTTTAAAAAATGCCTTCTTTTGCATTGCGCTATTGCACCAACAATAGTAAAAGTACGGGGATCACTTTTCATCGGCAAATTCACAGATTTTTGAAATAACATGAATTTTTCCGTAATTTATAAAATACGCGCCGATGGCGGCCATTATTTCAAAGATTAAAAATGTAGGACAATTTCCTAAGACTATTTTGCCTTATTAGTAGAACATTAAACTTACTAGATTTACTGATTTGAAACTTTAAAGATCTTAATTTTTGCGCCAAAATAGCAGCAACCATTTGTTTTATTTTTTTATTTAATCGTTTTTAAGAATAATTTTAGTGGCAACGTTCAGTTCTCCTTATTTAAATATATCTTAAGTTCTACTTATTTAAATCCTAGGTAAATTCTCTTATACAAATAATTTACGCGATGCGAGTATGGTCTCCGAATATGAACCCATTAGCAATTTAGGAGAATATAATTATTATATCTATTTCCAATTTGAAAATGGTCGTAATTTAGTTTGTTTGTCTTGCTACGATTGCTATCAAAATCGATATCTGAGGATCCGCATGGACCTTAAATTAGGACTTTGTCATCAAATCTGACACAAATTGCTGAGACAAATTGCATCAACATAGTGCATCCTCGGTAACTATAAAGATATCCAGTATAAAAAAATACAAATACCAAATGTCGGTATGTAATAATTAGTTTTTTTTATAAGAGTGTATAAAATCCCGCTATAGCCATAACTGAACCCGAACTCAGAAAATTGTCGTTTACATACTCTTTGATTTTCTAAGATGGTCAAGAAACGTCAAGAAAAATGTTCTGGGTTGCCAGTCTATACGTAGTAATAGTAAGTCAATGATGGAGACATGCTTTTTCTTGTGCTTTAAAATGGGCGGTGTTTTGTCCCTGCTTATTTTTCCTGGGGAATACGAATGATAAACTATAAGAGTGGATATAGTAATTTATTGATATTACATATATCCTGTTGGCTAATTACACTTTTGACAGTCGAAATTGCCCTCATCATGGAAAGCCACCTATATTTAGATAAATCATTTAATCGAAGACTTTCAGTTGGCATTGACTACCTAGTCTAAAGTTATCGATGTCTATTAGGCACTTATTTTTGCGACAGCTCTAGTTTTTAACTCAGAAAGGATTGTAGAGCTTATTGTAGACCTTTGTCAAGTAGTTCTAGCTACCCGCGACACCTCATAAAACCCAATGTGAGACACCTTAATGTATAATAGTTGACATTATTGGACCAGTGACTAGCACTGGGACGTTTACTTTACATCTTCCAAGTAATCGCTTGAATGAAAAATAACATAAAAGTCATAGGTGTTCAATTATTTCTTTCATTCACTTCAATAACCCCTCTCTGAAAGATAATCTTTCCATAGAAAACAAGCAAATACAGATTCCCTCTAATGAGCATCTCTTCATACATAAGTACTAATTATTTGTCCGTCCGCGCGCAGATTACTGAGATTAATCGTCATGGCGACGTTATTAATAGAACTGGGTCGTCTTCACAACAAGGGATGATAGAGCAACCAATATAACTCTGACCTCGCAACACATAGGTACGAATTTCGGATTATGAAAGAAAGGTACAGCGGAATATACTACTAAAAATAAATGCTATTATGACATCCATGAATATTTAAATGACAATAAACTAATTTAATGTATTTTGAACAGTCATTTGTATTCATCAACTTTGACATTATATAAAGATACTTTGACATTATACACCTCATTGTAATTTTAGAAAATGTAAATTATGAATTAAGTACCTATAAATATTGTATTTGTGTGTTGATATCTACAACCTCTGTTTTTACTTCTGACTGCTTAATTTAAGACGCTGAAATATAAATATTTGTATGTCTTGTATGGCAAAAAGTGGGTTACTTTAAGTAAGGCAATGCCTGTAACACCTGTGTTTATCATCACCTGCTTTTCGACAAATAAAGTTATGATTATGAATATGATTTGATAATGAGATGATTCTCGCTCATACGGGACAACCAAACTGAAGACCGTCACAATAACACTAACTTCCTGGCTCTGTGGTAGGTATCTGGTATGGTGTCTCATTAGTACGAGCGTTCTGCTTCTTGGAAGTAGAAGAAGAAGGTACGAGCCAGGATTAACACCCGGCCTTATAATTGAGAAGAAGGTACGAGACAGGATTAACACCCGGCCTCATAATTGAGAAGAAGGTACGAGCCAGGATTAACACCCGGCCTCATAATTGAGAAGAAGGTACGAGCCGGGATTAACACCCGGCCTCATATTTGAGAAGAAGGTACGAGCCAGGATTAACACCCGACGTCATATTTGAGAAGAAGGCGTAGGATTAACACCCGACCACATATTTGAGAAACGCACGCCTCAACCACACGTCCAGTAGTTGAATTTTGCAACTGACTATCTGAGTTTACCTACAGCGGAATATCATTCCGCTCACATTTGGAGCAGTCCAACAGAGGAAGCATCTTACAGAAAACCGGAGCCGTAATAACACTACTTACTACATACTTGCTCTGTAACTATATGGTGTTTGTGTTCCTGGTTGTGAGTAAAGTCGCCAGAGCTGAGGTTGCGATTTGTCGAGAGTGCACTTCTGTGTCTACGCCAACCTTTCACTCCTTCAGAGATGCAAGCATCTATAACTTACGGTACCATTAAGGCCCTAAGCAGACTGCGTTTTTTTTCACGCGCCGTAAACGCGGGTTCCCCTACTACCTAGCGGATGGTAGTAGGGAAACGCGCGTCGACGGCGCGTGAAAAAAACGCCGTCTGCTTAGGGCCAAAGGCGGTCAGTGGCTTTAGTTGAGCCAGAATTTACTTGCCAAGGGAGTCATAAATCATTACGCCGGATCTCTTACTCTCAAGCACAGAATAAATATACGTACAGAATGTTCACTGTTAACAAAATCCCCTGTTAAAAGTTGCATTGACAAGCGAACGACGTAAAGCGCGAACGCGTGCGTTCCGTGGCACCGCGTTAGCATCCACTATGGTACCAACTAAGTTGGCGGCCGGCATGTACTGATAGCGGCGCGACGAAACCTGCATGCGAAAAGATACAGTAAGCAGCAGAAGTTCCTAAGCAGTTCTAGTGCTCAAAATGATCTACACACGAACTCTAATGTCAAGGGAATAAGGATCTGTGTAGGTCATTTTGAGCGTGTTATTTTGCTTTGCTACTTCTGATGCTAACTGTACATGTAACATGAATGAATGAATAAGATTTATTTTGAAACAACAAAAATTAAAAAAGTGTACAGAATTCTTATATCTAAAAGTATTAATTAGTTGTCTCAAAAAAGGAACCCACTCAGCATAAGTCGAGGCAGAGGGGGCCCCGACGCTGATTTTCAGTGGGTCCTGTAATGAGTATCTAACCTAAAACTAAAATAATTAATAACATGACTCCATCACTCCATCAGCGCATTGATTTTTTCCCAACTATAGTTGCCATAATGGTGGTAAAACAGCTGGGAGGTCATGGTTATACTAGGAACTCACTAGTAGCTCACTCCGAGTTGAAATCGGTCGTGAATCGCAAGGCTTGTCCATTCATTCACTGACCGGTTTGATGCTCGTTATTTGAATGAATGGATGTCAAATAATTTCAAGGCATTGATTCTGCTTTGATTTGCGGGTTTAGTTTTGAGCTGGGGGTAAATAGCAGTTTAATTAGTGTCCGATACGTGCATCGTAAGTAGCTTACGAACAGTCAGATGTGGAATTAGTTACTTGGAATAGTTTTTAAATTGATGAATTGGTGATCGTGATTCAAAACTAGTAAATGTTTTCATCTTAACACTGGCTCATGTTGATTTCTACTCAGTCTTGAAAGTTTTATATTTTAACCGACCTACTGAGTCCCAGCCCCAGCACTTTGGTAGATTTTACCTTGACATTTCATAGGAATGTGATAACGATTTAACCGTGTTAATAACAAATATTATTTCAGGTACTAAATTACACAATTACACACAAATAGAATATAACTAAAACAATAATGTATAGAGAGTAAAACTAAAACAAATAATAGCCGTGTTAATTAACCAATTCTGCAACGCGCCTGTAACACCCCTGGAGTTGCAACACCATAATAGTTGGTGTTGTGTTCCTGGTTGCGAGCGGTCGCCAGAGCGCCCGAGGCCGAGGTTGCGATGTGTCGAGAGTGCACTTCTGTGTCTACGCCAACCTTTCACTCCTTCAGAACCGCAAGCATCTATAACTTACGGCACCATTAAGGCGGTCAGTGGCTTTAGTTGAGCCAGAATTTACGTGCCAAGGGAGTCATAAATCAAATATTAACCAATTCTGTATTCGGCGACGCGCCTGTAACACCCCTGGAGTTGCAAGCATGCATAGGTCACGGTGACCACTTACCATCAGGTGGGCCGTATGCTTGTTTGCCACCAACGTGGTATTAAAAAAAATCTAATTGATACGACAGCCACGTAGATAATAATAATCCCTCGCTTTAGATAACTGTTGTCTTAAAGGGCCTCTGCGCTTTTGGTTTCGGCCCCAAGCATGCCTTCTAAAGGTACGGGACACCATGGTGCTGAGAAAAGGGAAAGACATACATATAATATCATCATCAGCCTCCTAGCGTTATTCCCGGTTGTGCCTCTAAAGGAGCCCAGGATCTGCTTCAACACCTAATCCCAAGATTTGGCATAGGCACTAGTTTTACGAAAGCGACTGCCATCTGACCTTCCAACCCAGAGGGAAAACTAGACCTTATCGGGGGCCATATCGGTTTCCTCACGATGATTTCCTTCACCGAAAAGCTAACGGTAATCATTTCGTACATAAGTTCCGAAAAACACATTGGTACGAGCCGGGATCCGAACCCACGACCGCCGCATGCCTGAACCACTAGGCTACCGTAGCTCACACATATAATAACACCCTTTATTTCAGACACAACTGTTTGTGTATATAAACCTGTGTTTATATCCCTGTCAAATTTGCAATATATGTATTGACAGGGACCCAACCCAGATTTCGATCCCAGACCCAAGATCCATTATGAATTATGCAAGTTAATTATAGTATTTATAGTCAAGGCGTAGAATTGTATCTACAAGTTATAAAGACGTTTACGTCCGACGTCAATGCGATCCAGCTAGCTACTCTCCGGCTACAGATACAACGGCTTCCCTGAAACTTACCAACCCTTCCACACTAAAACAATATTAATTACCGCTGGCATCACCTATTATTAAGGCGCCGATAAATCAAAGCGTCCCCAGCCGGGAGGCGATGCATCATAGATGTTTTTTAATAAGCTACGTCCTTCGTTTATTTATCTATGGGCTGTGCCCTCTGCACTCTTCGCTCGTAAAAAAGGTTTGGACGGCGTGTATAGGGGTGAAATGTGTAGCGTAGATTGGAAATATAACACGAAATAGGAATATAGTTATATCAAGAAAAGTAAATGCTACTAATATTATGCGAAAGTTTGGATATTTAGATGTTTGTTACTCAATCACGCTTAAACGGCACGCTTATTCCGGGTCTACTCAGAAAAAGTCGCGGGCGGAAGGTAGTAAATAAATATTAAGGGACAATCCATATTAATAATTATAAATGCGAAAGTGTGTCTGTCTGTCTGCCTGTTACCTCTTCAAGCTTAAACCGCTGAACCGATTAAGATGAATTTTGGTATAGAGATAGTTTGAGTCCCGGGGAAGGACATAGGATAGATTTTATTCCGGAAATCATTCCCTGAGGGGGTGACACTGTTCATGAGAGCAGGCCTGTGCCCAGCAATGGGACGTGGCTGATGATGATATTGTCCTGAAGAGTTTAAAAATACTGTTTTGTTAACTCTAGGACTAGGATACATAAGATTATGTACGACAATTCTACGATAATGTAGACACAGGTCAACATATATCTGTATATATATCTTTTGGTAGTTGGTAGTGACCCTGCCTACGAAGCAAGAGGTCCTGGGTTCGAATCCCGGTAAGGGCATTTATTTGTGTGATGAGCACGAATATTTGTTCCTGAGTCATGGATGTTTTCTATGTATTTAAGTATTTATTTATCTATATAAGTATGTTTATCGTCGTCTAGTACCTACCCATAGTACAAGCTTTGCTTAGTTTGGGACTAGGTCGATTTGTGTAAGATTGTCCCCTAATATTTATTTATTTATTATTTATATACAGGTTATAAATATAATTACACTAGCTTCTGCCCGCGACTCCGTCCGCGTGGAACTCGTTTATAACGTAGCGCGATACAAACTTTCATCCCCCATGTCACCCCCTCAGAGGATGATTTCCGGAATAAAGTCTATCCTTTGTCCTTCCCCGGAATTCAAACTATCTCCATACCAAATTTCATCTCCATCGGTTCAGCGGTTTAAGCGTGAAGAGGTAACAGACAGACAGATACACTTTCGCATTTATAATATTAGTATGGATTCCAGTTAACCTACCCAGTTAAGTATTAATTTCAGCCTAAGATGTCCACCGCCGTATAAAGGCCTCCTTTATCTGGTTTTGGGCAGTGTCAATTTTTACCTTACAGAGATAAAAAGCGGAAAGTACCTAAGTTTGTATGGAATTCAATTAACGAGTCTCACACTCGGACACAGTCGGACACTACAAAACACCATATTAAACTACGTAAGCATCAATTTATCTTATCTAAAGGTTCAATTGGAACAGGTTGTATAGACCTTTTTAAAGGGCAGGTTAAGCCGAGGGTATAAAAACCGCATTACACTAACACTATACAATTACTCGTGAAATCCTCCCTTATTAAATCTGGACCGCGACGTAATCCACCCATACATAGGTAATAAGGGCCCTGAATCGGACGGGCTGTTCACGGGCAAGCTAGGAAGTGATGGGGGTCATTGACCTCATTCGTATCTTCACAATTTTCAATCATTTTCTTAGTTTGCTGTTTGTTTGAGGTATAAAGTCAAAGTATTTATTTGCTAAACATAGGTTATACAGATGTTATAAAATGCAGCTTGGTATCACTATGTCTTTCCCGAAGGTGTAACAAAATATAGAACGAGTGGGCTTAAATTAATATGGTATCACAATTTTCACGCATCGTGCTTTTCCTAATACATAAAATAATAAAATTAGTGCGACTTTAACAATCGTCTTTTCTATATTCGTAAATTGAATAATATGCCTTTTCCGCTAGAAGGGCAAACAGTTTCTTTTTGAACAGCATCAGATCCTCAGCATGTAAAATGTTTCTTGGTAACTTATTGAAGATTCTTGATGCCATCCCAAGAACACTTATTAAGAGCAAGGCATTTTACATGATGAGGTGCTGCAGCCCCCCTATTCTCTAACTTGTTTTAAGCTCACCTCAACGCTCACCCACAACGATATCTTGACACCGCGATGCGTAGTAACCAAGCGTAGGTAGAGGTCTAGTTTCGTGACGGGTGACCAGCGGGGTGAGCCGCATTAACGCTTAGCGAATAACAGTCCAGATCTTACCCCGTTGCCGCGAACTGTAAAAACTAGGGAAATGTTTTGATTACATTTAACATAACAAGCAATTTCGTAAATATATAAGCATATATACCTTGTTCTATATAACATTAGAATTTTTCACGGATATACTTGTCTACTATTCAGAGCAATGACGCGTAGTTGCAGTGTCCAAGAGGCAACCGGAAGGCTCGCGGTATTTGAGCTCCCGAAGTTTCGTGGAACCGCCCCGTGCAACCCGAACTGAGCCAACTTGGACTGGTGCGGTGATTTGGGCCTTAATCCAGGGTCGGAATTACATCCCCGATATTTGAAAAAAGGGGTCATATTCCACTACATACCGTGTCCCTGTTTTTCAAACTCAAGGCAGGTAAATCAAGGTGGGGACATCCGCGGGACGGTGGGATCGCATTGATATGCCAATACGTGGCGAAGCGACGAACAATAATTTTCTTTTTTTGGGACAAGCTTTTAATTTGTTGCAGACTGTTTTTTTTTCGCACAGCCATTATTTACTTATACTCTTGAGAGGGGAGTTTCTCTTCGTGATTGCATCAGAAATGAGGCTAGCCGCAGCAGAACCGAGGTAACCGATATAGCCCTCCGAATCGCTAAACTTAAGTGGCAGTGGACGGAACACATTGCACGTAGAACCGATGGCCGTTGGGGCGGAAAGGTTCTCGAGTAGCGACCACGTACCGGCAGGCGCAGCGTGGGTAGACCCCCGCAAGGTGAAGTGATTACCTGGTAAAACGCGGGAGTCTGCTGGATGCGGATGGCGCAGGTCCCGTCATTGTGGCACTCTTTGGGGGAGGCCTATGTCCAGCAGACTTTCAGCTTTATTATGATGACGATGATGTTGATGGTGAGGGGGTTTCTATGACTCAATTGACAGGATCTTGAGTACATAGTTGAAGTTGCTCTTTACATACTAACATACAAAGCTGGTTAAAAATATTCTCAGTTTGTTAGTGAACAGCTAGCGTATGGCAGCCATTTTTCGGGCATCTTCATTATCCGGCCCCCGTCACACGAGCAAGGCACTTAGCCTGCTGATCTGAAGTGTCATTTTCGCCTGGCCGGGGCGCGTTTGAAAGGCGATAGTGCGGACTCGCTCAATGGGGTTTTGTTGAGGGGCTTTGCGAGTGGATTTTATTGAAAACAAATTAAGGTATTCGGGAAGCGCATAGTTTTTCGGCGTTGGTATTCTACTAGCATTTGGCGTAAACGTAAAATATGACTTTTCTGTCCATCCGTCTGTGATAGATGTCGGTAGGTACATATTTTCGGATTAAGTACCTAATAAGTTTGTTTCTGTCTAAAGTGAAAGTTTTGGTATAATCTGGTTTTGCCGACTGTTCTTTTTTAACCGACTTCAAAAAAAGGAGGAGGTTCTCAATTCGGTTGTATATATATATATATTTTTTTTTTCAATGTTTGTTACCTCAGAACTCCGTCATTGATGAGCCGATTCATAAAATTTTTTTTTTGTTTGTAAGTATATGCTTCCAGGTGGGTCCCATTTTTTTGAAAATTCAATTGGATGATGGGATCCATGAGGAATTGAGGGAACTCCTCAATTATATTAGGCACGCGTGTAGTGATTTTGGTATATTCTATTATAACTCGTGTATTTACATCCGAAAATCATAAATTGGTGGAGTGGAATTGATGATGATGACCACAGATGACTTATGGAATTCCTCAATTATGTACTTAAAAGTACAAAAGTATATCACAGATTCTGATAAGATTCCGTTGAAATAGCAACTAATGAAGTGCCAAGGGTGATCCTTGTGAAATTGACGGAAGTCCTCAAATATTATCGGGTCACATACAGCGATTGGGTTTTTTTCTATAATAATCAACGCATTTGCTCTCGGAAATCAGTTCATGAGGTAAATTGGAAAAGAAATGTTCTCGTGGCTTGACGGAGTACTAAATTGAAGTCGGTTAAAACTTTGTTTTTAAAGTAAATTATTTCTCAGTCAACTACTCATTTTGAGGATTCATGAGCCAAAACAAGACGAATTTATCGTACATAGATATATCTTATTTGAGGAGTTGCCAAGGGCCACCTTTCGTGTCCATCATTAGACCAGCTTTATGGTACCATAATATTGCATTGTAATTTGCCTAATTTGTGTACATCAACTGGACTGGACTTCAGGAAGTCGGATAAATATCCCAGATTTGACCCGAATGAACGTATTTAAATACGTACATTTCAAGTGAATTGAACCTTGTAATAAAGGAAACAAATAGCGAACTCAACCAAAGCAGTCACTCGACTTTCGTCGAAGTTGCTAACCTCGCGGACCGTCACTTATCCACGAGCGCCACCGCTTAATACTTCCACCAATCTACATAAATTCTCCATTTTCTTTTCCTTATACTATACGGCTATTTGAACCAACATTGCCCACTGGGCCATACTGCGGTCCATACGGCCCAGTGGTCCATGCTCTTCCCAATGTTAATTGCGTCTTGAGCTACCAGGCTCACATAAATAGGCAGAGTTGTCTGTCACGGGCAATTGGGCCCAAATGGCCCGCGACTCATTTGATCGGCCTGTTTGGACACGGCCAAAGATCTGACATGCTATAGAGGGGACAACATATCCTCCTTCGAACTGCGAGGATGCGCCGTGATGTGAGTGCCAAACCTGCATTTGTCTCCTGTTATCAACATAGATTTTTCAAATGAATAAAAGGTTAGTTTAGACTAGGCTTGTGTTCTAAGGTTTTTTACGACGCCGTTCGAACCAGGTGTTGGAGAGGAACAAATGTTTGTGTGGGAGCAACTTCAATTAAAGAACATAAGTACCCAAAAATTTGAGTCAAAGAAACCTTACATACTAATTGACATAGAAGTATGACGTCACAGTCTGCTATTTGTACTAATCGTTGTATGGAAAATCATTTTAATTGCGGTTTCGGTCGCGAAATACTGCGTTTAGGTCCATAGTTTTTATACATAACACGAATACAGCGTACAAGCATATTCTATTGGTAGCTTTAAACTTAGGTACCCTTGCACAATAAAAAAAAACAATTTTTTTCTATACTTATAATGTCCATATCTTTTTATGATTTTAATTATATTTTGTAATTTATATTTTATTACAATATGTTATCAATTTTAACATGAGGAAACTACCCTTATAGCAAGAATCCATCAGCTACCTTCGGGTTCCATTTATACAAAAACTTTCTGCAGTAGGTAGGTGCACTCGTACTACTACTAAGTAGTCGTGCTGTAACTGAAGCTATTCCTATAAGTATAGGTACAATACCGAAAAAGGTTACTCTACATGATTCCGAAGAGTCATTTGACAGAAAACATCTGAGTAACCTGATGGTTCAATTGGCAAAATTTCTAATGGTTTGATAACCATGCTACGCTGAAGAAAATTTCGATTTATCAGGGAATAACACCAACCTCATCATATCAGCCGAAAGACGTTCACTGCTGGACATAGGCCTCCCCCAAAGAGTGCCACAATGACCGGTCCTGCGCCACCCGCATCCAGCGGACTCCCGCGACCTTTACCAGGTCAGCAGTCCACCTTGTGGGGGGCCTACCCACGCTGCGCCTTCCGGTACGTGGTCGCCACTCGAGAACCTTTCCGTCCCAACGGCCATCGCACCAACCTAACCCAATATATTCTATAAAATCATCTACGTCCAAATTTTCGTTTAGCTTAAATGGCGCTCGGAGAAATTTAGAAATAATGATGCTTTCGAAAAAGCTCGTAGGAATTTTTGTGTGTTTAGAATATAGATGAATTATTTAAAAATATCCTACATTGTTTAAAAAATACCATCATCTATACTTTGCTTGGCCACTACCGTTGCCACAATGGATCTGAGGGTGTGCGAAGTTACCAACTCTGGTAGCCAGAAGCAAGTGAGCGTCTAACATCCCGAAAAGTTTCCATTCCAGTCTGTGCGTATACTCTCCGCCCCTCACGATCAAGACCCGGTCGCGGACAGCCGCAAACCTTGGCTGCAACATTGCCTCCATTTTTATATTCTCCTAATAAATACGCTCTTTTGACTTGTGTGGTTATTCGCTTTTTATTTTTATTTTCTCAAACAGTACTTGAAGGAGGCTAGAGGAAGATTTTCGTGTTTAGCTATGTTATGATGCGATTTTCTTGAATTTTGCATTAACCACTTGAATGAAACACGAAATATACTTATTTATCATTTTGTATTTTTTAACTACGGCCGGTGATAAACAGGCTCACGGTTTGCCTAATAGTAAGCAGAAACCGAAGTTTATAGATGCTTGCAGAGGGCGTTGCCAACCCTTTATTGACCTGAGGATTCGTTGTGTCAATAGCTAATTACAAATACTCCCGCACTCGCAACATGGCGCATCCTCGAGCGCTTTGGCGACTTTACTCACCACCAAGAACAAAACACCACATACCTACCTGTCTATAGAGCAATTAAAACTCTTTAAAATCGATGGGATAATCTCGGATTCATTCTTCTTTTCTTCTTCTTCTTTTAAAAACTGGCTTCCATCTAAGAAAAGATGATTTCGTCAATATCAAGTTTGCTTATAAAGCGACGTTGTTCGGTTCAGATTCAGATTCAGATGTTTATTTGCTTAACGTACAAGTACATGGAAATACAGGAATATAAGAACATAGAACTCAGTTAAGCATAAATAATACTTGATAAAAAAAAATAAAAAAAAATTCACAAATGTCAATATTAATTGAGTAAAATAAGTACATTATAAGTGAAACGTTAAAATAAAGTAAAATGTAAATTAACCAGATTGATCATAAATGTCAATTAGTTACAAAGTAAATAGTAATCACACACAATTCATAAATGTCAATTAGTTAAGAAGTAAATAGTCATCACAATTAAATCAGTCAAGTGCATTTGCAAAAAAATCATTGATTGCATAATAGGGTCTATTTATAAAGTATTTCTTTAATTTCTTGTCAAAAATTCTTATGTCATTACATTGCTTTATTTTGTCATTTAATTTGTTAAAAATTTTAATTGCAATATTGTTGTAGCTATTATTAAAGTGAACATAAGTGGATTTATTTTGTACCAGTTTATTTTTATTTCGGAGATTGAAGCTATGAGTCGCTTTAGCAGTTTTATAGTTACTCTTATTTATATAAACATGGAGACAGACTCGATAAAGATACAAGGAGGTAATAGTAAGAATTTTGTGATCTACAAACATATTTCGATGGGTCACTGGTATGCATTTAGATCCGGTAATGAGTCTTAATGCCTTTTTTTGTAACAGTAGTACAGAGTTTATATTCGAACCATTGCCCCATACTTCGATACAGTATCTTATGATACTTTCAAAGTAAGAATAATACACGGTTTTCAAAACGGCTACGTCTGCTATTTTAGAAAGACTTTTTAAAGAGTAACATGCACTTGCCAGTCTTTTGCAGACCGTCTCTATCTGATTGTGCCACCTCAGGTAAGGGTCCAGTTCCACGCCTAAGAATCTAACGCAAGTCGACTTTTCTATAGGTACCTAGATCGCAAAGAAAATCCGCACTCTTTGAGCTACGGCGAAATATTGTATAGAAACTTTTCCCACAGTTCATTTTTAATCCGTTGTATGTAAACCAACTATCCAGTTCTTTCCACCACTTCTTGATCCTTAAATTAAATTCTTGAGCATTAGCTGCACTCAGAATGATGCTTGTATCGTCCGCATATAAATATGGTGTTCCATAAGTGAGATGGGCAGGTAAATCGTTAATAAATATTAAAAACAAGTGGTAGTTTGGTAAGTCGTCAATAATGCAATCATCGTCAGAAGCTCCGCTTCAGAAGCATAAGGCGTCCTCCGCTGACCGCATCCCCGACGGAAGAATTACCTACTAGATAACATGTAGTTTCCAAAATTCTTTCACAAACTTACCTATTTCCGAACTGAGTTCAAATCGAAAATATTCCCAGGACCAGGGTACTAGCATGATTGTTCTATACTTACATTGTTTTAAATGAAAATAAAAGTACGTTTGTAAACTACAAGACACTTTCAAGGAAATCCAATGTAACAACCACTTTTGAGTACACTCACAATACATGTTTCTTAGGCTATGAAATTGACAGTCAACTAACACATAGCACGCATATTGATAAAGTTTGTAATAGATTGGCATCGGCGAATTACGCATTGTTGAAACTAAAGCCTCTAGTTAACCTAAAAACTTTAAAAACTGTATACTACGCCTATGTTCAAAGTGTGCTAACTTATGCGATTACCATCTGGGGAAATGCAGTGGATGTAAACCGGGTATTGATTCTACAAAAACGCTCGATTAGAATAATATGCGGGGTAAATTGGCGCACATCTGCGAGGTCCTATTTTATGAAGCTTGAAGTGATGACGGTCATATCATTGTTTATATACAACTCTGTGTTAGAAATTCACAAAAAAACAAGCTATCTACTTAAGCGTTCGGATTGCCACAATTATAATACGAGGAACAATAGCAAACTAATACTTCCATCATTAAGACTAAAAAAGTGTCAAAAACAGGGAATTTTTATAAAAATAAAGCTCTTTAATAAGCTGCCCACAGATGTCACGGACTTGCCTTTTAATCTATTCAAAACCAGAGTCAAGACCTTTTTTCAAAACCATGCCTTCTATTCGATTGCTGAATATTTTTCATTAAAAAATATTTCAATTGACGCAAATTGTAAGTAGATTTTTATTATTATTAAGTGTATAATCTGGATACTAAATTTATACTTTATAAGTATAATATTGTGAAATGTTGACTTACCATGTAATGATCATGTTACATTATGGTTAATAAATAAACTAAAACTAAAACTAAAACTAAAACTAAAACTACACTTGGCCCATAAAACGGGAGCATAAAACCTATCGTGCTGGCTGGGCAGGATAAAAATAAATATATATTTTTTAAATTGAATTGATATTATGAAAAATGACGACATAGGCCTTTTTGCAGCCGACTTTTGCTACGTATTATTTTTTGTCTATGGGCGAATAATGACGTCACACCAATACGCACGAACACCCATAAATATCTAACTTCTTTGTTTCCCACTTTCCACATTCGACCATGATCAGCAATCGCGCTGTAATTTGTCGCCGTGACCCCATAGATAACACGGCGGGGGATTTAGGGGGTAGTTATATAGGGGGCAGTTATTGTGGCCGGTTACATTTAATATCGGGATTATTTCTTATGTTGCTGTGCTTCTTGTTGGGGTGAGGTCGTGTATGAAATAAGGGTAAGTATTGCAGAAAATATTGCGGTTTGAGAACGGAGGCTGCGTTCTTATTAGGGTTGCGTACCTCGAAAGGAATCCTTATAGGATCGCTTCGTTGCCTGTATATCTGTCTATTTAATACGGCTTGATGCAGTAGGCACCGTGGCCTTAAAGGACACTTGGATAGCGTTGACAAGTGCGTAACTGACTTTTATATTCACAGACCACCCTCCTAGCGTTATTCCCGGTTGTTCCTTATAGGAGCCCGGGGTACGTTTTGACATCTAATCTCCAGGATTTGACATAGGCACTAGTTTGGTGGGTGACTA
This sequence comes from Epinotia bilunana, assembly GCA_947049275.1. Classification (NCBI taxonomy): domain Eukaryota; kingdom Metazoa; phylum Arthropoda; class Insecta; order Lepidoptera; family Tortricidae; genus Epinotia; species Epinotia bilunana. Next base: position 20,462,855 of record OX346269.1, on the reverse strand, counting down.
AGGTGACTGCCATCGGACCTTCCAACCCAGAGGGAAAACTAGACCTTATTGGGATTAGACCGGTTTCCTCACGATGTTTTCCTTCACCGTAATGCTAACGCTAAATATTCCGCACATGAGTTCCGAAAAACCCATTGGTACGAGCCGGGATTCGAACCAACGACCGCCGCATGACAGCTGCATGCCTAAACCACTAGGCTACCGTAGCTTATCTTTTATATTGACAGTCATTTTTTCTATTAGATTTTAACCTACTCTACGTTTCCAAGACAATTATTTTCGCGATAATTGACGATTTATAATTCAATCTAAAATAATTTTACATTCATTAAATCGAGGTCCAATTGGATTAATCTTAAAAAACCATCAATTTTATTTATTTATTTATTATTTATTTAAAAAACCATCCAATGGTCGAACATGGCTAAAAACAGGTAGTTAGTTAATGTCAAAACTTCCTTGACGAGTACCAATTTTACCCGTTGAATTGGACCTATTTAACATACACAATTAATTTTTACAGATTAACTAAATAAACCGTCTACTTTGCTTTTCTTATCAGCCAGCCTAAGTAAGCTTTAAGGCAGTTAAATGTAGCGCCTGAATTTATTTTCGCCGCAAAGTTTCACTAATGCGTATTGCTAAAATTTATTGCCGTCGACATAATGATAATTAGGACGCGTCCCGCGGCGTATTGGATGATTTGTTTTCCCATCTAGCAGCATTTTTCTACAAAAAATAAATGTCTTTTTTCATGCCAAGAATTTCTTGGGAGGCATCATCACGTAATAACTAGTAAATCTGCAAAATAAAACATTATTTCTATGTCCAGCAGTGGACGTCTTTCGGCTGATATGATGATGATGACGTAATGATGCCTTCCAAGAAACTGCTTGTTGCTGGTTTTGACCAAATATTCTTTCTTTCTATATTTTAGTCTTGGCTTTCAATGCTTACATTATTCGAGAAATATTACCTCAAGAAGAATCAGGGGTTCATCTCTTGAACATTCATGCTTTTCACATATTTTAAACATAACTTTGCAATGAAGATTCCAGAGCGCTGGGCTGGACTGATGCAATTAAGTTAAAAGAGCTGCCAAATGCAGTCTTTCCCATGCAGTCCACTTAACGAGGAACCGAATAACATGTGGATCGACTAAGAAGAAGGAGAAAGATCACTTACTTCTGTCTAATGCGATCTTTATTTCCCATGTTTTCTGACTTTTCGACGGTAATGAAATGTAGTGTAGGTAACTAGGTACTCATATCTCCGTTGAAAAGTTGCTGAAACGTCAGTCATCTGAGACCACGACCGAAGTATAATATTAATAGTAATACCGTACTGAAGTTATTTGCTAACAAATCCCGTGTATAGGTATACCGAACGAGCCTAAACGTGGCCATCCCTTTCTATCGCCTGCGACGCGCTGCGATAGAACGCGTGCGTGCCGTAGCACTAACATACCCCCTGGGGTCGGTAGGCCGTAGTAATGGCATGTACCTACTTGTAGCGGCGCGACCAAACCACGGAGTGACCCGCCCCTGCCAATGCTATGCTAGGCTAGCCTCGCTTACGGGCTAGCCTAGCAAGCACTTGGAGGATTTTTGAAAAGCTGAGAGCAAATCGCCTGCGGTGGTATGGACATTATGTTATGCGGAGGGATGAGAGTCATGTTACTAGAAGGGCATTATGTATGAATGTGGAGGGTTTTAAGAGAAGAGGTGGACCAAGAAGAAGGTGGATGGACTGCGTGAGAGACGATATGAATAGGAAGGAAATGTGTGATGCTGATGAGTTGACGGGCGATACAGAGGTATGGACAAAAAACAGCTGAACCGAGCCCAAGTAAATGGGATAGGGACTAGCGCATGATGACACCGCTTGGCTACCTCGCACTGCTCTGGTGGATACGTAATCTTTTAAACATATGAAAAGCATGACGCGTTTCTATGCATATGCACACCGAGCCCGTGAATTAGGCATGCGCGCTGCGTCCCACATGCCGGCCGAATGATTTGTATAAATAATCCGGTCGAGGCGCTAGCGGCCAATCAAATTACTCTACTTGTTAGTTGATTGCACACCACCACCGAACTACGAAGCCACCGGGCGTAGCAAGGTTCCCATTTAATCAGTTATCGCTGGGGATAGGACATCCGTCACGTTCTGTCAAGTATATGCGAGTGCGATGATGTCTTATCCACACGACAAGTGATAAAATGGCGACCATGCTACGCGCGCTGGAGTCGGGAGTAGTCAGTGTGAGCCCCCGCAGACTGCAGACTTTTTAGTCGGCCGATAGTTTGGTCGGGCTCTTAATGAGTATGCAGATGTATGGTAGTGCTCATACTGATCTCCATACTGATCAAGAACCCGACCAAACTATCGGCCGACTAAAATTAAGGTACGAGTTTGTTGGTTTCAGTTGATAGACGTCGCTGGGAAAATTATGTTACTTTCTGAAGTGATGTTTTTCCGTGGGTTGAAGTAGGCTCGAGAGAAATGCGTTTTTGTACTATACTAAGTTAGGGTAATAGGCTACGGTAGCCTAGTGGTTCAGGCATGCGGCTCTCAAGTGGCGGTCGTGAGTTCGAATCCCGGCTCGTACCAATGAGTTTTTCGGAACTTACGTACGGAATATTTACCGTTAGCTTTTCGGTGAAGGAAATCGTCAGGAAACCGGTGTAATCCAAAAAAAAGGACCAGTTTTCCCTTTGTGTTGAAAGGTCTGATGGCAGTCGCTTTCGTAAAACTAATGCCTGTGCTAAATCTTGGTATTAGGTGTAAAAGCGGACCAACCGGGAATAAAGCTAGGAGGAAGATAACTAAGTTAGGGTAATAGGGTTACAAAAGTACCACCCGAACAGACGGAGAAGAGATTGTGAAGGTACATAATATAAACAATTTTAATTGATGTCGCCCCTTGACAGCCGCATGCCTGAAACACTGGGCTAGCTATTGACAATACATAGTTAAGTCATGATTCAGATTCTCATTTTTAGAGTTCCGTACCCTAAGGGTAAAAACGGGACCCTATTACTAAGGCTCCGCTGTCTGTCCGTCCGTCTGTCACTAGGCGGTATCTCATGAAGCGTGATAGTTAGACAGTTGAAAATTTCACAGATGATATATCTGTTGTAACAGCAACAAAAAAAATATGTAAGGGGGCACCCATACAACAAACGTGTTTTTTTTTGCCTTATTTATAGATAATGGTACGGAGCCCTTTGTGCGCGAGTCCGACCCGAACTTGGCCGGTTTTTTTATTATTGTTTCATGTCAAAATTACAATATAAATTCGGCTATGTGCCGCATCCAAATTCATCTGCGTAAGGCTGGCGTGCACTCTGCGTTCTTAATTAATTTACTAGTTCATGTTAGGTTATAACAGTTCCATCTAGTGCCGATTGGCGCTTTGGTTCCGTTCCGTTTTCAAATGAGATGAGAAATGCGCAGAAGGAAAAAAGTCTTGGCTTAATGTTTTAATGTTTATTTGGCCTATCAATTATGTAATATAAAAACCGGCCAAGTGCGAGTCGGACTCGCGCACGAAGTGTTCCGTACCATTATCTATAAAAACGGCAAAAAACACGTTTTTTGCATGCTTTAGCTGCATAAGAGAATTTCCTTTCATCCCGTGGGTTTCGTAAAATTAGACTAAGGGAGCCGGTTTGAAATGTGTTGTGGGCGAAGGGATAGCAACGTATCACTGCGATATCACATTTTGTCGATCTTTTAAAGTTGCATGCGCTCTGCCTACCCCTTTTAGGGATAAAAGCGAGAATCTATGTATGTATAAGAGAATTTCCGTTCCTTATGGTGGCAACAGTATAGTCAATATAATATAATATATCTTCTTTAATTTTTACCAAGTCAAATGAAGCCTTGTCGAAATAAGCGTGGCTCCATCGCGGCCTAGTTACTAGTTTGGAAACAGCATAATAATAGCCTTTCTAAATGCTAAAATTGGGACTGAACTGTATCACCTGATTTCCACGAATTTGAGGCGCGGCGCGATTCACGAGCGGAAAGCGTCAGCATTGCACAGTATTTGCGGCAAAAAGTACCATTTTTAATGGCAAAGCGGTCATTGCAATAGACGCTTGCAACTCGAGGTGTCTTATTGAAGACAGGGTTTAAATAACACGAGGTAACTATACTAGTATGTACTACTACCTATTTACTTTGTATGTACCTATAGTCGAGGAGCGAAAACGTTTAATGGAACGTATTATTTAGTCCCGCTAATTACAAAGAAGGCAAGCGAAGCCGCGGGACAAAAATATATATATAACCTGTGTCTCCGAACCTATGTGTCCTAGGTCCAAGCAGGCAATCTACTGATCGAAGACGGCCGAGACGTCTTCGGAATACATGGAGGCGATCAGTTAAGAAAGAGGCTGGCTTAATTGCACGGATAGCACAAGACGGCGCGAGAGCTTTCTCGAGCTTTCTCGCATTATCCGTCTCTCTCTTATTAGAAAACTTAGAAAGAGACGGATAGTGTGAGAGAGCTCGCGCGCCATGTTGTGCTAAAATATTAGTATATCGTATATTATCGTTGATTCTTAGTGTTTTTCTTGCCTATTTTCCTCTGTATATACATTGTACTTACGTATTTTATTTGTGTATATTTTATTTTATTATTTCTATTTTATTATTTATAATAACCGTGCTGGTCACGGCTGGAAAGAGCTAGAAGAAATCGCACAAAATCGTGTAAAATGGAGAACTCTTCTGCGAGCCCTATGTTCCTAATGAGAGATAACAGGAATGCATCATCATAAAGTCTTCGAAAGACCGCTCTATAATACTGGTGAAAGATTTTTTATATCCTCACAAAACTGGGCACTCACGACGATTAGCTCTTCTGTAAGTAAACCCGTGTTACTTTAACCCTGGAGGGTAACTTTGGCTTTCGCGAATTACTCTGTCCATAGCTTTTTTATGAATTTGAACAAAGTCATATCATCTTAGTTTTAGCTTCAGCTAACTGCTCATGTTGTTACTTTTTATGTGACATTGCTAGGAGTGATTTACATGCGGGTCAAAGTAACCCTCGATTGGGTCAATGTTACCCGAGTTAACTTAGAATACTTAGATTCAATAGATGAATAGGCAATGATAATGTTTCAGAATCATACACTGATAATAATATAACATTTTTCTCTTGTGCCTTGCACCGATGAATGTTTGTATGGCGATTATAAAAACTGTAGTCCGGGCTATCCGAAACCGATTAGGCACTAACGACCGATTGTTCGTAATCTAGACGTCTGCTAGCATGTGCCACATCTGGCTAGTAATACCTATACCATAACTACAATTATACTCAGGTTTTTTAACCTATTTTGAACGAATTTTGGCCCAAGCTGAGGCAGAGAACTTCTTTCGTTTAGTTCGCTTGTTCAATAAAATCAAGAAAAAATCGAGCCAGTCTTTATGAAAAAAAAATGGATTTGTAACTAGTAAATTGGAAAAAAATAACCAATCCGCTCACAAAATTTCATGAGAAAAATAAAAAAATAGGGGACAATCTTACACAAATCGACCTAGTCCCAAACTAAGCGAAGCTTGTATAATGGGTACTAGACGACGATAAATATACTTATATAGATAAATAAATACCTACTTAACTACTTAGAAAATATCCATGACTCAGGAACTAATATTCGTGCTCATTCTTACCCAGATTAGGACCTCTTACTTCGTAGGCAGGGTCAGTGACCCACTAGGTTAAAGCGGTCGCCAAATCGGTTGATAAAGGCGACCTGGCCCCGTATCATGGTCGGCCTTATCACGCGATAAGTGACAAGATAGAGCGTCCCTCTCGTTCCATCGAACGGTGTCAGCCAGTGACGGACGCTCTATCTTGTCACTTATCGCGTGAAAAGGCCGACCATGATACGTGGTCTGTAGAAGAGAATAGCGGGACAGACACCGGACGCCGGCCGACAGACAAACGATTTTCGGGCCAAGCTGAAGCATAGAACTTCGTTCGCTTCGCTCGCTGGTTTGTTTAGGAAATTAGTGTAGATGAAAAGTTTTCTAAGTGATTTTACTTTATTTTTTCCAATAGTTACAAACATGGTGCATATATGGTGGTGGTGGTTAATTTATTTATTTTATTTATTTATATAATGTACGCGTAGCTCTGCCTAGGCTGTCATGCTAGACAGCGCGAATTCCTTTGCAAGACGCCCTTGCAATCATATACAAAAGCGGGCACGATATCTGATAAACTGTCACGATAACCAATTACCTAGAAACAGTTCACAAAAAACGGTCTAAAAGCCCGTATTGGGTTGCTAAAACATTGGCGCGTGTATTGTGTTGTAACAGAATATTGAATTGGCTCAGTTTAGGCTATATTGCGAGTCTTTTGGTGATAAGTGGCTTCTATCAAATATTGATGGACTGTGCGTAAGAAAATTCCAAAATAAGGTGCCTAATCTTTTTTTTTGCCAGATTGATAATTTAAGATAATTTATTTGTCCAAACATGAGTAAAAGTACGTACAGCTGTTATCGTTAAAATAATGCCCTTCATGTGTTGCCTTTCAGCGTACAAACTGTTTTATATGGCTACAATGTGAAAACAATAAAAAATTAAAATTAAGGATGTCTAAATTATAAATTGATGATTAAAATGTTTTGAATAAAATTACAGTCGTAGCAATCTATATCTAATTATTTAAACCTACATTCGTGTCATTCATACAGTCACATTAAAATAATCTATCTATCTATCTTCAATGGCTCACCGACCCAAAGTGGGTCTTGGCCTCCGACACGCGAGTTTTCGCCACTTGACCCGATCCTGCGCCATCCCCTTCCAGTTCATGGCCTTAAGGTCGCGCAGGTCTGATTCGACGACGTCGTTCCAGCGATACCTGGGACGTCCGACGGGTCGCCGCCCTACTGGACGTCCCAAATATGCCCGTTTGGCACCCCGATCTTCCTCCATCCTTCCAACGTGACCAAGCCAGCGGAGACGGTGAGCTTTTGATTGTCCAATAATGTTGGGTGTAGTCACAAGATGCTCATTTCGACGTTCTTTCGGACTCTGAAGCTACCGTCATCTCTCCTCACCGGACCTAAAATTTTTCGGATTATTTATCACTAGCCTCCGCCTGCGACTTTGTCTGCGTGTACCCGGGATAAAAACTATCCTATATCTCAATCCAGGTCATAAACTATCTTCGTGCAAAATTTCATCTAAATCGGTTGAGCCGGTTAAGGGTGATTGAGTAACAAACATCCCAACATCTAAACATCCAAACTTTCGCATTTATAATATGAGTAGGATTCGTTCAATCTATATCCTTGTCTCAATTTTCAGAATCAGAAACGAATCAGAATCAGAATCAGAAATAATGTTTATTGTAGAACATAGGTAGGCTGTAAAATACAGAGTTGTTAGTACATTATGTGGTCTTCTATGTCTTGCCAATGGGCGTACAAACATTAGGTAGGTAAAAGTACAAATCTACAGTCACGTGGAATTGAAGATAAAATACAATTGATTACATGTCAAAAATATGAATATGATTCACATAGAATTATTTAATAAAATGTCGTTGAAAAATTCATTTAAGCTATAATAACATTTACCTACTAATAGCGATGGAAAATGATTACACGAACGTTAATTTAAGAGAGCGCAGCGAACGTAGTATTTACCTACTTCAGCTTGTGCCAAAATTATTTCGTCTGTCCGGATGTCCAGCTGTTCTCCTCTCCTCCGGACATACGACACATTTTTCGCATTAATTCAATTTGACCCCTTTTTGTATAGACCATCACGTTACATAAGTCCGTATTATAACAATTTTTATAACCACTCACTTGCTTTCGGATTTTAAAAAGGTAGCCTAAATTACTTAAATTTTTTCTTTATCAAAGAAGTCTATACTTTACTTGGCAACCACAGTTGCCACCATCAGTTTAGGGATGCGCGAAATTGGCAACTGTGGTTGCCACAAGCAAGTGAGTGGATAAAAACTCTGTAACTTTGTCTCCCGACTAATGGGACAGAATGACAAGTAATAGTTGATTAACCAACTTGCGTTGCAGAATGGTATTCCCTGAATCCACGTGGCGATAACGCACGATTTTTCTGTTCTTACGTGAAATAGCGTATATAACGAGATCCGTTGAAGCTGGGCGCGTTACCGACGGGACGTAGCCAGTTTGACCACGCTAGCGGTTTGTACGGAAATATCTCGCTGCCCGTTATTCTGAAATCATACACACAGCATGGCGGCAAGGCTCTTGCTGGCGAAGACAGTGACACAAATTCAGTGCTACCAACCGAACAGCACCAGCGACAATGGAAATGGCGCCTTCTGGAGATCGAATTAAGACTTACAGTCGGGTAAATCTGCCCGATTTCAGGTATGTTGCCATATGTATCAAGTGAATCAACATAACGCCTCTTCGCGCGCAGACCGCGCGCCCGCGACGGTGCTGCCTGTCCGGAGCTTTAAGATATAGATAGAGTGACAAAGACGGCGGGTCTGCGTCAGTGTTCACCTTAACACGAATTTCTCGCTCCACGGGGCTTAAGAGGGCACCCGCTGCACACGAGTTTTACTTGTTCTAAAATGCTTTTCAGTTAAGCTATGTTTTTTAAAACGGAACCCTTATTATGTCGCCATGTCCGTCTCTGTAATCCTTACTATTAGAAAACTGTACATCATTTAGTTGGCGCGCGTGTCGATGTGACTAAGACAGACAGGCAACTACGGAACCATAGACTGCGCGTGGCCCGACACGCACTTGGCCGGTTTTTTTTAAAGCATCAGCAGGATCTGGCTCTTAGGCTTGCCTGCGGATGGCGCAAGATATAAGTGCTTGGAGGCAGGTAGTGCAAGACGTTCGTGGTACAAACGACAACACTGTTAACTGACCATCCTGTGTTTATATAGAACCTTATTACAATGCACTTAAGGTGCACCGATGGTCAGTTAGCTGTGTTGTCGATGGTACTCACGACCCTCAGCAATGAGGAAACGACTCGGAAGAAGAAGTTATCATACAAATCGGCTAAGCTCTTTGAAAAATTTGTGTGCGGGTTCGATGATCATACAGTTTTTGTGTCGATTCAGTTTCAGGGGCCGTAGACAAGGTTACAATCGACAAGCGCTAACGCTAATAGAAAACTAATAAAATGTAGGGGAATGACAGATGCCGACGAAACACTTTTCCTTAACACTTAGCGCTTGTCGATTGTAACCTTGTCTAGGCCCCCTGATGTTTTGAAATCATATAGTAGTGTTTTCTATAATTCTGAAAACTGAATCAATTATTTACCCCATGTAAGCTAGAAACTTACTCGATACTGACATTGCCTCTTTATTATTACTAATAGGTGAATTGATTAAACAATAAACTAGTTAAGCGCCGAGAAAGGCCTCTTAAGCAAATAGTATTATATATTATAAGCTGCTATCGAGCACTAATTAACCTAATAAGCGATTATTCGCCTGAGTAGACGCTCACTGTCGCTAGGGTATATATATACCTACTTCAGTAGATTGAACGTTCAATCACACGTTCGTGTCACGTCTATGGACATAGTTACTCACACCTATTACAAAGAAGCAAACCCGCGGCATATGTCAATTCCGAAGCTCCAGTGTATACACTAGCGAAATATTTTTTGAAATTGTATGAGAAGTTTCGGTGTTTAGCCCCTAGGTTAGTAGGTACATACAAACTTACAAAGTTGGACCCTCACAAACTTAACCTCTTTTATTAGTTTAGAACAGCAGGTCGATCACGTAACGCGTTGTGTCAGCTACACATACATCTGTACTCTTCAGGGTGTTCAAAAATATCTGAATATGCACTCTATGACTTTGACAATAAACTCGTGTTCAGGTGTTTGTGAACACCTTGATCGCTCAGATGTATGTGATGGCGGCTGGACAGGTGGACTGCCTAACGCGTGTTCAAGACGTTACGTGATTACCTGTCTGTGCATACCGATCCCTAAGGGTTGGCGAGCGCATCTAGGCAACGAGTCATCATCGTATATTTAAGAGCTTAGCTCTTGTAATCCCCATTTTGTCCACTACCCTGCCAATATATTTTTCTCCATAATCGAAATAATATCGTGGTTACCTATAATTATTACACGAGCCAAACGCTCAATGATTAACTTGTCAACTCAGAAGAATTATTACGATTACAGCAGTGGAAATGAGAGCGTTGCGAAGTATGTGTGGGGTGAGTTTGAGGGATAGAATAAGAAATAGCGTGATAAGAGAGAGTGGAGTGACTGTATTCAGTCAGCCATTATATACCCTGCATTATTAGATCCTACAGCTTTAGATCGGGTATTTCCAATAAAAGGAAAATACTGTAACAAATTCTAAGCCTTCATATCAGATACTCTCATGTATTCGCAGTCGGAAATTCCAAGAAGCCGTATCAATAGGGAAGCGCAAGAAATTGCAGGGAAACTGTCATATCGTCCGTACAGTCGGCCAGGTAAATAAGTGGGCAATATCTCGCTGCGAGCGTCATGCGACGCATCTGGGTGCTTAGGCTGACTGTACATTAGGAGGATTTCACATCAAGTTAAATATCTTGTTTTCAGGAAACAGAGGCACAGGCCTCAAACGAAAATAGCCTATTGGCCCACAGGGGTCAATAGGCTATTTTCGTCTATCACAATTCAATTATGAAAGTACGTTATTTATATAGTTTTGACTTTAGGAAAAACGAATATAATACTAATTTGTTATAAAACCATAAGAAATATTTTTAATTTCAAAAATAAAATCGTAGTTTTATTATCTGTATGTCCCGTGACCGAAAACGCTGACCGCCATTTTGTCTTCTGTGAGTGACGTCAGAATTCAAATACAAAAACAAGTTTTCGGTGTAAACAACAACAAAAAGTTAAAAAATATTTATATTGTGTATTCAAATTGTATTTATTTGGACTTAGGTACGCTATTTTACCTCATCTACGATGGAGGTTGGATTTGTAAAAGCTGACGACAAATCTACCGAAAATAGACGCAGTACCTAATGATTGCAAAGTTCTTTTCAGATTTCTTTTCTGCTGAATGCAGAAAAATCAAAACAGCTTTGTTAGTATATTCTGTTTCATTTTCTGATACTATATTAGAACAATGAAGGTAATATCGTATATTTCCTATAACGAGTATGAAAGCTCATTTTTAGTTAAAATATCCATGAAAATTCAGAACTATCAGAAGGCATAGATTAGAAGTACATACACATTTGACGTTTCTATGTTCCTGCACATAGTATCTTCTTAGTAGTCTGTGGTTTGTTATTGCAGTTATGACGTCACGATAATGGCGGCTGCCTTTTTGGCCCGAATATATAATGTTCAAATTTCAACCATTATTTATTTGCTTAAAGCGATATTATTTTGAGGAAATAAAAATACCAGTTGACTATCGAATCTATACGAACATTTTAAAATATATAAAAAAAAAACCGTAGAATAGCCTATTGTACGTTAGGTAGATCCAACTGTCCATTTTTACAAGTCTTATATTTATTTACATAATGTACATAATGTTTGGTTTTATATTAACTTGACCAGACCCCGTATCATGGTCGGCCTTATCACGCGATAAATGACAAGATAGAGCGTCTGTCTCGTTCTATTGAACGGTGTTAGCCAGTGACGGACGCTCTATCTTGTCACTTATCGTGTGATAAGGTCGTCCATGCTACGGGCTTCGTATGTATTTAAGTAGGTATGTAAGTTGTACATCAAAATTTGCAATCCATTTTTTAATTACTTGCCGTTATCCGATTGAGCTGAAATTTTGGTTATTGGTATAGTTTTGATGACAATTCAATATTATGGTACCATCGAGCTGATCTGATGAAGGAAACAGAAGTTGGCAATATTTAATCGACGTAACCCCGTTGAATTTGGGCTCGTTAGAATCGCCTCAATGAGTAAACGGGTCATGGTATGCAGAAAAGTGCAGTCGGCAATAAAAGCTCGTACCAAAAAATAAATTTTTGATAGAAACTTATTATATGGAAAAATTACAGTTGGATTGTCCATACGCGCGATCGGAACGTTACGTGACTACGTATCGTTCGTTAGTGTAGTATTGTCGTGGTGAACGGAAGTACAGTCAGGTACGAACACGTCCATAGGCTACGCTGCTTATCACCAGGCTGGCCCTACGTTTGTTTGCCATCGTCTTTAATCAAATTACGAAAAAATCTAACATCACGCTACCCTGTGCACCACTGTCGCAAGCCACAATAATCTCCAGCGACAGTCGCTGCGACTGCGACTAATTGTCGCCGACGCGACGTGTCCCGCTGCACCCGACGCAGGTGACAGCGAAATTAGACTACGAAGCTTTGCAGCTTTGTCGCCCGGGCGGGGCGTTAGTAAATTATTTTGGATTGTAAATCTGTCCTTCAGCCCCTATATTCTGTAACTTGTTTTAAGCTCACCTCAACGCTTGCCCACTAATATATCTTGACACGCTCGCTACGCGCTAATGCGGCTCACCCCGCCGGTCACCCGTCTCAAAACTAGACCTCTACCTACGCTTAGTTACTACGCATCAAGATATATTTGTGGGTGAGCGTTGAGGTGAGCTTAAAACAAGTTACAGAATAGGGAAGCAGGTTTTAGGGGGGTGTGCGCTAAACTTCACTAACTTCAAAATATGAATATTCTGCTTTTACATGCTCGAAAATACTCATACTTACTGCCAAAATAATAAATAAATTACCTGAACATGTACAAAACTTATATCTGAAAGGTTGTAAAATAAGAAAAATATCGAAGATGCACCTTTTATAATCTAATACCCTGCAACTCCCCGATATCTCAAAGAGCCTTTTAGTTATTTGAATTCTGTTAGATCTTCTAACAATTTGCTATTAACTGTGCCTTTGTCATCTTCCAAATTTTACAGTAGTTCGTTCACCTTTAAGGCTATTCGACTGTGGAACTCTCTCCCTCTTCATATAAGACAAGCTAAATCTATCGGCAACTTCAAATCTCTTCTTAAAGAACATTATTTGTCTTTACCCTAACCCTGATTGTCTTACTATTATTATTATTGGCTGACTGTTTATGTGTTATATATTTTTATTTGTGTTATTTGTATATATGTATGATTGTGTATGTATGTTTATATATAGAGCTATTTATGTATGTGCATTAATATAATTATTTTGATTTTTGGCTTATTATAATTTCTGCACCACCTACTACATAATCTAGTTTTATCTCTTTCTCCGATACCCAAAGGTTGTCTGGAAGAGATCGCTCTTCAGCGATAAGACCGCCTGTTGTCTACCTCTACCTACATGTTATTGTATTTTTTTTCTTTTTAGCTGCTTTGTTTGTGTGCGGTGTGCAATAAAGAGTATTTGTATTGTATTGTATTGTATAATGTAACCTATAATCTGTAAACTAAGTTGTATCTACCTACTTAAAATACTTGCTTTTTAATTCATCTATACAAATACAAATACAAATACAAATAACTTTATTGCCCAAACACGATACAAAACAGCAATACAGAACAAAGGATAGGTAGATATTAAAACTAATTAAAACTAATTTCACTACTAACTAGAGATTGTACAGTTACATGAGACACATTACTGTTATATCATGTTGGCCATGGGTACCAACCTCAGCGTATGCTGGGCTTAAGCCCAGCGCTGGTTTTCAGTTTGGCCCCTTATAAGGGTTGTAATGATAATTCATGAGTGCGTATGCGCTGTGCTAATTTCACGTTGGTAGAAAACTAAACTAAAATACAATTAATGCGTTAAATCGGGTAAAACATGCAAAAATAATTTGATTGGTTGAAGGCAGGTAGATTTTTTTAACTAACTTGAAGGTGTCATGGTATCAGATGTATTCACTTGTAATTTTGTGTTTTGTATGCAATGTACCTAAAAGTGGTTCAAGTATGTGTGTGTGTGTGTGTGTGTGTGTGTGTGTGCGTGCGTCTGTGTTTGAGAGTGTGTATGTTTAGGTATAAAAAGAGGTATATCAATAGGCTCTATTCTATTATATATAATCTATAGATCTAGATATAGATCAGTAGAACACTAAGAATTCCGCATCGGCACACAAACCTCTCCAAGGTTTTGCCTAGTTGGACATTATAACGATAACATGTTGGTTTTGTAAAATCATTAAAAAAAACTCAGAGCTTACAAATAACATTACAATAGTTAGTATCATTAAACGACATAAATACATAGCGGATAGGGAATGCAATCTCGATCTCGTCCATATTTTACGAGATTGAGTCTCGTACTATTTTACGAGATTGAGTCTCGTACTATTTTACAAGATTGAGTCTTATAATATTTTACGAGATTGAGTCTCGTACTATTTAACGAGATTGAGTCTCGTACTATTTTACGAGATTGATTCACGTACTATTTTACGAGATTGAGTCTCGTACAATTTTACGAGATTGAGTCTCGTACTTTTTTCGTACGAGTTCTCGCGAGATTGCGAGATTGAACTTTCCATATACTTATAACACTACAGGTGAAAGTGAAAAGTTTCACATGACTGTCAAATTAAAACTTACTTTTATTCGATTAAAATTTTATTACTTCTGAAATGTTTAATTTATATTAAAAGCGGATGGTTAAGTAAATAATATTATAAACGCAAAAGTTTGGATGTTTAAATGTTTTAATGTTTGTTACTCAACCACGCTTAAACGGCTCAACCGATTTGGATGAAATTTTGCCCGAAGATAGTAGGTATAATATATATGGATTATAATAATTATTATATAGGATTAAAATATAGGTCGTTTTTATCAGACGAAGTCGCGGGCGGCAGCTAGTTAAAAAATAATTTCGAATTACTTCTTTTGAATAATTTAAATTAAACGGATATTATACTTAAACCACTTCATCATCAACATCATCCTCCCAGCGTTATTCCCGGTTGTGCCCTAAACGAGCCCGCGGGGTCCGCTGTGACACCTACGCTACGTAATCCCAAGATTATAAACCGCTACAGGGAGATTTTGTTTCTATTTCACATGTTGAAATAGAATTCTCAAACGTTTTCAGTGAAAAACGCACAATCTCGCGAGGTCTCGTAAAATCTAAAAGTCGACTAAGGGAGCCGATTTGAAGTGTGTTGTGGGCGATGGGCTTGCAACCTGTCACTGCGATATCACATTTTGTCGATCTTGGTGGGTTTAAACCCACATCTGTACTAAATGTTGCACTGGAACATACCTCATGTGCTCTGTCTACCCCTTTTGGGAATAAAGGCGTGAATCTACATATATAGATACGTACATACGTAACAAACGTACGTAAACAAATATACATATATTTGTTTATTCGATGACTTTGATCCACTGGTTAGTAATTGTTTTACATAATCTTACAAAACGATTGTTAAGTATAACGGTATAAAAAACCCTTACCTGAAATACTACAGACGAATACGAGTGCAAAAGCTAGTGTGACACGAATATAATAAACGAGTAACAAATCTTTGTGACATTTGTATTACAAAAGCCATTTCCGGAAGCTCACACAAGTGCAACAAGACTGGTATATTTTATACACAAAATGTACCGTTTTCTCTCCTCCCAAGTATATTTTAAAACAGTCGCGATAACACTTGTTCCTGAACCAACTGTAGTTAACTGGAAGAGATCCCCGAAGGACTATTAGCCGTAAAGCTTGTTTCGCAAACGTATCATAAACAGTTTTCATGTTACCTAGAACACAGTTTGGAGTCTAGAATAATTTTAATGTGGGGTAAAAGTGAGTTGGGAACTAAATAGACGTGGCTGATTGGACTGGGTTAAAGACGAAATAAACTCTCCATGTAAAGTAGACATGGGTTTTGTCAATAGTTATTTACGATACAAGTGCACAAAATAGGAAATTCGCAACGAGTGGTGATAAATTAAAAAACACGACCGAAAAGTGTTCTAAATCGACACGAGTTGCGAACTATTCGCGCGTGTATCGTACAACGATTTACAGTACATATTGGCTCTTTAAAGTCTCGACATATGCACGCAAAGTGCTCGTTCCCGCACGCGCGCGGGAAAGTACTGTAAAATAAATTTGACGTGTCCGTTGTCTGTCTGAGGCATCGTAGCTCCTAAACGAACGGACCGAGTTTAATGTGATTTTTTTCGTCCGAAGGCTGACGTGGTCGAGGTGTTTTAGATACGTTTCAACCAAATCGGTTAGGTCGTTTTTGAGATATAGACTTTTGAAATGAAATTGACGGGGACTTTTAAAATTTTCCAAGTTGTTAGATTTTGCCTTTTGGTGTATAAGTATATCCGTTACCGTACCTCTTACCCCCCGCTCCCAATATGTTGTCTGTCGGGACGATTTTCATTCGTGTGTCGTCGCGTCATACAAATTGGTGTCCAACAAGTGTGAATAGTTTCATATAAAATGTTCTGTCGCTACGACACACGATAAAAAATCGTCCCGACAAACGACATAGCGACAAAATATGTACTTGTCAACTACTGATGCGCGCCCGAGCCACAGTATAGGAACAGTAGATAAACTTCGAACAAAGGTACATCGCACGGCTGCACACATGCGCGCGTGTTCGGTACGCACACACGCATAGCCTTCGGGAATGATGGAGAATGCTTCAATCGGGGCCGCGCCGTTGCCGTGTTCGCTCGCTCTCACTCGCCACGTCAAAGGAAGCCGCCTCGTAGGTATGAAGACAGCGAGCCGCCAGTGCCACGATATCAAAAGGAGCCGAATAGGCTTGTAACTAAGCACCTATGTACAATGTTCTATGTACAATAAAGAATTTTGAACCTACCAACCGAGTGCAGTTTAGCAACTATTATACTTACTAGGAAATATATTAGGCATAGTATAGTGGTATTAAAATATTCGACGAAGTGGGAAACTAAAAACACATACCTATCTATCTATAATATTATTACTTTAAACTGTAACATAAATACTTTGCATACGTGACACAGCCCAGGGGACCGATTTTTGGCTTTCGAGCGCTCGACTCTTTCACTCGAAAACTGTCAACAATGATGAAATGCTATTTTGAAATGACGATAGAAAGTATAAAAAAGAGCGGTATTGACCACTCACGGTAGAAAGTAAGTGCCTGTAATTTTGACACTACAATAGCATTTACTTTTATTTGATTTTCGAGCGCTCGAAAGTCAAAAATCGGCCCCCTGCGCATCGAGCGAAAGTAGGTAACGAACGCTCCTAAACGGTCTCTGATTAACTACTGTATTATTCTTCTATACTGTGCCCGAGCGATGCACAAATCATGTAACTAGTGAATCTTCCCTTTTTTTTCTTTTTCCTTATTTAATTTTAACAACAACTGTAAAACGAGCGACAAATAGCGACAGATAAACCGTACGCGGTTTTCGCTCGCTGATCGAATGCACATGTAAATAGTTTTTTAAGTATTTTGGATAAAAAAAAGTGGGAACCAGAGCTTAGCCCTCGTAGGTGTATATCGCACTGCTCGCTGCCTCTGCCGCCGTCCAAAGTCGGTGTCGAGCTTGTTAGGGTTGGTTTAGTATGACGCTAGACTGGGCTGGTGGTGGGCACCGAAGTAAACCACTTGACCATCTGCACTACGCACGCATCGTGCACTACGGTATAAAACGGACGTCATGACGTGTTCGAATAGACATTCTTTATTTTAAATCAGTAATATACTTAGCGTACGGTTTGCAACTGCGGCTGGGGCGAGCGCAGTAAGCGCTCGCGTATTACGATCTATAGTTTACTAGCCGCGACTCCGTCCGCGTGGAACTCGTTTATATCGCAGCTCCATACAAACTTTCACCCCCACTTCATCCCTTTGGGGGATGATTTCCGGGATAAAAACTATCCTATGTCCTTCCCCAGGACTCAAACTATCACTATACCAAATTTCATCCAAATCGGTTCAGCGGTTTAAGCGTGAAGAGGTAACAAACAGACAGACACACTTTCGCATTTATAATATTAGTAGATAATGTGCGAGAGAAGCAGCACGCAGGTGTAAGGTTTTGGCGGGATATCCAATCATTTTGTTGTTTAATGTTATTGCAACGATGTAGTTCAAATTCATGGTTGTTATTGCTAAATCTAACTAAGAATATTATGGCTAATTTTAAAACCAAGTTAATACTGTTGATTCTTGAAATTACATTAAGAAGTATTTTAGTTGGCAACCTTAGAGGAGGCTAAAAATGAAAGGAACAGGTGGATTCTTGATTGAACCGTCGTCCCATGAGGACATCCTGGACATTATTATTTGTGTAAAGGCTATTATCTTAATAAATATATTGAAAGTGCTAGCAGTGTTTCATCCACGCATGCCACCCGTCATACAGGATACTGCGTATATAGTAAAACACACGTTTCCCTACAGCCTCCTGACCTTATTCCGCGGGCCACACTTCCCCGCTGCATTGCGTAGGCGTCCGGCCATAAATCCTTTAACCTGAATAATTAACGGCCTCGTGCGCAAAGGATGTGATTGTGTTCCCCAAAAAGCGCACTCGGCTGTTTGCCGCCGCGGATGGGGTGTGTGTGCTTGTGCTGCCTGACCGTGTTTGTTAATTATTTGATTTGAATTTTCATATGAGACCGGAGATGAGGCTACGTCGAAGGGTTATGTTTTTCGAGCGTATGTATGTGGACAAGAAAATTTAATTTCACAGCCTACATACTAAATGGCTTGACGGATTTTGACGTACCTATGAGGTGTTGGATACCTCATAATGGTGGAGTGACATGGATTAGAATAGTATTTGAAAAAAAAAAAAACAGCTGGGTTTTATGAAAAATATTTTGATCTTACTTTTGTATCCTAAAGGAGCCCATGGCCCGCTTTGCCACCTAATCCCAAGTTTTGGCGTAGCACTACAAAAGCAACTGCTTTACGATTATGACGTTATGACCCAGAGGGAACAGTATCTAGATCAATCAATCAAAAATCAATCAATCAAAACATTTATTCGTGACAAACACAACACAGATAATAATAAAAAAAGCACATTTCCTTTTTGTCACGAAATGGACCCAGCTCAGCATGTTGCTAGCTTTGCAGCCAGCGCTGGTCTTCCGCAGGGTCCATTCGGTGAGAGCACGGAGAGTAACAAACAAAACAATTAAAAGGAAATACCTATATACTTAACTAAAATACAAACATAAAAAATAAAAAATAAAAATAAAAAATACACAAAAAAGCAATGAACGGTTTTTTTTAATAAAATTAAATAATAAATGTTTGTTGGCCTGTCAGTAGTTTCATCCCAACAAACCACTACGTGCGTATGGGCCTTAATGGTAAAAATGAACGCAGCCCATACATGAACAGTACCACTAGCGCCAGTGAAGAGAAGACAAGACAAACTAAACTCTAAACGTCAAATAAGATAATGTAGCCTTCATTTCTATCGGGTGTCCATTCTATATACACCAATCAGGTTGTCTGGAAGAGATCGCTTTAAAGCGATAAGACCGCCTGTTGCCCTGCCCATTATTTATTAAGCACTTTTTTTGTAAGATGTTTCTCTCTGGACGTGGTGCAATAAAGAGTATTCATATTATATTATTATACTGGTGCAAGAATGTTTGTAATCGGATGAATAGTTTGGAATATTACCCTCTACACAATAAATTCAATAAACAAAAAAAGACAGTATCCTGGAGTTATTATTGAATGGAAATTAATTTCTATTTATTGTCACTAAATGTACCCCGTGTGGTGTCGGGTTAGAATATATAGCACCACCCCTTCTTAGCAACCTATCACTGCGACATCACATTTAGTCGATATTTTATACCCACATTTATGCTAAAATTGGCACTGGAACATAAGTCAAAATAACCCTGTTTCGTGCGTACTGTACATCGCTGTACACCGGCAGTTTGTGGTCGAAGTACACGCAACGTGCCATGAATGCCTTGCGTGTACAATATAATGACGCGTTCAGGGTGCTGTTGCGACTGCCGCGGTACTGCAGCGCGTCGGGCATGTTTGCGGACGCGCATGTAGACGGGTTTCATGCGACGCTGCGCAAGCGCTGCGCCGCGACGCTCTGTAGGGTTCGCGGCAGCCGCCACAGTCTCCTGACAGTCGTAGCCGATAGATGGGACAGCAATTTAGTTAAGCACTGGTCCTCTCATCATTTAAGTTGTAGGCATAGAACTAATATATTTATTTAAGTACCAAATTGTTACTAACAAGATATGGATTTTTTAATGGTCCGAAATAAATGCATTTTTTTTTATAAGTTCCATGTGCTCTGCCTAGCTACCCCTATTGGGAATGAGGGCGTGAATCTATGTATGTACCTAATATTGACAGGAATGTAAGGAACAAGCCATAGTCTTCGACTTTGACACTACTGTATGTTATTGCTTAAATTCGAATATCCCATAATTCTTTGACATAATGTACCCATGTCATAAAATAGTACAACGTCGAGAACTAGGCTGTTTCCCTTATACGGCCAATAACATGTATTGTTTGCATTCAATTAAAGTGGCATATCATGTGAAAGCTATTTGCATTCCATAAGAATTTTTTAATTTCCACATCTCACCGATCCAGATCGTACGAACCACCCCAGAGACAACATCAAATAGCATGAGGCACACGAAATGGTATACTTATTTGCACTCGCTCCGAGTCGATGCTCATTACAAGATCACGTATGACGTAAAAAGTACACACGATTCTCCCCTTTCGACAACCCTAACTAAATAAACGGTGAAGTGCGAGTCGGAATCCCGCACAAAGGTTCCGGTCTTTTAGTTTTACTTAAAATGACGAAAACTAACTTAAAACCAACCATTACCGACATCTATTGTTTAATTGTTATCTTCACGTAGAACACAAAATGATCCATTAATATTATAAATGCGGAAGTGTGTCTGTCAGTCTGTTGCCTCTTCACGCATAAACCGCTGAACCGATTTAGATTTGATATACGAGTAGAGGCAGTTAAAGTCCCGGAAAGAAAGAACATAGTATAGTTTTTATCCTGGAAATCATCTCCTAAGGGGGTGAAATAGGGGGTGAAAAATTGTACGGAGATACAATAAACGAGTTCCACGCGGACGGAGTCGCGGGCAGAAGCTAGTTACGTAATAAGCAATTGAACAAACAGTACCTACTCCAGTACACGTGCCACACTTCGGTCAGTTTTGTCTCTTTGTTGTCTTTTCCTTTCATATTTAGCTAAAAAGGAAGTTGTAAAATCCCACGTTATGTGCACGTCAAGGTACATCGAAAACTGATCTACGTACAGGTTTTCTCATATTTTATAGAACCATGAAAACTGGTAAGAAACGTAAAGAGTTACTTATTCCAAAATCTGTGTAGGATGAACATGATTGCATATCTTTTGATTGCGTTAACTCAGAAGCTTGTTTTTCAGACCCCCAAGGACCTGCTAACCAGAGATTAATTTCACCATCGCGTTCTCGAGAAAAAGGGTCTTGACTGTCAGACGGACGACGAATTGAGCTTATAAAGGTTCCTTTTTGCCTTTCGAGGCACGGATCCCTAAAAGCAAGTCCCAATCGAAATCCCTCCCAAACCTTTACCATTTTAAGTCGAGTTTCGGTTGGACGGCTCTCCACTTGAGACGTTTTGTAAACTGTAGTGGGCTCTCAATCAGTACATCAAAGTGGCAGATCAAAGGAATGCAGGTATGGCATGTATAATATATGTGTTTCTGTTATAAATACATTCACCTGGGATATGAGTATTGGGAAGATTTGTTTGTTAAGGAAACATGTGTTTGGAACTCCGTCAAAAATAACATATTCGATGTTATTTTGACGGGGTTACTGTCCCATATCAGGAGATATTTGCTCTTGAGTTATAAATAAATTAAATTGTTATTTCCATCAGATTTACAACGTTTTACTATATTTATT
The DNA here is from genome assembly GCA_947049275.1 of Epinotia bilunana. Taxonomy (NCBI): domain Eukaryota; kingdom Metazoa; phylum Arthropoda; class Insecta; order Lepidoptera; family Tortricidae; genus Epinotia; species Epinotia bilunana. The sequence continues at coordinate 20,440,917 of OX346269.1, read as the reverse complement.
GTAAATAGTTTAAATTAGTCACAACATACATTAAACTAGTGCAGTAAAACTCGCGAGCCTGACTTCTTATAAAAACATTTTATTTTTATTTCGAATGAATCTCGACGTCTCGACATAAAAAATCTATACAATTGACGAACCTGCTCACAAAAATTCACAAGAATCGGTTGAGAAATGTGACCTGGGCTGTTATTCGCTAAGCGTTAATGCGGCTCACCCCGCCGTTCACCCGTCACGAAACTAGACCTCTACCTACGCTTGGTTACTACGCATCGCGGTGTCAAGATATCGTTGTGCGTGAGCGCTGAGGTGAGCTTAAAACAAGTTAGAGAATAGGGGGGCTGTAGAGGAGACCAGCGGGAGCAGCGGCCGCCCGGACACCAGCCGGACAGACAAATGATTTTCGCCCCATGCTGAAGCATAGAACTTCGTTCGCTTCGCTCGCTCGTTCGATAATTTATGAGTAAGAATTCATTATTACTATTTCAGCCGTTGCCAAAAATAGCATTTTTTGGAATTGAAGAATTTTTAAGGATTATAATCGTCAACGACTTCTTAACTGTGGATATTCTAAGGTTTAGCGAGTCCTGTTTGCCCCCATTACCAATGACGGACTCGGTTTTAACTTTAACCTGCTACCGCCTAAAAGCTTGAAGAACTTACTTATTTTATAAATCCTACACTATGCAACGAGCAACATATGTATGGTATATTTATTTGTTTCTTTGTAAACGGGTTCTCGTAAACGGCGCTAACTATTTCTCTAATATTTGCAATACGGGGTTTACTTGGCTGTAAACTAGAAAGCCTTTGGAAGTTTGGATCAAGCTAGGTATAATTACCAGGAAAACAGTTTTCCTCGAAAAATACACGAAAATGCTAAGCTAAGCTCAGTTTTAGAGGTATTCGAAGTAGTTCATTATAAATTGTTCTTTCGTTGGATTATTAAACCACGCTAATTCAATTCATTTCTCACGTCAGTTGGTTTTCTTTGTATGGTGTACTTTTCGAGGACAAGAGACATACCTAAAGGTTACGGTTAACTCCTTACACCAAAACTCTGAAACGTCACAAACTCACACAAACCAATCAATATGGCCACCGTCCACTGCTCCCCAAACTTTCGCGACAAAAAACGTGCCGAAATAACAAATCTAAGTCGGATTACAGCGCAAATTACGAGGCAGGTGGCCGGGAATCGAACCCGGGCCCTCGGGAGAGGCTTTCACTGCCGATTGAGGAATAGCTTTCTGTATCTGTTTGTCTGTTTGTGGGCTAGGTTGATGAGGTTGAATAATGTATTAGAGTAAGATTGTCGGTTTCTGCTGGGCGATTACGTAACGCGTTGTAGGTGCGTCAGGTATAGTCCACTCTTTGTATGGGAAAATGACAGTTAAATACGTGTGTAGACTATAAATTTGTAATTAAGTCTCTATTTATCAAAAACTCGCCAGGATTCTTCCTGGCGACACTTAATTTTAAGGTACACGTGTTTTTTTAGTTCTCCCGAAATACCATTTTTCATTTTAAAATATCAAATTGAATAGTAGCGCATTCCAAAAGGTAGTAAGTAGTTTATGGCGTCATAATTTTGATTGTAAAACTGTTTTACCTATGCCATCAATCCATCATTAGAAGTTTTAAAATGTTGTCAATTTAGGTAAAAAACCGGCCAAGTGCGAGTCGGACTCGCGCACAAAGGGTTCCGTACGTTGAATGAAAGGTAAATTGCGGTTTACGATTTATGACGTATTAAAAAAAACTACTTACTAGATCTCGTTCAAACCAATTTTCGGTGGAAGTTTGCATGGTAATGTACATCATATTTTTTGTTTAGTTTTATCATTCTCTTATTTTAGAAGTTACAGGGGGGTTTTACCACTTTGGAAGTGTCTCTCGCACAAACTATTCAGTTTAGAAAAAAAATTATATTAGAAACCTCAATATCATTTTTGAAGACCTATCCTGATATCCACACGGACGGACAGACAGACACATAGACAGACAGACATGAAGAATCCATAAGGGTTCCGTTTTTTGCCATTTGGCTACGGAACCCTAAAAAGGTTTAAAATACAAGTAGGTACTTAGTGACTTCAACCACAATCAACTCCAAAATATATAAAGCATGTACCTTTTCACCCTTAGAAAGGTCGTAACCCAAATTAAGCCCGCGTTGACTTTCCACTCTCAATGAAATTAGATACCAAGTACACTTGATTTACGAAAAAATGCCCTTTTGAAGGGTTCCAAAGCAATTATTACTTAGGAGGAATAAACCCATTAACTTTACTCTAGAGGGTAAATCCCCACTGATCAAATAGCTACTACAGCCAAAACTGGACAGGCGAAAACGTTCTCAGGTGGAATTAGAACTTGAAATTAGTACTAGTTATGGTACCTTATTTTGTTGTTGTTTAGGGGGAAAATGCGTTACGCATACCACCCGAGCGCAGAGGGTGACCCGAGTGGTTATATGTGGGATTGTCGTATGAGCTGATGAGACCCACGGTGCGAACCGCGATACTGGTACTCCTCTTCTACGGTCCCTACCCTACGCATCCTAAGCAGGCTTGGCCTACCCCGCTAGGAGCGCCCTCCTCGGGCCAGCCGGCAGCCCAAACAGGCCGGCCCCCGGTGCCTCTTAGCTTCGCCGTGTATTTTAATCCAGGCTATAAACTATCTTCTTGCAAAATTCACCCATATCGAATGAGCCGTTTAAGCGTGATTGAGTAAAAAACATCTAAACATCCAAACACTTATTATTTTATTAGTAGGAAGTAGGATATTTACTGTTGTCTTATCAACTACCTACCGTAGTGAGTAACTTATATCAAATGTCATTGGTTGAGGCCAAAAACGCAGTTTCTATTATCCTAACGCGTTTCGAAAACTAACGCAAGTACCCTGCTGGTTACGCAGCCCTAATGGTCCCCACCCATTATCAGTCCGCCGGACGATATCAGCCTGTCAGTTAGAACAAAAAAATTACAGTTCCGAACAACTGACAGGCCAGGGACTGCAGGCGGACTGATAGTGGGTGGGCCCCTTAACACTACAACCGAAAAATCCCAGTACAATTCAAAACAACGCCATCTGAAGTTCAATTATCACTAGATTCCCGAAACAATGCCTAACCCTCATCTATCCATCCAGTCCATTGAGATGTTAAAAAGGAATGCTCAACGCCACCGCTCACCGTCTCTGTCTAATTGGAAGTTTTGACAGTTAGACAATTTGGTTATGAATCCGGATTGCACTCCATCACTTAGGGACGCCGTTGGGTTGGAGATTTCAATTAGGCGAAATGGGAATAGTTTTGAGAACGCTGGGTATGTTGTAATAATGTAATAATAGTCTAGATAGATTAAATGATAAAACTTTATACAGTACTCTTTTCTCGTTAAACTACCTCCAATGACGTTTAATTTTTTCTTATACCATGCCTGGTGGTGGTTTAGATGCTGTATGCCATGTTAGCAACGCCAGCGTGCAGCGGGTTGATCAGATGACAGACACTTCGTTTCGCAATCATCGATATAAATGCATCTCGCTTTGCATAGACGTGTTCCAAGAGTTCAAAGCAGCGAAGTCTCGGGCAAAAGCTGTCGTTAATACCTTCGCAAAAAAAACTGTGTTTTGTGTGAAACATCATGAATTAAATTTCAATTAATTCATCGGGCTGGCCATTAAAATACTTGGGAAATAGAATATCAATCATGATATATATGACTGCGACGCACTTTATTTACTCGGATTATATGTCCCGGCGTTAGCCTGGCCGGGTCTTTTATTGTATTTACTTATTGGTATAATTAAATAAATGTTACTACAGGCGACATGTTTCGAACTCTTTGGGAGTTCTTCGGGATGAGTATTTAAGACATGTCCCACGAGTTTACATTCGATTGGTACAATAATCCGTACAAAATAGCAACTCAATCACAATCATTAAAATTCGCGGTATTAACGTACTGGTACACATGGAATGAATTCCAGGAAACGTATAATTATAACTTTCCATAAATGTATTCAAACGGCTAATTTAAACTCGGTTGATTTAACAATGCACCGTGTTCTTGCACACATCTTGCTGCAAGGTGCCAACGTGACTTAAACGGGATATAACCATAACACACGAGTGTCGTAATGTTACAAAACACGCGTGTTTAAACTTTAATACCCAGGATTACTCGTATGAGCCTAAAAGCGACATAATAAGAGATACGTTACGAGCAAATGTGTTGAAAAATAATTCTATTATAGGTAAATAGAGTTCGTTTTTAGTATGAGGTGGACATTATTTGAACGGTGGCCGGTTATTGGCGATTTACCCTACCTACTTAAACTTTAACATTATTCATGCTGGTCAATTTTCCATGTCGAGGATTTTCTAACTGGAAAATTCAAATTACCAATAATTTTGATTTGTCAATTTTCCATTAGTGCTGATTGCTAAAAAAAAATTGAACCTGCTTACATAATTTCAAGAGAACCGACTGAGAAATGCCACCTGTAGAGAAGAACAGCCGATCAGCCGGACAGCCAGACAGCGGGATAGCCGGATATACGAAAGAGTTTTGGCCCAAGCTGAAACGGAGAACCTCCTTCGCTTCACTCGCTCGTTCAATAAAGAGAAAAAGGTCTATGAACTTGTAGATTCCTAACTTTGTATGTAGGGGCCAGGGGGTAATCTCCGGAACTACTGTTCAAAATTCTTCCACCTGTTTATAGAATGGAGTTTCTGATTTAACATATATAGGCTATATTCTATCCCGCGGGTTTGCCTGCGGTATCTATGTCACAGTGGAATAGTCTAATCCGCTGTTTTACATAACAGAGCTGTTTTACAAAACAGCGCTGTTTTCTATAACGGCGGGTTGACTATCAGGCGAATTGAATACCGCTGAATGAAAATCCGCTGGAATGTGTTGGGCGCTAATAGTTCTTCAATACGACTAGCGTTAATGTAATAAGTACAGCGGGTCATTAGTAGCCGCTTTGGAAATTTTTAGTTCCCATTTTTAATACTTGCCTATCTGACATCAGAACAACAATGGCGTCGGCGAGTTTCAGAGGTTATAATGCAAATTAAAACGTCAAAAATGGCTATGGATTCTGGTGGAATCCAACACATTATTAGCGAGATTTGACAATCCACCGTATTTTCAATTTAATTTTATTCATTCCTTGATAAAACGTAGTTTTATATGTAAATTTTTGTCAAGATCTTAAATAACATTTATACATAATATTATCATTTAAGTAAGTACGTTTTAGTTTACAATTACGCTTTAATTATGATTAGTACATTTGTTTATTTATCCATGTTTCAGGAAAGAGATTAAAGCTAGCTGTATAAAGAAAGAGACGTATGTATAAGGAAAGAGATTATAGCTAGAGATATTACATTACAGCTGTATTACTTACAACATAGCGGCAGCCGCCAAACACATTCCAGTGGATTATCATTCAGCGGTATTCAGTTCGCCTGATCGTCAACCCGCCGTATTACCAAACGGCGGATAATACAATATGCCTGCGATATATGCATACGCGAGCAGAGCTACGCGGGCAGCCAGGATGATATGAAATGAACCGTTATGCGTGCGCGCAACATTGGCGACAGGGATATTTATGCGCGGGGACAGCTTCCGTTCTCAGGCAGTATCGGGTGTTGCGGCGGCGACGGCGCAGCACGGAGGGTTCCCAATAAATATGACATTTCTATCCGGACGAGCTGCAGGACAAATACTGACATTTCCCTTTGACTTTTAGATCTACTTGACGTAAAGTCGCCGTCAATAGAATTTGTTAACTATGTAAACAAACTGCCATAGCGAAAGACAATTTCAATATGGCGGTTTGTTTACATAGTTAGCAAATTCTTTTGACGGCCACTTTACGTACGAAATGTTACCTAATCGAAAAGCTGATGGTGCGTATTGAAAATTAAAAAAATACGTATTGATTTTACCCGCCGATGCAAAGAAGGGGTATCTGTGTATGTGTGTCTCACATCGTGACTTTACAAATAATACACTAGGGACGGAACTATTAACTCGCGTAGATACCGTCAAGGACCTGGGTGTCATTTTCGATTCACGCCTCACCTTTCATGACCACATAAAAGCGTTAGCGGCGAATTGTTTCAGAAGGTTGGGGTTCGTGATCAGGAATGCGCGTGATTTCGACTATCCTAGGGCTATACAACTCATATTCACAGCCCTAGTTAGAAGCAAACTTGAGACAGCATCTATAATTTGGAATCCGCATGAAGCTTCTTACACCTTGCTACTGGAAAAAATCCAAAAAGCCTTTTTACGGTTTCTTTATAAGAAAAAATATGGATATTATCCATTTTTATATCCCACAATTTTTTTATTGGGCGTATTACGTTTTAATTCACTTGAAGTGAGGCGTAACTGTGTGTTACTAACGAGCGCTTGCAAAATCCTGCGAGGTGGATCAGATTGCCCTGAGCTGGTGGGTCAGGCGGTGCGTCTGCTAGTCCCCTCACTGTCTAGGATCAATTTTCGTCCGTGTAACCGGCTACTGCTAGCTCCTCCAGAGGCGCGCACCGTAGCGCGCAAAAACTCTCCTTTCGTCAGAGCTTTACACAGCCTTAATGCGCTTCTTGCATCAGCACCGGATGTGGACGTCTTTGGAAGTAGTTGGGGAACTGTGTATCGTGAATGCTTAAGGTACTGTGAGATGATGGATAGACGTAATTCTTCTGTCATATATTAATATGCAGTGTTTATATTAATTTGTAATTATTACATTTGTAATTCACAGTGACTTAGTTTTTAACTGTAATGCTGTGTAATTATTTTAAATAAATAAATAAATTTGAGTAGGTTTTATTCTATCAAAAGTCTTCTTTTAGTTTATTTCATTTAATAAGTAATCGAAACTTCTGTTGACGTGGTTCTTGGCTAGGTTTATTATGTCGTTAATATTTTAATTATTTACTTATATGGTTATTGAACCAAACTGAAAATTCAAGGAGGCATATCCTCTTTCTGTACCGACCGTTTACTGATTTGAGGATTCAATTTCAGCAAGAGACTATTGCAAACATGAAATCCCTCCCCGTGGCACCCTTTTTTCTTCACTTTTTTGCCAGACTGTATGTGAGACCTGCAGGGTAGTGGCGTAAGTTTTGGAACGAAAGTGAAGAAATATCGGTCACTTTTTGAAAGTCAAAATGACAGTTAATATGCAGTATTTATTGAAAACATTAACAGGGAAGTGCGGGTTTCGCATAAAGGCATGTTCTCACGGGCCCCTGACCACCGCACCGGATTTCACGCCTCAGCCGCTCGGCCTTTATCCCTTGTTTATTCCTTCCGCCGTTCTTGCAATTTCCTTGCTGACACAATAGGCATGATGCCTATGTTCAAATTGATAACGTACTGATGCTAAATGGATAGTAAACCATCAAATTATCGTAATACGGTATAAATTATAAAATATAATTAAAATCATAAAACTAGTTATGAACCTTGAAAGTTTAGAAAAAATATGCATTTATTTTATTGTCCAAAAGTAAATTTAAAGCTACCAATAGAATCGTTACGCTTTTATAGAAAAAAAATTGTATGACAACTATGTACTTAAACGCAGTATTTCGCGACCGAAACAATAATTTACCTGATTTTCCATACAACGATTAGTACAAATGTCAGTTGTGACGTCATACCTGTGTGTCTATTAGTATTTTGCGCTGCCGCCAGCGAGGTTAATCATTATCTTACATTTTTGGGTATTTATGTTCTTTACTTTTAGTTGCTCCCAAACAAACATTTATTCCTCTCCAAAAACTGGTTCGAATTACACCATAAAAAAATCTTAGTTAATAATCTTTAATTTTGATGACACTGGTAATACTTACTAGAGAGTATATAATGTGTGCCTTGAGAGAGAAGTCGTCCATACTATCCATACTAATAGTAATATTTACTAAGTAGAAACGCCCGCTAGCGAAATTCCTAATTTCGATCGAAGTGGAGAAAAAAAACTGTTAATAGGGGCTTCTCAAATCTCAATGTAACTTGAGACGTTGGTGCCGTCTCAGAAGTTGTAATAACTTCGCGATAGATGTCGCTACGAGCCTCCTTAAAGTGTAATTAGAAGTGGAAGGGATTGAAGTATTCGTCACGACCACGGTAGCTCAGTCGGCAAGAGCTATGAACGGATTCCAGAGGTCGTGGGTTCAAATCCTGAAATTTCTATCCATACTAGACTATATATTAGTGGCTCTATGACTGTAAAACTCGCGAGTCTGTGTTATCCAAAAACTAAATCGACAAAAAAGTCTATAATTATCGACATTGCACGAGATCACGAGAATCGGTTCAGAAAGGCGACCTGTAGAGGAAAACAGCTGGAGAGCCGGGCATACGTACTAATTTTGGCCCAAACTACATCAGAGAACATCGTTCGCTTCGCTCGCTCGTTCAATAAATACCGTTGAACCGATTGAGATGAAACTTGGTGGGCAAGGACATAAGATAGTCTTTATACTATATACATATACTTTATACAACATAAGTTTGTATGGAGGATTTTATGAATTTTTGTCAATTTTACTGGGATTAGATGGTGTGATTGACAAAACAATCATTTTATAAAATGAGATAAGTATGTTTTTAAGGAAAGCGGCACGAAACATTCTCGCTTGCACTATATCTTTCTTTCTTTCTATATTATATTTTGTCCATTATATCGATACCCTAGTTCACAGTCGTACTAATTTATTTATTTTTGTCACTGAATTTGTAACTTTATGATTTGAGCACTATCATACTAAGTACACCACTTTTTTCCCCGTAGTTAACTAACCTTCATTATGTTTGCAGATTACTGTAGAAAGACTAAACTAGCCTCCTTTAAATAAATTACTATTTAATAAGTTAACTGAAATACTGGTCATAAATAAAATACTTGTGATCGTCTTGTTCAAGAAGACGAATGGGACCCTCTACGTTGTGTTAAAATCTCATCGTAAAACGCTTCGTATAAAATGATAATGTCAAATTATGTTTCAAATGAAACCGCAGCAAACGCAACAAATAAATGTGAATAAATAACATTCGTAATAAATAAAGCGAATGTAATAAAGTTTGGAAATAAACCAAAACGCGAATGTAGTTTATTTGACGCATTAAATAATGCGTTTAATAAAAAAAAACAGACTACAAGGGGACCTTGGGATTTTAGAATAGAATAGAATAGAATAATAATTTATTGCCAAAAACAAGTACAGACATATACAAACAGTGACAAATACAGAATAAGAATATGCTAGAAATAAAAAGTACAGTTCAATTATTTTGGGGCAATAGGTCCCAGACTCAGCATGTGCTGAACAACAAGAGTCCAGCGCTGGTTTTCAGCCTGGGCCTTATTAGGGCTCGGTCGGTAGCAGAACCTAAGCGTCGGAGTTGGACGCTGTGCTTTCAAGTGCGTACGAATTACAAAAAAAAAGAATAATACAAAAGTTAAAAATAAGAGCGTGTGTGCGTGTGTATGTGTTGTGTGTGTATGTGTGAGTGTGTGTGTGTGTGAGAGAGCGTATGTGCGTATATGTGTATGTGTACGAGCTTGCGAACGTTGTTGTGTGTTTGTGTGTGTGTGTGTGTGTGTGCGTACATGTGTGCGTGTGCAAAAAATAAAAAAATAATGAAAATGAATACCCAAGTGGAGAACAAAACAACTAAGGGGAGATGAGACACCTACTTGTTTTGCCTATCTAATAAGTGATATCGAACTAATCGCTTGAATTTTAACAGTGACATTGGCTCACGCAGCGGAGGAGGGAGGTCGTTCCAAATCTTTGTGGCCGCAAATTTAAAACTCCCCCTAAAAATGCGGTCTTGTGCAGTGTTTAGACCTTATGTCTTGAAAATGGGGCCTATACCTATTGTTATACCTTGAATCTTCCGGGGGCTCCCTTCTCTCCTACACCCCCGCCAACCAACAAAACCGTCATGAAGCAACCTATCAACCCTTACTATCTATTTGATTCAAACCATCTCTCCTACGCATTCCTCAACTTGCACGATTTTGAAGTACATAAGTACTTTTAAATTATACTTTACGCAGATTGCCAAGTAACTAGTTTGTAGATTAATTTTAATAAATTACGCTAAGCATAACGCGCAGCAGAAATTACGCATACCCTAAACGTTCGTGCAGCCACGGTATTTGTAACAGAAATAGTGATTGTTGTCGATTATGTACAAGGTGCTCTGAATACCATTTATATGCTATAACATTTTCTGTACTGTAGACCCCTTAAATTGGACGGAGAGCTCTCTGCCTTCACACACGACATCAGACGTCAGGGGTCAGCTTTATCGTAAGTTTGCGCCCCAGGGAAAACAGAGAATACGTTACAGACATATACATAACTCAGGCCTTGGTTGAATTCCTATTGTGTGGTGTAAAGTTCAAAGCTTCTAAGGAATTGACAGGTCAGATTCCTTAGGTGTAAACTCGAGTCGACTCCAGCAATCCAGGATCTAGTATCAGCCAAAAAGCCTTGCATTGAATGTACCTAAGTGCGTGTATATCAAATGAAATCTAAGCTCGTGGTGTGTCAGATAATGCTAACTATACCTAAATTTATGAAGCCTTGAAGTGACTACCACAGCAATGAGCACGCAGAACCATATCTCCAGCTAATCTCCCGTAGTGACGACCTAGTGATTACAAACCAAAGATAAACACTTAACCCTTAAATTACATCGGTACATTACTAAAGATACTTCATGTGAACACTGACTCTATAATAATTAATTGCAGTTACACACTATTCATATAAAAACAAATCAAACACTTAATGTTTCACACTCACAGTATTGTCAATTGTCTTAAAAATACGTGCCTACACTGAATTCACTTATTCGTCTCTAAAATGTCTTAAATGTCTGTTTAACATATCACATAAAATCTCTAGTAATGAAATACTGTTTTCAGACTAATAAAATGCGAAACGTGCGCGCGAAATCAAGTATCAAAATCAATTGATAATCCTACTAATATTATAAATGCGAAAGTTTAGATGTTTGGATGTTTGGATGTTTGTTACTCAATCACGCTTAAACGGCTGAACCGATTTGAATGAAATTTTGCACGAAGATAGTTTATAGCCTGGATTAAAATATAGGATAGTTTTTATCCCGGGTCTACGCGTACGAAGTCGCGGGCGGAAGCTGATTAATTATAAAGGAATCCGAATGGGATAATTTCAACCTTTCGTTACGAAGTCAAATCCCCGACTGCCCATATTTTTCACATAGAAATCTTACATGGATTCTTGTGCAATATTCAAAAGGTGTAATTCTTTTACATGCCATATTAACATACGTCATTCCGGTTTACAATAATTAATAATCCCACTATAGGTTAGTCAAAAGACATGTGTTATAATATTCCAACTGATATAGGTTCTTTCGGATCCAAGCCCATGAATTGTTTTTGCAGTCCCACCACTTGAAATCATGAAGTGGTAATAATTTAGACGAAATACGAGACCAGTTCTTTAGATACAAAAATTAAAACCAATGAATTAGTGGTTTATTACCCCCGTGTTGACATAATTTCGATTTCAAGGAACGCTTGGCGTGAGAAACGTTTTTATAGAATTTGTCTGAACTAGGTACCTATTTTTTAAAGATAATCATCGATTAATGTAACCTTGCATTACACAAAACACTTTTTGAGATCGCTTTATATCGGGCATTGTTACTCACGTCTGTATAAAAAGACCGCACTAAACCCCTAAAGCTCTTAACCGCAAACTACGAGTACTCTCGAAACGCTGTAAAATCGCAAAAGAAACGTTCAATTTAATAGCAATAAGTGTTGGCGACTGACGGTTCGAGTTGACGCAGCGATTTTTCCGGTTCGTGTGGAGTCGCCTTTATACATTTCGACTTCCACGTTATTTGACTTTGTTTTTTTACCGCCGCTGCCGCTGATACAGTTTCACATTTTAAGAGGCTGACAATACCTAAATTTGTTGAAATTGATGTTATTTAAGCAGTTTTTTGAAAACAGAAAACTATTTGTACTAGCACATCAAAAAAAAATGTTAATATTCACCATATTTCAAAGACCGTGGACGGGCTCGATACATAATTGAACGAAATCCGCTCGATAGAAAATAATTGCAAAGATTGGTCTTGAAATCATAATTAAACGGTTCTATGTCTTTATTTTTTTTTTGACGTATGGGTCTGCAATTAAAAACATGAAGTCAACATATTCATACCTAAACCGCTAACGAGTAATCCACAAAGAATCCACACTTTTTTATTTCAATTATTATTTACTATTTTCTTCAAAAACCGGGTCGCTCTCGTTTACTCCAATACAAATAGACAGTGTGCGCTCTATCCCAAATCCTCAAGGGCATTCTGGTGTTGACAGCGTCTTGCTCAGTTCCGCCAAGTCTACGTAGACGTATCGCAGTTGTATTGGAATGGAGTTGATACGTTCTCTCTTGCGCTAACACTTAGCTAAATGTGTGATAGTGCCAGTGCTTTTTGTTCGCCCGAAATATACAAAATAAATACCTACGTCAGTTTGCAATTCAAAAGAGCCCAATATAATTAGTGTGATATTAGTAAACGTTAATTTACAATAAAATTGTTCAACGAATATTCGTAAAACGGTAAACAAAGGGGTTTTATAAACATTTATGAAGATTATCAATTGATTCCCTAAACATAGAACAAGTGTCGGTTTAAAAAGTTATAGTTGTTTAATAGTCGAAGTGACCTACTGGTGTAATCCTTGTAAGTATTAGTTCTATAAGGAGTTATAAAATGAGGCCTAAGATGGAGCTCACTGGTTTAGTAATTTCCTCTAATTATCCTTCTTTTCAATTTAATATAGTCTAAGAGCCCACGACACTAGACCAAGTTCGATAACTACCAGATGATATATGTATAATTAGTCACATCATTAAGAGGTTACCCGAGGTTTTCTTCGATTTTGACGAGTTTTGAATCGTATCTCCTACTTTTGCACTACAGATAGAATTATAAGTCAAACGGTTATCGGTTTTTCAATTTTTTATCTCTATTTTTGTCTACCGGATTTTTAAAGAAATGAATACTTAATTTTGTATGATTTTTTTAAACATTGTTTAAAAAAAACACTTATTTCGTATTTCTATTTACGTGAAAGATCTAACATAACGAAATCTACATATTTGGGTTCGTCTATGACGTTTCTAAAACGTGTCTAGGATTTTCATTTTAAACTAATTAACACAAAAGTTATGGCCAGAAAACCAGTTTAACTAAAAGTGTTCAACTATGATGGCAAATATCTCGAAAACAGTGAACTTTAAAGTAAATATGGAATGCTATATTGCTTAAAGCCGTTGTTGTTAATATAATAAGCTAGATCCCCTTAATGAGGGAACACGAAATGGCGATGCTGCAATGCAAAAAACATGGCAAAGCCATTAACAATTTCTAGTATGATAAGACTCCCAAGTTTCGTTTGTTCCTCGAAACAGGGGAGGGGTACGATAATTCAGTCCTGCAAGCCCCCCTAATCAGTGGCAGGTTCAGGTATTTAGTATGATCGATCTCCTCAAAAAACCAAAGCTCATCTGAAAGATCATCGATTTCGTCACAATTGTGTTAGAAAAACCACTGCTGCATTTTCCAAACAGCGGATAAAATGGTTGCTGCAGCGATTGAAGGTGGCCATCCGCGGATTCAGCATTTCATTTCAGTTTTGTCATTAATCGCCCGGTTCCTTTTGATTTGTATGTCATCTGGTATTATCTAAGTAGGTCTAGTGTCGTGGGCTCCCTTACTACTGCGAGTAGGATCATAATCGGGAGGTTGACTGAGAGTGAAATGAGCAACTTTGTTAGTAATATTGTGGGGAAATCAGAATACGGAAAAAATTACTTCCGTGAGGTCACGATTTTCTATACTCGAAAACAACAAGATAATTTTTTTGGCCTTTTTGTATTTTGTAGGTATACTTTGAAACGGCAAAAATAAGTTGACACGTGATTATTTCGTGTATTTTCGCGGGTATTCTTTATTGGTAATGAAAAATTGATTTTTACCGTCGTCAACTACATACTTTATTGTCCAACTACTTATTTATTTTATTTTATTTATTGGTATTTAGGATAACAACAGCCGTAAATATACAGTTTACATATGTTTCCTTACAAAATAGGAGGCCAATAATAGTTATCCGTTAATTACATCGAGAAAAAGAAAAACAGAGATTGTTAAGTATAACTAAGATAATGAGTGTGGAAGCATGCTAAAGAAAAATTAACAACATGGTATAGTTCAGATTATTTGAGCTGACCGACTTTTTGTGAAGCTGTCATTGTGAAACTTTTAATTTCAATAATAAAGTTGCTTTTCGAGCGGACAGATTTGATACAATTACGGTTTCTCAAACAAAACCAACTACACCTAATTACAATTATCAATAAAAGTGGATAATAGAAAGTTTATTTGCAGATATAGCACATTTAGTATAAATAGGTTTTCAATAAAAAATAAAAGTAACAGTTTTTAAAGAAAAAATACACAGAAAACTCAGGTGTCTGAGTTAATCAAACCTCATGTACCTACATTGAATTTTTTTTTTTTTTGGTTTATCTACTACTAGTTCTAGTTCCTTTAGTTGGTTACCTACTTTAGCCATAAAACTCACAGTGCATACTAAGGTACAAATTGATATCGTTAGTTTTGCTACGTACTTATTGTTTAAATATATATATATTTTTTTAATTGACGTAAGCATACTGATTATATTAAATTGCTACGTTGTTACTAGTTTACCAGACGTTATACTTGTTTGTTTAGTAATACGGCACATACCTCATTTTTAAATTTAGTTTTAGATCCGCTAAATGGGTCTGTTGTATCAAATTCCTGATTATACAGACGGGGGATACGGGATAGTACAGCGTTGGCACCATAGTTAGTAGAATGTAGTGGAACTTGAAAGAGAGTGGTTTTTCTGGTGCGACGTTTAGGAACACGAAACAATAAGCTGGATAATAATTCAGGGCAATCAAGACGATTATGAATTATGTCAAACAGTAGGCTCATATCTGACAATTTACGTCTATCGTCAAGCGTTAGAAGGTTATACTTACGGCAGTTATCGTGATAAGTGGACGATGATTTATTAAATTTGAAATTTAGGTGCTTTACAAATTTTTTCTGTATATTTTCAATGCGGTTTTTGTGGACAGCATAGTTAACTGACCAGACAGGGGAAGCATATTCAAGAACACTACGCACATATGCGAAATACACTATTTTCATACTCAATAAATTGCGGAATGGTTTGCAGGTCCTAATTACAAAACCGAGGTTGCGGAAAGATTTATTAACTATTAAGTCCACGTGATTTCTCATGGTCATTTTAGCATCTAACATCACCCCCAGATCTCGCACCACGTCAACCCTCTGAACTACGACGCCGTTGAAATTATACAAAAAATGTAATGGTTTTTTTTTGCGAGTAAAACTAATACATTGACATTTATTTATGCTTAAAGTGATATTATTATTCGAGTAGTATTTTAGTAGATTATTGAGATCACTTTGTAATAGCTCACAGTCCGCTACAGATTTAATACACATAAAAACTTTTTTTATCATCAGCGTATAATAAATAGTTAGCATTATCGAAACAGTTAGTGATGTCGAATATATATGCGTTGTAGAACAGAGGCCCGAGGTGAGAGCCCTGGGGTACGCCAGAAGTTATTTCAATGTAATCTGATTTGTAACCACCCAGGACAACAGCTTGAGAACGATTAATAAGGTAAGATTCGACCCACCGAAGTAAATCGCCATGGATTCCCAGTGCTTGGAGCTTCAGGAGCAGGATAGCGTGATCTACTCGGTCGAATGCTTTTTCGAAGTCCGTGTATATCACGTCAACCTGCCCACCGCCTTCCATTTCAGTTATAACAAAATTTGTGAAGTATGACAAGTTAGACACCGTGGAACGACTCTTAAGAAAACCGTGCTGCTTACTTGGTATACCACGACATACGGCAGGATAAATATGGGTGAACATGATTGATTCGAATAGTTTCCCCATGGTATTGAGTATGGAAATAGGACGGTAGTTGTCAATTTTTGATTTAGAACCTTTTTTATGTATGGGGATGATATGGGCTTTTTTCCAGATTGAGGGGAAAATGCAACATTTAAGAGAATTTTGAAAAAGAATAGCTAAGGGTGAAGCGAGACTTTCGGCGCAGGAAGACAAAAAAACAGGAGGAACCCCATCACAACCCGGCCCTTTGGATTTATCCAGGGATTTGAAGTACTTATTATAAGATAATGATTTATTACTTTATTAGACAATCAAACACATACACAAATTATATAGACACTAGCTTCCGCCCGCGACTTCGTCTGCGTGGACCCAAGATAAAAACGATCCTATATTTTAATTCAGGCTATAAACTATCTACGTACAAAATTTCATCCAAATCGGTTGAGCCGTTTTAGCGTGATTGAGTAACAAACATCCAAACATCCAAACATTCACATTTATAATATACATACATACATTCACGCCTTTATTCCCAAAAGGGGTAGGCAGAGCACATGAAACGTATATTCCAGTGCCAATTTTAGCAAAAATGTGGGTATAAAAGATCGACAAAATGTGATATTGCAGTGATAGGTTGCTAGCATATCGCCCACAACACACTTCAACCCTGGTCCCTTAGTCGACTTTTACGATACCCACGAGAAGAAAGGGGGTGGTGAAATTCTAACCCGACACCACACGGGAAACATTTATAATATTAGTAGGATTATACGTTGGGCTCCAAACTAGGCTGAGCCTGTATCTTGGGACCCACTGAGTCGGTTAACAAATCACTTAAGCATCACATGTCACAAGGATCACGACATGAACGTAACATAAGGAAAGTTAAGTTATTAAGTATAATAAGAACGGGCTATTTAACGGGTTATGTTATGACTGTTTATTTTACCTCCTCTACCCAAAGGTTCTCTGGAAGAGCTCGCTCTTTAGCGATAAGATCGCCTGTTGTTTGCCTCTGCTTTTATATTCGCTGTTTTATGTACTTAAGGTGTGCATGTACCTACTGTATACCTATTGTCGCGGAAAAACGACTAATTGTCCAACTACTCATTATGAATGTTTATTTTATCTCCTCTACCCAAAGGTAGACTGGAAGAGATCGCTCTTAAGCTATAAGATCACCTGTTTTATGCCTCTACTTTTATATCCCCTGTTTTCTGTACTGAGGTGTATAGACAGTAGGTATTGTACGGAATATTGCCAAAAATCGCGTGTTGTAAAGTGGACGGACCGGAGTCGACGCGGCGATTTGCTAACGACGCTTTCTTTATCCAGCTGTAACCAGGTCCAGCTTTATTACATTTGGGTCCAACTGTTTTGCTAATTGGACTTAGAAATAACATTCTCGCGCTGGAATGTGGAGAGAAATAACTTGGGTTGCGAGAATTAAACGTCTTAATAGTGAGTTTCAGAGGCAGGACGATTCTGTTAAATTGTATATTTCGTATTAAGTTCGTACCATATCTCCCGGTTGTGTCTTAAAGGAACCCTGGGTCCGCTTTGGCACTGCATCCCAAGATTTGGCGTTGGCACTAGTTTTACGAAAGCGACTTCCATCTGACCTCCCAGCTTAGAGGGGAAACGAGACCTTGTTGGGAGACCGGTTTTCTCACAATGTTTTCCTTGACCAAGAAGCTACTGCTAAATATCAAATGTTAATTTTAAAACAATTTTTTTTTGGAAAACCCAGTGGTGGGAGCCGGGGTTCGAACCCACGACCATCAAATTGAAAGTCGCGTGACGTAACAGATGGTTGTTTGATTCCAAAAATATCTAGGATTCTTACTTCCTGGAGGAGAACGTTTTACCCAATCACCCAAAAAACCTCCGATTGCCGAAAGTAAACAACATATTTTTAAAACTCTGGTCCAATTCGCAAAGTTACCCGCTACCTGTGAAACTTATTTCGTTGACTGCGCCTTTGTCAGCGCGGGGTTCGCCCAATTTTCCATCGAGATATGTTCCCAGTTACGGAAATTGACAAAGTTGTCGGAATCTAGGGAATTATTGAAACTTTCTGCGAGCACAACAAAATTCAATAAGTGACAGTCCTGATTGGGACACGGGGGGAGTAGGACGGTGTCTCGACAGTAGGGGTTAGCGGACTTCATTTCTGCGAATAAAGAATATGGTTGCCATTTTATCACTTATCACTGTGGATAAGGCATCCGCCACTCTTATACTCACATTGCATTGCACCAAAGCGTTTGAGTTTGTTAAAATCTGAATGTATGGAAAGTACACAAGTTTCTAAGGAATGACAGTTGCTGGCACCATATTTAACGCTCATCGGTTTGTAATCATAAGTTGGTGCAACATGTTCTTACACGCGTTGCTGGCCTGATTGATTACAAGATTATAGATGTTAAATGATTGAATCGGACCTCATTGACCTTGCAGAATTCCATGATAGTAGTCGACCCACTTCATGAGATATCTGCGGGGGAAGCGCAAGCAACACTTTCAGTCAGCACCTCCTTGATGAAGCCTGAAATTGTTCTGACACGGTGAAAAAAACAATAATATAGTCCTAAATACTTTTGTTAGTGGGCATACGTAATCTTCAATACCATCAAGATTAATGGTTATGTCACTACCCGTCATTAAATCATGTGGAATGTTCAGTTCAGCCCATCACTTGCACCACCAGTACCTACTTGACTTAACCGTTTACGATGTTTTCTTTTAGAGGCATTAGTTTATGTTCGGCACTAAACGAGGTTTTGCTTTATTACCGGCTTTATTGCGATTTTGTGTACATACTTCTTACCTACCGTTACATATGAACAACACAACCTTTACCCTATAAAGATAGAGGTTATTTTCGTGTGTTATTTCGTTAATTTGCCCAGTTTTGTTGACAACTAACTCCGGTACATAAATTGCAAAGTTCATGACTTTTTACATGGGATTTGGTAATGGCTCAGCGGATTAAGCTTGGTTATGGCGAGTTACGTTCGGTACATTGGGTTCGAGTCCCGTTTACAGCAAACAGTTGTTGTTTATAGTGCCATTAAATTAGGCGAGCTACTATTAACGCTGTTACTAAGGCTACAAGCCTTTCAAATAAAGGTACAGTCAGCATCATTAATGCACACGAGCATGTGTCCAGTGCTGTAATGAATTTTACGTCATACCTGGCCATAATGCGAGTTTTACTGCACGCTGCACATACGGTAAAACTCGCATTGTGGCCAGATGAAGACGTAAAATTGTGTACTTACCACGGGTGGTAATTCGTAAAGCCCCAGATCGCATATTTATGGCCCTCACCTTCGGTTCGGGCCACAAACAACTGCGATCTGGGCCGTTCACGAATTCACCGCCCTAGGTACGTAATGTACTATTAATTTAATATTTTATTTTACGTTTTAAAACTAGCATAATTTTAAGTTATCCCATCATGTTACTGACCACATATAGATGTACCTAGATGATCCGAAATAAAGATTATTATTATTTTTATTATAACTTCGACCTTTTCTCTAAGCAATAAGGTTCTGGAACCACCTAGAATGTTAGTATGTTTATAATGCTGACTGTTTGATACATAATGCCGGGACTACAATGGGGATCTTAATATATTATTATCAAAGCGCCCAAGTTGTACAGTTATTAGTTGTAAGTTACATTAATATATGCCATAACAAAGCGGGCACAAATATCTGACACATCCTTATGGCTCTAGAAATAGAGTCGTGTCAGATATTTATGCTTGCTTTGTTGTGGCAGATATTAATGCTGGCGACTGTGCTGAAATCGCAGGCGCATCGCCAATTGCCTGCCTAACGCTTGCCACGACAATGCGCGAATTGCGGCGCGGCAAGCGTTTCATCTGTTCATTGCGCGGTCGAGACGCGCAACGCACTGTGGTTATTTAGTTGGGATCACACGCAATGAATTAGAAAAACCGCTGCCGCTGCCGCCGCCGCGCAATGTCGTGGCCGCGCCGAAAGAGGGCTGAATTGCGTCATATAATGGCCTTTGGTAGGATAGAGGCTATATTGAACCCGCGGGTTCCTGAGCTCCTATCATACGCGGGCGGCACCGTGCGAACAGCTAGTATATCTACAATACAAAGATTGTCAAAAATAAATCGCGATATGCCCACATTAGCATACCGGCATAATCTCTTAATGCTCCGCGAATCTCGCGCGTGTCACTGCATAATACCATCCACAACACAGTTATCTGACCATGAATGAATCTTATTACAACGGAATAAGGCCTGAAACTGATCAGATTAGGTTGTTGCTGTTGGTACCACATGCCAGTTACGAAACGACTTATATGAGTAATAAAAACTACTGACTTGGTGCCTTTAGTAATACAAGTGATTGTTGGCCTTTCGCGCCCTTGCGAGGTTTTTTAAATGAGGGCAAAGGGGTTTGCAAATGCCTGCGAGATTGTTCTTAGCAATGTTTGGCTGAATAGGAGCAATGTATGATATTTATACTGATCAGATGTGTACCTAGTTACTAATATTACAAATTACAATGCAAAGTAAGTAAGTAAGTGATTTATTTGTAAACGTAGGTTATAGGGAGGTGGTCAGGAACTACGTCTGTCTGTCGTTTGTTAACCTTTTACACGCTTAAACTACTGAAAATTTGCTTGTAGACAATTAAACCCTCTGGGATGGATGACTCGTAGGATACCAACTTCAATTTAGCAATCGACTTAATTACGAAAAAAAAGACTGAAATTTTCTATTGGGAATTGAATTTTCAGCGATAATTTATGTACTTATGTACCGGGCTGTCCGATTTTCAACCTTTTTAGTTAATATTTTACTTAGTTCAAATATATATAGTCATTATCTAGACGAGTTAATCTGCTGAAAAATATTGAATATTTCAAATATAAGGCAAAAATTACAAAAAAAATATACCAACTCCTCCTACCGAGCCGAATTTGAATCAGCGACCTTCTGGAAAACTTGCCGCGTATGCGCGAATTTCAATGCTTCCCTTTAATT
Source organism: Epinotia bilunana (assembly GCA_947049275.1). Taxonomy (NCBI): domain Eukaryota; kingdom Metazoa; phylum Arthropoda; class Insecta; order Lepidoptera; family Tortricidae; genus Epinotia; species Epinotia bilunana. The sequence goes on along the minus strand of OX346269.1, from coordinate 20,419,796 downwards.
AAATTATACAAATTTGAAAACCAAGATGAGGTTTCGAATATAAAATAAGCAAAAGTCAATTTAGTGTGCTAGTTAGACCGCAATGGTCTAAATTAATGAATTAAATTGGCTGAATATAATCATTCACCGCGCGCCAAATGAATGCAGTACGCAAACAGCGTTGCTGAATATCCTCGTCGGGTTTAGGTCCGGCTTAGTCCGACGTGTGTGGGCTTTATGCCGCGTATTTATCATCATACATACATACAAACATAGACCGTAGCTGAGCGGTAAATAGGTACATTCACATCAGGGGACAATCTTAAACAAACCGAACTTACCCCATAGTAAGCTCATTAAGGCTTGTGTTATGGGTACTAGACAACGATATAATTTAATTGAACACAGGACGGTCAGTTTTGACACGTCTTTGTTACTTTAAGAGTAGGTCACAGCTCATAAGAGCCGCCCGGCACCCGACCCGCGCCGCCTCGCCTCGGAACTCTACTAACTTCGGAGTCGATGTAGTTGATGAGAGATCCATATAAAGAATACTAGCCGCTCGTGTCGAGGCAATGCGGGTCGGGTAGCTCTAATGAGCTGTGACCTTAAGGATGTGATCAAACCATGTAAGGAGAGGACCATAGAAGGAGGCCAGCACCACCTAGACAGGCAAGGAAGTAAAGCCACCCGTAACCAGCGGTCTACAAGGACCATTAATTCCACTAAAATAAGATAATTCATAGTTTCTGGGCCTTCGCATCAATTAGAAATCTGCGTTCAGATCATTAGTCCGGGAAAACAACCATTAGAGGGTTGATTAATTGCGGCTGGCCGTAAATAAAAATACGGGGGTTTATTGCTTGCTTGAGTGTGAAGTTGAGGAATGGGTCAATAATGTTTCGTGATAGTTTTTTTTGGAGTGGAAAAAATTATATTGGAAATGCTCTAAATATATTTGGATTATACTCTGATTTTAATAACTATATAATTCTAGATAAGAAATATCAATGCGAACAATTTGGTCGAATCAGTACCGTCACCTTGGTGAATGAACAGATATTCGAAATTTCCTATCGGTCGTCATGTAGTACCTACGTCAGCGTGGTCGGGCACTTTATTCGAGATTCAAAAGTGTCATCCCCGGGGTATCATGGGGAAGACACCACTAATGTTTCTTCCACAAATTAAAATGAGAGAAAGTAATACGATATCCTCAGGAAGTCCCCTTCTGTCATGATCACGACGGAATCGCGCTCCGATCTATTGTGTGGCAGAAATAAAAAAAAACATTCCACGCATACGATTAATATTAACTCCGGGAGCGATCCTTCTGTAATGACTATAAAATGATCCCTTTTTATATCGCTAACATTTTAAATATTTCAATACTTCTAACTAAAAAGTTAACTAGACTCACCCTCGTAGTTAACCGCCAGCCCTCCCTTCCTTTTATACTCTTTGCAACTTTTGCTTTGTACAAGTTCCCTTGCGTACCTTTGGGCGTGACGGTCATTAAGAAAGTAATTATTTTCTTTTTTCAACGACTTCTTTGTCCCGAGTTTGTTTAATTGCCAAAGTTGCTGAAAATTAAAGAATCGACGATGAATAAATTTTCTTTTAAAGGGAATTTAACCGGTGTTTAACGTTGATATGTTTTGTCTTATTTTAATTTATGCCTTAATGCCGGCTTTGATAATTTGATATTCTGGGGGGATTCATGAGAATGTATTTTATGTTTTAGGGAGCTCAGCTACATTGCTTCTACTTAATAACTTGTGGTCACCATACACTCAGGAAAGTTAGAGATTGCTTGACAAGCGTCTTAAATACTCTAACACGGAACATCATTGGGAGCATCTTTCTGGCGACCTTACTCATCACCAGAAACACAACACCACATACTTGCAGAGCAAGTAATGGTGTCAGCTGCGGTCTTTTATAAGGTGGAGTACTTCCCCAGTTGGGCTGCTCCAAATTTGAGCGAGACGATATTCCACAATACCTTTCTAATCCAAATAATAGAAAAGTTTGAAGAACTGCAGCATTTATAGAACAACGAAAATCCGGCTTGTTCGAGCGCTTGTGTTCCCCATTTTTCTCTACGCCTCTCTACTTGAAGTAGAGCGAAGGAAAATAGACGCTCTAGAAATGTGGTGCTGGAGAAAAATGCTTGGAGTATCTTGGACTGAATTACGTAACAATAAGTCCATATTGAAGGAACTCGATCGCCATGAAGCAGCGTCTTTCATCCGTAGTGCAGTCTCGCATCCTAACGTTTTTCGGGCACGTATGTCGTCGAGGAGACGTAGCTATCGAGCGACTCGTGATCCAGGGAAAGGTCGAGGGCACCAGACCGCGAGGCAGGTCACCAATGAGATGGATACACCAGATGAAAGCTGCAGTAGATGCATCACTACACGCAAGCTGAAGGAAGGCGACTGTAAGAGAATGGCGGCGTGTTTTGAAGCTTGCTACCAACACCTGAAATGATAACCACTGCCACTCTGTCAAGACTGAAACGACGAAGAAGAAAATACCTCACTAATAAAGTATCAACATATACAATAAGACTTTTTTTTAAGAAGGCAAAGCAATATTGTCCTCAAACAGTAACCACTTAAACAACGTAATCAATCTCCTCCCCTATTTTTTACGGAGTCTGCAATGCATCAATCACTCCATGTTTTACCGAGGACATACAACTAGTACTTGTGATAAAGACTCAACTTAGTATGGGTGCTATAGTTGGATAGGACCTTGTTACACTAAGAGAATGTTGGATCGCTTTGTTTGCGTGTGTGGTCATCGATTTGGATGGCGATCCTAAAAATATATCTTGCAGGTGCCTGTGTCGCGCGAGGTGGGGTGATGTATTTGGAAAACGTCAGTGACTGATGGTTTTATTCCATTCGATTATGTATGCTCAGTATTTTCTGTTGGAATTAAAAGCACACTTTGATAAAAACGAGCGAGCGAAGCGAACGAAGTTCTCGGTTTCTGATTGGGCCGAAATTCCTTCGTATGTCCAGATGTCCGGCAGTTCTCCTGTACAGGTTGCTATTCTTAACTGATTTTCGTGAAAATTTGTGAGCAAATTCAATAATGATATACATTTCTTAGGCGATGCAGTTTCAGAGCTTGCATTTATTATTTGCGGAGAGGGCAGTGAAAATTATGTATGTATGTATGTAAGCACTATTGTACACAACAACAGGTTAAAGAATATACAGGGTGAGGAGCAAATTCTTGCCCAGTGACTGGTTAGTCGGTAGTTAGCCATACAAACTTAAGAAGTGGACAAAGTTCCGTTGTGACACAACAATTAACCATAGAATTGTATAGTTAATTTTTGTGTCACAACGGAAGACTTTCATAGAAATTTTAATTAAGTGAGTTAAGCTGGCCAAGAATTTGACCTTACCTACATGTCACACTATAGATCAAAGTACAAAGGCGAACGTATCCCTATAAGGGATGTCTTCCAGCTAACTTTTGTGCAATTGAGAGGAAGGTAAGTGGAACGAGATAGGCAAACTTAAAAGCAAAGTTGGATATAATTTTGTAAAAATCCAGCATTTTGCGAACAATATCTCACCTGCGCAAATGAATAGAAAGCGAATCATTTAATTATATTTTTAAACTCATTCATTAAAGTCAAATATTTCAGCAGGGCGCGGCGGGAGCCATGAATTAATAATTTCAATTTTTCCGTCTTCGAGAAGATTCGCCCTAGGGACTCGCCGGGTTTCGGGCTTGTGTGCTGAGATAGGGGTCGAAATCAATTTCAGTTGATTGTGTTAATTATTATTTACTTATTAAAGTTTATAACACAATAAGACAGCGAATGGCGGATTTAACGACAATACTTTGGATAACCAAATTGATAAGATTATATTAAGTCAATGATCAGATGTGTATATTTACAGTATATATATATATATATATATATATATAGTATACAGTGAGTATATTTTATCAATTTCGCTATACTAGATAAACGAAAATATAAATAATAAATATATATATATAATATCGAAAACGGCTACGCTGATTTATATTTACTGACAATATAGGTTAATGGAAAACTTCCGCCCTGTATTTAATCAGTTATTCAAATATCTTTTACCATGCTGTTAGTTAAAAGATGATTAGATTATTTTGATCCGATCATCTAAAATTATAACGCTAACGACATCAAATTCGGCAATTTCGAAACAAAATCCTGAATATTCATTTATCCAAACACCCTGTTCTCAAAACGTCCGATAAGTCGAGATCTAGTTATCAATGCCCGTAAACACCATTAGAATTATATATAATTGGACGTGGGCATTAATAACTGACGCCAGTAACGATGGTGCGGGGTGACGTCTTACCGGTGGACATTGCCTAAAAATTTTTTTTTTCTGTTTAAGTTGGGGCCCTCACTGAAAATCGCCACGGCTTTCGTTCCAAAGAGCGTCGTTTTTCATCGTTCAATGTCGTATTAACATTCTTTGGACAAAATACGCCGAGAAGACACACCTATGGAACGACTTGCTATGCAGGAAAAACACGAATCAATCAATAGGTCAAGCTGCCTCGTCCTAAGCCAGGACTGTCTAGCTGGTATATGCAATATTTTATTTTTTTCTTTCCTTTCAAAGAATCGCATGTAGAACAGACCACGGAAGTAAAAAAAGTAAAATACTATTATTTATAGTCAAACATTCCTATTACAAACTCACAATTTAAACTTTCGCGCCTAAACGGATCTAAAGTTCTTGTGACGACACTCACGTGTGTCACTCGCCATATTAGTTTTTCCTCGGTTCGTCCCTAGATGTCTTACAGTTGCTTAATATTTGACTTTTGACAGGAGTGACGTCACCAGGCGCTGATTGTTGGATTAAACTACGTTCCATTTCACATAACTTGAAATCGTAATTTTTAATTGAAATTAGTAGAAACCAAAGTAAAGTCGTTTCAGTAGTTATTACTTTTTTGGTTTTTCAACGTTTTGGGCACAAAATAATGGTAAATATTATAGCTGCATCTTCCCTAATAGACACACATTCAGATGTCTGACTGTGGAAAAATCTCTCTAGGAAAAATGGCGATGGACTGTCTGACAAGCACGACTACTCTGCCAAGAGTACAATACAAATACAATACAAATAATTTATTGTATGAAAGTGAGTAATAGTGAATGAGTACAAATACGAAATACTCCAAAAAACAGAAGTTATGCTTAAAGGTGGTAGAAAGTCTCTCCACATTCATATTTACCACTATTTTTGAACCATGAGAGTTTTAGATAAAAAATTTAGCTGGGCCTTTCTGTCTGTATTTATTTATTACTGTTTTTGGAAATTAGCTGCCAGTGCCAACATCGCTACTTATCACAAAAGTAGCGTTCCTGTCATTCACAAAAAATGAAAACTGCTCAGCAGCATCAGTGAGTACTTATTTCAAGAAGTATTAAATAAACCGCCACAACCAACATGAAGGGGACACAAACAAACCCAAAATACACCGGCTCCCCGAGCATCTGCCATCGTGGGTACTGTAGCATCAATAAAAGAGAATTTTCCACTTAAATAATTAATTTAATCAATATAAATAAACGTATCAGTATTCACAAAAAAAAACAAACGATGGTAACAACGGAGGCAAGTTGTCAAATAAAACGATAGTATTACATAAGTCAGAATATCATTTATGCATTTGCATCTGCTTTGGATGAATACTGTTACTATGTAAAAAAATATGTAATACCTTGGTACTTACGTATTCTTGCAATTAACATTTCTATTTCTATTTCTTTTAAAACAAATCTCAAATAAGCACGTACTTCACAAGAATAAACAAATCAATTCATACAAATGGCGCTATTATGAACTGGCTTTGGTTCTATCAAAATATTATGAAATTCGTATTGTTATAATCGCTTGCACTCGGCCGCACCTCACTCCGCAGCACGAGTATTATGTCTCCCCAAAGAGACATCGGCAGTTATCTTCAAACCCGACTTTATTTAAATTTGCTTCTATTTACCTCTTCTTATTATATTCTTATATAAAGCTCTCACATTTTACTTGAAAACATAAAACAAATAGTAATATAGCTTTGTAAGCAATTTAATTTGTACAGAGAGTCGAACTTTAGAATAGAATAGAATAGAATAGAATATAAATTTATTCGGATAACACATCATTACACATACATTCACACAATGCACCTTAAGAGCTAACAAATAGGGATGTGCTACCGAAAAGGTCTCCACTCAGCAATGCAGTTGACACAGCAGTGCCAACGGCGCTGGTTTTCTGTGGATCCAGTGAGGTGTGCGGGACAGCATACTGCGCGACTCGTATTAAGGGCGGTATAAATACATAAAAATACAAAAAGTAATATTCAATGCATATAAGTTTATAAATAAAATTGTGGTTAAATTAATTTGAATCTCTAGAGTTAGTTAGAGTGAGTGTTGGTGTTGGTATGCAGCAATTATTATTATTTTTTTAAAGCTACCTAGCATAACCTAACCTAGGTAGGTTAGGTTATGTTAGGTAGCTTTAAAAAAAAAAAAAAATTGCTGCATACCAACACCAACACTCACTCAAGTATAAGGTCCTAGGCACCAGTACTTTGTGGGTCCAAGATATATTTTTTAAGCCTTGCTTTAAAAGTTCCGATAGTCCTACTTTTTAATATCGGCGGTGGAAGATTATTCCAGCACTTCGTAGCAGCATAACGAAAGCTGCCACGGAATGCAGCAGTACTGTGCCTCGGACATATTACTCGTGGAACATGTCTTATGTGACGACATGAGAAGGTCAGCTTCTCATATAGATATACGTGTTTTTTATTTTGACATATACCGAAGAGGAGTGTGGCAAAATGAAGGTGTCGGCGAGAACTCATGTTTAAGTTTGTTGTTCACTAGATGCGGAGTTACATGCGATCGTCGGGGTATAGGAAAGCAAAACCGCGCACAGGCGTTTTGTATTCGTTGTATAACTTTCTTGGTACGAGCTAGTAGACAGTTTCCATACACCGTGTCCGCGTATTTGAGCTTAGAAAGAATAAGAGTATCAATCAGTTTCACTCGCATGTCTACGCTGAGATAGTTGCGCACCCTGTAGAGAACACTCAGTCTATAGAAACAACTACGTACTGTTTCCAGCACGTGACCTTCAAAATGCAAGGAACCATCCATAAGAAGTCCCAGATTGCGAGCTTCTAAGACTCTTTCTACACTTTTGCCTGCGATACTTACTTGGGGACGCAAACTAATAATCTGGTTAACCTGCTTTTTCGAACCTAACACGAGAAACTTGGACTTTGTAGTGTTAAGAGCTAGGCTGTTCAGTTCTGACCAGTTGTCAATCCGGCGCAGGTCTTCGTTAAGTTTATCCACGGCTGTGTGAGTATCTCCTGGCTTGAATGATACGAAAATCTGCAAATCGTCTGCATATATGTGGAATTTGCAGTATTTTATATTATTTATAATATCCGCACTATACAGACTGTACAACACGGGTCCAAGGATGGAGCCTTGAGGTACTCCTCTCGGGACTGGAAGAGTCCGTGATACTGTTGTCGTACCATTCGCAGCCCGTACTTCAACAAATTGAGAACGATTGGTATGATAGCTGCTAAATCATTCTATTGCAGATTTGCTAAAACCATAATATGCTTATTTGGATAGTAAGATGCTAGTATTGATAGAATCAAAGGCTCGATAAAAGTCCATAAGCGCTAAAATTGATCCTTTGCCTGCATCTTGTGACGTGAGGATATCATCAACTACATCTAGCAAAGCTGAGGAAGTGCTGTGGCCTTTTCTAAAGCCTGATTGTCTAATCGGTAATACGCCACTACTTTCCAAATAATCGGTCAACTGCATGCATACAGCTTTCTCAAGTACCTTAGACATGAAAGGTAATATGCTTATCGGCCTTAAATCTTTATAGTCTACCGGATTTTTCACTTTAGGAATGGGTTTAACAGTCGCTATTTTCCACAGCTCAGGGAACACATTAGTTTCAATCGATTTATTCACTAAAGCAGTTATTATAGATAATGTTCTCGGGAGACTCAATATGACCATGTCCAGAGTTATGCCATCAACACCCACAGCATTCGTAGATTGTATGATCTTCGCTACTGTAGTAGTTCACTAACAGGCTTTATATTAAAAACAGCCGGGCCATAACGATTAGACTCAAGAAAGGTTAAATAAGTTAGATCTGTGTTGTTATTGCCCGGTATATTGAGAAAATGGGTATTAATGTAATTGGGATCGGCCATATGAGGGGGTAAGTCTGAGTCCTTAGATTTAAAGTCGGTTAAGTTATTTTTATATTTTACCAAAGTTTGCTAGGATTGCTAATATTTTTATTAATGTGATGCTGGAAGAACGCTGACTGTTCATAATAAAGGGAAACGTTTACTAAGCTTTTCAGATCCTTGTAGTAATTCTTATGGCAATCCTGCTTTGTGCGGTGATATCTAGCATGGGCCACGTCCCGAAGTCTCATCATCTCTTTTATATTGGAAGTTATCCAGGGGTACGAGCTTTCTTTGATATATACCTATTTTATGGGTGCATAAGGGTGAAGCCACACTTATCAGCATCGAATCGCATTTAGCTGGATGATTTTGGACACACTATACGCATCAGAAGTTAAAGTATGCTGTAACATGTGTTCAGATGCTAAAGGGAGCTAACGCACGTTTTCAGTCAGCTAAAGTATGCGATCGCATGCTATTGAATCGAATTTGAAACGCAAACTGCCGCAGTTGAAGTTGAAAACTGTCATGGATAGGTCAACTATAAATGTTATTGTGCTAGCGTGTATTATAGAAGCAATGAAAAAGAAAAAACGCAAAAAACGAAGCACATGGATTAATCCACTATGGAAAAATAGGATTATCAATGGAAGTTTTGTAACACTTGTGGCATATTTTCGCACTCCTTGCATCCCATGCGTAAGCAGCCGTTATCAATCGCAAGCGTTATGTCTCACGCGTAATCAAGTATTCTCATTCGCAAGCATCTAGTTTCACGTCCTAGCCGTCGTCCTCATGCTTTATCATGAATTAGCATTCTTCAGTATGTTAAATGGATAGCTACACTTATACGCATTTAATGCTGAAGCTGAATCGATGCGGAAGGGTGAATTGATGCGGACGCATCTTCATACTATATTGCGTTTTTGTATTACAAAATGCGATTCGATGCTGATAAGTGTGGCTTCACCCTAAGAATCATAAATAGTCATCAAGCAGCTGTTAAAGTTTGATACCATATCGTTGGCGTTAGCCGACGCCAGTCCTTCCCAGTCTACTGTTGATCAAATTGATAGTGGTTGTTGTGTTCACATTTGCTGTTGTATTTTAATGCTGAATGTAGGTATTTCTCATGTTTTTAACCGACTTCGAAGAAGGAGGAGGTTCTCAATTCGTTTCCATCTTTTGTTTTTTATGTATGTTTCCCGATTACTCGACGATCAGGAAAACTCTTTTATTGTTTGAAAGGATACCCTTTTCTTTCCTCAGTGAGGCTAGTTCAACGAACTTCAGCCAGGCCCTACCCAGAAGGTGTCTACCCAGAAGATATATGCGAAGCTGTGTTTTTGATACCTATCAAGATGCATGCAACAACTCCCTATTGTGGACATTCACCCTAAGTTCAGGTACAAACGACAACACTGTTAACTGACCATCCTGTGTTTATATAGAACCTTATTACAATGCACTTAAGGTGCACCGATGGTCAGTTAGCTATGTTGTCGATAGTAACTACCTAATGGCAGAGGAGACATTAAGGTAAATGTCCTAATGTTTGATACTTTAAGGAATCGAACTCAAGACCGTCCGCTTTGTAACACACTACTCACTAGGTTAAAAAATAGCGAGGTTTAATTTTCACGGCCAGGAACCTCTTCCCGCTACACGAGTGTAGCGCGTAGCGATTCTTGGCAGTGATTGTGTAGCTTGTTAAACCATATATCGCAGTAACTTGTTAAGTTACCGACAAGCTATTCAGGCATGTAAAAGTGTTGCTAGCCAGCGCTGATACTATCAAATTAAAGCTTTCTAGAAACTGTGATAGACCCTGGTCTATTCCACTAAACATAATGTATTGGAATCAGGTTTGTATTTGTCGTGTAGACCTAACGGTGCGACCACAAGCTGCGACGCATCGTAGCGAGACCTCAAACTCCCTCGTGACTGTGCACAAGCTGCCTGGTGGGAACACAGTACTGTCAAGCTAGTCTTAATTGACAGACATCCAGATGTACTCTGTGAGTAGTGGTTCCAAGGACAATACATACAAGTTAAGTGCACAACGCGAGTCATCTGATATGCATACTCGTGATCGGGTGCTGTTTGTGCAGTCCAGTCTGTTCTTAAAGCCTCGACCAGACCCCGTAGCATGGACAGCCTATTATCACACAAGATAGAGCGTCCGACACTGGCTGACACCGTTCAATAGAACGAGATAGACGCTCTATCTTGTCACTTATTGCGTGATAAGGCCGACCAGGATACGGGGTCAGTACAGCTATCACAAGACGGCCCGCGAGCTGTGTCGCGGCGACATAGACTATCCATCTCTTTCCAAGCGGGGAAGTTGCGTAACTAAAGCGTTTGGTTGGACAACTCAACTGTCATTTTCCCGTACAAAAAGTGACATTTAGATGTGTGCTCCATTAGAAATCGTTAACTACACAGTAAGCGCGAATTCAGTCGCCCGTATCCACCGCGGGATTCTGTTTTTCGGTTAAAACCGAGAAAAATATTTTTGTGTAAAAAAAACATTTTTAGTATGAGCTTTTATTGCCGACTGTACTTTTCTGTAAAACATCATAAACTAGGTACTCATTGAGACGATTTTAACGAGACCAAACTCAACGAGGTTACTGCGGATAAATGCTGAAATCCCATGGACACCTGTCTCCATCATCAAATCAGATCGATGGTATCATAATATTGAATTGTCAATATTGTCATCCAAACTATACTAATACCCAAAATTTCAGCTCAATCGGATAACGGCAAGTGACTGAAAAATGGATGACAAATTTTGACGGACAACTTACGAACAGAGGGATAATAATCACGTAACATTTCGAAAGCGCGTTAGAACAATTGAACTGTAATTTTCCCATATAAAAAGGTGACATTTAGATCTACCTGACGCGCGTACAATGCGTTACGTGATCGAGCAGGTCAAGTTAATAAACAGCTTGTAAAAAAGTCTAAAATTTACTGCTTGCTCAATACAGACCGATGCCAATACAAAACGTTAAGCCTAACGCCCCCTAGACACGTCGCAATTTCGTGTCGTGACTGTTCCCTGTAAAAACTCGGCGTGCTCGCGAGTTACGGGGACATTACTGCCCAAAGCTACAGGTTTAGCGGTGCACATACGTTCACGACTTTATTTCCGGCCGGGGCAGACAGACCGTGAGGTGGGAATAATGATTCCTTTTTACTGGGAATTATGTTGAAAGGAAGCAGGGTGGTACACATTCTAGAGCTCTCGCAGTGGCTTGGTAAAAATTACATGCGATTAAGTCTGCAGTTTTACCTTGAAAACGAAGGTAATGTTTTTCGTTGAATGTAGTGTGGCCGACTGGTAGAGAATGCCTAGTGGCATTCATTGAAACCCTTGGACTTTTCTGATATGTGGCAGTTGATGGAAAATGGCAAGATGAATTCATAATAGCTTATTATTCTTAAGTGAATAATGTATTAATTTTGTATTAAGCAGTAACGCTGCTAACGAAATTATAAATTTTAAATTAAAGGAAAAATTGAAAAATTGAATGCTCCGAGCCGGATTCGAACCGGCGACCACAGGCATTCATGGCCCGTCGCTACTAACCAACTGAGCTATCGGAACAATCTGTCTCGGCCACTAAATCTTTAAATCAGTTCCTTCCTACAACGCCTTAGGGAGGCGTGTAGCGACATCTACCAGAAGACAGGCTTCTTAACGGCACCGACGTCTCAAGTTATATTGAGAAATCGTCAGTAACGATGCGCCACCCCATACTAAATTAATTTTGTACTAAGCTGTAACCCTACTAATGAAATTATAAATTTTAAATTAAAGGAAACATTGAAAAATTTAATGCTCCGAGCATTAAATTTTTAAATTTTTCCTTTAATTTTAAAATGAATAATGTATATTCTTACGAGAATAAATGTCTTAAACCAATAGTACTAATTGTCAGTCGCGCTCATTAACACAAACTAGGCTATATAATCGCACTTTAATCGGTATATGCATTTGAGCTACGATGACATACACAGAAAGATAGACACATATAACACCTTACCTCACAACACCCTTCGTTTCGGGGTTTAAAATAAGCCACAATATGATAATTCCCGTTCTTAACTGCCTATTTAAATCTGTTTTGGCCAAGTTCGAAACTGGATTTATCTCTCCACTCCAGTGGTTTGATTCCAAATTATCGTCGTTTAGGAGTTACGAGTCTTCTGCATGACCAACTTTCAACTGCGTCGCGAGATTTATATTACCAACTTAAACATACACATTACAAAACAATGCCGTTTCTATCTTCAACCGTCTGCGATCCGCACAAGAGTAACAGTTTCCTTTTTGCAAAAATGCGGATGTAAATGTAACGTGGTTTTCCGACCCTAAAGGTAAGGGTAGGTATTTTTATTTCATCCTTACTGTGCGTTCGCTTAATATTGTTTAACTTTTTTCTATGCTAATCGCTGGCTTTGGATTGCGTTTTGGTCTTAAAATGGAGTTAAGTTTCTGGAGCTTTAGCTTGGGTGAGTTTATTTAAGTTTTAGTGTGCGATACGACGCCCAGTGACAACATTTAAAAATATCGATATTTTACCAAAATGTATGGCTGTTCCCTTACAGTGTTGCATATCTTTCTCTCGACAAAGAAATGATATTATTAATGTTTTCCATAATGGAATCCATAGGTTTTCGTTACAGACGTATATATATTCTATTGGTGTCCGTTATTTAAAAATTAAAAATGATATTTATGGATCTATATAATCAGGTATGGGAGCTAAGTCCATCTGTCTGTCGGAAGGAGTCCCATATTATATCCGCTACGCTAGGTTTACGCATGATGGCCGCAAATCCATCAACTTCTGCCTCCGCATATATCCCCAAGGCACTGCATTGCCGAGGCACTCCCTTAAGCATCCAGCATGGCTATCATAAGACGGCGCGCGAGCTCTCTCGAGCTCTCTCGCACTATCCGTCTCTCTCTCATTATAAAACTTAGAAAGAGACGGATAGTGCGAGAGAGCTTGTGTGCCGTCTTGTGCTAACCGTGCTGAAAGCGTTATTATTGTAAACGTGTCTCTAACACGAGTTAGGGCCTGGTTTCACATTGATCAGTGATTAGTGCGAGTCCATACAAAAGCTACTCGCACTCGCAGCAAATGTATGAACACGCACTTATCACTAATCAATGTGAATACAGGCCATTAGGCGTGGGGGCGTGGCGCGAATCGAGGAAGCACCTTTAGAAAATAGCACTGTAGAGGGCTGTCTTCCGATTTCGCATAGGATCAAGTTGCCCAGTGACAAAGAGTAACACGTCGAGACATGTTGTGATTTACAGCGGTAAGTACTCGAGATTATTTGAGTTGGCCGAATGGCATCAAAGTGGTTCATTCAAAGAGCAACTCTACCGTCCCAGGCAGAAGATTCCAATTCCAATGACAGTTTTATAAAAAGTCAGCCAAACAAATAATCTCAACCATAGGTACTTGCAGCATAAGTACTGTAACAAGGTAAGGCTTTCGGGGAGCGAATAAATAACTCATTAGCTATTCGAGTTGAGGTTTTAATTACGTGTAAGTCTTAATTAGGGCGGCCTTGGCGTTAATTGACGCTTGGAAAAGTACCTAATACAGCTCTCGACGTATAAACGGTAAGTAGAGAGTTCAAGTCAGCCAAATTGGCCGTGAAAAGTAGGCAACAGCAAAAAAATAAATCATCATCATCATTAATAGGGGTGTAGACACTAAATAAAATAATCAATAATGAGATATTTTCTCAAAAAAGGATTAAAAATGTAGTCAAATGGAGAAAAAATCAACGCAAAAGGTTAAATAATCACGAAGTTATAAGTGTCCAAAGTTTTAAGAAGGGGTGTGTTCTGTCCCTTTTTCGCAATACGCAACTTCATATGAAACGATGACGCTTGTAGATTGTAACGTCACTAATAGACGGCAACGTGCCGTGCCTCGTCGTGTTCGGCGCCGCCGTCGGTCGCGGCCCCCCGGCAGCCTCGCGTAACGTGACGTCACACACTGTTTGCGTTTCTCTAACAAGCAATATTAAAACGCTGGTAGCTTCGGAATTCTTTGAGATATCTGAATGGGATTTTCGTCACTAGGCATATTTTTTTGCCTTCTTTCTTTTAGAGTAATAATAATTTTAGTCTACATCCCTATTATCAGCCGAAAGACGTTCACTGCTCGAGATAGGTCGCCCCCAAAGAGTGCCAAAGTGACCGGTCCTGCGCCACCCGCATCCAGCGAACTCCCGCGCCCTTTATCAGATCATCAGTCCACCTTGTGGGGGTATCTGTGTACCTCATAACTAAGGTTAAGGAAAACAGACGCCAAAAGTTCATCTACTGCAGTTTTAATCTGGTCTGCCTGTCTCTCATTAGTGACCGGAGGGAATTATGTATTACGTAACTTTTCGAACGAGCATGCCAACATAATTAACTGTCATTTTCGCAACTTGTAACTCCATGGAGTTACATGCGCGTTGCCGACCCTTTAAACATGTAGGTACTCGTTTTTTGTAAACCCCTGAAGTCCCTCGGGAAAATCTCGGCAGCGCTCATTCCACAACCGGAGCGTTCAAGGGAGGAGACTGAAACCGTAATGTACGCTCTTATCATGCCTCAGACTACTGATGGGTATGATATATACACACATATATATATATGTATATATATGATGTATGAGTGGACGCCTCGCCGTCTGGAAGTGCGGTAACCTGACCTGGCTTACACGCGCCGTCGCACTGTCATGGGTTCGGATCCGGTATCACCGCACCACCATGAGGTGAACAGTATAATAACACTATAAAGTACCATGACATTGGCCAATCCACCTTAATATACTCAGCAAGAGTTAAAAGCCACAACATAATGTAACAAGTGAAATCAAAAGTTTTTGCCACCCAGCTACCTTTTTATTATTAAAATATAACCTATTTCACTACCACGATCATGAGTCAAAATCCATCAAGCCATTTGGACTGTAGCCCGTGAAATATATTATCTGGTCCACATACATATAAACGCGCGAAAAACATAACTCCTTCTGAGGTGGTTGGGTAAAAAGTTACGAAATTACTTGCCATATAGTGTATAGTGTACCGATTCTATGTCAGTTTAAGTTTAAAGGCGCGTTGTTTGGCCAACAACTCGAAATGAAAGCTACTGCGATAATACACGGCATGTTAAAACAGGAGTGGGGTGAACCCGGAGTGGGGACTGCTGAATTCTGGTTAATTTTAATTTTAACTTGTATTTGTGTGTTTTCATCTTCTTGTAGCTAGCCTATGAGCCTCTGTGACGCTTGAAATATTTTTCTTTAATTTTAAAACAGATTCATGTTATAACGCGACAGTATCGTTGAAAAAAATAGGGGAAAATGTTACAAAAATCGCCGCGGACAATATTACTGAAAATTTAACGCTTGCACCAATTTTTTCTGTTTAGCCGAACGGTTGACTGGTAAAGAGGCATGGCATTAAGTCCGCTATTATTACTTTTTCTTGTATTGTACAATAAAGTTTAAATACTTAAATAAATAAATCGAGCTACTCCCATAGAAACCTCAATATATGACGATAATCCATCCATACTATATAATATTATAAATGCAAAAGTGTGTCTGTCTGTCTTTCTGATACCTCTTCACGTTTAAAGCGCTGAACCGATTCAGATGAAATTTGGTATATAGATAGTGTGTCCCGGAGAAGGACATAATATAGTTTTTATCCCGAAAATCATTCCCTATGGGGGTGAAATGGGGGGTGAAATTTTGTGTGGAGCTACGATTTAAACGAGTTCCACGCGGACGGAGTCGCGGGCAGAAGAATAATCCTGCTAATGAAATTGCTATTATCCTACTAATATTATAAATGCGAAAGTTTTGATGTTTGGATGTTTAGATGTTTCGATGTTTGGATATTTAGATGTTTGGATGTTTGTTACTCAATCACGTTTAAACGGCTTAACCGATTTAGATGAACTTTGCACGAAGATAGTACAGCCTGGAATAATATAGAGGATAGTTTGTATCCCGGGGCCACGCAGACGAAGTCGCGGGCAGAAGCTAGTATTTAATAAAGTCAACGTATGTTGCCTTACTGTTCCACTCAAGCGGCTGCGTGGCACGGTCGCTAACTGGAATTAGCAGTAGTCTTTAGCTACGGCTTCGCCTTTAATCGATTCCCAGCGGCATCTTGTGAAGTCGGGGAATGTCCAGCCTTTTTAAGGTGAAGTCTATGCTTTTTATGATGTGTAATGTTCGAGGAATTATTATGGTATGAGGAAAGTAAAACTTAAGAAACATTGGCTCAACAAACCTAGTCTTCACCTGCGACACGTTTCGACGTACCATAATTGTAATGCGAGTACTGCATATTTAGGGTGATTTTCACCAACTCACGATTGCAGACCGATCAAAACGTCACCTGTCACTCCATAGAAACTTATCAAACTTTCCAAACATTCAGATTGTAACAAACACCGCCTACAATTACGGCAGACTGTTTGGTGCCACCCACCCTTAGGCGTCTTGCAGGTCGATCGCGTAACGTATTGTACGTACGTTAGCTAGATTTAAATGACAAATTTTATATGGAAAAATGTCAGTTAAACTGTCCTAACTCGCGTACGAAACGTTAAGTGATCGATTACACCTCTGAGTAACGTAACGTTTGAACGCGCGTTAGATAAATCCAACAGTCATTTCTCCATATAAAAAATGACATTTAGATCTACCTAACGTACGTACAATACGTTTTACGTGATCGACCTGCTGATTTCCTGAGTAGGTATACGCCATTTACGGGGGACGTTAAAAATCGTGTTAAAAAATAAATGACAATAAATGTGAATTTGGAGGTCTTTTAGCAAGCTTTAGTTAGCATAATTAATCTAGTTTATACTACTTTATTCTAAGAAACGGGGAATTTCACGCAATTGGAAATCCAATTTATGAGCTTTGGGCTTACAAGTATAACTATTAAATTTCAATTTACCTCTTTATGAATATTCCCAGATCTCAAAACTTCTTGGTCTCAAAATACCTAAATTACAGAACGCCTATTTTTTTTCTCAAATCACCGGAATCTTAATATGGTCGAATTTCAAAATAGCTATACGTCTCATAATGCCTAAACTTCAAAATTTAGGTGTTTTCTGTTTGAGTTTGTCATTTCTGTCATCGGTATTTGAAGGAATTGTGCATTTCAATCCTTAGGTATTTAGAGAATAGGTCAAAGTCATAATGAATTTCGCTCATTGTATGAATGAGACAATTTGACATTTTAGGTATTATGAGCCGATGGTAATTTGAAAATTAGGGGTATTCGTGAATAAGGTATTATGAGATTTTGTGGTTTAAAGCCCAAAGCATTTATGAAAGTGTGTTACATACGTTAGTTAACATATCACGCCGTTAGCGTTTATGTCAAAAGACGTTTTGTATAGTCGTTATCCCAAAAATACATCTCGTCTCCTTAGTTATATAGAAATCGCGGATGGAAAACTGGCCCCGTGTAATTGTGGTCTTGCGAAATTGGCAATATTGCCTGAATAGTCGCGGGCAGAAGTTTGTAAATAAAAACTTTTTAACAAAAAAATTAAACCGCCGAAAAAAACTGAAAAGCAAAAAATAATAAACCTTTTTTATTTAGTTTAATAACTAAGTTCTTAAACTATTGTAATTAACTAACCTTAATAACTAAGTTCCTAAATGAATCTAAGTGTACCTAAGTAATTTTGAGTCGGCGCCAAACAATAATTTAAAATTATGTGTACTCTGTAAAAAGTTATACGTGGACATACATAAAAAAAAAATTACGCGTTGACTTGAGAACCTCCTCCGTTTTTTTCGTCTTTTTTATTCAATTTTTTTTTATTCAATACTGTGCACCGACTTTCTCTTAATCCATTCTTTGTAGAAATGTTTCCTACTGCAGCAATACATTATTGAGCAATGCATCGGCTCCAATAAGAGCTGGCTAATTTATTTACGAGTGTTTAGAATAATCCTGGACGAAGGATTACTGCACTAGAGTACAAAGAAACAACCATTGAGTTCTCTGCCTTGAGGGGCGGGATAAAAGCTTTTAAGGTTTACGAGTGACGGTGATTTTGATTCCTGTTACATGTATAAGAATATATATATTAGGGAGGGAATTTTACCCAAATCGAAGTAGCCCTATTATAGGACACTAGACGACGAAACACGGAATGTATATAAATACAATACTAAATATACAAGGCTAAGAAACAAAATGTATATTCAATATTATTTATGCTTAGGTATTGCACATAAAATCGATGGCCGTTGGGCCGGAAAGGTTCTCGAGTGGCGACCACTTACCGGAAGGCGCCGCGTGGGTAGGCTTCCCCCCACAAGGTGGACTGATTGACCTGGTAAAGGTAGCGGGAGTTCGCTGGATGCGGTTTGCGCAGGACCAGCCATTATGGCACTCTTTGGGGGAGGCCTATGTCCAGCAGTGGATCTTTCGGCTGATATGATGATCCTTATTGAGCTAACTCTGGTGTTATTTCGATTGTCCCCTAAAATGTATCTACTTAAATATTCATGTCGAATTTACCTTTACTATAAAAGTGGGACTACAACGACTTAATAAAGATAATCCTCTAGTCTTATGTGTATACGCTGATGGCGTCGAAACTTTAAAGAATACATCATGATTTTAATTTAGATGTCACTAGCTAGGGGAGATACCCCAGAAATATTGAAACTGTATCCTTGATAAAATAGATTTACGGCCGAACCTCGGCCCTTAAGGGCTGCGATTCCATCGTTCTTGATTGTCAGAAGAAACATACCTAGGCGTTTGTTTCAGACGGGTAACTTTTCGCAAAGGCACCTCTCACGACGTTCTTCGCATAGCCTGGAGAGGATTATTATGACGGGCAACGTTGAGGGTCAGAGGTCTTGGGCAGACCACCCGCTAAATGGAGCACACAAATCACTGCACCCTTGCAACTACATCTGTATGAGGCCATGCATAAAGCGGGTGATAGGAGCCTCTGCAAGTCATCAAGAATAGGACATGATGTCATGATGCTCTTCATTGAGGGAACGACTTATGATATTGAACGTATGTACATGTATATGTACAAACTGTTATGCAATCGACCAGCTGATCTTTAACATTCTGATTAGTAAATAGATTTAAAGTAAATTAATTTGGTTAAAGTTTCTGTCAAAAATTTCCTTTTTGGTCTGTACCAAAAATTCAATTTTAAGCCTGTGCTTTTATTGCGGACTGTACTTTTCTGTATACCATCATCAATTACTCATTGAGACGATTCTAACGAGCCCAAACTCGATGGGGTTATGTGGTTTTATTACGGAGTTCCTATGGCCACCTTCCAGCTCCATCATCAGATCAGCTCCACGTCATTATAATATTGCATTGTCACGCGATTTGCATATTCGTGCAAAATTTCAACTCAATCGGAAACCGGGAAATGGATTATGATCCACTTATATTTAACTTGCAAGATTTGATTACAGACAGACAACGGGACAGGTGAAAGTAAATAAAAGCTTTTAATAAATGTCATCACGCTCATATTAGCAGCAGCCCAACTAGAGTATTCCTGGTGGTGAGTACAGGTCGCTAGGGCTCCTATGGCTGCGGGCGCTGTGTTGTTGTAAAGGACCTCCATTCGTCTCATGCTGTCACAGCAAATCCTCAATTCAATAATGCGCTGAAATCTCACCATCCGCCATAAAAGACAGCATCAACCCTTTTGAATGCTCCCTTCGATATTACCAACAAATAGGATTCCTAGGCTGGTTCAGGAACCAGCCTAGGAATTACTAGTAATATCGACCCCACAAAAAACACTGGTTTTTCACGGCGAAATTGGTGCCAATTAAACAGACTGCGGACCGGCTGGGGTAGAAGCCGAGAGTTCACGCACAAATAAATATAGATAGAGGGAGTCTCCAGCATGCGATTCTGGAGCTGTGGTGCAGGGCATGGACCATATTATCCGTGAGTGCCCACTCGCCAAGTACCAACCCAGCCGACTTGTTCAACCTAGATAACAATGTAACCTAATGGATCCAGCAATTGGGTGTACTGTTTTAATTTGCATGATTTTTTAATTAAGAGCGATTGTAATTGGGCCAAACGAATAAATATATAAAAAATACTTTAAAGAACAAAGTTTAAACCGACTTTAATTCTGTACTTCGCCAAGCCACATAGGTATATGAAAATTTCTACTTTTCCTTTCCAATTTAATACACGAACTGCTTTCCAAGAGCAAGAAAAAACCCAAGGAGTGACTTATTTGGGCTGATAATATTTGAGGAGTTCCATCGATTCCTCAAGGATCTCATACTTGACACTTCATTAGTTGCTACTTCAACGGAATCATATCAGACGAGATTAGTGACTTATTTGGGCTGATAATATTTGAGGAGTTCCATCGATTCCTCAAGGATCTCATACTTGACACTTCATTAGTTGCTACTTCAACGGAATCATGTCAGAATCTTTGACATACTTTAAATCCTTGAAGAGTTCCATAAGTCACCTATGATCTTCATCATCAGTTCCACTGCACCAAAATTGCAATTCCCAAGGGTAAACGAGGTATAATAGAAAATATGCCTATAAAATTTGAGGGTTGTCCTCAGTTTCCCTAGGATCCCATCACCAGATCCTGAAGAATTTTGAAAACCGGTCCACAATTGACAGATAAATCGGAGAATAAACATACATACATATACAAAAATACCTACATACTGTAGAGCATAGAAACTCCTCCTTTTTTAAATCGGTTAAAAAGAGGGGATCTCTATGACATGCCTGGGGCCTTTTTGTAAGTCGAATCCCGTCCCACCGAGGCCCTCTATCGAAACAATTCGAGCGGGAAGTGACGTCACAACCACCCGCCATGCTAATGGCTAATGCGCGTCACCGGAAGTAGGAAACGGAAACGGCGCGGCCATCTCGCGAATTATCATTTAGCATTTTATTGTGCCATTGTTTTGGTGATGGATTGTTTGTTTTGAAAGTTTCTGAGTGAATTCTTTTGAGTTTCGTTTGTCATTGTACCTAACTTGTGACTGTTGAGTTACATATACAGGGTGTTGGAATTAAGGACATTGTTTTCTAGTGGTTACCAACCGCTCAAAAAGCCGCCGCACCGCCGGAAAGATTCTTAGGCGGCAACCACATGGTTGCCGCCTAAGAATGCCTGTACACACAGGCAGGCACGGCGTGGGTAGACCCCCCCCAAGGACTGATGACCTGGCAAAGGTCGCGGGAGTCCGTTGGATGAGGGCGGCGCAGGACCGGTCATTGTGGCACTCTTTGGGGGAGGCCTATGTCAAGCAGTGGACGTCTTTCGGCTGATATGATAATCCGTGTATCCGTACATCTGTGTGTCTGTCCGTTGCGTCGTCACTGCCGCACTCAAGAACCACTTTGAGTGCGGCTTTTTTATTCATAGTCTTGTTTGCCGAGTTGGGTTGTTATGTGTGTGTTTTATATTATGCCGACTACGTTAGACGAAGGAAGTGATATGATTTTAGTAGTTTGTGTTTGTACTAGCTTCCGCCCGCAACTTTGTCTGCGTGGACCCAGGATAAAAACTATCCTTTATTTTAACTATCTTCGTGCAACACTTCATCCAAATCGGTTGAGCCGTTTAAGCGTGGTTGAGTAACAAACATCCAAACATCCAAACTTTTGCATTTACAATATTAGTAGGATTTACGAGTACGTGTGTTCCACAGTAGCGTTTAAGATACTGAACTGATTTTGATGAATGCGGTATCAATAGAT
This sequence comes from Epinotia bilunana, assembly GCA_947049275.1. Taxonomy (NCBI): domain Eukaryota; kingdom Metazoa; phylum Arthropoda; class Insecta; order Lepidoptera; family Tortricidae; genus Epinotia; species Epinotia bilunana. The sequence goes on along the minus strand of OX346269.1, from coordinate 20,397,707 downwards.
TCGGAATTGTGCTCCGGCGAACATAGCTACGTTTTGTATGAAAAAAGAACTACTTTTTTACAAGCTTTATATTAACTTGAGTTGTTCGTATGTAAGTATAAAAGTATGTATGTATGTAAGTTGTCCGTCAAATCTTGCAAGTTCAATTTGACCCACTTCCCGGTGACCGATTGAGCTGAAATTTTGGGTATAAGTATAGTTTGGATGACAATTCAATATTATGGTACCATCGATCTGATCTGATGATGGAGACAGAAGGTGGCCATAGGAACTCCGTAATAAAACCACATAACCCCATCGAGTTTGGGCTCGTTAGAATCGTCTCAATGAGCAGTTGATGATGGTATAAAGAAAAGTACAGTCGGCAATAAAAGCTTGTACCAAAAATGAATTTTTTGACAGAAACTTTAACTTAGTCTTCCGTAGTCGGGTTACGGTTTTTTGAACTTTTTATCCTTGTGTACTTCATATAGTTTTTAAACTTCGACGGAAACGAGGGGTTTTTATAAGTTGTGTATGTGTATCCATACATCTGTCTGTCTGTGCCATGGACTCCCAAACGCATGAACAATTGTGTGCGGTTTTTGAAGTGAAAACTTTTTTTTGCAAAATTAAAATTATTCAAGTTTTCACTTCTGCCGGCACTCCCGGAGTGCAACCCGGTCTTTTTTTTTCGAAAGTGTTGTTAGTTTGTTACGTGCGTGTTTTATAAATGTGCCTGTTATTTGAGATCCCTTGCCCTTCAATGTTCTCAAAGACTTCGGATCTTTTTTTACCTAAAACATATCTTTTCTATCCAACAATTTCTCCGGAGAGTGAGTATTTTCCAATATCTTTTCAGTTTCGCGCATTAAGCCCACGAGAAGAGGGAGTAAATAATTTTGCAGTTTTTCACAAGAGACGTTTACGAGAAAAATAAGTGATTGAAATTCTCAATAATTTATTATTAAATAATAGCATGTCTGTTACTTTGGAGCGGGGAAGGGGCACGGGAGGACAATCGAAGGGATACACCAGGAATCACACAATAATACCTACACGATAAACTATTTGAAAAACCTGTTAGAAATATTATTTAATATTGAACTGATGCTTTCAGGTGAAGACACATCCTACTACTATAATAAAGAAAGTTTAGAAGTTTGGATGTTTGTTACTCAATCACGCTTAAAAGGGTTAAACGATTTGGATGAAATTTTGCATGAAGGTTACCTTCATGCAAAGGTACTAGGCAGTTTATAGCTTGGATTAAAATACAGGATAGTTTTTATCCCAGGTCCATGGAGACGAAGCTAATAATAAATAATAGTACTGTAAAGGAAAACATCGTGAGGAAACCGGTTTAACTCATCCCGGTTGGAAGGTCAGATGGCGCTTTTGTGCAACTACGCCCTACGCCAAATCTTGAAAAACGCTAGAAGGATAACGATGATTAATTACATTAGATTAGATTCATTCACCAGCGCTGGTTACCGCCAGCTACATGCTGCGTTGAGACCATAGTGTTACTTTGAAAAAAAAAAATATTTAAGAACTTTATTGACGTAACTGCCGAGTTTACACATACAAAGGTTGAAACCTATTTGGTATTCGAGTAGCTGTATCAGGAGATGACGCTATTCCAAAAATATACGGTTTCTCACAAATGCACTCGTACTAAGTAAGTAACATTATTAACTTTATTAATAGACTAATATACTAAATCTTAACCTGGCTCGTGTGTTTTTTTTGTATTCTATTATTTTCTTTGTATTTTATTCTTGGAATCTTTTTCTATTGTATTCTATTCATTTATTTCAGAAAATCACAATATTTTTAACATAAAATTATTCAAAACACGTTTTATTATATAAAGTGCGTGTCTCTTCAATTGCACGCCACCCCGGTAGCAACAGCGAGCGTAATTCAATCCGCGCGAACCGGGGGCTATTCCCGAATCTTATTGCGAATGTGAAACGACTTATCGATTGGGGTTATCACGACCGCTGACGCGGGGTGATTCTGACAGACGTTTATGCCCCGCGCGTAGGTGATTTAGGAGGGCGTCAGTCATTATTAGAAGAGAAGAATTTTTCGGGAATATGCTTACAGAAGAGAATATATTTTTGGTAACTCCTTTTTTGAAGAAGGGTGCATTTCAAGCTATCAATTTGATTTTTTTACGGGTATGGTACGAATTTTTGCAAATATTTTAAGTCTCTGTAGCCGAACGGTGAGGCACGTGACTTTCAATCTGGAGATCGTGGGTTCGAACCCCGGCTCGTACCACTGAGAATATCAATTGGGGATTAGATCATTTATGGCGAAATATTTTTGATAAGCAAAAAAGAAAAGAAAAGAAAAGCAGAAAAGTTGCCGTTTTGTAGCGTTTCTCCCATTCGAGGTCAAGCGGCCGCTACGTGTGCTACGCCGAAGCGCATAGCAGCAATTTCCGCTTTGTAGTGGAAATCGCTCGCAGAGTCAGGACTCATGAGTCATTCGACGACCTCTGTAGCCTAGTTGGATAGTGACCCTACGAAGCTGGAGGTCCCGGGTTCGAATCCTGGTAAAGGCATTTATTTGTGTGATGAGGACGAATATTTGTTCCTGAGTCTTTATATCGTCGTCTAGTACAAGCTTTGATTAGTTTGGGACTAGGTCGATTTGTGTAAGATCACTCCCCAAATATTTAGTTTATTATATATATATATATAAATTTACAGGTTTTCTAACAAAGTTTAATGACAAATATATTTTTAAAGGGAGGCATATTTTTCTTTGCATAGTTATAAAGTCCTAATCGAATACAGTTCCGACCTTCCGACACCTTCCGGCTCCAACAACAGACCAACTGTATAACATAATCTAGTGGACACAGCTGTAGAACTCAAATGGCCAGTATTATTCATAAAAACGTTTTTTTTCCAAATTCGAATGTGTCTTGATAAAAAAAATTACAAACCCGCTGACACATATTCACAAGAATCGGTTGAGAGATGTGACCTGTAAAGGAGAACAGCGGGACAGACAAACGATTTCGGCCCAATCTGAAGCATAAAAATTCGTTCGCTTCGTTCGCCCGTTCGATAAATCGATCATCAAACTTCTAGTTTTAATCTCATAGTCACCCTGTTGGGCCGACCGACTGGCCCCTATTTCACCAACTTGACAATTGTCACCTGACAACGACAATTCTCCGTACATTGCTGGTTCCACAAGTAACCTAGCGACCACCTTAACTTCTAGAACAAGCAATGTATGGCGAATTGACAGTGTCAGGTGACAATTGTCAAGTTGGTGAAATAGGGGCCTGGTCGCCGCCGGGTAGGGCGGAAAGGTGAAAGTAATTGGCAGGAAGTAGCGCAGGATCGGGATAAGTAGCGTGCTCTCATTTCGGAGGCCAAGATCCTTTTTGGATTACTGAGACAAAATAGTTAGTTAGTCACCTTGTGCTCTAATTTAATTAGAATGGTTTAATTATTCACAGACAAAATAGACACCGAGACAACTGAAACTTTAACTTGCACAATAAATAGTTAGAGCGTGGACACTGAAAGATTTAATAGTGTTATAACTTTGTCATAACCTGGCTATCACGTCGACTGGCTATTTACTTAGTTAACGTGTTCAAACGATACAATTGCCTAACCGTAACAGCGTTATATTATTCATCATCATCATTATAATATCAGCCAAAACACGTCCATTGCTGGGCATAGGCCTCCCCAAAGAGTGCCACAATGACCGGTCCTGCGTCACCTGCATCCAGCAGACTCCCGCGACCTTTACCAGGTCATCAGTCCACCTCGTTGAGGGTCTACCTACACTGCGCCTTTCGGTACATACGTGGCCGCCATTTGAGAACTTTTCCGCCCCAACGGCCATATGATATTGACGACCTATAATAAATAGTGCAAGTTAAATTAAGGCTGTACCTAAAATAATAGACGACAGATCACATACCCTCAGGCCCACACTAGTCCCGTTCCCGTTATTCCTAACTCTTTTTATTCTTATACCGATACCGCAAACGAAAATGTAAGTCAGAGCTTAGAAATAAAAATAAAATCCCAGTATTTCTTGTCCATCACGAAACCCTAGCCAAAACGCGGGGAAATAATCTGAGAAACCTTACGTTACCCCTTAACCAACGTCATATAGTTAGTAAGAAAACCCGGGCAGTTACGTCCTTTTGAAAAAGGGAGCTGGCATAAAACGGGATATAAATCATATAGCGGAATTCCTAAGTTACCGTTTCCTGACCGAGAAAATATTGTGTTTGCGGCTTCTGACGGTACTGAATGCAATGGAACTGTGCAGAATATCTGCTTTCGCAACGGGTGGCCGGCTTACTACTGATTTGACTGGAGCTTTCTGATCTTTGTCAGCTAGCAAGCGTATTCATGGGGTAGCAAAGGCTATAGTCTGTTTGTTTAGGTATTTAAAAGAATGTAAACAAACAAAACCACGTGACTTGGTCATTCAGCCAATATGATAATACCATAGATACAAAATGTTGCTATTCACAGCAATCTTATTGGCTGAATGACCAAGTCACGTGGTTTTGTTTGTTTACATTCTTTTAAATACCTAAACGAACAGACTATAGGCATGTATTAAAGACATTTTACTGACTGCCAGTAATATGCTGTGTATCTGTCAATTCTCATGATGTGTAATCGCCGGGAATAGTCACGCGCTTTCAAAAGAATTTTCGACTCAACACAATTCCGCCCGTGTATGTGGCTTTTTTTGAATTTTCGAATGCAGATTTAATCTTTTCTAAAATCGGTCTCCTGACTTCTAATAGCAAACTTCCTTATCTGTCATAGTTTCAGAATTTGCCCCGTTTGAAAAATACACCCTGTATAGCTCGGACCATCCAGGTGGACATAAGTTATATTTTACCCCGCGGCCGCGCCCGGATTCTCTGTAATTCCGCGTGGCCAACTAGTTATTTTATACTACATGCACACTTATGTTTTAACGTGTATTAATACAATATTAACCCTAGATTTAAGTAAAATGTTACTAACACGTTATGGACTTTGTTCGAAATATAATTAATTGAATTGAATTGAATAAACACACTGTGTTAAATCGTTTCTGTGAATTTACGTGGCAGCACAGAACATCAAGCCAACATACCACGGGGTATACCTATTATATATTGACCTATCAGGGTACATGTAACTCTTGCTGTGCTCAGAATCGACGTATCTCCTCAACTATACTATGTAAGCCATATGTACTATGGATGCAATAAATGATGATTATATGACTGTTACATATTTTACAATTACATTCATTATCACATTCATTATTCACGTACTGGAATGCGCAGCGTGGGTAGGCCCCCCACAAGGTGGACTGATGACTTGGGTAAAGGTCGCGGGAGTCCGCTGGATGCGGGTGGCGCAGGACCGGTCATTGTGACACTCTTTGGGGGAGGCCTATGTCCAGCAGTGGACGTCTTTCGGCTGATATGATGATGATGACATTCATTATTTATGTATTATGTGTATACGTTTGTATCTGTAGTGTGTTGTGTTGCGTTCCGTGGATCACGTACGGTGCTGTCTGAAAACCAGCGCTGTAGGTGTCTGACATCTCGGCATAATGCTGAAACAGCGACCGATTCACTGCCGCGAAGACACACACAATATGTGTCAACTGTAATGTCTACTCCCTTTGTCTCTGTGTGTCTTTTGTGTGGTGAATAAATGTCGCGTGGACCCGGGATAAAAACTATCCTGTATTTTGATCCAGGCTATAAACTATCTTCGTGCAAAATTTCATTCAAATCGGTTAAGCCGTTTAAGCGTGATTGAGTAACAAACATCCAAACATCCAAACATGTAAACTTTCGCATTTATAATATTAGTAGGATTAAACTACATACGAGGGGAGGCTGGAAAGTAATCTACCTAAGTATGAAGTAAAAAACTGTCGTGGCTAGTTTTTTTTTATTTTTCTATATAGTCTCCTGTAAGAGAAATGCAGTTATTGCATTTGTCATAAAGTGACATTAGACCGTTAAAATAATATTCTTTTGTTTTGCTGTCAAAATGCTCGTTAACTGCAGACTTCATGTCTTCATCGGTCAAAAATCGCCGCCCTCTTAGGTCTTTTTTTAAAAGCCTGAACAAAAAGTAGTCGCAGGGGGCTAAACCTGGGCTATAAGGTGGGTGATCCAGCTGGTCGTAGCCGTTTGCTTTCATAGCTGCCTTCACAACTTGAGCGGTGTGCACGGGGGCGTTGTCGTGCAATATAAGAATTCCTTTGGCAAGTTTGCCTCGTCGTGTCTGTTTTATTTTTTCTCGGAGCTGATATAATAAGTTTGCATAATATGTACCATTCATCGTAGTATTTTTTGGTAGATAATCTATTAATAAAATCCCCTCGGCATCCCAAAAAATTGTCGCCATCAGTTTGCCTGCTGACGGACGGACCTTAAACTTGCGAGGAGGCTTCTCACCCTTAAATATCCATTGCATGGACTCCTGTTTCCTTTCAGGATCCCATTGGCGAATCCAGGTTTCGTCACAAGTCACTATTTTAGAAACAATTTCTTCATCTATACCTTTGCTCATTTCTAAAAACGCGTTGCAGCACTCGACACGTCGCACTTTATCAAACGGAGTCAGCATTCTGGGCACCCATCGAGCACTGACCTTGGACATTCCCAAATGTTCGTGAATAATTTGGTGCACCCGTTCTTTACTAATGCCAATATCTCGTGCAATCTCCCACTGCTTAATACGGCGGTCTTCCATAATGATTTTTTTGACACCGGCCACATTTTCACCAGTAACCGCTGAAACAGGCCTTCCGCAGCGATGATCGTCTTCAAGGCTCTCGCGGCCATTTTTAAATTGTTTCGACCAAAACTTTACGACAAATTCGGAAGGACATGAGTTACCGAACACCGCCAACATGCGTTCTCGGATGTGCGATGGAGTATTACCCTCCCGAGTGAGGAACTTAATAACCGCACGTTGCTCAATTTTTACCATTTTACTTTTTTCTTCCGACATATTCACCAATTAATGCTGCCAATTCAAAGCAAAATGTAATAAACAAATGAATGGCGGCAAATTTAAAAAAGGAATAAACAGACATTTGGAAAACATAGTGGCCAGTGTGACTTTCTAATTGTAATAGACAAAGGAGATTACTTTCCAGCCACCCCTCGTAGGTACCTACTTTTAAAATTGGAAACTACGACTTCTCAAAGGGATCCGCCGTTGCGCATCGCAAGCAACCAAACTCATATCTTTGTAATAAATGGAATATATTATTTCTGATTTCGTTCAGTTACTTTTAAGAATTGCGTTAAAACAGCTTCCACAAACTCATAATATCCTTTTACACTTCTGCTTCCACTTTTAACTTTATAACAGTCGGCTAAGGGTGATTTTAAAACGATACCGAGGACTAAAATAGGAGTTATTGTGGGTAACTTGTTGAAAAGCCTCGAGCAATGTGTGTAAAGCCGGGTTATTAAAAAAATATGAATATTTTTGGGCTCTTTGTTTGCTGTAACGGTGGGAGCATTCAATTGAATGTTCTGTGGTCTGATGGGTCGGTTTGCATGAAGGATGTGTTTCGTTAAAAATCTGCTTTAATGGGACTAAAGAAGCTTTAGACGCGTAATTTGTCAAAGGGTGTACACCATTGAGTTATATTAGTAGAGTAGACATCACCTAGCATAAGTTTGCGCATGTCAACATACTCTCTTGAGAGTATGTTGGTTTAGTCTGTGGCGGGCAGTGATGGCGGTCGTTTCGAGTGCAATTTTTACTCAAAACTTTAAAAAATGCCTTCTTTTGTATTGCGCCAACAAGAAACCCAACAATAGTAAAAGTACGGGGATCACTTTTCATCGGGAAATTCACAGATTTTTGAAATAACATGATTTTTTCTGTAATTTATAAAATACGCGCCGATGGCGGCCATTATTTCAAAGATTAAAAATGTAGAAGTGACAATTTCCTAAGACTATTTTGCCTTATTAGTAGAACATTAAATTTACTAGATTTCCTGATTTGATGCTTTAAAGATCTTAACTTTTGCCCCAAAATAGCAGCAACCATTTGTTTTATTTATTTATTTATTCCTTTTTATGAATAATTTTAGTGGCAACGTTCAGTTCTCCTTATTCAAATATATCTTAAGTTCTACTTATTTAAATCCTAGGTAAATTCTCTTATACAAATAATTTACGCGATGCGAGTATGGTCTCCGAATATCAACCTAATGGGTTGCACCAACCACTAGGAGAATATCCAATATTCCAATTTGAAAATGGTCGTAATTTAGTTTGTTTGTCTTGCTACGATTGCTATCAAAATCGATATCTGAGGATCCGCATGGACCTTAAATTACGACTTTGTCATCAAATCTGACACAAATTGCTGAGACAAATTGCATCAACATAGTGCATCCTCGGTAACTATAAAGATATCCAGTATAAAAAAATACAAATACCTAATGTCGGTGATTAAATAATTAATTAGTTTTTTTTATTAGAGTGTATTAAATCCCGCTATAGCTATAACTGAATCCGAACTCAGAAAATTGACGCATCTACTACGTTTACATACTCTTTGATTTTCCAAGATGGCGGCCTCATTGGAAGACGTCAAGAAAAATGTTCTGGGTTGCCAGTCTATACGTAGTAATAGTAAGTCAATGGTGTACACAATGAGTTTTTGTAAGCCAATATGTTTAGCCACCTGCAGAGAAAAGTGAACCCGCTCGCATACCTACTTCTTATCAAATTGGATTACGTTTCTCGGTAAACCATTTATTCTATTTTTTTTTTATTAAAAAAATTGTATAGAGTGCTATGCCTTCACTTTACGCTGTATTTATGCTACATAGCGTACTAAATTAAGCACTGCTAGTAAAAATGCATGTTGTAAGTTAGGGTGCCTCTCCAACAGAGATGTGCTTTGCTTACTATGCTATGTTTTCGTACATTTGAAACGTATGGAGCTACGTTTCAAATGTATGAAAACATAGCATAGCATGGCATAGCACATCTCTGGTGGAAATGCACCCTTAAGGTACTGTTATCTTAGTAATAAGTATTGTAAAGAATATCTTTGTAATATTATTAGAATCAAACAATCAATGAATTATTCGTGACACAACACAAAACACAGTATTACAAAACAAAGACAAAATAAAGAGTGAATCTGTGCCGTGTCACGAAATGGGCCCAAGTAAGTAGGATGCTGGCTTTGCAGCCAGACCCTGTATCATGGTCAGCCTTATCACGCGATAAGTGACAAGATAGAGCGTCCGTCTCGTTCTATTGAACGGTGTCAGCCAGTGACGGACGCTCTATCTTGTCACTTATCGCGTGATAAGGCCGTTCATGCTACGGGGTCAGGGCAAATCTTCCGTTGGGTCCATCCAGTGATGACATGCTACGTAACACATATAACAGAATAAAAAAGAAATAAAACACAACATGAGATAATTAATAAAATAAAAAAACAAAATGACAGTTACCATTTCCAGTAACTGTAACCAGAATAGGCTTTTTAGATCACTACCTACGTGATTTAATGGACTCGAGATAAATTCGGGCGAACTAACAAGAGTGATAAACTATATTTTCACTCCGTTCACTGTCAGAATTCGAACCCACGACCCTACGGCTAAAAAGTTCCCTAACGACCTTTTCTTCGTTGAACGTGAACGGAATAACGCATGCATGTAGTATACGAAAAAGCAGTAGGGTAACATTTTCATGGAGTAGATTTAAAAGGGAAAATTATAATCACGTAAAGTCTATTCATTCTTACGTGTTACCTATCATGTAAACCAACATGAAGTCAAATATGATGATAGGCCATGATATGATCATATGATCATGTTTGTTTGTTTGTTTGTTGGGACTAGTGATTGGAAATGACGAAAAAACATACATGAAGAGTGATTCATAGAAAACCTTGACATCGTTATATGTCAGATATTTTTGAGTTCATTCGTTCGTTACTTCGATTATTGAAGAAAATCTTATTAGAAATTAAATTTTTCATTGGTTACTTGGTTGATTTCAACACTTTGTGAGTTTCTTTAAGTATACAACCACATTTCAGGTGATGATTATTGTGTAATCCCAGAGAAAAGTGTGATGATGTCTTCGAGAAGTGATTGTTTACATGATAAGACACGTAAGGATGAATAGACTTTACCATAAAAAATCTGACTACGCATCAAAACATACTAACTTGCACATTTTTTTTTTTGATTAGGGGTGTAGACACCATATATAATATAACCAATAATGTTCAATTTTCCCGAAAATGATTTCAAATAATGTCAAATGGAAAAAAAAGTAAAGCAGGTGATTAAATAATCACAGTTATAAGTGTCCAAAGTTTTAAGAGGGGGTATATTCTGTCCCTTTTCCGCAAAGCGCACCTTCATATGAAACGATTGTCATTTACTATGACATGAAAAATTACATGAAAAATATGCCTAGTGACGAAAATTCCATTCAGATATCTTAAAGAATTACGAAGCTTTAATCGTTTTAATATTGCTTTTTAGAAAGAGAAGACGCTCGCAGATCGTGACGTCACAATCTGCGAGCGTCTTCTCTTTCTAAAAAGCAATATTAAAACGATTAAAGCTTCGTAATTCTTTAAGATATCTGAATGGAATTTTCGTCACTAGGCATATTTTTTGGCCATCTTTATCTTGGAGTATTTATAAATTTTGAGTCTACACCCGTATTGCACATCAAAACCGAATTTAGATGAATGATTAGTATTTAAGCAGTGCAAATTAGTATTTTTAGGTAATTAGGCGTTTTTTATGTGCCTTTAAACACTAGTCATAAACAAATATCAAGTAATGGTGTAACGCAAATTAAAACTATGTTTAATAGATCACGTATTTAAATCAAGTGGTATATTTTTCGAAAATCAACATCAAAGTTTTACAGTAAGTACAAAATAGACTGCTTTCTGGTAAAGCCTGGGCCATACTTAGAATAGAATAGAATAGAATAGAATAATAATTTATTGCCAAAAACAAGTACAGACATATACAAACAGTGACAAATACAGAATAAGAATATGCTAGAAGTAAAAAGTACAGTTTAATTTTTTGGGGCAATAGGTCCCAGACTCAGCATGTGCTGAACAACAAGAGTCCAGCGCTGGTTTTCAGCCTGGGCCTTATTAGGGCTCGGTCGGTAGCAGAACCAAAGCGTCGGAGTTGGACGCTGTGCTTTCAAATGCGTACGAATTACAAAAAATAATAATAATACAAAAGTTAAAAAGTTAAAAATAAGAGCGTGTGTGCGTGTGTAATGTGTTGTGTGTGTATGTGTGAGCGTGTGTGTGTGTGAGAGAGCGTACGTGCGTTATTGTGTGTGCGTATGTGCGTATATGTGTATGTGTACGAGCTTGCGAACGTTGTTGTGTGTTTGTGTGTGTGTGTGTGTGTGTGTGCGTACATGTGTGCGAGTGCAAAAAATAAAAAAATAATGAAAATGAAAATGAATACCCAGTGAAGAACAAAACAACTAAGGGGAGATGAGACACCTACTTGTTTTGCCTATCTAATAAGTGACATCGAACTAATCGCTTGAATTTTAACAGTGACATTGGCTCACGCAGCGGAGGAGGGAGGTCGTTCCAAATCTTTGTGGCTGCAAATTTAAAACTCCCCCTAAAAAATGCGGTCTTGTGCAGCGGTATCGCAAGTTTAGTGCATCGTCTTAAGGTCCTTACCCGCGAGTCAGTCACCCATTTTAATTTCTCAAACAAGTAGCGAGGCCTCTGAAACTCCATTATTTTTCGAACTGCGCAGGCCAGGTGCAGTTGTCTCCTATATTCCATGTTTAGAGTTGTGTTCTGATTTAAAAAAGGGGTAATATGGGCTCGCTTAGGAACCTCGTAGCAGAAGCGAACACAAGCATTTTGTACACGTTGTATGGTTCTTTTTGTTTCTGCTAGGAGCCTTGGTCCATATACTGTGTCTCCATAATTAAATTGTGAGAGTACCAAGGACTCTACAAGAATCTCTCTGATCTTAACTGAGAGATACTTGCGAATCCTGTATAGTACTTTCAGCCGATAAAAAGCATTTCTGATCTTCATATTTACATGCTCGATGTACCGGAGTTGACCATCCATGATCACGCCAAGGTTTTTTGCTGTTTCTACTTGGGTGATGGCTTCGTTTCCCACCGCTACTATTGGGTTTTGGTCCTTGATTTTTGAACGTTGCCATTTATTACCTAGAACTATAAACTGGGATTTGGCTGGATTTAAAACGAGATTGTTATTTACTGACCAGTCAGCTACTATTTTCAGGTCTTCATTGATTTTATTAAGAGAGGTTACTAGGTCGTTCGGCGCGAAGGAGTGATAAACCTGGGTATCATCCGCGTAGAGGTGGGCCTTGCAGTGTTTGAGGTTTTTTACTAAATCGGCAGTATATAAAATAAAAAGCAAGGGGCTTAAAATTGAACCCTGGGGTGTGCCGCGGCTGATTACCTGTGTTTTTGACCTAACTACTTCACCTTGGCTTGTCTCAAGCTCGACGTACTGCGTACGGTGGGTAAGAAATGACTGAAACCATTTACATGCCGTTGCAGACACTCCGTAGTATGCCATTTTAGAAAGGAGTAGTGTTGGATTGAGGCAGTCAAAAGCTCGTGAGAAATCCAGCAGTACAAGAATAGACCCAAGTCCTTTGTCTGACGCGGCAATGATATCGTCTGTGACTGTTGCCATTGCTGTGGCCGTCCCATGTTTACTGCGGAATCCTGACTGTGTACATGGTAATAAGTTATTTTCCTCCAGGTACTTGGAAAGTTGAACGCAGACAATTCTTTCTGTAACCTTAGCGAGTACCGGGAGAATACTTATGGGTCTCAGATCTTTATAATCCTCGGCCCGATTTGATTTCGGTATTGGTTTTACCCTAGCTAGTTTCCAATTATCTGGGAAAGTATTTGTTGCTATAGAAGTGTTGATGATATGCTCTATTATCGGTAGAGTGACATCCAGAGTCATTCGAATCATCTCGACCGTCGTTCCGTCATGACCACTGGCGTTCGTCTTTATTGATGTTATGGTTTTGGATATTACTTCTTCAGAACAGGTTTCTATGTTGAAGGAGTATTTATCTATCTTCTCATTTTCAAATAAAGCCTGCGTGCCTTGGTTCGTGTCGGAGGAACCCGGGAGCGTCAAAAAGGAGTTGTTTATTTCATCAGGATTGCTTAAACGTTGGGGAATCGTCGGTGTATCTGCTTCACCTAACGTCGCAGAACTTTTTAGATGCCTCCACATTAGTTTTGGGTGTGACCTATTTCTATTAACATAAAAGGTAAAATATGCCATTTTTTCCCGTTCTAACGCCCCTGTTGTGTAATTACGTAATTCCTTGTAGTACTTGAGATTCGGTTCTCTCTTGGTCTTCCTGGCTTTACACAGAGCTTTATCGCGCAGATTCATCATAGTTTTGATATTATCTGTTACCCAGGGGTAGGTTTTGCAGACGGAGCGCAGTCTACGTATAGGTGCATGTTTGTCAAAAAGGCTTGTGATTAGATGGTTAAAACGGTTAACCTTGTTATCTAGGTCGGTCATCTCCATGATTTCCCTCCATGGCATACTTGCGAGATCTTTGTTAAAATTTTCTAAATTAATATTACCAATGAGGCGTTTATGAATGTATCTAGACACCGGTTTAGGTTTAGGTATAGAAAGTTCTATCAGAATCATCGCGTGGTCGCTAAGCTGAGGGTTATGGTGCACCTGTACCGCCTTACATAAGTTGGGACTATCCGTAATGACTAAGTCCAGCAAGGTCGAACTCGATGTCGTTATTCTAGTCGGTTCATTCACAAGTTGGTCGAGGCTTCTTTGGGATAGGAATGTTGCTAGCTTTTTCGCGTTAGGTAGATTTTCCTGCTGCATATCAACATTAAAATCGGTAAGTAAAAACACGGACTTGGTGGTGGCAAACATATCAAGTGACTCGTTAAGGGCATCAATGGCGTTATCTACACTTAAAGAATGCGGTCTGTATGCTGTGCCGATAGCAAAACGCCCTATGCCACGAATTTGTAATTCCAACCATGATTGTTCTAGAGTCGATCGCGGATGTTTCTTAACCTGGATTTGTAAGTTCTTTTTTACAAAAAAACCAACGCCGCCTCCTTTAGACCCATTCTGGCGTGGATTGCTTTTTAAGACGTATCCCGGCAACTTAGGAACATATTTTTCTTCCCCGTCTCGCAACCAAGTCTCATTTAGCGCGAGAATATCCGGTTTATGTCTATCCATGGCCGCATCCAACTCATCACGGCCCGTGTTTAATGAACGTATGTTCAATAGACCTAGCGTTAAATTATATGACTTTTTACGGGTCATTATGATTAATAAAAAATGTTATATGTATAGGATATATCGCACGTGGTAGTAGTGAGTGACCTATGGACAGCTGGTTCGAGTTACATGGCACCATACGGGCTACGACTTTTCGCCGACTGAAAAAATATCGTTGCTGCGACCGACCGTAGCCCTCACTATCGTATATGAACATGACACATAAAGATTGCATTCTTTTTCTAAAACAGCATGAAATAGTAGCCACGAAGACCTTAAACTTGTAATTGGAGTAGCGGTATAACTTCAATCTACAATTCGAAACATTTTTTGATTTACTACTTTTGTATATTCGGGTGAGGAACGATGCTGTGCCCTTTAAGAGAAAAACATATGTTTTAGGCAAGTCATTATAATTATCGAGTTCTAAGTTATACGTTCTAATAAAATTACCGTTATAAAGTTCAAAACATATTACATCAACCGCACACAGTACAATGCAATACAAAATACAATGCACATACCTGACTTTGGATTCACACTTGGAAAATAGATTCAATCTAATACACAAAACATTAACAAGGAAACTACCTATATAGGGTTGAAATAGAAGACTGTTGCTATTTATTACTTGCTGTGGGGTCCATTCCGAAAACACGCAGTATGTCTTTTTCATTGTTTATTCGGATCGCTCTACTGTCCCCCTCGGCTCTTCTAGCGTAAATGCGGCCCTCCTTCGTCCATACAAACTTCCAGGCTGCCGCACTGCCCGCCTGGCGAGCCTTCCACAGAAGCGTGCGGTTAGCTTTTGTCAGCCTTTCATTGATGTAAACTAACCCGGGAGTGTGTTCCGGTAGCCCGATGTCCGCAGTATCGAGTCTTCGACGCACGCGCGCGTTCCGCAGTAGCTCGTCGCGTACCGGGCGCCTTGCAAGGCGCACGACCAGCGGGCGGGGGCGCTGTTTTGTGTTGTTTGCGGTTTGGCCAACCTCCGGCGCTTCCTGTGACTTAGCTACCTGCGCCTCCTGTGACGCCCCTGGATTTCGAGCCCTGATCGGCCCCACACGTTCCGCGCTAACAATGTCCCGCATATCTAGTGTCATTCCAATTTTTTGCGACACTGCCATCGTGATATGCAGGGTCGATTCGCCTTGAAATTCGGGTATTCCCGATATTTCAATGTCATTCAATAATTGCGCTTGATCCCTATCATTTAGTTCGGCGTGCATTTGGTCGATTACTTCCTGTAATTCAACGATATTGGGTGGTGGGCTATGACTGGTTTTAACCGATTGCAGTTCTGCATTTAATCTACAATTTTCCGTTTCTAGGTTTTTAATTTTTTTATGAACAGACGAAAGCTCCGCCTGAAAGCATTTGATTTGGTCGCTCAAAAAATCGGTCGTCTCCGAGAATTCTTCCTTCATGTGGTCTATGCTTCGCCCAAATGTTTACGTATATTATACGTTAGACAAGGATGGCAACAACATTCGGGCGAAGTGTGGCCCAGGCATAACATTCTATGAGATTATGTTATCGGATTGGTTGAAGAATTACTATAGCTTTCATATTAAACAGTCAAGGAACTAAGCACACATATTTATTTAAGAAAATATGTACAGTCTGCATCATATAGTTAGTAACAGCCAAACTAACCAAATATTTCGGTACAGGTCTTTATCTACTTACTATGCTGACTGTATCAAATCAAAAATCAAATCAAAACATTCATTCGTGACAAACACAACACAGATAATAATAAAAAAGCACATTTCTTTTTTGTCACGAAATGGACCCAGCTCAGCATGTTGCTAGCTTTGCAGCCAGCGCTGGTCTTCCGCAGGGTCCATTCGGTGAGAGCACGGAGAGTAACAAACAAAAAATTAAAAGGAAATACCTATATACTTAACTAAAATACAAACATAAAAAAATACACAAAAAAGCAATGAACGGTATTTTTTTTTATAATATTAAATAGTAAATGTTTGTTGGTCTGTCAATAGAATATGAAATACGTACAAGTCTCAAGGTATTATCTGCCGGTTAACCATACAAATATTACATAAAAACGCTGCATTTTTCTTCTAAACTGTTCCCTACTGTATCACACCAAACTATGAAGGCCAATCTCCAAAGCTTGTCAGTTTGACGTAGGTAAATTGTGTCGCTGCACTGTATTGCTGATAGGCAATACGGTAGGCTTTCAGGAATGCTGCCAAGGGCGCCAACGGCAGGGGATTTTTGCGCCAAACAACATTGAAACTTCATTTTAAGAACGTACAGTTGCTATTTCAATGCATCGGTATTAGGCATTTTAAGTTATCATTGAATTTGCAACTTTAAGTCTATAGGTCTATGATAGATTGTTCATCTTCAAAAAATCTTGCCACGCGAGCGCGCTGGTCGAGCCAAAAGGTATTTACGTTCTACAGCCAAGTTTGGAATATGTATACACTTTGAAACTTATGTCTACAGGGTAAGGTCCAATTTTGAATATTTATTATTGGACTACATGTTTGCTCCAATGGTCATTGTTACCTTTTTATAATGGGAAGAGCCAAGGCTATTTTTTTTGTCAAAGTTCTGTAGTTGAAAGGTTTGAATAGTTTCTGTACCATTTAAATTTCCTGTTTCAAAACAAGTGTATGAATAAGATTTCTGTAATACTCAGAGGTCTATGCTCAGCAGTAGTCGATTACGGGCTGAAAATGATTACGATGAAGAATACTATCGTCGCAAAAATATGGCCCGTCCTTGGTACCGTGAACTGGGGTTACTTTAGGAAAAAATGGGGCTTCTTTGTTCGTTTAGAATGTAGTATAAAAGCAAAAATATTAGTAATTAAGAAAATTTAATCAAGTAAACAGCAAGATAGAATATGAATATATTCACTGCCACAGTTCAACCACAAGTAAAAACAATGACTTCGGAGTAAAACCTATTTGATCAAAGTCGCCCCCCGAATCAAAGTAATCCCATTCCATCGTATCCTATTTTGTCAAACGTTCTTTGTCAATTACTCGTAGAACGTTACTCAATAATTATTAAATACATAAAATTATAATAATATTATTGTATGGTCATTGATCTAGTGACAAGCGAATTAATAATTGGAACTGGTGAGTACATATATATGCCGGAGTGGGTGTTCAAAGGATTTACTATCGGACGGAAAGTTTGTTGTATGGGAGCCCCCCTTAAATATTTATTTTATTTTGTTTTTAGTATTTGTTATTATAGCGGCAGCAGAAATACATAATCTGTAAAAGAAAACAACTGTCTAGCTATCGCGGTTCTTGAGATACAGCCTGGTGACAGACAGACGGACGGACAGCGAAGTCTTAGTAATAGGGTCCCGTTTTTACCCTTTGGGTACGGAACCCTAAAAAGGCTACTTTTTACGTCAACTGCCCGGCTAGCACGATAGGTTTTATGGTCTCGTTTGACGGCCTAAATATACTGAAATGTCACGTAAAAAGTAACCATAAAACGTATCATGCGTCACTACGCCTGCAGGTCGATCATGTAACGCATTGTACGAAAGTTAGATAGCAATTGACATATAGCAATTTTTATATGGGAATCTGACAATTGGACTGTCCTAACGCGCGTTAAACGTTACGTGATTACCCCTCTGGAAGTACTACTAACTGACTTGTGTCTAAATAAACCAATGTAACAGAACGCCAGTTCGTCGACATCTTGACTGGATGCTATAGGATCCGATCGAGAATTCCGCCTTCCCTTTGATCGACGTTGCAAGCCGCTGCCAACTGTCGCTGCCGCATGGCTACCTTAAGAGCGCGATCCAGCGACACTTGTCCAAGTTTACAACTTCAACATAGAGTAGAAATTATACATACTCAATGGCGGGCTTGACACCATTTGGGGAAGATTTTGGATACTGGGCTCAGATGCTTTTGAGCTTGAGCCCCTTAAAGCCTCTTCCCCTTTTCTGCTAGTTTGAGACTCTCAGAGAGCGCCGTGTTCACAATATTGCCGTACGATATATTGCCAGATCTTACACCGATATCCTACTGGACAATGTAACAATGGTCTAAGGTAAACGTCTCGACAATGTGCCAATAGTTGACACCTTCAATCTTAATTAATAGCTGTGAAGGTGACTATTAAGGTTTCAATTATTGAGGTGTTCAACTTTGGGCTGCTTACATTAAAGCCTACAACATACAGGGTACAAAATTGATTGTTAGTTTCAGCTGAAGGTTGACTAAGCTCAGAATGCCTTGTGGCATTAAGTTCGCCTTTTGTACTTGTATGTAACTTGTTACTGTGCAATAAACTGAAAAAAAAATACATGTCAATCCGTCCGTTACTATCGGGCATTGTTGGGAGATCGAGTATTGAGACTTCGACGTATATCAAAATGTAATTTATTGAAACACTGACTTAACACAAGAGTCATAAGTTAATATAAATTTCAATTGTAGTGTGACAGTTCCGAGGTAAAACCAATGCGTCCGGTCACTCGCGTGTTCAGCCAGAGAATGCCCGGCGTTCGGCCAGCACGGCTAGCACGCGACGGCGCGCGAGCTCTCTCGATTTTTCACGCACTATCCGTCTCTCTCTTATTAGAACACTTAGAAGAAGAGGTATAGTGCGATAAAAATCGAGAGTATGTCGCGGCCGTCGTGTGCTAGAGGTGCTGCTCGGCTCCGTCCTAGCACGGGGATAGATGGTTCGATGTGACGTCAGCCACAAATCAACCAATCGTAGCCCTTCCCACGCTGCGCCACAATTTAGCGTCCGTACTCATGACCATCCTGTCTCCGACATATACATCCCTCGGCAAACGTACTTACGACTAACCCGTAAGAGCCCAAGCAACGCTACGAGTGCTACACCGTAGCGCGTAGCAGCATTTTTCTGCTTCGTAGCGATAATCACTCTTAGAAGCATGACTCATAATTATGTGACTCATTGACTTTCAATGGGTAAATGATACGTTTGCCAATGAATTAGTTGCCTTTGAATTCTTCTTGCAAAATAAATATAACGTGTCCCAAAAGTCAACGTAAAGTCAATAACGGCGGCCATTCGTTTTTGACTTCACGGTGACTTTTGGGAATATAATCATTTATCATAAATAAAAACAATCAACAAAATCCCTTAGCTCATATTTGTTTAGTAAAACTGAAACTGTTTTTAGGGTTCCGTACCTCAAAAGGAAAAAACGGAATCCTTATAGGATCACTTTGTTGTCCGTCCGTCCATCCGTCTGTCAAGACCCCTTTTCTCAGAAACGCGTGGCAGTATCAAGCTAAAATTTATACCAAATACTCAAGTCTACTGTCCCTTGGAGCTGTGAAAAAATGAAACTTCTAAGCCAACACAATCAAAAGATACAGGGTACTTCCCGTGAACTCAGAATCTTGAAATTTGGTACGAATCAACGTCTTATAGCACAGATAAAGGAAAAATTGCGAAAACCGTACATTTTTAGTTACATCATATAATAAAAATATTTTTAATAATTTAAAGTTATTACTAATATACCTACAGGTTTGTACGGAACCGACTCGCACTTGGCCGGTCTCTTTAGCAACCTATCACTGCGATATCATTTTAGGGTGATGAGAGGGTGAGTTTGGACTTCACCCCAGAGGGGTTTATGGCAGTCCAGACTCAGAGTACTGTCTATACAATGGTATATTTATTCATTAATCAACTCAGTAGCTAACGTAGCTACATGCATACATGCATCATTCATACATCTCGCACGCACTTAATCTATAGCTAATCTTATCGCTACAATAGAATGTGCCTTGCCGGCACAATCATATTTGGTCGATCTTCTATACCCACAATTATGCTAAAAGTGGCACTCGAATATAAGTTTCATTTTTATGCTCTTCATATGGCATAGGTACTCCTTTTGCGAATTAAGGCGTGAATCTGTTTGTAGTTTTCTTTCCAGATTAAAATTCTAAGTAAAATGAATGACTAAATATACTAACGACCATGCATGCAAAATGCTTAAAGTAAGTTCTTCCATTGACTATACAAGTCACTCGTCTATATAATTACGATATGATAAGATAAGATTACGCAGGGAGCCAACGATATACTAAGGATGAATATAAACCTATTTGGATTCCCTATCAATCGGTTACGTGGAGCGTGACTGTTTTGTTCGTCAATCTTTTCCATACCACGAAAGTGGCAAACATCCATACCTACGGCCTATTTTCGTGGAAAAATGCGTTTACGCATCTCGCTTGGCTTGGGAACCAGGGCGGGTATGAAGGACTACCGAACACCTTCATTCTTGCAAAGTCGACTTGATACAGCGAGAGAATAGTAAAAATATTTTATCTAGAACGGATCTTATCTAAAGGGCCCCATGGAATTGATTGATTCAGTCGTTACTTTGCGGCCATGATAAGTTACGAAAACGATATTCCTTTGCTATAACATCTATTGCATTTCATCATTGCTAATAGACCTGCAGGTTTTTACTCGTAGCGATGATGAGATGTACCTATTTGCTTATTTTTGCATGCGGGTAATGCAACCACCCGCCCTCCGCACGTGCAAACATGCAAATAATTACAGTAAACACCCACCAATAATGTCAAAAAGGGTTAGTAGGTAAGTAAAATAACATAAAAAATATTTTCCCATTCCTATTACTCTAACAATTCATGAGCATAGACCTATAGTTTACTAGATAATAATCTAAGAGTTTCCCAGTATTTTGCTTTGAAAAATGGAATTGGCAACGTATTTATTTGAAGACAAAAAACGCCGCGGGATATGTTTATGCCACGTGTAGCAGTGGCTTGTTATAGTTCGTTAGTCTTACATTATTGGGACACAGTCTGTAATTGGTACACAGAAATACACCCTGCTGGGGGCTTTTGATGATCACGACTTTTAGGGTAAATATATTATTATTTATTTATTTATTAAGAAAGAAACTATAATACAACATAAACAAGTACAGGGCCCCGCAAAACCGTTTGCACAGTTTGACTGTGGGATCGAGCAGTCTCTACTCTCTTCTATTTATAATATGTACAAGATATGTGCGAAGACTCCGAATCGCTAAACTTAAGTGGCAGTGGGAGGGGCACATAGCACGTAGAACCGATGGCCGTTGGGGCGGAAACGTTCTCGAGTGGAGGCACAAGGTGGACTGATGACCTGGTAAAGGTTGCGGGAGTCCGCTGGATGCGGGTGGCGCAGGACCGGTCACTGGCACTCTTTGGGGGAGGCCTGTCCAGCAGTGGACGTCTTTCGGCTGCTATGATGATGATGATGTGCGAAGATGAGTTTTTGAACGAGGGAGCGATGCGAACGAAGTTCCCTGCTTCTCTTGGGCAAAAATTCTTTCGTGTGTCCAGCTGTTCTCCTCAGGTCGCATTTCTCAGCTGGTTCTCGTAAAGTTTTGTGAGCAGGTTCAATCATTATATAGCATTTTTTATCAATTCAGATTTTCGATTTAAAATAAAATAATGTTTTTGAAAGTTTTGAAACATTTTGCCCATAGTGACATTTAATACTTGAGTAAATAGATATAAGGCAAACGTCCCAGTGCCCGACACTGGCCTAATAAATGACACTTTCACAATAGAGGTGAACAATCGGTGTCAACTATTAGGCATCAAGGTTAGCATTGTCGTTTACCTTAGATGTTGAACTTATAACACTCCTCGTTTGTGTCGGGGGTTAAACAGTGAGTGAAATATTATTGGTGGTTTATTTTTTTTTCTTTGCACAACAGTCCATGAACTTTTTCAATAATTTTTGGGTGAAATCATTTATTCTGGCATGAAAGTTGAAACGACAATGAGCAAGATATAGACCGGACTCCTATTCTTAATGCACACAGGCTTTAAATGCTAGTAATGTAAAGCCCGGCCAGGAAAAAAAAACCTGGTCTGGGGGCGCTAAATTAGCAATAATTATGGCAACACTAATTAATTTCCACTCTGTCATGTTGACAACAAGGTCGGTGATGTTATTTAGAGGAATAGAGTCTAATCCTTCAGACTTTCTCTCCGGCAAATACTTCGTCATATTGTAAATCACTTTTCTTCAATCACTTTTAATAGTTTTCGGCATTTTAACACAATACAACACGTACCAACGACAACTCACTTTGAATCAGAATCAGAATCAGAATCAGAATATTTATTTTGTTAAACATAGGTTACAGTGAAAGATGTTACTTGAACAGATATAATTATCAGAGCACTATGTTTTACCCGCAATGCAGGTGTACAGAAATCATTGCATGCAGCTATGCAATAAGCAAGTCATTCACTTATTTGACAGCAATTGACAGATGGCATGGATGACGTCTTCAAAGTTACTGTTGCCAGTTGAAGAAATTAGTTCCAATAGTTTTCCGCAATATGGCGAAGTTTTTTATTTTCCTGGTCGGGCTTTAGTAAGTAATCATAACGTCTAAGCGTCGTCCCGTCCCCGCATCGCCAGCCCTAAAGCCCCCGAACCACGTGAACCCTCTTCCACTGGGCTCGTTAAGTCGTATTCACGTCGTCGAACGGATATTTTCGTCTGCTATCGCTATCATTTACTATGTGTATGCCAAATTGCTGTTATTTCTCGTTCCGTGATTGGTGAGTTGTGATACATTCGGTTTTGGTTCTAAATTAGCGCTTTATATGGATGGAATTGGATTATTGGGATGACTTTGGCTTTTTATTGTGGTGGGATTTTTTTTTATGGCTTATGATTTATAACAACGATTATTCAATTACCACAGCGAGCGTGTTAAAAAACCATACAAATCTGAAAAAATATTCAGTACTGTTTTGGTTCAAAAAGTAGCATATTTAGAAAGTGATAAAAAGTCCAAGTTTACCTGTAGTATTTTTCAATGGATTATTAAAATACAGTCAGCACCATTGTATTGTGTCGAAATTATTGACCCAAACACCATACACCTTTTATCTTAAATTGATTAAGACATGCGTTTAAGGAAAACATCGTGAGGAATCCGGTCTAATCCCAGTAAGGTCTAGTTTTCCCTCTGAGTTGTAAGGTCCGATGGCAGTCGCTTTCGTAAAACTAGTGCCTATGCTAAATCTTGGGATTAGGTGTCAAAGCGGACCCCGAGCTCCTTTAAGGGCAAAACCGGGAATAACGCTAGGAGGATGACACCAGAATCTACCTGAATACTAAAATCCACTCACGCGCCGTCGGCCGGGCATTCATCCCCTTTTCCATCCTTTTTTTTTAAATAGGGGGAGGTGTGGTATGTGCATGAAATGGGGGGTAGATTAATAATTATCTTTTCGTGGGTAAACCTAAAATAAATCAGTCGTGTCGTGTCGTTGACTTGGCTTTTACTTTATTCCCGCATCCAAAATCCATACTAATATTATAAATGGGAAAGTGTATGTGTGTGTTTGTTTGTCCGTCGTTCACGGCAAAACGGAGCGACGAATTGACGTGTTTTTTTAAGTGGAGATAGCTGAAGGGATGGAGAGTGACATAGGCTACTTTTTGTCTCTTTATAACCCCCCCACTTCTCTAAAATGGGGGGTGAAAGTTTGTATGGAGCTACGATATAAACGACTTGCACGCGGAAGGAGTCGCGGGCAGAAGCTAGGTTTATATAAAGTATTACTAAATGGTCGCCTACGTTTTAAAGAAATTTCCACCCTCTCTCCCGTTGTAGAATGAGCTGTCGAGGCTTCCCCAAAAAGCTACAGTATAGGGTTTTTCAATTCAAAGTCAAATATTTATTGCGGAATATCTCATTTTTCGGTACGCCTTCCGGTCCGTGATCGCCACTCGAGAACCTTTCCGCCCCAACGGCCATCGGTTCTACGTGCAATGTGCCCCGCCCACTGCCACCTAAGTTGTTGTGTGTTTTTTGTATTAAATAATATTGAACTAACGAGGCGTGTCTGATTTCATGATTATACTAGCTTCTGCCCACGACTCCGTCCACGTGGAACTCGTTTATATCGTAGCTCAAAGGCCAATCTATAAACAAGGTAGCCATTTAGATTATACCAATTACAGGCCTATATCCATTCTGTCCATAATCAATAAAATTGTTGAGAAAATAGTAGTTGAACAAATAACTAATTTTTAGAGACAAACAGTATTGTTGAGGATGCACAGCATGGTTTCCGCCGCGGCAGAAGCGCTGAGACGGCTTTGTCCCAATTTGCAGATGTTGTGAATGGGTACCTAAATGAAAGAAAACATATTGGCATGTTATTTATTGATTTTAAAAAGGCATTTGACACTAGACCATGACCTGTTATTACAATCAATGTCGGAATATGGAATAAGAGGCCCAGTAAATGCTTTCTTTAAAAAAATATCTTAAAGGTAGGACTGCGAACAGTGGTGAACGGAGTGTCCGGTGAGGAGGCATGTGTTGCGTCTGGTGTACCAACTGGGTCAGTCTATGGCCCAGTTGGATACATTATGCATGTTAACAGCATGAGCAATGTCATATAACACTGTACAATACAGATACATGTACGCGGATAATACATGTCTACTTTATGCAGGCAAGGACCTATGTGTAGTAGAACGAAATTTTGAAAATATTTTGAAGTGGTCCCATGATAACGGCATCATTTTAAATGTAAGCAAAACAAAAGTTATGCACGTTTGCTCACCGTACATGCCCAATATAGGAACTACGATATCAATTATTGGTCATACCTATAATTGTCTGCATAACGATAAGGCTGTGTGTTCATGTGGTGAGCTGGAATCGGTTACCGAATATAAATACCTAGGATTGACAGTAGACGTCCATTTTAGTTGGAAAAAATCACAATAACCACCTTTGTAATAAACTTAGAAAAATGTTAGGGAAATTTTACCACCTTAAAAATATAGTCAATAAAAAAAACTTGTTTGTAGTTTACCATGCGTTAGTGGAATCTTTGATTGGTTACGGTGTCAGTGTAATATGGGAGGAGTTTTCCTTCCTATATCAGCAAAGTTAAGTCATTACAAATAAGATTTTTGAAAATGCTTGTTAGTAAAAAAGTCAGAAAAACACAAAAATAATTATGACCAGCTATATGGGTTGTGTAAGGTCCTCCCCGTGCAAGAAAAGCTTAGGTATCTTATAGCCGTGGATCAATACGACTGCAACGACTATAAATGCCTAGACAGGTAAACACTAGGTCACTTAGACTTGATATGAGACCACTAACTATTATGGTGAGAGAACGTTGCACTATTTAACTCCTCGAATCTTTAATAACATACTCTTTCTATGTGGAAACGATATTATTAGCAAAGCAGCCTTTAAAAATAAGCTAAAGAATACACTATTAGAATTATATAGTAACGAAAATACTTAACCACATCTTAATGTTAAATATGCATGCCCTGGCTAAATAAGTTCACTAGTAACAATAGAAAATAACTCACACGTGTAAACAATTATATATATAAGTGATGTAAATTGAGCGCGACGCGCCAACAAACTGGTCACTCCAGTTTGGCGCATTTATTGTACTGTGTTTTGTAATTGTTTATATGATAAATTATAAATAAATAAATAAAATAAACGAACTTTCACCCCCTAACTCACCTTCTTAGGGGATGATTTCCGGGATAAAACTATCCTATGTCCTTCTTCCGGGTTCAAACTATCTCCATGCCATATCCATCTCAATCGGTTGAGCGGTTTATGCGTGAAGAGGTAACAGACGGACAGACAGACCGACACACTTTCGCATTTATAATATTAGTATTGGTTAGTAGTAAAAGTGCACTATGCAATATTAATAGGTGTAGAACTAAATATTACGAATCTTTTTCTTTACAAGTAAAACAATAAGGCCTCTATAAAAACAAAAGCGGAGCGTGCCGAATTCGAATTTGGGAATGTGGAACATTCAGCAGGTGTTTTATTGGCGACACACCCTGACTGGGTTCTTTCCGACTACACTTCCGTTTGGTTCACCAATTTAGCAAGCACGTGAGATCAAGGGAACGTTGCGACGTGAGTTGGTTTCATAAAACACCCACTAGTATACTAAGATCTCTGGCCCCCCGACCTCCCTTCTATAAGCGGACGAAAGTGGGGTACGGAAAAATATTAAATGGGCTCTAGAGAAAGTGGTGGTTGGTAAAAAATTGGTTTAAAACGGTGTGGGTGTTAGGTAAACGGTGGAATTGGTCGAAAATTGTCGGAATGTCTTTGCGAATTAGACGGTAACTATTTTTGGAGGCTAGATTTAATTTATTTTAAATGCATTCGCAAACTTTTTAGCTAAGAACGTAACAGTTTGTCCGTGCTATGGCTGGTAAAGTCTTTAAACGTGCATGTAGGGAGTAATCTCAGCAACTAGGTACTCGTTTGATTTCAAAGAATCTTTCGTCAGAAATGGTCCTTCAGTATGGACATTCATATACTAATCTATACTTAGTCCTATCGTAGTAATGCGAAAAATGCGAAAGTTTGGATGGATGGACGTACGTTCCAATTAATCTCAAAAACTACTGGACGAATTTTTATGAAACTTTCCAGTTATGTACCTTATATATCAGAATAGGCTATAATTTATGTCAAATTTCATCCCTTTTAGGGACGAAAAAGGGGATAAAACTTTGTATGCAGACCAACAAACAGCGTGAAATGTCCAAGCGTTGCCAAATGTAATGTACCTATTAGTCACTAGATGGCGCTAGATGTACTTCCAAATTCGTTCTTTATACGTTTTGCCTTCAATTATTTCAATTGATTTACCACGTTCACTGCATTACGAGGTCTATCGAAGTAAGGGTAACTATAATATAATCACTAATCCAGCAATCCACACAGTTAAACCTTTAAAAATGAAAATATGCTGTAGGTTAACTAAGGTAGGTGTACTTGCCGTTACGCCGTACTTGGGCGTATGTAACATACGTATTGTAGTTCTATTATATTTGTAACCATGTCCGTCACGTGTTAAATTAATTAATAAAATTATTATTTACGTTTAAGCCGTTCTACCAGTGACTTTGAGATACAATTCTTATGTTACTTACATGTAGTTTTTCGAAGACAATGATTTAGTTACATATTGTTGCAATAGATGGCGCTTTTCACAGTCCTACTTCGCGGTGTTAAGATTTTTCCTGGTTTAATAGGGTCACGTATGCTAATAGCTAATGCCTCAACAAAAACAATAAGGGGGTAGACACTAAATAAAATAATCACTAATGTCATATTTTCTCAAAAAAGGATAAAAATGTAGTCAAATGGAGAAAAAATCACGAAGTTAAGTGTCCAAAGTTTTAAGAAGGCGTATGTTCTGTCCCTTTTTTGCAAAACGCAACTCCATATGAAACGATTGTCATTTACTATGACGCTCGCAGATTGTGACGTCACGATCTGCGAGCGTTTTCTCTCTCTAACAAGCAATATTAAAACGGTTAAAGCTTCGTAATTCTTTGATTATATCTGAATGGGATTTTCGTCACTAGGCATAGTTTTTTGCCTTCTTTAATTTCTAGTAATAATAATTTTCGACTCTACACCCCTATTATTAATCAAATAAATAGACAATTGGGTTTCTCTCCCATTATAAATGCGAAAGTGTGTCCGTCTGTCTGTTACCTCTTCACGCTTAAACCGCTGAACCGATTTCGACGAAATTTGTTATAGAGATAGTTTGTCTTGGGGAAGGACATATAATCCCGTAAGGGGGTGAAAGTTTGGTTGCAGCTACGATATACACGAGTTCCACGCGGGCGAAGTCGCGGGCAGAAGCTTGTATTATAAATGCGATAGTGTGTCAATCTGTCTGTTACCTCTTCACACATAAACCGTTGTACTGTAATTTAGACGAAATTAGATATAGAGATAGTTTGAGTACCGGGAAAGGACAAAGGATAATTCTCATCCCGGAAATCATCCTCTAAAGGGACGAAATGGCGGGTGAAAGTTTGTATGGAGCTACGATATCAACGACTTCCACGCGGATGGAGTCGCGGGCAGAAGCTAGCAGGCTATATAATCATCAGCTCATAATCATTCCGTTCTATCATTTTATCCGTTCATACGTACTCAATATACATTTTGTGTAACTAACGACACTCTAATACGTCAGACATGTGCGCCGTTCAAAGGGTTAAATTGACCCGATCGGGTGTGAACCCACGACCGCTCGCAGCAGGTCACTTGTGACTAATCCGATTGCTCCAGATTCCGTTTGCAATTTGATTAGTAATTAGTAGAGATGCGCCGAATATTCGGTTATTATTCAGTATCGCATATGTTTTTAATGTTCGCTATTCAGCCGAATTATTCTGTTCAGTTGCAAATATTTACCAAACAATTTTAAGAGGTTTTTGTTACAAGTTGCAAGAATGTAAAATAGTTACTGCTACGTGAAATTATTACTCTAAACCCATTATTATTGCTATTTAACTTGCTTTATTGACAATATTTCGCGTTGATGACGAACAAAAATTTTACCATTGTAGGTATTTTAGT
Organism: Epinotia bilunana; assembly: GCA_947049275.1. Lineage (NCBI taxonomy): Eukaryota > Metazoa > Arthropoda > Insecta > Lepidoptera > Tortricidae > Epinotia > Epinotia bilunana. The sequence continues at coordinate 20,368,901 of OX346269.1, read as the reverse complement.
CTGTTTTAGAACAACGGATGAAGGCATTACGTTGAACCGAATAATTCGGTTCGGACTGAATACTCGGCCGAATGTTCGTATTCGGTGAAACCCATATTCGGCGCATCTCAAGTACCTAATTAGTTGTGACCTACTTACGGATGTGATTATGATAATAGGTCTGTCTAAAAGGAATAGGAATAACACACACACACACACACATTACATTTATAATAATATTAGTTGTTCTGTGACGTGTAGAATTCGCGAGTCTGTACTTTTTTTTTTTTAAAAAAAAGGATCGTCAAAACAAAAATGTATATAATTAACGAACCTGCTCACAAAACTTCTTCAAAAGTAGTTGTACTTGAATGGGTATACACAAAGAGAGTCATGTGCTTAGCGACTTAGTCGGCAATGTGATTTTTCACATGTCTTCTATATATTTAGAAAGGCATAAAGAATACCTAACCTAAATTCCACTCGTCGGCATCTGCCCAAATATTAGTGTTGCATCTTTTTCCTTCATACGGTGAATGAAAGAGAGGCAACGACGCAACGCGAACACACAACTCTAAGTGTAGTTACCATAACACCATAACAACCTAAAAATACTGATTTTCACAGCTAAAATACGAATCGTTCGTCAAAGTTCGGGTGTGATGTGCAATTGTTAAATGATGTGCAAGTCAGTATTTTTGGTAAGCGCAATTTATAAGTCTCAATCTACCATAACGAATACTCATTTCTTTAAACCACCGAACCGCCAACTCTGATAAAACCCGTACTAAATTTCCCATCAAGCTACATTATATCCCGAGAGAACGTTGCAGGCTGCACTTTTTAACGGGACATTATTTAGTATACTTTGGTAAAACTACTGAAATATGGGGCGAAGGTTCCAGACTTTTCAGCGGTAACGCCAAAAAATTACCAGGTTTATCTGGGTTCAGTCGAAGCCTAAGTTATGTCCGGGCATGCCGCGCGATTCACTATATAACCTTCTCTATCTCACGACTTATTTCTATCTATACTCAATGTCATCTTTATTGAGCGAGCGCGCGAAGCGAACGAAGCTCTGTGCTTTAGCTTGGGCCTTATTATTTCGAATGTCCGGCTGTTCTCCTCGACAGCAGCAGTTCGATCACGTAACGCATTGTACGCGCGTCAGGTAGATCTAAATGTCACCTTTTGTATGGAAAAATGACAGTTGGATCTATCTAACACGCCTTCAAAACGTTACCTACGTGATTACGCCTCAGGTCGCATTTCACAACCGATTATCCAGTGAGAGCAGGTTCAATAAATATATATGTAGAATGTTATTGACGATTCAGTTTATCTAAACTAAAATAAGGTTGTTTTTAACGCATGTTCTTCAGCTCACAGAACCACTAGTTTATGCTTTGTTTGGAGCACGCTAATAAAATTATATAAGTATGTATACGTTTTTTTTCTATATTTATTTATTTATTTGGACCTTCTATCTCTAAACTTTTCACAAGCACCCTCGAACAAATATTTCAAAGCTTGGCGGTCCGCTGGGAAAACAAAGGCATTGTCATCGGCGAGAAAAGATTAACACATCTTCGTTTTGCCGATGACATTGTACTGTTCTCATCAACAGCCCAGGAGCTCCAAGTAATACTACAAGACCTAAGCTCGGCAAGCCTTCAATCTGATCTCTCAATGAATAGATCCAAGACCCAGATAATGACCAATGGCACGAAGCGTAGGGTTGAGGTAGACGGGCAGCCAATAGAATACGTCGACGAGTACACATATTTAGGCCAATTAGCTTTCTTCAACCAAAGGCAGGTTAAAGAAATTGAAAGACGAATCCAGAATGCCTGGAGAAGCTATTGGTCTATAAAAGAGCTTCTGAAAGGCGATCTTCCTTTGACCCTGAAGCGAAGACTCGTCGATATGTGTATTCTTCCCGTCCTAACCTACGGTGCCCAAACATGGTCACTCACCGAGGCACAAAAGACCAGATTGAAGGTTTGCCAACGGGCTATGGAGCGTAGTATACTGGGAGTGTAACGGATCGACCGTGTCCGAAACTCTACGCTGCGCTCAAAAACCCGCATTGCCGACGTTGGGGTTAAGAACGCCAAGCTGAAATGGGAATGGGCAGGCCACGTCTGCCGCATGCATCCACAGAGGTGGGCGAAAGTAGCCATAGACTGGGTGCCACACGATGGGCGGCCGCGACGTGGCAGGCCGAGACGGTGATGGCGGGACGACCTGGACGCATTTTGTAGCGATTGGCCACAGATTGCTCAAATCCGGGACGAGTGGAAGTTGAGAGGGGAGGCCTTTGCTTAGCAGTGGGACACTGTTTAGGCTTTATAAATAAATAAATTTTGACCTTCAACAATAAGTACACTGATACATGATAGTAATTACATTCTAACAACAGTTAAGCGCCTTATCACTTATAGAAGATCACCACATGCACAGATAAAGAAGTATTAACATAACTAAATTCAACTTATTTAATTTTAATTTATTCTAAATCTAACCTATTAACATTTCTTGTTATAATTAGTCCCTAACCTCGCGGCAGCGAGTAGGTACTGCAGTTCTGCTCGCAATGTTGGGAAGAAAGTTTCTGTTTATAAACTGTTAATTTTAATATATAATATTTAATATAAGTGTAAGTTTTCTTTTTATGTTTGAGAGCGAAGTAAAGTTAAGATCCAAGTCATTTTGGTGTTGTTTGTGAGTGTTAAACATGCGCGTTAAAGGACAATGTCGCCTAAGATTAGTGTAGACAGGTCGGTATATAAAAATATTTATTTGTATGTAACCTATATTTTGATATTCGCCACACCGTTTTGAGTGGTAAGTCTCTGGGTTTTAGAGGGACCTGGACCTTTATTGCTTTAAAGTGTCAGAGTTACACCGGTTGGTCTGGGGCGAGTAAGTAGGCTTTGTGAACATCTTTGAAACATAAAGCCGCACGGAGCGGTCATTTTACTTCATTTCAGTTTTACTGTTCGTTGACGAAGTTTGGAATTAAAAAACAACAGCGCGTGGGATATCGATTGGGGTATTGAAATGTTTGGGAAGTTATATAACCAACGTGGTGTTAAGTTAGTGCCGTTGAGGTGCGGCTTACATACGTATGATTAAAAAAAACACAATCATAAACGTCCACAAGCTACAGTGTCTGCTTACCATTAGACGTGCCATATGCTTAGAGAAATATTGAGATACGGAATGTAAATCTCAGACCCCAACTCCATTTTGCAAGGACCTTTTAGAGAGTGAGGCATCTGCATTTATGTCTAGCTATCGACCAACGAATCCTCAAATCAATAAAGATGCGGCAACCCGGTTGTAGTTCCTCTGGAGACGCAAGCGTCTATAAGCTACGTTGTCCGTACAATTGTTTGCCACCATCCTAGTATACAATGTGTTACATAATTCCCCATGAAAAAGAAAATATTTATTTAAAGGAAAATAGGTGCCAACCCTAATAACCTGTCACGTCAATTTTATTTTATTTTATCGTACCTAGTAGGCTTGGAACACGTGAACAAGTGATTAGAATTAAAAACGGTTACTCAGGGTAACCCCCAGATTGGACAATATAAATGAACTTCCAAAAGATAATTGAATGAACTTCATTTTAAGGGGATGCCTTGATTCGAGTCGAACACGCCCCCTAGACAAAGACACGCTTATGCCTTCCGTGCACGAGAAAAAGAGATTGAACACTCTTCGGGAATGGCTTTTTTGGACATATTTCGATAAATACCTAACTTAGAGAAGTTTTATTTAAATTTCATAAAGTGAAAGAAAGAAAGAAAGAAAGAAGACATTTATTCACTACACAAAAGACACAGAGAGACAAAGGGAGTACAGATACAATACAATTGACACATAATGTGTGTGTCTTCGCGGCAGTGAATCAGTCGCTGTCTCAGCATTATGCCAAGGTGTCAGACAGACACCTACAGCGCTGATTTTCAGACAGCACCGTACGTGACCCACGGAACGCAACACAACATACTGCTGATACAAACGTATACACATAATAAATAAATAATTTATATACTAAATCTGTTAAATATGTGACACAAGCACAATGGGATGAGAAACTATGTGAAAAACGCGAAACGGTTGGGATGTTTAAAAAAAATGGTTAAAAATTAAATAAAGCGCTGGATGGGTTAGGGTTGGGATTTTTGGAGCGTCAACAAATAGCCCTTAAGCTGGCGCCTAAAGGTATACCTGCTAGGCGCTCCTTGGCTAGGTGGGGGGAGATCATTCCAACACTTGGACGCCGCGAACCTGAAGCTACCTCGAAACGCCGCTCGAAAAAGTGAGATTTTAGATGAGATAAAATACTATAGTATTAACCTGATTGTGTCGTAAAATAATGTATCGTTTGAGTAGGCTGAGTAAAAAAATGAAATTACAGACCCAACTTTGGTTTTTTTTTCTATCGAGGAAATTGTAAGCAATCATGTATCGGTAAAATCAGAAAAACAATCTTATAGTCAAGAATCATATATCCGAAGACCTTATTGTTTCTTAATCTAGTCAGAACGGCGTTTCAAAGCACGCGATAATTTCCAATGGACCGCCTTAATCCGTGTATTTTTATGTCGAAATTTTATCGCAACAGTTTCAACCAAGGATTAAAATATATCCTCACAAAAAACGGAGTTACGTACAGGACAGCGCGTCGTATGAAAAATCGCGTTTTCAGCCCGCGATATATCGCGTTTTATCGCGTTACTGCTGAACGCTGCCTATTTATCTCTCTTTAACTATAAAGCGAAAGAATGTGTAAGCCATGTTATTTTTTTTCAAGTGTTTTGTTATGTGTTAGTTACAGTCGTATAAAAAAAATTACATAATGCGACAATTTGTGCTATGTACATAATTTCTTTTTGATCTTGTATAAGTTTTAGTGTTCATATCTAATATTCTAATATTATGTATCAATTAGCTAGTTAATGTTACTAAAATGTATTGTTTGCAGCGTATTGGAGCGTTCTCTTGGAAGGGTATCCACGGAAGACCAGCGTCAAAGTACTCACAAGGTACCTTGAGATAAAGCTAAGTGGAGGCCTAAGATTTCAATGACGATTTAAAATTCTCAGTACTGTTACTCTTATGTATTAGCCTAAGTTTCATGAATAAACTTATTTTCTTTCATTCTTTAAATTTTGTGTTTTAATAGTGAAAACACGGTGAAAACAACTTTTTGTAGTCCACGGTTCATCCTAGAGCCTAAAAGTACGGTAAGAAGTAGTAACGATTCCAGAGGCCTTGCCTTCCCTCGGATGCTCTGGTTGAGGAAAGAGCTGCCGAGGTTTTCCAAGGGACTACATCAGGGGTCGGTAAACCGCGGCTCGCGAGCCGCAAGCGGCTCTTTGAAAGGTTTGTTGCGGCTCTTTAGGTTCCCCAAAAAAAAGCATTTTTTTATGAAAATCAGACAAAAAATCGTAAATAGCGCGAGTCAAATATAATCATTTTTATCGAACTCAAACGCAGCCTATCCACTTTGCAGACTCACCCGAAATTATTATTTTCCATAAAATTTGGTAATGTGGCTCTTTGAGCATCCGAAAAATCGTAATTTTTCCAGGATCTGGCTCTGACTGAAAAGTTTGAGACCCCTGGACTACAGTATGGGGGTCTAAAAAAGGAGTGTCAAATTTCCAATAAGTCGTCACTGAGCTGGTGCCACCCTTGGTTTGCCATAACGCGGGCCCATTGACGTGGTATATTTTGTTTCAATATATTTTGTTAGCGAGAATAAAGGTAAAATCCTGGGAGCTCGATGCGGGGGGCGCAGGACCGGTCATTGTAGCACTCTTTAGGGGGGCCTATGTCCAGCAGTGGACGTCTTTCGGCTGATATGGTTATGATGATGAACGAGAATAGGTCTCTGATCTCCTAAACTTAATTTTAGGGTTCAGTAGTCAACAAGGAATCCTTATAGTTTCGCCATGTCCATCTGTCTGTCTGCCTGTCCGTCTTCGGCTTAGCTCAGTAACCATTACTACTAGAAAACTGTGATTCGGCATGGATATATGAATCAATCACGCCGACAAAACAGTATAATTCAATTTGGAAAAAGATTTTTTTTAGGGTACCTCCCCTACTGGCTACTACTGGGGATGTGAAAAAAATCGTGGTAGTAGTACATATAATGAATTTAAAAGGAAAACTATCACGAACAAGTAGGCAAGTAGTTACCGAGTAATAGTCAACCAACTTAATGTGTAATTGAGAAGGCCAATTTTCGTACAAATTCGGCCGACGCAACCGCACCGCACGTCGATGTAACTAAGACAAACAGGCAACTACGGAACCCTACACTGCGCGTGGCCCGACTCGTACACAAGACAAGAAGTCACTCAAATGTGTGTATTTCCGTTGCTTAGGGCAAAACTGTCTAATTTTATTCTTAAAAAAATATTAATAATAAATAAATAAATATTTGCTTCTTACAAAAATCTTATCTAAAAAATCTAAATCTTACACAAATCGACCTAGTCACAAACTAGGCAAAGCTTGTAGTATGGGAACTAGACGACGATAAAAATACTTATATAATGAAATAAATAGAAAACATTCATGACTCAGGAACAAAATATTCGTGCTCATCACACAAATAAATGCTCTTACCGGGATTCGAACCCAGGACCTTTTGCTTCGTAGGCTAACTAGGCTAAAGCGGTCGTATATATATGATATGATATGATATGAATTTATTTGTACTAATTATACATAGTCAATTACATGAAACAATAATAGGTGTTCGTTTTCGTACGTACGTAGTAAACAGGTGACGTGTTCATAGACACGGCCGAAAACTATATTTTCTCAAACATGCAATGATATATTGACGTTGTGTTCTTTACCTATAGATTTCGGGGACTCGGGGTATTATCACGTTTCGGGTGCGGCGAGACGAGAGATCCGTAATGGTATTTCATACTAAATTTACGGCCTAGGCCTGCAAAGCGACGTTTTTTTTGTTACAATATCAATTTGTGAGACGACGTCACGGTGTTCAACCATTAAAAAGTATGGAGTTTTTTTCTAATTTCATTGCATGTTCTAGAAAAGCACTGTACATGTACATACCTCGGCGTGAAAAGTAATTGCCAGCCTCTATCCTATCCGTCCTTGCTTTGGCAGGTAATTCCTATTTTCCCGGCCTATGCAGTAATGTAGTATTACATGCGTAGTCTCCCTGTACTGTAATTAGGTACTATTAAGAGGGAAGAATAGCTTAGCAGCAGCTTGCAGCTCGCAACTGACAATAGGTACTTTTTTGATGAAATGACGATGTCGGGAGGAAACGGTTCCACTCACTAAATCCTAACAATTTGATTTTGATGTCGATCGCTTCAGCATTATATATTCTAGGTTTATAGGTTACGCTTTTTTTTAATAAAAAGTTTTTGAGTTGCCTATACGTATAAGCTTGAATTTATTGCAAATTTTGAAAAAGGAAACCTATAAGCCTAGTGTTGCCAATAACGTACTACAAAATCATTTCGACTGGAAAATATCTATTAAGAAGTGGAAAAACATGTTCTCTTTTTACATGGTATTCTTCCCTCTTAATTAATTATCAGAAACAAAGCATACGGTTGGATAATGTTCACTGTATTTCAATAAAGGCTTTACCGCGGGCATTCCATTTCGGCATCAGCGTAGCCTTTAAGCCGACGAATTCACTGTAACGTGAACAGCGCAGCGATATCCAGTGGGACCACCTGTATAAAAAAACGCCGCTTGTCAATGTACAAAAAACCGTTTTGACGGGGTGTTTTTGAGCGAGCGAGCAAAGCGAATAAAATAGAATATGTTTATTTGCAAGAATACTTATTTCTAGTTAATACAGGATGTTCTTGTGGATGCAATTACTCAATCAAAATTTAATCTAAATATACTCAACAATTTTTCTTTTTTTTAATGTTCATGCTATTTTTTTTCAGTAAATTCCTTAACACTATAAAAACAATTATCTAATAAATAAGTAACTAAATTTCTCCTAAAATCAGTTGATATCATTACTTTAATATTATCAGGTAAACTATTATATAAAAATTATGCACATATTATAAGTTTTTTTCCTATAAACTGCTGATCGACATCGAGGCTGATGTAAAAGATTTTGATATTGCGCTCTTTGTTTCAATGTATGAAATTCCGAACGAAGTTCTTTGTACAGCTTAGAAAAAAAAATTGTATGTCCGTCGTCTGTCCGGCTGTTCTCCTCTTCAGGTCGCATTTCTCATCCGTTTCTCGTAAAATTATGTGAGCAGATTTAATAATTATAAAGATTACGATTTACGACCTTTTCAAAAATCAAAAGAATTAAAAAAAACTTGCTCGCGAGTTCTGCAGCTCACAGAACCACTAGTTTTATATTGATTTAATGATACCTATATAATATATTTTATTACCAATAAGCAGACCATATATCACCTATTTTGACTTAATATATGTTATAATAATTTTAATACAATAGTGCTTTGTTGAATTTCTTACTAATTTCTTACGCACGTTAGGTAGAAAATTGCAGTTAATTTGTCCTAACGCTTGTACGAAAAATTACGCAAGTATTCATTTCGACCTGAGACACTAGACATACAAATATAAAATCACAAAATTATTTAAATAATACATAATAATTGAAGCGCATTGCAGTGGTTAAAGCGAGCACCATCTAACCGGCCTGCACGGCTATCACGCGACGGCGCGCGAGCTCTCTCGATTTTTCTCGCACTATCCGTCTCTCTTATAAGAACACTTAGTACAAGAGGTATAGTGCGAGGAAAATCGAGAGTACGTCGCGGCCGTCTCATGATAGACGTGCTGCAAACATTACCAGAATGATGTCGGAACCCTCACCCTATTAAGCAGCGATGTGGCTCTTAATGCATTATGACAATGACCCTGTCCACGCACGCCTCAGCGAAAATTGCCGACGCGCTGCAGCAACGACCAGCGAGGCTGCCCCATCGGCACTCTAAATGCATTTATTGTACTGCACTCGCAAGGCGCTGTACCGTTTTTGCGTACAGTATCATTCGGTGTATACATGGCACGTAGAACCGATGGCCTGGTAAAGGTCGCGGGAGTACGCTGGATGCGGCTGGTGCAGGACCGGTCATTGTGGCACTCTTTGGGGGAGGCATTTCGGCTGATATGATGATGATACAATAACTACGATGATGTAGCAACTACTACGAGTAAAATACGTTTTCTAGTTTCACCCTTAACTCCCCTCGCTGTTTTAGGTATTCTGTGTGAATGCTGTTAACCTCTAAAGTAATCCGAGTAATGTATTACTGTATTGTATTGTATTTTTATTCCACAATGGATACCGCAGTGCTGGCAAGGACGACGGAGGTTATTATATTACCAATACGCAAATTACACACAGTGCAATGACAAGAAGCGATCGAGAGATTTATGTTATTTAGCCATATTAATAAAAGTAATTTGGGCCATTCAACTCTTTGGTGGCCCTTTTATAATCTTCTTCAGCGGATTGTTTGCGGAATGGGGAACTGAGAAAAAATTACTGATAGTGAATCTTTTTTTAACACTTTCACTGTCAGGAACCCGCCTGCGCCGTAGTCACTTTCTTGGCAATGAATGTGTTAGCACAGTCACTGCCAAGATTCCGTCGTTTTCCCCGTATGTAGCGAGAATCAATTACGGTGTAGGCACCCCATAGGCAGGTTCTTATCAGTGAAAGTTTTAACCGATCTATTTTTGCCCATGAAAGTAAATAAAGAAACAACTTTTTTATATCACAACCAAACCACTTGAACCACCAATTGAACAATTTTTTTTTCAGTTGTATAATTTATTATATATATATATTTTTAAACAGTCAGATACGGAACTAATTGGTTTAAAATAAAATAAACACTTAAATCTAAGATGAACCATGATGAATAAAACATGAGGTATGGAAGATACGTATGACAAACTTTATTATTTGTGATAACATAATAACGCATACATCTCTTTGGCTTACATGTCGAAATGACCGAACTGCTCAGAGGCTCTAGTATAAGTTTTACCGAAACAAAACGCTACGACCGCGTTTGCGTTTACCTGTCAAAGGCTCTAGTATAAGTTTTACCGAAACAAAACGTTACGATCGCGTTCGCGTTTAGCTGTCAAATCCCATATAAATTGAGGGAAAAACGCAAACGCGATTGTAAAGTTTTGTTTCGGTAAAACTTATACTAGAGCCTCAAATCCCATACAAATTGAGGGTAAAACGTAAACGCGATCGTAAAGTTTTGTTTCGGTAAAACTTATACTAGAGCCTCAAATCCCATACAAATTGAGGGTAAAACGTAAACGCGATCGTAAAGTTTGGTTTCGGTAAAACTTATACTAGAGCCTCAAATCCCATACAAATTGAGGGTAAAACGTAAACGCGATCGTAAAGTTTGGTTTCGGTAAAACTTATACTAGAGCCTCTGAAGGAAATCGTGCCACACTGACTGTGTAGTAAATACAAATATGATACTGTTTGTTTTCCCTTAGTGTAGATTTGGGGTAAAGCTACGGTAGCCCAGTGGTTCAGGCATGCGCGTGCGGCTGTCAAGCGGCGGTCGTGGGTTCTGATCCCGGCTCGCACCAATGAGTTTTTCAGAACTTATGTCATACGGAATATTCACCGTTAGTTTTTCGGTGAAGGAAAACATCGTGAGGAAACCGGTCTGATCCCAATAAGGTTGGAAGGTCAGATGGCAGTCGCTTTCGTAAAACTAGTGCCTATGCCAAAACGTGGCAACCGGGAATAACGCAAGGAGGATGAGGTTTTTTTTTGTCTTGTCTCTTTGATTTTAGCAGAAAGCAGTCCCCGCGAAGGATACGGGCGACTGAATCCGCGATTACTGTATGGTAAATGATTTCTAATGGAATAAGTGATTCTGTGTATGAATGATAAGTACGGTTGTAATGGATGATGGGTGAAATGAAGAATGAACTATGTGCCATTGAACTTTTTCAGGTTATTAACTATGGAGTTGGCGAGTTTGCAAAAAGAGGCTATTGTACTTTCTTTACGAATGATTTTCTGCAGGTTATATGGTTCTATATGGAGATTATGACAGGTGATGAGAGTATAGATTTCTACAAAGGAGCTATACGCGTTGCCACTATAAGGGACTGAAAGGCTCCTAATGCAGCTAAATTAAGAACTGATCTTAAGGGGATGCCTTGATTCGAGTCGAACACGCCCCCAAGACAAAGACACGCTTATGCCTTCCGCGGATACGAAAAAGAGATGGAACACTCTCCGGGAATGGCTTTTTCGGACAAACCTAACTTACCTAACTTAGAGAAGTTTTATTTAAATTTCATAAAGTGAGATTTTAGATGAGATAAAATACTATGGTATTAACTTGATTGTGTAGTAAAATAATGTATCGTTTGAGTAGGCTGAGTAAAAAAAAGAAAATACAGACCCAACTTTGGAATTTTTTATCTATCGAGGAAATTTTAATCAATCATGTATCGGTAAAATCAGAAAAACAATCTATAGTCAAGAATCGTATATCTGAAAATCAGACCTTATTGTTCCTTAATCAAGTCAGAACGGCGTTTCAAAGCACGCGATAATTGCCAATGCACCGCCTTAAAATGGCTGACGGCTTACCATAAACAACCTACTTAATTTGGACGGGTATTTGTTTACTTTCTTCAACCTCATACTAATTTAGTTGCGACGAATAAAAAAAGTGGAACGAAAGATCCCTTTCTGTCACACTTATTGACATTTGTATTTTACTATCTCGCTCTGGTATTATGATGACTGTAGCTTGTCCTAAGTTATATGTTCATGTTGTTTTCTATATAATAGCCTCCCTTGAAGCACTGCGCTACGGCCTACGCCGTAGAGCCACTACGACGTAGCCGCATAGGCGCACACATTACCGCATTTTATTCTACACCTTGTCTTTGATGTTTAGTTTGCAGTTTAGTACAACTAAGGCAAGCAAAGCCGCGGGATATAATATAACCTATATTTATCCCGTGGAACCATTCTATATATAAGTGTATTTTTTTTATCGTTTGAGTAGTTCTGGGGATTACCTCTTACACACGAATGTACAAACGCATAAAGTGTACCTTTCTATAATACTAGCCGCGCGGCTTTACTCGCGTATTAAAAAGGACGCTGGCAAACCTGCAGGATAAAACACAGCCTATGGCCATCCAGAAAGTACATTCTATACATAGATAAAATAATTTTTGAAATCGGTCCTGTGGTTCCAGAGATGAACATTACATAAAAACTTACAAACATACATACATACATTCACGCCTTTATTCGCAAAAGGGGTAGGCAGAGCACATGAAACTTATGTTTCAGCGCCAATTTTATCATAAATGTGGGTACAAAAGATCAATAAAATGTGATATTGCAGTGACAGGTTGCTAGCCCATCGCCCACAACACAATTCAACCCTGGTCCCTTAGTCGACTTTTACGATCCCACGGGAAGAAAGAAGCTTAAAAACTTACAAATCTAAAATTTCACAAACTTTTCCTCTTTATAATGTTCGGCCGCGTATGTAACTAGAGTTTTGTAACCAGTTACCTAAGAAGAAAAAATGATCGTCATAGGATACTGGTATCGGATATATTTTTTTCCATTCACGTAACCGAGTTACAACCTAGGAAAACTTCCTAATGATTACGATAAAGTACTTTATATTCCTCGTAGGTAACTGCTTCAAAAATAGATAGGTATGGTATTATCAACCTATTTTGATATCATGGCACTCAACATTTTCTTCAGACGGACGGACATGGCGAAACTATAAGGGTTCCTTGTTGACTACGGAACCCTAAAAATCGGTTCTGGCGCTTCGCCGGCCGCTGCCGCGGTGCACTCGCTTCGCTCGCTCGGCTCGCGGGCGTAGGGTCGCAGTACACCTAACACTCCTCCTCGCTTCGCTCGTCGTCGTACTTACACGGACCTGCCTTAGAATTCGGAATCTGTAAACATGAGAATCTGTAGAATCGGGAATCTTAGAAATGGGAACCTGTAGAATTGGGAATCTGAAGAACTGGGAATCTGTAGATTTGGGAAGCTGTGGAATTGGGAATCTGTAGAATTGGGAATCTGTAGACGTGGGCCTAAGCCGGTCCTAGGTAAAGCATGGGTCCGGATCACTCATGATTTCATAAGGGTATTATTTATTCCTTACTGGATACAAGTTACGAACAATCATACAGGTATCAGTAAAGGTAAAAATCCTATTACTTGGATACCAGTATCCTATGACGATCATTTTTTCTTCTTAGGTAACTGGTTACAAAACTCCCGTTACATACGCGGCCGAAGGGGTATAGATGGATACACATACAATTTTGCCCGCGGCTTTTCCCGCGTTTTACAAAGGCCGCAGCCCAATAAACTGGCCCCTAAGGAACTGATAAAATGTGAAGTCACTACCTAAGTAAAAGAGTTGCCTTGAAGTCTCTGTCTGTCAAAATCAGAATGACAGAATGTAAAAAAAGGATATTTTTCAAAAGATCATCCTCCTAGCGTTATTCCCGGTTGTACAAGATTTGGCATAGGCACTAGTTTTACGAAAGCGACTGCTATCTGACCTTACAACCTAAGGGGAAAACTAGACCTTATTGGGATTAGATCGATTTCCTCACGATGTTTTCCATTACCGAAAAGCAAACGGTAAAATTCCGTACATAAGTTCCGAAAAACTCATTGGTGCGAGCCGGGATTCGAACTCACGACCGCCGCTTGACAGCCGCATTCCTTAACCACTAGGCTATCGTAGCTGAAATCGGGTCACGATCCAATACCCTAAAATCATGGCGCAGAATTTCTTTGTACCTGGCTAAATAAAATAAAGATTTTACTTTCCCAATATAAAGGGTGTTTCAAACCTATACCATTTACGGGGTAAGACAACTCCCGCACACATGGCGTCCTAGTTACGTAGTAGGGGCGCTTCGATTTGCTCCTCTATTATTAAACGTCATGCATAATGCATGCTATTCGTAATTCGTTAACTGTAGGCACTTTTAAGCTCCACTTCAAAAAATATCTATTTACCCTACAACTCTCCTAGCCCGTGTCGTTAACTATTTCATATATATATATATATTTTTTTTTTTTTTGTTAGTCGTATATAGCTGTATAGCGTCACGTTAGTCTCGAAAATCCTCATAATTTATCCCATATAATTATTATCCAATATTCTGTTATATAGTCAGTTTCCTAAATACGCGTAGTACTTAATATGCATGCAACTTGCCACGTACAAACCTACTCCTAACTCTTCTTATAAGTAATTCAATATTATATTCTTAAATAAAATTAATGTAGGTATATACTGGATATGTAAACGTTGATTCATCATTTTAATCCCTAAATGTAGGTTTTAGTACCACGTTTTCCACTTTTTGCTGTTCAGAACTACCTTACAGCCCTGGGCTCCACGGAAGACCAGCGCTGTGGCATTGTTTAATGTCAGAGCATATGCTGAGTGGTGTCCACTTGCGGCCACTATAGCAGCACCACCAGACTTCTTTACGTACACGTTATTTTTAGTTTAAGCTGGTATTTATTAAGTTTCTTTTTATATATTGTGTTTTCTAATTAAGAACGAAATTATGATGTGGTGTTATTTTGGCTGGCAATAAATTCATTTCATTTCATTTCATTTCATAAAAATATCCCCACGCGAAATAACGGGGGCGGGTAAGCCTGTGACATAGCTAAAGATGCGCCATAGACTATTACAACATACAAATAACACATATAAGAAATCGTTTCTTAATGATGTTTATTATGCTTTCAATAAAACGAAGTGGTGCTGTATTTCATTTCAACACATTTGAAAATCGTAATAGTGAAACGTTCGATTTCCATAAATTGAAATTAAAAACTAATGAATTTTCGGATGATAATTATATGCATATACACGTATTGCAAATGTACCAACTGGCAGTAAACTGTATAACTGAAATAGAGGAACATTATTCAGGATTATTAGAAGTATCCTTGCATCAAGGTACGATGTATAATGTCTTAAAAATCAAAGAGATAAAGCAGATTATAAGGACAGCAAACACAAACCTGCCCACCAAAATAAAAATAGTTCAAAGTCAATTAATTATAACAAAAAGCACAGAAAACTCAACACACATACAAGTTTATGGTTATTTTGCTATTCAAGATATCACAAAATACTCTTTGATTCACGTGACACCAGTTCCGAAGAAGGATAAAGATGGAAACTTATACAGCATAGAAATATATCACAGTATAATTGGAATCGATTACAACAATGAAAACTATTTTGAACTCGACAAAGAAGAATTCCAGTCCTGCCTGACACGTAATAATGATTACATCTGTTACCCAACATCTGTAAAAAACATGCAATCAAACAAGAATTGTATCAATGATTTATTGTTTAAGAAAACAGAAGCAATCGATTGTAATACACGACTCCTTAATGTAACATCAATAATTTGGAAGCAGCTATATATGCCAAACACTTGGCTTATCATTACAACTAAACTGATCAAAACCTCAATCATCTGCGACGGTGAAAGAGAAGAGATAACGATACAAACAACTGGAGTCATTCACATCTCAGAAAACTGTATAATAAAAACAAGAAACAACATGATAGCCGCCAGACGAATGAATACAGTATGAGTTATACGAAAAAAGCTAACTTCTCAATGAATAAAAATGCAACCACAAGACTAGTTCAGAATATGGCCAGAGATGAGGAAGTACTTGACAGTTCCAGAGACTTGTTTAAACATTTAGTTAATAACGAGATGGACCTAAAAACAGAATTAGACAACACGATTTGGCAACAAATTAAATCTCATTCGGTAACAGTCAGTCTAGTATCGTCAACAGTGACATTCATTATTATATTACTCATAATTTATACCATATATATTACTCATATTGTCAATTATGTTGTTTGTAAAAGCCAATACACCATATCGACATTTTGTCCAAAAAATACATTCACGAGTTTTGCATCTCGACGACCGGTTAGCCTAGTGGGTAGTGACGCTGCCTACGAAGCCGAAGGTCCTGGGTTCGAATCCCGGCAAGGACAAATATTTGTGTGATGAGCATGAATATTTGTTTCTGAGTCTTGGATGTTTTCTATGTATTTAAGTATTTATATCTATTAAATATTATATCGTCGTCTAGTACCCGTAACACAAGCCTTATTGAGCTTACTATGGGGCTAGTGCGATTTGTGTAAGATTGTCCCCGTATATTTATATTATTTATTTATCTCGTTTTCTCGCGCGTGTAAGACATAAACGTGTCTCTTACACTGTGGCCTTACAAGAAGAGTGGTATTCCTTAAAAAAAAAATCTCGCTCTATTCGTCAGAACTAGCAAGCAAAATACATTAAAATAACAGTACAATACGAATACTCTTAATTGCACACCTTAATAGTATTACGAAACATAACGATAAATAAATAAAATAAATAAATATTTGCGGACAATCTTACACAAATCGACCTAGTTCCGAACTAAGCAAACCTTGTACTATGGGTACTAGACGACGATAAACATACTTAATATACATAAATAAATACTTAAATACATATGGCCGTATTCATAAACGTTCTACAGGCCTGTCTTAACTAAAATGATGTTAAAATTCGTTTGTCCTCATCTGTCACTTAAGGGACAAAGCACATTTTATTAAGCAGAAGCATTTTAAATTTTATGAATAAGGGGGATAGAAAACATCCATGAATCAGGAACAAATATTCGGGGTCATCCATCACACAAGTCAGTCAGTCATACAGACACTCGCAGCTCTTCTGTGGACAAACCTAGCCAATATTAAGGGCTATAACGCAAGATGGAACAATAGCAGGGCACAACACCTTAAACAGACACCTATACAACTTAGGTTTCACAGACAGCCCGATAGGCAGAGCGTGCATGGTGGCAGAAGAAATAATTAAACACATTCTACTGGACATGCAAGCAGGTAGAAGTATACAGGTAAAAGCACCTAGGGTCTCCAGACACACCACAGGTCGCAGTCAGCCACACCAAGGCACGCACCAACTTTCTGGAGGAGCTGGGGTGGTTAGAGTAGCGCTACCCCACCGATTCACGCAAAATAGGCACACTGGATGTCGACTTGCGGAAAATGCCCAATACTACTAAGTAACTTAGGCAGGGTTCACACGGCATTGTCCTGCACGTTTTCTGCACGTTCGGTTTGCTTGACAAGTCCAGTGAGTATTCGTTTAAACGTATAAACAACATTTTGTATGTACCACTATGTATACGTTAAGATGTATACTGCAAAAAACGTGCAGGACAATGCCGCGTGAACCCAGCCAACTATCCCTGGCTATAAAGCCATCTCCATATGATTTCATCTGTTGTTATACTCAATAAGTACGCATTCATGTCTTGATTTTGATCCACAGATCCATCAATGTAATCACCTTAATTCATCCTGAATCCTGATTACACAAATAGGACTACTTAGTCAAAATTGAGTGACACATAATTAAATTAGTCCATCAGCTTAATCCTGCTAATGACATAAATGTGAGCTCTATCCAGTTTGATTAGCGTTGAACGGGTTAACCAATGCAGTGCTAACCAAAACACTTAGAGAGGGTTGCACCAACTTACGATTAGAGACCGATCAACATTAAATATGGCGCCGGCAGCTGTCATTCCATAGATGCCTGTCAAAGTTTCCTTACATTACGATTTTAATGAACACCGCTTAGGCGCTCGCCGGCAGCTGTCATTCCATAGATGCCTGTCAAAGTTTCCTTACATTACGATTTTAATGAACACCGCTTAGGCGCTTATTATTTATTACAGACGGTCAGAGGGCTGCGGGTGATTTTCGTTAGATATAGAGACTAAGTTGCTACGGACTACAGCGTAGGGATACGAGCGTAGCTTAGCAGTGAGTGAACATATAAGATGAGTGGTTTCGGAGAGTACCCCCCCCCATACAAACTTATAAACTAGTTTGGTTTCTAAATTTTAGTATATAGAACATATCGTAACAGAAGCTTTACACACCTAAATATATATCTCCCATATATCCCAAATGTTGTCTGGAAAACATCGCGTTTAGCTACGTATAAGTTTTTTTAAATAGTTGCATCATTAGTAGGTATAGTTTTAGTTGATAAGTTTTGTCTCGGTTTTAAACCACTTTGTATTCTTAAGTTTTGTCATGGCATACTATGTATACGCTAATTTGATTTTTTATCTATCTTTCTATAAGACCGTCTGTTGTCTACTTATGTTTTATTTATTTATTATTTCCTATTATGTGCTATTTTAGTCAGGGATAATGAATATAAAGTATAGTAAAAAATGATGTATTTAATTTGTAATACAATAATAATATAACTTATTGCACCACAACACAAGAAACACATGTTACAAGAGTAGATTAAATAAATAATGGTAACAACGGGCGATCTTTTCGTTTTAAATCGATCTCTTCCAGACAACCTTTTGGTTACGGTTAAAGTGACGTTATAAGACAAATTTTATTTCCTTCTTTCTTTATATTTGTTGTTAATTGTAAATCTTGATGTGTGCGACAGACTTAACAATAATTTGAGTTCCTTCCAGACCCGTGTGAGCGCGTAATGGTAATTGAAAGGGTGTGGCCAGGAAACACTGTTTATGTACCGCGGTGCGTAAGGTACGGAGCAGCCTGCGGCCATTTTTAAATTTGGGAGTGATTCTTAGTCGCTGTTGTTTTGTTTGGCCTATTCAGTGCTTGTCACAACACAGGCGTCAGAACGCCTCTTCGAAACGCGTTCTAACACTTGTGTCGTGATTAGAAAGAAAGAAAGATATTTGTTTGGTGTGATATCATGTTACATGTGTGTCTTACAATTGGAATTCACCAAAATTGATGCCACTCAGCATAGGCCACCAGCAATACACGCTAAAGGCGCTGGTTTTCAGGGCACCCAGAGAGAGATACAGATAAAGATCTTACTATATAACTTATAATTATAACTTAAACGTAACAGAACTTAATAAATGAGAAAGAGAGGTCAATGGTCAATCAAGTGTTTACAAATCAGGTCAAAGGTAAGTAATGTAAGTATGATGAAATGGTGTAGGTATGATGTCATGTGATTAGACAGTCTCCTACACATGCCTCGGTACCTCAGCGTGTCGTCTCACTTGCACCACCTTTTTTATTGTTTTGTTAACTCAGAATGCATTTACGCATGCCCCGGGGACCCGGGGAAGGCCCGGGGGGTATGTGAGACTCGCTCTTATAAGGGAATACCCAGTAAACCACTCAGCGGCGTGAACAAAGCATTATACCACGATGGCCCCACGATCTGCCACCGTAGCGCTGGGCCCTGACAAGCTGAAATCTTAAGAGGCTGACAAGACCTAAATTTGTTGAAATTGATGTTATTTAAGCAGTTTTTTAAGGAAAACTATTTGGTCTAGCACATCAAAAAATATATATGTTAATATTCACCATATTTCAAAGACCGTGGCCGGACTCGATACATAATTGGACGAAATCGGCTCGATAGAAAATAATTGCAAAGATTGGTCTTAAAATATTCATTAAACGGTTCCATGTTCCATGTCTTTTTTGACGTATGGGTCTGCAATTAAAAGCATGAAGTTTCATACCTAAACCACTAACGAGTCATATTTTACAAATAGGTAATCCACACTTTTTTAAGTTCAATATTTATGTATTATTATCTTCAAAAACCGGGCCGCCCAGTAACACTCGCTCTCGTTTACTCCGATACAAATAGACAGTGTGCGCACTATCCCAAATCCTCAAGGGCATTTTGGTGTTGACAGCGTCTTAATTCCTCGCTGACCCCTCCGTCTCAAAGAGGGGCTGATGTGGCGTCACTCCTGTCAGCATCGCGCTATCGAATTTTCTAATATCGGTTGCATAAATACAACATGCAAAAAACTCTCAGTGAACTTCGGTCCCTGAGAGATCTCTCAATAGCTTACTCCAACTTATTTAATACTAGCTTCCGCCCGCGACTTCGTCCGCATGGACCCGGGATAAAAACTATCCTATATTTTAATCCAGGCTATAAACTATATTCGTGCAAAATTTCATTCAAGTCGGTTCAGCCGTTAAAGCGTGATTGAGTAACAAACATCCAAACATCTAAACTTTCGCATTTATAATATTAGTAGGATAATTTGTACATTTCTCTTCTGTACTCGTAAATACTCTGGGCCCTTGTAAATACGGGCAATTTCAACATTTCAACCTTTCAAAGCCCCGGGGCCAGATGGAATCTACCCCATTCTACTACAAGAAGGCGCTAATGTACTAATCCCGCACCTTAGCAGATTGTACAGGGCGTGCTTGGCCTTCGCACACGTACCGCGTGTGTGGAGGATGGTAAAAGTAACCTATCTACCCAAACCAGGTAAGGCGGATTACAGTGAAGCCAAATCGTATAGGCCGATAAGTTTATCGTCGTTTTTCCTCAAAACACTGGAAAAATTGGTAGATAGACACATAAGGGATGGCCCATTAAGGAGACATCCGCTGCACGAACTGCAATGTGCATACCAGCCAGGGAAGTCAACGGAAACCGCACTTCACCTGGTAACAACCAAGGCTGAGCAGGCTATAGAGAATATAGAACTATGTCTGGCAGCTTTCTTAGACGTGGAGGGAGCGTTTGATCGCACCACGTATAAAGCTATCAGCGAAGCAGCTGCAAAACATGGTGTAGAGCCGACCATTTGTAAATGGATAGGCAACATGCTAAATGGCAGACTAATAAAGTCATCTCTCTTGGGGGATGAGATAACGGCCACGGCCACAAAGGGATGTCCGCAAGGTGGGGTACTCTCACCAACTCTCTGGAGTTTGGTGGTGAACTCACTCCTGGTGGAACTCAATAAAGGTCCCACCCACACGGTAGGATATGCTGATGATTTAGTAATACTGGTGAGTGGGAAGTTCCCAGGCACGGTATCAGAAATCATGAACAAGGCACTGAAGACAGTGGAGAGATGGTGCGACCGGCACTAATTATCCATTAATCCAGGCAAAACTGTAGTAATACCCTTTACTAGGAAAAGGACCCTTCGCGGCGTACAGCAGTTAAAACTGTACGGGAGGGTACTAGAACTGTCCAACGATGTCTAATATCTAGGTGTCACTCTGAATAAGGAACTGAATTGGAAGAAGCATACAGATCTCACCATTACAAAGGCACTCAGGGTATTTGGAATGTGTAGATCAGCGTATGGCAAAACATGGGGACTGAACCCAAAGGTACTGAAGTGGATCTATACCATGATGGTGAGGCCCATATTATTGTACGGTAGCCTGGTGTGGTGGCCAAGGACTTTAATGAGCACATGCAGAGATGCCCTGACGAAGGTACAGAGATCGGCATGCATGGCTATAACAGGGGCGTTTCGTACCACGCCTACAGCGGCGCTAGAAGTCCTACTGGACCTACCGCCACTTCACATGGTGATTAAGTCAGAGGCGCGCAAATCGCTCTATAGACTAAGAACTCTTGGACTGTGGAGCGACAGCAAGCCAAAGACTAAGCACACAAACATGGAGACTGACAGTCTCTTAGACAGAATAACAAACATGGGATGTGACAAAATGCTACCCAAGTATGTATTCCATAGGAACTACACAACAAAAGTTCCATCCAGGGCCGAATGGGCCGAAGGTCTAGAACCACCGAGGTCTGGTGTCGAAGACAGTATATGGTACACGGACGGATCTAAAATGGGATCCGGTACGGGAGCAGGCATTTATGCGATTGACTACAGTAGTAGTGTAAGCATGGGTAGTTTGGCAACCGTCTTCCAGGCGGAGACATACGCCATAATTGCCTGTGCACAGGAGAATATAGACAGGCAAACCAGAGGGCAGACCATCTATATCCTCAGCGACAGTCAAGCGGCCCTTAAAGCGCTTACGGCGCCGAAAGTGGATTCTAGACTAGTCTATAATGGCGTCCAGGCACTGAACAAGCTTGGGAAGCACAATAAGGTGCAACTAGTTTGGATACCGGGGCACGAGGGCTACATCGGCAACGAAAGAGCGGATGAGCTTGCAAGAGGGGGGTCTACAAATCACTTTGTAGGTCCAGAACCATTTGTGGGACTCTCGCAGAGAACCATAACTTCGGCCTTTAAAGCCTACGCCAAAACCAAACACCAACACGAGTGGAGGAATGAGGCGGGCTTAAGGCACTCTAAGCTCTTCATAGAAGGAGTGGACTCGGGCTGGACTAACAAGCTCTGGAAATCCAGCAGGAAGCAACTCAGAATCATATCTGGGGTGTTCACAGGTCACTTCGGAGTCAAGGATCTCTTGGCCAAGATGGGACTGTCGGACAGTTTAGACTGTAGAATGTGTGGCGAGGAGGATGAGACCATGGAACACTTACTGTGTGAATGTCATGCCCTTGCCAGACAAAGAATGAATTACTTTGGTAGCGACTATCCGCAACCAAGGGAGTTCAAGGTGCTCCCGCTGAGCTGCATCATCCGCTTTGTGGAAACGATGGAGCGAGCTTGGGAGTAGGCATAAAGGAGAGGGCAAATGCACAAAAGATCCCGCTGGGTCGAAGTGCATCCGAAAGGGTCCTCATCTAGATAAGATAAGATAAGATAAGATAAATATTACTTCCTACAAGCGCTTAAAAGCTAAAAAAATCGCGAGATTTTCGCTACGTATGGAATTAAGCTGCTATAGACTACGGCATTGTGCTTTAGAGCTTTATAGCTAAACAGTAAATGAGTTTAGTTACTTTTGTATACAATCATTTCCAACATTGTATTGAAGTGACATGGGATTACATTAAAAAGTTATTTACATGGGATCAATTCGATCTGTTATTTAACTTTTACACAGACACCGACCTTGTGGCTATAACTTTATGTGAAAAGTATCGCTTTATAATCAATCTGGTGTCAAAGTTTTTGCAAATGAATAAGGCAAAGCAGATGTTAAGGTCGTGTATCGCTTTTATATGTATTCTACACGATCATTTGACCCGTTCGGACATCGCTCGTGGAGAAAGCATACGAAACCCACTTCTTTACTAACCACGCTACTAATTGAATAGTTCTATTATTATTTATTAGTAGGTACAGTTTTTTTTTAATAAGTTTTATCTCTGTTTTAAACCACTTCATACTCTTAAGTTTTGTCATGGCCACGTCATGGCATATACGCTTATAAAGTTCTCATCTATCTATATATCTATCTACTTTATCTATAGGTGAGGGGTATGTCAGAATCAGAATCAAATATTTATTCGTGACACACTATACTACAAGACAAAGACAAAAGATCTGTGTCGTGTCACGAAATAGGCCCAACTCAACATGCTGCTGGCTTGGCAGCCAGCGCTGGTCTTTCGTTGGGTCCATCCAGTGAGGACATGGTATGTGGTGTTGTATTCGCGGTGGTGAGTAAAGTGGCAAGAGCTCCCTAAGATGCGCTGTGTGTAGGTGACACAACAAAAAACCGGCCAAGTGCGAGTCGGACTCGCGCACGAAGGGTTCCGTAACATTATCTATCAAAACAGTAAAAAAAAAGTTTGTTGTATGGGAGCCCCCTTAAATATTTATTTTATTTTGTTTTTAGTATAGACGGACGAACAGCGAAGTCTTAATAATAGGGTCCCGTTTTTACCCTTTGGGTAAGGAACCCCAAAAAAGGTTTTGACACAACGAATCCTCAAATAAATAAACGGCGAGCAACGTTATGAAACATCTGGAGACATATGCAATTAAAGACTACAGTGTCTGCTTTCTATCAGGCGGGCCATATCCTTGTTTGCCACTGACGTGATATAAAACACATTTAAATGCATATTCGATGCGAAAAGACGAACAAAAACAAACTAGCAGCTCTACAATTATCTCTAATTCGAAGCACGGTGTCAATCTGTCATCATCGCGTTTAATCTAAATTACGACAGGGCGCGCCGTGATGGGTGTATTTCACTAGTAGAAAAAATATAATTCTGCGACGGAATTGTGTAGCAGCATTTTATCGCTAGCAGTGAGCGTTGGAATGGATTAATTTGAAATTTTAACACTTTCACTCCCAGGAACCCGCCTAGCGGGTGCTCTTTTCCGCGGCTGTTACGAGCCTAGTGCTAAGAAATTGTTGGCAGTGAATGTGTTAAGGTGGTTCGACGACCATACAAAACGTCTTTTGACATTCGCAGGCTAACGGCGTAATATTTTAAGAAACTTATGTAACATACTTTCATAAATTAGCTTTCTATTTACGCGAAATTCCGTCTCTAGAGCTCTCTCGCACTATCCGTCTCTCTCTAAGAGACAGAGACACATTGTTTTGTAGGTATATGGTGTTGTCTTGCAGGTGGAAAGTTCGCCAGAGCTTCCGAGGTTGTGTTTTTGGGCGGGTGTCAAATGTAGAGATTCCGAATATTCGGTATTCGGCATACGTTCGTTATGCGGTCCAATTATTCGGTTCAAATGCCGAATATTTACAGATTAATTTAAGAGGTGTTTGTCTGCAAGTTGCAAGAATGTCATACGATGGCCTTTTGAAATTGTTATTGTAAATAGATTTTTATTGTTATTTAACTCTCTTTTTAAAAATCATCAACTTTTACCCATTAAATTAAGTGTGTTTTTAAGGGCTAATTAAGGCATTACGTTGAACCGAATAATTCGGTTCGGCAAAAGCTGGACCGAACATTCGGCCGAATATTCGTATTCGGTAAAAAACCATATTCGGCGCATCTCTAGTCAAAAGCATCGATAGGCGACGGTGTAAGCTTACCATCAGGCGTCTCTTCTCTAATAAGAGAGAGTCGGATAGTGCGAGAGAGCTCGACTGAGCTCGCGCGCTGTCGTGTTAACCGTGCTGGGGTAAGTGGGTTAGACCGCGGAGCGTTTTAACCGCCACACTTTTATGTAACCATTTACTGCCGAATAAAACCTCATGGTGGCATTAAGTTTTAATATATATTGCAAGTAGAAAAACAAGCTTATTTGTTTTCATTCAAACTTGGTGATTTTGTCCCGCTAGGGCAAATCGTTGTCCACAAATCGTTACATATAAGTGCGGCGGTTGAAACGCTCCGCGGCCTTACTACTTATACAAATATTGTTAGGCTCGCATAATAAGGTGGAGCATGTTACAAACTTCATCATCACATCATCATCAGACGTCCACTGCTGGGCACAGGCCTCCCCCAAAGAGTGCCAATGTGACCGGTCCTGCGCCACCCGCATCCAGCGGACTCCCGCGACCTCTACCAGCAGGTTGATCACGTAACGCATTGTACGCACGCTAGATATAGAAATCTACAGTCGGTAAGTCATCAGTCCATTTTGTGGGGACCTCACCTAACCTATTAACCTACCCACGCCTCCAAACGGATGTTTCTGAAATTACGTTTCGTACTTACAAGTAGCGTGTTCTTGAAAAACTATTTCTCAGACATAAGATAAAGTAACTTACCTACTATAAAATTCATTTATTCATATTCGAAAACCTGGAATTCCATAATTAGGTCCAGGCACGCTCCACTGCGGCGTGCCGAGGCGGACCGTTCCGGCGACTGATTTACAACCGCAATGGACGGCGAATTAGGCAGTGTTGACGGACGCGTGGCGGTACTAATGAACTACGTGGTACGGTTCAGTGATTTCTCGTATTGGAATTATAGATATTACTAGTTTCCTAATTAGTCGTTTCAGCTTCCAGCGTTGAAGCATTCATAGCCAAGAGGAACTCGTAGAAGACGTATTCATATTCGTCGCGCTGTGCTCGGAGTTTGTGACAACATGCGAAAAACCGTATGTAGATGAAAAGTGCCTGCGAACAGAGCGCCCATCTATAGTCCGACCGCTTATCTCAGTCCTTGCTTTGGAAACTTGTAAATTTGTACGGAAGCATGATTATTTATACACTCAAGCCAAAGACCGCCACACTTGCACCCTAAATCTAAGACATCGAGATAAAATAGCCCTGTCAACAAGTAATAATATTTGTATCTAGTTATAAGTTCTTGATTTGTGTAATTTTTTTTTATGTTTTTGGTAATAAAATTTATTAGATTTTGATTTGATTTGAAGTAACTTACAGATGAGTAATAACAGCCCCCATATGACAACAATACGCATTTACAACAGTCTTCCTAAAGAAATAGCTGATGAGGTCAAATACACGAAATTTGTTCAGAAGGTAGTCATATTTAATAGAAAACTGTTTTTATTCACTGAGACTTCTTCAATGTAAATAGATACCATAGATATGCTTAGCAAATGATATCCTAGATGTAAATGTGTACCTACGTTTAAGACGAAGGATTTGCAACACCCTTACAGGGTGTCATGTTGTACTATAGATTGTAAGATATTTAAGACCTGATGTAATGTCTTACATGAGAGCAATAAAGTAAGTAAAGTATTCTATTCTTATTACGGACGAGCGCGCAGCGTGCGTGGCTGGCTTCACCTCCCGCGCGACGCCCGCTCCCCGTTATACCCTTTGCCCGTTAGTGCAATTACATAAAATTACCGCAACCACACGAAAGTTATTTCATATTATTTATCGTTTGAAAATATTTTTTCTCAAACATGGAAGGAAATATTAACGTAACACACGTTAATATTTCCTTTCATAATGGGCGTCGAAGTGTCACGTTTCGGGCGCAGCGAGACGAGAGATCCGTAATTTGGCTTTTTATACAAAATTGGAGGCCTAGGCCTGCAAGATAGTCTTTTCTAAGTTCCATTCCACAAATTTGTAGCACAGCATGACGGCGTTCGGCCATGAAAATTAAAGCTTGATTTCTTGGAGTTTTATTTATTTATTTCATTGCATGTTTGAGACAATATTTTGTTGTATCTTTTATACCGCATAGCTTAAATAACTTCCTAATTATTGTACTAGTCAATAATAATGATCTTGTATTGCATTTTGCATGTGAATAACATATATTATTAAATTATTAGTTCTTTTTTGCCTGAAACACAGGGTATCCTAGCTCAGGCACGTGTTATTCGCCTCTAATAGTACGCTCCTAGTTTGTAGTAAAAACTGATGTACATTATGTTTTATCAATAAATTATTATTATTATCTCTCGACACAGTTGTAAGGTATGTAAGCTTTGATATTTCTTAGTTAAGAAAAATTCTTTAATTCTAGTTCATTGCGAGCAAGAAATCTATTTCTACTTCTACTCAACAAATATTTACATTGTCATAACAATATAGAATAATTTTTAAAGTGCAAGCCCATTTTGAGCTAGGTGCAAGAGATTGCGCGTACGCTGCAGCTCGCGCAATAAGCGAAACTACCGCGCTTATTACACGGCGGCGCGGCGGACTGGCGTCGCAAAACGCTCTGTATGGCCAAGTATGAACCACAACACACGGCGTTTGTTGAACGTTTTACGCGCAGTAACCACACTTCTTTTTTGTATCCCACAGTTAAGGGGATGCTTTGATTCGAGTTGACGACGCCCCCTTGACAGAGACACGCGTATGCCTTCAGCACACGAGAAAAAGAGATGCAACACTCTTCGGGAATAGCTCTTTGGAAAAAAATGGATAAATACCATACTTACTGAAGTTTTATTTATATTTCATTAAGTGAGATTTTAGATTAGATAAAATACAGTATTAACTTGATTGTGTCGTAAAATAATATATTGTTTGATTAGCCTGAGTAAGAAAAAGGAAAATAAAGACCCAACTTTGGATTTATTTTATCGAGGTTTTTTTAAAATCAGATAAACAATCGTATATATAGTCAAGAATCATCTATCTGAAAATTGTTTCTTAATCTAGTCAGAACGGCGTTTCAAAGCACGCGATAATTTCCAATGCACCCCTTTAACAGGCCAGACCACACTACATACAGTCTAATTTTCGAAACGCTGTCACCGACGTTGGTGCGTTTCGTAATATGAAATTGTGTGAAATGATTATAGGTCGTACTAATTGTTAATACCAACTAGGCCAAAAAAATAGTCAAGATTTTGACGAACGACGAATAGCCTAGTGGGTAGTGATTAGTGACGCTGCCTACCCATAACACAAGCGTTATTGAGCCTACTGTGTGGCTTGTTCGATTTCCTAATATTTATTTATTTATATAACACATATAATCCGGAAACTTAAAACATACTACAGTCCAAAATCACGACAAAGCGAAATTAAGTGAAATTAACATACATCACAAAATTATGCTAGTAAAAAGACATTAATTGACTAAGTTAGGCTATAAAGCAGCGGTTTTAAGCGCCACTGTGAAACGCTAAAGAGTCCCGAGGAGCACAAATGTACTCGAAGCGAATTACAAGTTTCCACGGCATTGCCGCACTCCTGTAAACTGCTACATCGCTGCGTGGGTATGTTCTGGACATACAAATTATGATTGCTGTCTGGAGCTTACAGTAAACATTGTCATCAGATTTAGATAGCTAAGAATTTTGAGACAATAAATATGTACAATGATGGAATATAAAGAGTTAGATACGTTGTCTGTACGAAAAACCGTGATTAAAAATGCCCCCCAAATCTGACAGCTGAGACACGTTCATGTTCATACGTTTCCGTTGACGACGCGAAACTGAGACAGGTTGGTGCAATGGACTCAGTTTTAGTGTGCCACTTTCAGAGCGCATATAACCTATCTATCTCTTTTTTCAATTATATCATTGAGTATGTGTCAATTTTCGATTTGATTTGTCGTGAATATTGCTTTTAGTATGAAGTACCTCAAACCAATTCAGCGGCAGTGTTTTATTTATACTTGAAATCAACAAATGTAACTAGTGATACACACCTTAATGCCTATTGGTTGACACCTATTGTTTAGCTCTCTTGTTTTGACATAAGATTGAAAGTGTCATGTAGGTCAGTGACGGGCACTGGGGATGATTAGATTACCTAATGAGGAAGCAATTTTAATATACACTCAAGATCAAGAAAAGTACGAGGCCTTTCGTTAGGAAATTCACAACAAAGTGTACCCGTGTTCTTTGCTCTTGAACGTATATATCTACTTTGTTTTGAAAATTTAATGGCTCATGATGTTGCATCTGTAAAAGTTGCCGGTCTTTAAGGACTCAGCGTCCGCTAACTCTCTAATCGATTACCGTAAGCACTAATTTTTGCTGCCGTGCCGACCCACGTGAAAGTGGGAACTCAAGCCATTCGAGGACCGACTTTTGCATTAAAAACTTATTTATATGATAGTGTCTTAACATGTCTTCAATCAACATTTATCACTTATATAATTTCGTATAAGATTAGAAAAATTGCATCAGGAAAACTTTTACAAAAAATAATGGTAGTGTAAAGTTGGAAACGTAATTATTAGTTTAACAAGAAATGGTAGGTTAAGGTTAACTAAAGTGATGCTTAAGTCAAGTCTGACTTGTCGATTTTGTTACTATTAAATTGCGATTGACATTGACTGTCGGTTTTGTTACTATTCGTAATCATCCGCTTAAGGGACATACAATCTGTAACAATATTTCTCTTGATAAACTTAGACGAATTTCTCAATGAAATTCAAATGTAATTTGGAACGAGGTATAGGTTTGAAGAAGACAAAAGTACGTCTCAGCTCAAGTTCTCGGTTTGTATGACTGACATGTCACATCTTAAGACGGTCTGTAGTGCAATTAGTAAACTTCTGGATGATCGTCGCACTGACGCGCCCGTACATGTCGGGACATTTCAAAAGATAGGTACCAATAAAAGGGTTCCACACCTAAGTAGTAGCTCTGTCTGTACGTTACCATTTCACGCTTAAACCGCTGAGCCGATTTTGTTTAAATAATAAATAATAAAGCATTTATTTCAGGCATGACCTACATATACCTTAAAAATTACGGTGGGTTAAGATACGGTATATTGCCCCGGAACTGCCGAAACACGACACCCTTCGGCCATAAGTGAGTACACGCGATGGTCACCTGCAGCGGCCGCGGCACGCGCACCACAAACGAGCTGAAGCGCACGTAGTTTCGCGAACGCAGCTGGAAAACCCTCAGCAAGTAGCCAGTTTTCTGGTGAATATACTCCACCAAGTCAGTAGCCGTGGCGGAGTAATTCAGGCGTGACAAGTCACTGACTCTCTCGCGGCTTGCGCTCTGTTTAGGTATCGAGGTAGTTTGTGACCCTAGGAAGGATTTTATGAGTTTTTATAAAAAAAAATAGATCAATAAAGGAGAGAAAAGGGAAACGGAAGTTCCTACGAGAATGCGATAACTTACTAGCTTATGCCCGCGACTCCGTCCGCGTGGAACTTGTTTATATCGTAGCTTCATACAAAATGTAACCCCGCATTTTACCCACTTAAGGGAATCATCGCTTAAGGGGGTAAAATGAAAGGAGGGGGAAATCATTCCGGGATAAAAACTATCCTATGCCCTTCCTCGGGATTCAAATTCCATCTCAATCCGTTCTGCGGTTTAAGCGTGAAGATGTAACAGAAAAAAGACCGACATAATGACAGAAGGGTGTCTGTCTACCCTTTCCCATTTAATTTATAATTAGGATGGATATGGATTTGATATTTGTATAGGTGTAGTATGCATGCGTTAAGGCAATTAATGTCGAATGAAGTCGCAGACAAAAGCTAGTCTAATATATTGCAACATCCCTTGTGATCTTTATCAGTTAGGTACTGCCAGGTTCATAATGACTGTTTACAGAACAATGTTTAGTTGGTTACATTATATAGTACACCAATTTGGTGGATGAAGGTGTTACATTCATGAAACACGCTATCGTTGTTTTCCCGTAGCTTGCCCATATAAGGCTCCCTCTGAAATCCGATTTATATGAGTATTAAGTTGTCAAGAAAGTGTTTCATTCAATAAAGTGATATTTGCAGTGTCGTAGTGACAATGACATTTCGTTAGGCGATTTTACTACGGTTTCATCATCCTGTGACCAAGGATGTTTTGACACTTCCGTAATGTCGGGGAACCTGAAAGAGGTAAATAAATAAGTTAATTATAATGGAGCGTGGAGCCGGAATAGAAATTATTAGCCTATATTTTAATCTAGGCTATGAACTATCTTCGTGCAAAATTTCATCCAAATCGGTTAAGCCGTTAAACGTGATTGAGTAACAAACATCAAAACATCTAAAGATCTTAACTTTCGCATTTATAACATTATATAGTAGCAATAGCATAGCATAAGAATTTAGCAAAATCGTTTACAAGTTATATTTAAGTGTCTCTGCACTAGGCTTTGCATAAATCGCAAAAGACAAATTACATGTTACATTGCATAAATAAAATTGGATACGATACGAGTTTTCAAATATTAATTTAAATACAATCCTGTATGTGTGTGTTTGTAGGTATTTGTGTGTGTATGTTCTCTTTTATACCACGTCGGTGACAAACAAGCTTACGGCTCACCTGATGGTGAGTGGTTACTCCAGGGTGTTACATGTGACTTGCCGACCGTTTAAGAATGTATACACTGTTTTTTTGAAGAACCCCATACTGAAGTACCTCGGGAAAACCTTGGCAGGCTCATACCACAACCATGTGTATGGTATGTATGTGTTTGTGTGTGTTTTACTTTATGTCCTAATAACAAAGTGATTTAAGCCATGATTGCACCATAAGTTTTACTTCTCTGGTCGAGTATTCTTGCCAAGGAAATTTTGTGCAAATCAATTTTGTAAATTTTATCATATACTTCCGCATTTGTCAGTGCGGGCTTCGTATTAGTAGACATTTGTTGTGTGTACCTCTAAAAGTGTCCCGCACTGTACCGGTATATGGCGCTGCACAATCGAGTTCACTAACTGCCCGCGTCAGACTCGCGTCGCGGGAACTTGGACGTCGACGCCATACGGACTTAATTGTTGAGCCATTTAGAGCTCACTTTATACCGGACACTTCACAGTTTAAGTATTAAAAAAACAAAATTAATCGTCATCTAAACCGTGCTCCCACTCAAGTACACGTGTGTATATGTATAAGCGTGTGGAGTATGAAGGTACATGGGATCGTACATGTTGTACATGGGATCAGATGGGATAGCTCAATACCGAACATTTCGGGTTAAAGAATCATTTATTTCTCAAAAAGAAATTCACATTTCACTTATATGAGAAATATTTCATAAAAAAATTACATATTATTTGTTATTATTATAAGCTGCTTTTCTAAGGCCAATTAATTTAGAAATTATCTTATTTATCTTATGGAAGTAATTTTTTTATGCCATAAAAAGGGTAGAAACAAAATGTATCAAGCATACTTACGCAAACAAGCAAACATAGTGGTAACAGTAGGTACATTTATGTATGTTGTTAAAATATTGAATTTACTAATGAAGCTTAGAGAGAGAGAGTGAGCTGAATTTTACCTCATCTTCGTAATTCCCCATTTTATTTTTTAACCGACTTCAAAACAGGAGGAGGTTTCTCAATTCGACCGTATCTTTAAATCTAATTCAAGGCTTGGGAAAAACTATACTGTAAGACCTCATTCTTTGATATATTCTGGGAATAAATAAAATACATCTCAATGACTTCACATGTAAACTTATTGTTATTACACACACCAACACGCACACAACACACACACACAATTTTGTGATTGTAGTATAAATGTAGTAACTAGTTAATTTATTTTTTAACTTTATAACATCTTTGTATAAAAGAGCGAATGCCTGCTAACGCAAGTGTCATATTTAAACGGTGGTACAGTCAGCCGCAGAAGTTGCTAAGCAGTTCTAGTGCTCAAAATGATCTACACACGAACTCTCATGTCAAGGGAATAAGGATTTGTGATTTGCTTAGCTACTTCTGATGCTGACTGAGAATGATATACATTTTTTGATTGATTTTTGATTTTTCGATTTTGAATGACTATTTTAATAACAAGTGTCCGCAAAATATTAGCTTCTAACAGGAGTTAAACAGCGTTTCATCATAACCAACTGAGCGATCGTGGATCCCACTTGTAGTGACGAATTCTTCAATCACTTCACTCTTCTAAATACCGTCTTATCCAGTTCGTGCCGATAATTTTTTCAATATTTCACTTTGATGGAAAATGACGTCTCGATGACGTATTAAAAGCTGCGTCCGTAAGGTCCACCCTGTCAGTTCTGTATGCCTGGTCATCAGTAAAGCCGCGGTTGGCCCGCACTTCCATAGCGGTTTTCATAATCATGGATAAGATTAGCTGTGCAATGTCAAAAGCTATTTGGGAAGTTTTTATGACAGCTGATTCCGGTTATATGACCGATCCAGGGATCTCGGACATTTAAGGTGGTTCACCGACTGGCTTCTGCTGGCTTCGCAATCGTAGTGCATTATTGGGATATTCCTAGTGTTGTTGTGACTTCAGAGCCGCGATCCCATAAGCCTTAAGGTGGTTCGCCGACCATACAAAAAGTTTTTTGACATTCACAGATTAGCGACGTGATATTTTAAGACACTTATGTGACAATCTTTCATAAGTTGGCTTTCCATTTGCGCGAAATTCCCGATTTCCTAGAAAAAGCTATAAATTAGAAGAAGTAAAAACACCACTAGGAATATCCCAATAATGCACTCCGATTGCGAAGCCACTGAGACATCAGTCATAAAATATTTCAGGACAAAGAGAAAAAATAAACATACGGCCCTTTAGCATACGACAGGATCAGAGTACTATTTCATCACAAATATGTATTATATATTATCGTTGTTTTACGAGTGGTTTTGAGTACATTTTCGATGTAAAACGAAGTTACCTCTCGTGCTAGGGCCTCAGGTATGATTATTATCAGTTTGGCCTAAAGGTTGACTGGTAGAGAATGCCTTATGGCATTAAACTCGCCTTTTGTAACCGGAAATTGTAACTGTACAATAAAGCAAAAACAAACTAGAAAATATTATGTTGGAAGTATTATAGTTTTTGCGATTTCATCCTTATACTCGTATTGGATTGCCTAAAAAAACACAAGAAATGTACTTTATTCTACACTACCTTCTGCCCGCGACTCCGTCCGCGTGGAACTCGTTTATATCGTAGCTCCATACAAACTTTCACCCCCCACTTCATCCCCTTGGGGGATGATTTCCGGGATAAAACTACCCTATATCCTTCCCCAGGACTCAAACTATACCTATACCAAATTTCATCCAAATCGGTTCAGCGGTTTAAGCGTGAAGAGGTAACAGACCGACAAACAGACACACTTTCGCATTTATAATATTAGTATGGATATGGATGTAAGAAGCTTACTTGATTATTTATTACGCATAAAAAAGCAAAAAAAGTTATTGTTTAAAGTGTAGATCCAATTTGAAACAAGTTGTTGAATAGTTTAAACTGATAGAGTCTTATGATAATGCATGTAATTATAGTAATGCAATAATATTATTTAAGGACGTCAAATTTAATTACAAAACCCCGTCCGCTTAACCCAAAACAAACCCCTAAACGCCTACCATAAACAAATTTCCAATTTTTTCACCATTCATTACATGGCAACGACAACTTCCGGCCGCCATATTGGATCGTTGCCCGCTCGCAATCTCAGCCGGATATGACGATTTGATTTCCAAACAGCACACATTGCCAAGCCGGGTGATATATTACTTGAGTGGTAAGAATTAATTACTTTGGGTAAAAAATGGCGGATTGTGGTGAAAATGTGTTTGTTAGACATGCGACACTTCATCGCAATCGTATAGAGGCAATATTCATTACATTTTTAACCGACCTTAAAAAAGAGGTTCTCAATTCGTCGGCATCTTTTATTTTTTAGGACCGATTAGGAAAATTCTTGTTTTGTTTGAAATTGTATCCTTCCCAGGTGGTCCTATGGCCATAAGGTGATGATGTGATTCTGCAGAAATCGAGGGAACACTTAAAATTATAGGTACACCCGAAGCGTTTTGGGGCGTTTTTAAAAAAAAGTGTACAAAACAGTTTTTTTCATATTTCGTTTTTTTTTTGGTTTTTCTTACTCAGAATCGTTGACGCTATCGATCCTCATACAAGAAAAAAAGTGTGAAAAATTTCCATTCCAGATCGTCACATTTTTGTATGCAATCTTTTTTTATTTATATGGTCGTGACGCACTGGAAGAACAAACTTACATAGTAAAATCTGGGACACTTTTTTTTTGTATGACGATCGATTGTGTCAACGATTCTGTAAGAAAAAAAAAATATCTGAAAAAAAAGTATTGTACACTTTTTGAAAAACGCCCTTTGGGTACTGATTTGAAGTCGGTTAAAACTGGTTTTTTAAAGTAATTTATCATTATAGCTGACTAGGTGCCCACGCCGTTCCGCTTGCGTATTAAACATAAGAACATAACGCAAGCAAATCCGCGGTACTTAACAAAGTCTTTGTCAACTTAAAACCAAAACTTGAAAAGCAACAAACTCACAGACTTTACTTCGTTATAATATTAGTATAAGTTGACAATGACCTCCATCAAAAGCAGGTTAGTTATGAGGAAAGTGTTCTGAAAATTCTATAATTATAATCATTCTTCAAAACACATTAAAAAAATCCTTTAAAACATTTCCGGCTGATAGAAGTACCACTCAAAATAATAATATTCATTAAGATCCAAATTAAAATGTTCACTATTCCTCAAATCTAAACCTTAAGACGTGGTACTAAAATTTATTTTCAAACAGCTTAAATCCACCCATAAATTAACAAGGTTTTGTTTAATAAAGTTTCCGAACCTCAATAGCCTGTTGTCTTGTCCGAATTTATTTCTGTTAACGAATTTTATTCATCCCTCGAGAGGCATTCGGTGAAATTACCTAAGCGGCCTTAACCTGCACCGTGTACAGTCAAAACAATTCAACCATTACGAAAACTTGAGGAGGATAGGGCGGAAAATACGGGCTGAAAATACAGACGGGAACTTTTAATGCTTCGGTAATTTATCCTGCACAAATTATGAGCTAATTAAACCATAGTAGACTAAAGCCTTGATAATAACTACCTTGCTAGATGCCCGCACGGCTTCGCATGCTCATTGCAAAGAACACCGGCAAAACCCGCGGGATAGCACAACACGGGCCCGGTACAGGCTATAGGCCGTACCCCGCCCCCGACACAGGGCAACACCGCGGAGGCAACTACGGAGGCGGAGAAATCCAGCAATCCGGAGCTTACCGCCACAGTGGAACCTGATTGCGACCCAGCCATACTACGGCTGAATGCAGGGTGGTCCCTGCCAGTACAATATGGGAAGGCGAAACGTGCCAAGCGGGTGGAATCCCAACCAACCCAACCCCCAAGTACGGCAGGATACCACAAAAAAAACAAGAAGCAACGGCGCAAGGCGCGTGAACAACGGCTTGGCGACCAGGACAGTACAGCCCCGGCATCCCTGCCTAGTCAGGGTGCCCCCCGAAAAGGATCGGCGCAGGCAGCCGCTGGACCCCCAGTAGCAGGCCGTACCGTCCCCAAGGGGAGCAGGGGACAAGACAAGACGAGGGCAACCAAAGGGGGGAGTAACCAGGGGGCCCGACCTTCTTCCAAAAGGGCTCGGCTCGACGAGACTTTCTCTCCGAGAGGCGAGTCAAAAAGGCAGAGGATCGAGCCTCATGGCGAAACGCCCCGGATTGCGTACGCGGATGCCGTGAAGGCGGATCTGCTAGTGGCCGTCACCACTGCCACAGCGGAACACCTGAGCCCGCAGCAATCCGAGGAAATACAGCACCAGATGCAAGGTCTTCTTATTAAAGAGGCAATGCAGCCTGGAAGCAGTCAGACCGAGGGTCCACAGTTTCGGGGAAAGCCGGTGCTCACAAACGGTTCCTTGAGGCTGTGGTGCGAGAACAAGACCACTCTCGAGTGGCTGAAGCGCAGTGTGGCTGCTATCACCCTTTCCGACGGGCAGAAGCTCGTGGTGAAGCGCCCGGACGAGCTGCCGAAGCGCGTGCGCGTCGGCATCTTGCTACCGGGGATCCACGAGAGTCCGAACGTGGTAGCACGCATGCTGCGCTACCAGAACGGATGGGCAGACATCGACAGATGGCTGGTCATCCGGTTCGAGGTACAGGCAACGGAAACGTTCGCCACGCTCAGCATCCCAGAGACGGTGGTGGGGCCCCTGATGGACCATGGACGCCGACTCAGCTTTATGCTGGGCTCGGTGTACGTCAAGTTCGAGGGACCCCGTGGCAAGTTTGGGGAGAACCCCCCTGCCAAACCCACCGACTCGACGGACGCCACCAACCCAGACACCCCTCCTACGGCGACAGCCAAGGCAACGAAAGTTGCTGAGGTAGTCGCGGAACCAGTTCTCCAGGCTCCAGAGCAGACCGACCCCGCTCCCGAGACGGACGAAGAAGAACTCCTTCTTCGCGACCACTCGGAAAGCGAGGAGGGATGCGCAGAGGAGCTAAAGAAGCTGGCCATCCGTAGAGATGAGGGCAAGGAGGAGAGGGAGACGTCGACAGAGGAGATGTCGACGGAGGAGACTGACGACGATGTCGCTGTCCCCTTCCTTTCCAACTTGTAAAATCCTCCAAGCCAACCTCCACCACAGCGAAACCGCAACGGCTCAAATACGGAAGTGGATGGAGGCCAACACTACAGCCATAGTACTGATCCAGGAGCCGTGGGTCAGGAAGGGCACTGTCTGCGGTCTCCGCCGCACAGAAGGTAAGTTGACAGTACACACGGGACCGGAAAACCCCCGGGCCTGCATCTACACTACAAAGAATATACAAGCGCATCCTCTAACAAGTTTCTGTTCCAGAGACCTGTGCGCCATAATGGTGCGAGGAGTGCAGGACTCCTAACTACAGGAGGTGGTAATGGCTTCGGCCTACATGCCGGAAGCCGACGACCCACCGCCACACGACATGACGAGACTGGTCAACTACTGCGAGGAGGCGGGACTCGAGCTCATCACGGGCACCGACTCGAACGCACACCACGTCCTCTGGGGCATGGCCATAGGGAACGACAGAGGTAAGAAACTTGTCGAATACCTATTTACTACAAACCTAAACATAATCAACACAGGTTCAACTCCAACGTTTGTGAACAGACGTAGCAAAACAATCATTGACTTAACACTAGCAACCGAAGAAGCATCGAAGCACATCTCAAACTGGCACGTATCGAGTGAACTCTCGTGCTCAGACCACAGATGGATTCGATTCGACTTACAGGTAAATACACTCGCGGCAGCACCCAGGAGGAACCCAAGGAAAACGAACCGGGCCCAGTACGCACAGGAAATAGGTCGGGCACTTGCGCGTACCGAGGTTCCTCCGGAAATATTAGGCGTCGCAGAAATAGACAAACAGGTAGGAATCCTTACGGATACCATCATAGACTGTTACCATCAAACTTGCCCTCTATCAACCCCACCAACAGGCAAAGGAAACAAGGCCAACTGGTGGGGACCTGAGCTGGAGAGACTCAGGAAGAAAATGAGGAAGCAACTCAATAGGGCAATGAACACCATGGCAGACCAGGACTGGGACAGATACAAGGTCACCAAGTCCAGGTACAAAAGACGGCTCAGATACAGGAGCACAAGCTCATGGCACAACTTCTGTACCAACATCGAGTCAACTACACAGGCCAACAGGGTAAGGAAGGTTCTCTCCAACAATACAGCCTTAACTCTAGGAACCCTGCGGAAACCTGACGACACCCTCACCAACTCGCCGGAGGAAACAGAGCGCGTCCTAGTTCAGACGCATTTCCCGGACTGCGAGATATCGAGTCCAATTAGGCAACTGGATGAGGAAACCACCCCCACAGAAGAGGGGTGGCGACTGGCCAGCGAGGTAATAACTCCCCAAAGAACACAATGGGCCATCGACAGCTTTGACTCCTACAAATCTCCAGGGCCAGATGGAATTTTCCCCGCCCTACTGAAATGGGGTGGGGCGCCGCTAACGCACAGGCTTACTATCGTCCTGGGCGCCTGTCTAGCACATACGTTTGTGCCTCGACAGTGGAGAGAAGTCAAGGTTATCTTCATACCAAAACCAGGTAAAGGAGACTACACGGACCCCAAATCCTTTAGACCGATAAGCCTAACCTCCTTCCTGCTGAAGACGTTGGAAAGGCTGTGTGATAGACATCTGAGAGAGAGGGTGCTGGTGCGTGTACCTCTGCATCAGAACCAACATGCCTACAGTTCAGGTAAATCAACAGAATCTGCGCTTCACGCTGTGGTCACCAAGGCTGAAGTCGCAATCAAAAACAAGTCAATGTGCCTAGGTACCTTCATTGACATAGAGGGAGCCTTTGACAAGACTAAATTCACCAGCATAACCGCAGCATTGACTAGACACGGAGTGAGTGGGGTTATTACAAAATGGATAAAAAACATGTTAAGTCAACGAGTCATCAGACTCGGGGAAGACAAGACAAGGCAGGCACGGGTAGCGAAAGGGTGCCCCCAGGGAGGCGTCCTCTCTCCACTACTCTGGAACATGGTGGTCAATGACTTAATCACCAAATTAAATAACAGTCATCACTACACCATCGGGTATGCTGACGACATAGCGATACTCACCAGCGGCACCCACACAGGTACAGTGTGCGACGTCACCCGTTCCGCACTCGCCATAGTGGAACACTGGTGCAACGACAACGAACTAACAGTCAACCCAAGGAAGACCGAGCTGGTAATGTTCACCTACAAACGGAACCTGGGGACCTACCGCCTACCCAGGCTGTTCAATACAGAGCTCCAATTATCAACAGAGGTAAAGTATCTAGGTGTAATACTTGATTCCAAACTTAATTGGAGCAGTCACCTGGACAACAAAATCCAAAAAGCTACAGTCGCTTTCTGGCAATGTCGTAGAATGGTAGGTAGGACCTGGGGACTAAACCCCAAGATCACTCTATGGCTTTACCAGGCAATAATTCGACCAATAGTAAGCTACGGCGCTGTGGTGTGGTGGCCTCGTACCACACTCACGACGGTCGAAGCTAAACTACAACGCCTCCAGAGACTGGCCTGCATGGCGGCTAGCGGCTGCATGAGGACCACACCTACTGCAGCCCTGGAAGCCATCATGGACATTCCGCCGCTTCACCTCTTCATCAGGCAAGAAGCACTGGCGTCAGCCATACGGCTCAAAAAACAGCACCTCTGGAGGCCGCCCAGGGTTCCTCACACCGAGATACTCTACGAGGCTGTAGGTAGGGAACCCCTCATAGAGGCAACAATCGACATCATCCCCAGACAGTTCGTCTTTGACAAGAAGTACAAAATCGAACTATACGAAACCCCCCAGGAAGGACTTAACCCCAGGGAGTTAAGAATTTTCACGGACGGGTCCAAGACAAGGTCAGGCACCGGAGCAGGAGCATTCTCGGAGGACCTAAACATACGAATCTCAACACCATTAGGGACCCAAAACACAGTCTTCCAGGCTGAGTATATGGGCATAATAATGGCCGCTCATGCTATCGCCTCCAGAGAGGTAAGGGGATACCCCATCCGCATACTCTCCGACAGTCGATCTGTACTGCAAGCCCTACAAGGTCACGCGACAACGTCTGGGCTGATACACGAGTGCCACCAAATCCTATCAGAGGTATGTACCAATAGCGACATAACCCTACAATGGATCAAAGGGCACAGCAATTCACGTGGGAACGACGCAGCGGATGCACTGGCTAGAGAAGGCTCAGAATCAAAAGCCGTAGGACCGGAACCTACGATCCCTCTACCCCCTGCATGGCTGCGGAGCACACTACGACTAAACACCAAGGCAGAACATCAAAAATTCTGGAATAACCTAGGTACCTGCAGGCAAACCAGAGAGGCCCTCCCGACAATCAACCCCGGATTGGCAAGGAAGCTAAAGCAGCTAAAGAGGCCGGCACTCCGTCTCCTGACAGGAGCCATAACTGGTCATGCACTATTAAACAAACACCTTTTCACTCTAGGTATTACAGACAGTCCTCTCTGCAGAGCGTGCATGGAAGAGGAAGAGACAGCCGCCCACGTCATTCTGACGTGCCCAGGGGTGGCAGAATACCGGGCAAAGCACCTCGGAACACCGGGGTCACTACCGGAGGCCGTCGGCAACATAAAGGGTCTGCTAGGCTTCCTGGTGGAACTGGGTTGGCACGAATAACAGTAGTGCCAATAACCCATACGCAAAATAGGCGCTATTATGACGTCGAGTTGCGGAAACCTAGCCCGCGTACACCTATAACCTATAACCTATAACCCGCGGGATAAAATATAACCTATAACCATCTAGAAAGTCCAGTCTACACGTAGGAGAAAGAATTTTTGAAATCGGATTAGTGATTCCGGAGATTATCCATTACATACAAACTTACAAAGCTACAATCTTGCAGGCTTTTCCTCTTCATAGTATTAGTATAGATAAGCACAGCGCAGTGTAATCTCCGTCATAGTTGGAGCAACCCAAAGTGGGAAAGTAGAATAGAATAGAATAGAATAGAATAGAATAATAATTTACAGTACATCCACATTACAGAGAAGATCTGTAAGGAGTAAGATTGTCTCAACTAAATATATTATATAGAAATTGGTAGTTCAGTTGGTGCGCCTGTATGTTCCTTCGCCCTCTAGATATAATTTTCGTCCTCGTTGTCAACATTTACTAGCGGCGCCGACAGCGCGAACGTTGTCTCGCAGAAAGTCCCCACTTATTCGAGCTTTGCACTTCATAAACTCGATGCTTGAATCAGCACCAAACTGTGATAGATTTGCTAGCCGATGGATAGATGTGTGTGATGAATGTTTGACGTTCTGCGAGAAGATGGATGCACGACCGTCTTCTGTGTTATAATAATAATAATTTGTTTCTTTTGTGTATATATGTATATTTCTTTTGTTTCACAGTGCTCTGGTGTTACTGTCATGCTGTGAAATGTATGGGAAAATAAATAAATAAATAAATCGATTCAAAATAAGGGCGTACTCCACCCGATAAAATAAAAATAAATTAATAAATCAGCCTTTTGTCCCACTGCTGGGCACAGGCCTCCTCTTGTGGATGAGAGGGAACGGGCAGTAGTGCCCACGCTGGCCTAGTGCGGGTTGGGGACTTCACAGTTCACACACACCTACAGGTTTCCTAATGAAGTTTTTCCTTCACCGTAAAGCTAACGGTAAATATTCCGTACATAAGTTCCGAACCACTGATTGGTACGAGCCGGGGTTCGAACCCTCGACCGCCGCTTGACATGCCTGAACCACTAGGCTGCCGTAGCTTCCACTAGGCTACCGTATCACCGAATTCCTTCCGATATCACGATGAATTCCAGCCCTTTCATTCTCAACAGAGGCACCCTCATGCGTTGTAACGAGACAACAAACCCTCAAATACATAAAGGGTCGGCAGCCCAGTTATGATTCTTCGAAGTCTTAAGCGTCCATAGGCCACGGTATCTACCAGGCAGACCGTATGCTTGTTTGCTACCGTCGTGGTATTCGTTCAGTTTCTTCTCCTTCCCATTTCGCCGCGCTCGCAAATCGCAAAGATTGTTTTATTTATTATCAACCTTGTTGTATTAACTTTAACAAATGTCTTCAAGTAGTATTAGTAATTGATGTAAAAAAGTACT
The DNA here is from genome assembly GCA_947049275.1 of Epinotia bilunana. Classification (NCBI taxonomy): domain Eukaryota; kingdom Metazoa; phylum Arthropoda; class Insecta; order Lepidoptera; family Tortricidae; genus Epinotia; species Epinotia bilunana. The sequence goes on along the minus strand of OX346269.1, from coordinate 20,326,288 downwards.
CTGATGTAGTCTTTGGGTTGGCGATATATATAACGCCCGAAATCTGTCCCCGTACGTCCCTTCCCTACGAAACTGGTGCTAATTAATATCATTTCCGTTCGGATCCACGGCCCACGGCGTAGAAATATTATTACAATGGAGTTTAATGGCGGTACATGTTTGGTAACTGGCGATCTTTAATAGTACATTACTTACCAAGGGCTGTAAAAGAGGGTTGTAAATATGCGATAGAGGGCTTTCTTTTTTACTGCCCGTGGTGAGTACACAATTTTACGTCTTCATCTGACCACAATGCGAGTTTCACTCACATTATGGCCAGGTGTGACGTAAAACTTGTTACGGTTTCAGGTGGCTTATCTAAGTACTTGCAAAAGGCTAGGGCAAATCAGCAGAACAGTAAAATATTTACCTACCTTACGCGTCAATTGCCCCTATTGCACTGAAGGCCTCAAACTTGACACATTTACAATATAGGCAGGCATAAATATCAAAATTACAAGAATTCTACTGCGATGGATTTTGCTTTTTGAACGAGGATCAAAGCGAACGAAGTTCCCATTTCAGCTTGGGCCAAAATTACTTCCTGTGTCCGACCGTCCGGCTGTTCTTCTCTACAGGTCGCATTTCTCAATTGAATGATATTATAATTTTTTTGTCGATTCGGTTTTCGAAATTAAAAAGACAGGCTCGCGGAACCACTAGTAGGTATAATATATTATCCCCAAGATTGAGATGATAACTATGTGTACTTTACGTGCGTAAACACTTTACGAAAAAGACCTTATTAAGAAGCTAATGCGTTTAGAACTTTACTTAACCCAAAGTATAATTTCTAATGACATCATCCAGTCTATTCTTAACATCAAACAGACGCGCAGACAAGTGAACACAATAAATCGCCTCAATATAAAGACATCATAGATCAGCCTTAGAGGACATCTGTCGAAACAGCGTATGTTTAGACATTTTTCTCACAAAACACACTTTTTTAAGTTGAAAAAAGTTAATGATGACGCAATGTTGTTTCAAGCCAAACAAGATCATTTAGTTAATTCCCAGTGTGCCATTAATCTGAGTTTAAATACCTTATTGAGGTCAGCTTGACATCTTATTTTGATTCCAAACATATTCTTATCTCCTTTGTAGTCTCGAAAAATCGTTGTCACCTGTGACGTTCAAAAACATCTTAATCTATTCGAAAAACAACCTTCAAACAAACACTGTAAGGTTAGTAAGAGTTTGGAGATGTTACCGTAAATCACAACATACCTAACTTTATTTATTGACTGATCAAAGAAAATCTCACCCCAATTTTGTTTTGCGGTCTCTCAAGGCGATTGCCAATCAATTTTGTGATCTACTTGTTTTCAATAAGGGCTGTGTTGGTATTTAAATAGGTGCAAAATCAAGTTGTTTTTTCAGTCTTGACATGTGTGCATACTGGTTTGACAGTGGTGAGTCATAAGTAGGTCAAGCATTGTGTGCGGAAAGTGAGTCATTACATGGCGGTGCAGTAATGTGATTAAGTAAATCGATAGTTGCAGTTAGTCATGTTACGAGAATAATGAAGTGGCTAGTATGAACACTTTCTAATAGTTGCTTGCTACGAAAGGGAAATGTTTTTGTGATTAATATGACTATTGTAATTCCTCGACATTCGTGAGGAAATTGGTCTAATCCCGACAAGGTCTAGTTGGAAGGTCAGATGGCAGTAGTTTTCGTAAAACTAGTGCCTACGCCAAAATGAAATGAAATGAAATGAAAGTTTATTCACAAGAACACATGGTACAGTTAAAGGTGGATTAAGGTACAATTGGCTTCCCTCGATATGTTCTACCAATGCAGGCATGTGAAAATGTAATCTTACATACTACGTCATAAATAGGTAATAGTAATAGTTGATAATACAATTGATAATAAAATAAAATTGACTATTAATCTTGGGATTAGCAAAAGCGGAACCCAGGTTCGTTGAAACACTACATTTGGAGAACCTAACGGTGCTATTCCGTTCCTGTGAATGTAGGCGGCCACACGCCTTAGTCACAAAAACAGTGTAAACTTATACAATTGAACACATTCATGGTACAGGACAAATTATTTGAATAGTAATGTCTAGGTACGTCTCAATTAGACAGACAAACACCACACAATAAAATAAATGTCACAAGCAGATACATCATAATTCCACATTTATAATTTCCAATTCCACATCCTATTTTAGAATGCCATTAACTACATAATATGACATCCGGAGAATAGCATCATTAACTAAAATACCTTACAAATGGGAGAATTATACCCATTAAAAAAAAACATGCGCACCCAGTGGGAGTCTGTCACGCACTTTGGCAGGACCATAAACAATTTCAAACTCTCATTATGTCATTCTACACTATTAATTATTCTGCTCTGAGTTTTTCTAAACTAAAACCAATGCTTCGTCATACCCATACATCACTAGAACCAAGTTAACTTTACCGGCCATTCTATTTATTATCAACCTTTTGGTTACAAATTTAAGGGTGTAGTTAAGTGACTATATAAGATGGTAGAGAGACACAAATGTTTGACTTCAAATAGGATTAGTATGTGATGTAATATATAGTTTTAAGATGTATTGTTTGTACTAATTATAGTTTCGGATCTGCGTCATATGGGTGGAATTTGGATCTAAATTAGGTGGGTTAATACCAAAGTAGTTAATAATAAAGTAGTGATGAAGGATTATGATTATGTTCAAATGTAGTTTAGAATATCATTTATATTTCAAAATAACGACAATTTTAAAAACAAACATAGAAGGTTGAGAATGGTTTAGAATTAAAAACAAGCAAGTAAAATAAGTGAATTTACTGCCTATACAATTTCGTTCTCGTTTTAGATTATACTGGGTGTTCACTTCGACCTGGCAGTGGCACAAATATCTATGAGCTACGGTTTTTTTACTAGCATCAGGCAGACTGTATGATTCTTTCTCAAAATCGTGGTATTAAAAAGTTTCCATGTTTTTTTTAGTACGAGCTTTTATTTCCGACTATACTTTTCTGTATACCGTCATCAACTGCCCGTTGAGACGATTCTAACGAGCCCCAACTCAACGGGGTTACATCGGTTAAGTACTGAATTTCCATGGCCACCTTCTGGCCCCATCATCAGATCAGCTCAATGGTACCATAATATTGAATTGTTATCCAAACTATACGTTTACCAAAAATTTCAGCTCAATCGGTTGAAGATATCCGATTCAATAGTTAGGTGGATTTCACACTGCGCCGCATCTCCGGGCGGAGATGCGGAGCTCGTTGTATGCGAGTACCTCAGTTTGTATATAAATTCCGTGCGGTACGACACACTGCACCGTCCACTTGAAGTCCCGTATCAGCTGCCATCCCTTATTGTGTCCTTTTAGTTTAGAGAATGACTATGGGAATAAAAAGTATTTTATAATTTCCTCCATGCCAAATGGCAGCTGGATCCGTGTTTGCGTGATTTAGTAACCAACATTCAAATATCCAAACTTTCGCATTTGTAATATTATACTAGCTTCCACCCGCGACTTCGTCTGCGCGGACCCGGGATAAAAACTATTATTTATTTTAATCTAGGCTATAAATTATCTTCGTGCCTTTCAACTACATCGGTGATTGAGTAACAAACATCCAAAATTCTAAACATCTAAACGTTCGCATTTATAATATTAGAAGGAAGTAGAATTTATTTATTTATTTATTAGGTACACTTTACAGACATCATACATTATGAGATACAATGGTTCTTTATGAATAGCTTATAGACTTGCATGACATCCAAGGCAAGTGCACACAGCACGATCAGCAAGTTAGCGCATACGCAAGCAACAGCGGCGGATCTGCCTTGAATATTAATATCATACGTTTAACCAGTAAGTAATTATAAATCACAAAAAAAATTACAATTCCAGAATGTTAAAAACATCTAAAACGAACTTAAGCAAATCTAAAACAAGAGTTAAGGTTACAACTTAGTACTATCCAGGGTGAGTAGAGAAGAGGACGTCCGTTAAGGTTATTTTGAATTTAGTAATGCGTGGATCAAATATATCAACTAGGACATTATTATTATTAGCAGCCAAGTCGTTGTACTGACGACACATCCTAGTGACTGGATTATAGAAAGATGTGTTGTTTCTATATACTCTCAGGGAAAAAACTTTGCAGGTGCGACCGCTGAAACGGGGCGTGTTAAAGGTTAAGGCTGACAGCAGACTAGTTGAATCGATGTTAGAATGCAAAATTTTATGTAAGTATAAAAAGTCGTACATTTTGCGGCGGGCTTCCAGTGTAGGAATACCAAATTTTTCCAGCCTGCTAAAGTATGACTTATGTCCATCCGAGGTTATACCTGAGCACTAGAATTTTCAAGAAATATTTCTGTACTCGTTCTATACTGTTGGTGTGTACCGAGTAGTACGGAGACCAAATCGGCGAACCATACTCAAGGACACTTCTAACTAAACTAAAGAATAATGGTAAGTAGGATTCTGTAAAACACTATTAAGTTTCTCGTTTATTCAGTCACCTCGTATTTCATCGCAACTTTTCGCCGTCTCCAAACATTGAAAGTAATAACAAACTCTAACACGTCTTTATCCGTGTCATAGTTGACCGACGATTTATCATAGTTTAGGGCCGCACCAAGTTTTGAGGGCCCATAATGGACCATTAGCGCTAATGTCGCGCCGATGCGCAGATTAATGATCTGACGTGATTACCGAAAAGAGTTGTTTACGGTGTCGCCAAGTTTGGCTCAAACATGTATATACGTTTATGCTCTCATGGTACCTTGGAATGGGGTTACTTTGATTCGGGGGGCGACTTCGATCAAACAGGTCTTTCTCCGAAATTATTGATTTTACTTGTGAACTGTGGCAGTGAATATATTAATATTCTATCTTGCTGTTTACTCGATGAAATCTTCTTAATTTCTAATATTTCTGCTTTTATACTACATTCTAAATGATCAAAGTAACCCCATTCTTTCCTAAAATAACTCCATTCCACGGTATTGATTTTGAGGTACGGCCTACGCCACGAAGCTGCGGTAGCCTAGTGGTTCAGTCATGCCGCTGTCAAGGGTTCAAATCCCGGCTAGTGCCAATTAGTTTTTCGCAACATATGTACGAAATATTTACCGTTAGCTTCTCGGTAAAGGGAAACGTTGTGAGGACACCGGTCTGATCCCAATAAGGTCTAGTTTTCCCTCTGGGTTGGAAGGTCAGATCAGACGGCAGTCGCTTTAGTATAACTAGTGCCTATGCCAAATCTTGGGATTAGGTGTCAAAGCGGACCCCGGGTTTCTTTCGGGCACAACTGGGAATAGCGCTAGGAGATGAGCATTGATTTTGGGTCACAAGAAATTGCAATGTTTCAAAGACTAATAAGGTAAGGCAGAGTTCTCAGGGGGAGGCTTTAGTTATGTCGCGGCAGTTATAATGTATGGCGAAATTTTGCAACTATAGCCTTTTCAAAAACTTGCTAAGTGACTAATTAGACGCAAGAGCAATGAAGAAATTCGATACAAAGACTGTGGAAAGTGCCTGATGTGATTACCAGTAATTTTTATTAAGCAATATAACGGTTTCCGGATATTGGCGTTTCAAGACCTAATATAGCAACCAAGTTTTTTATACTACGACGGTGGCAAACGTATATGGCCTATCTGGTGATAAGCAGACATCGTGGGCTATAGACACTTGTGACACCAGAAGAATCACAAGCGCGCTTCCGACTCTTTTGATATGAGGATTCGTTGTTGACAGCTAGTCAAATGGAGGTACCTCACTCTCAACGTAGCGCACTGCTCCAAATCAAGTGTAAGTGAGATGACATTCTGCTGTACCTCTCTTAATATTTGTTAGCGGCATTTGTCTCTCTTCTCTGTCGTTTTCACTCTAGCAAGCATCATAACACGCCGCCTTAATTCTCTGACAATCGCCTTCCTTATGCTTGCGTGTAGTGATGCACCTACTGCAGCTTTTTTCTGGTTTGTCTATTTAATTGGTAACCTACCTCGCGGTCTGGTGCCCTCGACCTTTCCCCGAACCACAAGTCCCACGAAAGCTACGTCTTCTCGACGACATAAGTGTCCGAAAAGAGTAAGGATGCGAAACTGCACTATGGATGATAGACGCTGCTTGATGCCGATTTCCTGGAGTACGAAATTCAGTCCAAGATACTCGTAGCATCTACCTCCAGACGTATCTTCACTTCGTCGACGCACACGCCACTATTCGTGTTTAAGGCTCCCAGATGAAATGTTGGATTGGACCACATCACAATTCGCAAGTAGCCTGTTTCTGGTGAATTGTTATGCATGTGATTGACAACCATCACTTTCGCCTTATACTAACGTCGAGGTATTGACTCTACGTTCCATTAAAATTTGTGATTATTATGCCAACGAGTAGAATGCCAATAATGCTCTAAACTTTAAATATGTTGCAGACGTTGCAATTGCATCATTTAGACTCTAAATCTATGCAACTGCAACATATTCACGTACAGAATGAGATGCATTGTGCAAGTTTTACTTGTGATGCAATCATGTCTCGTCGAAACTTGGAGAACGTACGTGGCATAATTTGGGGATAAACGCACTAGGAAACTAAATGATGACCTATTTCGGGTGTCCTTGGCCTTAATTAATAAGTATTATATATAGATTAATAAATATTAAGGGACGATCTTACACAATCGAACTAGCCACAGTAAGCTCAATAAAGCTTGTGCTATGGGAACTGGAAGACGATAATTTATATTTAATAGATGTCCACTTGCAGTTGAAGTTAAAGACATAATCCCATTTTCTCGTTTATTTAAATATTATAAATTTACAGACGTCCACCATCTTCGACGCTAGATCTGTCAGAGGGAGAGCGAAACCGCCTTACCGACGAGCCATTCGCACTCACTCGGTAAAGCGTTTTTGACTCGCCATCTAGCGGAAACGGTGGGAACCAATAGCTATCAACTATACTTCAATTAGCTTTGGTTCCTCTATTTCCCGCCAAATGGCCTGTCGCGATGCGACAATAGATATAAATACTGAGATACCTAGAAAACATCCAAGACTCAGAAACAAATATTCATGGTAATCACATAAATATTTGCCCTTACCGGGATGCGAACCCAGGACCTTCAGCTCCGTTGGCAGCGTCACTACCCACTAAGCTAACCGGTCGTTATAAGTAGTAGTATCATTTGCCCAGATATGTACTTAAGTATAAAAAAGAAACCAATCTGGATAAAGTGAATGCAGCACTAGACTCAGTTGCAGGGTGGTTCACCGCTAACAATTTACTTTTAAATAGTAAGAAAACAAAATGTATTAAATTCAGTCTCTCAAGTCAATACGAGTAAGAACGAACAGGTTAAACTTAATGATGAGTTCGTTGAATTTGCTCATAGCACAGTTTTTCTCGGTATTACACTGGATCATGAACTGTAATGGGGATCACATATTTCTTCGTTAGGTAATAGGCTTAGTTCGGCAGCGTATGCAGTCAAAAGAATAAGGCAGCTCACCGATATTGAGACAGCTAGGCTTGTTTATTTTTCTTACTTTCGCAGCTTAATGACCTATGGTATTTTGCTTTGGGGTAAAGCCGCTGATATACAGATCATATTTGTATTACAAAAAAGAGCGATTCGCGCTATTTATCAGTTTGGATCTCGCATTTCATTAAGAGAAAAATTCAAGCAAATATATTTTTGAAATTGTTATGTATGTAAAACGAAATCTACATTTATTTAAATTAAATAGAGTCACTATTTAGTTTAAATAAATAGTGACTCTATTCACTCTCTTAATACTAGAAGGATAAACTTGCCGTGCCTCGTTACCGTCTGCAAAAAGAGTTTGTCTTTTATGGGCAATAAAATTGTGTGCGTCTTTATAACAAAATTCCCAAAAATGTACAAGGTTTGTCATTCAATAAGTTTAAGACGTTTATAGAAAGCCATTTATTTCGCAAGGCCTACTACACAACAAACGATTTTATAAATGACAAAGACGCTTTTAAATGATTTTAAATGATACATATATATTTTTCTCTCTCTTTTTAATGAACTGACATACTCTGGTTTTGAATTTGTTTTATATGTATAATCCTGACATATATTCTTCTCCTAGCTCTAATAATATTTATCTTTTGACATTGTGAAAACAGCATTTATATTTGTAAGTTAACATGTCGCTCCTTGAAAAACATAGTGTCACTACGCAAAAGATGACGTTTTCGAGTTAGCAACGCCATTTAGCTCGTCTAATCGTAACGCACGCAATACGAAGACACCTATCGCTCTAGTTCTTTTAGAAGCGACAGAGGGCGCTAATGTCGTTATGGCAAATAGTGGGAATAGGTGCGTGCCTTAATGGAACAATGTCATGTTCGTATTAGATCCCGGGATGTAGACCGAAATACAGCCGATTCTTTGAAGAAGGTTGTCATTTTTTGCTTAGTGACGGAGTTCCGTGAGGTTAAATGGTAAGTACGACAATTTTCTTACGGAATATTGTATCTATCCGTACAATGTCACTTTGTACTTATAATTTGGTATCAATATCGGGACTCAATTTTAAGCAGTAATGTACTTTTCGCTTTAATGACACTTCTACTTTAGCACTTTTAAACTTTTTGGAATGAGTAAAATGACGGTATATCTGTAATGACGATATTGCTTAAAACTATAAGGCTTAATGCAGGTTAATAATAAAGCTATACCGTATTTTTTCTTTAAATGACATTGTGGTTTTAATAAGCCGAAAGGAGTTTACTCAGCTCAAACGTCATATAATCTGTTTAGTGTCAATTCTGCTAGTTTAATTTACTATAACTACACTGTTGACTATAATGAAGTGAATACTGCTATTTTGAGCTTAATGCCATTACTACTAAAAAAGGCCGCTTAAAACTGTTTGATTAAGTAATTGCACTTATTGTTTAATGTCACTGTGTGTGATGAATACAATTACAAAACAGTTGAAGATTGATTGCCTACTTAGACTAATAATAATTTTTCCGTCGTAATTTTTATAAAAACTTACATAATTATTTGTTGAAAGTGTTCTTCGAAAAGAAACGTACTTGAAAATAGCTAGTAAAATTTGAAAATGTTTACTAATATCTTTTGTTTAAATTTTATTTCTGATAGGTATTTATGGTGGGGAAACGCACACGCAAGCAGCGTTCCCGCGCTGGATTGCGATTGTAATGCTCTACGCGAGAAAGCTGCCCAAGCGAGGGTCACCCGTTGCCTCCCTCACCCGTTTGCCAAGCTCCTGTGGAGCATCTGAGTGCCCCTGCCCCACGAACCAAGTGTCTCGACGCCGAAAGCGATGAATTCGTATTGGGTGCCGAGACAGCTGTACTTGGCTACCTTTTGACGCTCCCGAGTGTCCGCCGCGGCGCCAGCACGCGTGCTGGTCGATGGGAGGTAGGACGCAGCTAGTGTGTCGGCGCAAGTGTCGTCCCACACTTACGCACAATCTTCCAGGGAATCAACGACATCCCGTCAGGGTGCTTGCCATCGTTCCGCACTATTTGGGGCTCCAGAGGAGCGGGAACGCCGGCACTGACGAGCGCCCTTCTCAGGATGTCGTTAAGGGCGGCATGACGAGAGAGGCGGCCGGCGCCCGAAGAGCAGGCGAGCCCGTGGTGGCCGAGGCTATCTACTTAAGATCCACAAGAAGCACAGCTGTGGTCGGCACAGAGAGCAACTCCAAGCCGGAGACCGATGGCTATGCGAAGCGTCTCTGGGTCGATAAAGGTGCCGGTGTTAGGCGAAGATGGGCGTGTAGACAGTGACCTGACTCTGGCCTTGATGATGCGAGAAGCGTCGCTCGGTCCCTGCCTGTCGCGTTGTCTAGAAGTGAGTTTAGGGTGGAAACTGGTGCTATGGTAGCCCAGGCCCTCTATATCTTAGGTCGGGACGGAAATTTTTGATTCGGTCCAGCTACCGAGGCATTCGAGGCCTCAACAAGGCACGCAATCTCGCAGTTTGTAGCCGGAGAGGCTTGAAGAATGTGAGATCGGAGGTGCTATGAATTGAGGCCAAGAATGCCGGCAGAGCAACACTTGAAATTTTACGGGTACCCAAGCCACCATACTTGGCGGCTTGGGTCCACGCCTGCTCGCTAAATCGGATATTCAAAATAGATTCAATTTGGGATTTTAAAAGTAGGTCGATAGGTGGAAGTAGATGGGGTATTTCCAAATGGGACAACAACGGACCAGGTAATTGAATTTTGGAACGAGTAAACAAAATTTTAAAATAGACAGAGCAGAATGACTACTAATTTTGAGAAGGCGGTTTGAATGGGCACTAAATTTCGAAATAGATTTACTCAAAAGAGGAGGGCTGGCTTCGTTGAAGATGGATGCTCCGAGAAGATGCAAACAGTCTTTGGATATAGTTATGTGATAAGATAACTCATGTGAATTACTAAAAAAGTTATTGTAATTGGTAATTATCTTGACATTTTGAAGACTGAAAGTCGTTTAAATTGATTTACTTTTGTAATTTTTTTATTGTTAAGAAGTAGGGCCAAAAAGCCAAGAGGATTCTAAGTCTTGTTTTAAGAGATGTTTTTGAGAGAATATAAGACTAATTTGTTCGGTTTTGAGACTAGAAGTCATTAACTTTATTGATTAACATTGATATAAAAATGTTCTATTAGCGATTCTTCAATCAAATAAACGGTAAGTTCTTTGTAATAACCAGATATAGTGTATTTTTTCCAAAAATTCAATCAAAGTTAAGGAATATGTGACATTAAGCAAAAAAAAATGGAATAACGACATTACAATTTTCTTTAAATTCGATTATCATAACAGTAAAATAAAAATACCACAAATTACTGTTATATGTAACAAGCTTAGTCACAAACCTAACAAAAACTAACAAAACAATGTTATTTTTATTACGAACACGGCAGTTTTAGATGGTTCAAGATTTTTAAAACTTTGAGACCCTGTACTCAAAAAACACGTTTTTCTCGTAATGACACTATGTTTTTCAAGGAGCGTAATTTGTGCTTAATAAAAATGTAAATTTTAAATGAGCTTTGACCTTCAATAAGTGTTCTGTATGAATCTATATTGAATAAAAATAATTAGATTTTTGATTTTTAGGGTTCCGTAGTCAACAAGGCACCCTTATAGTTTCGCCATGTCCGTCCGTATGTCTGTCTGTCTGTCCGTCTTCGGCTTACCTCAGTAACCCTTACAACTAGAAAACTGCAATTCGGCGTGGGTATATAAACCAATCACGCCGACAAAACAGTAGAATAAAATCCTATTTTTTTTTTATGGTACCTCCCCTACATTTAAATTGGTGATGTATTTTTGGTTGCCTCTCGTAGACCGAAACTACGCGTCATTGCTTTAACTATAAGGAGGTTACGCAAGGTTGCGCAGCGTCATGACATCAGCTCACAAATATCTGGAGCTGCTCAAATGGGGATGTTGCTGCACAGAAGACTGCAGCCATAATAACTAATAAAACCAATCTACACTCGCGGGCAACGAATACGGGTCGGTAAAATACCGTCATATTTCCTAAAATAGTGCATAAGAGGTTGTACAGTTAATCCTGTCATGATCTTTATTTAATTTTACATATAAACTGCTAATAACAGTAAAAAATATAACGTTACCAGGTTTAAATCGGACTCGTAACAACCCATGAAAAAAAACAACGTTAACGGAGCGAGATATCGCAAAAATCGTGATTTATATATAATTTTTATGATAGGATCCAGGAAATTGTTAATACAGTTGGGTATTGTAAAAAATAGCATATTATGTAAATAAAACAAGTATTAAATATTTTAAAAACCTATTGCAGTTATTTAATTTAGGGTGACCCGTATTCTTTGCCCGCGAGTGTAATTCGTGTAGGCGTTATAAAAATGAGTGGGATAGGTATTCCTACCTCCTATTCCGAAACGCATTGTATACTTGCAAAGCATGACGATTTCAACGTAAACGCTGAAACAGTAAATTAAACTGCGTCATAATCATAAAAGTGCTTCACGCGCCATGAGATTTGAAACTTGGCGCAATGAGAGGATAGAAAGGCGCATTCACATGGTGGTAATCAGGATTTTACCGAAGCGGATCATTATATCAAACTGTCTAGTTATTTTATTACATAATAGCTTCCGCCCACGACTTTGTCTGCGTAGTCCTGGAACAAAAGCTGTCCTATATTTTAATGCAGGCTATAAACTATCTTCGTGCAAAATTTCATCCAAATAGCTTAACCCGTTTAAGCGAAATTGAGTAACAAACACCCAAACATCAAAACTTTCGCATTTATAATATTAGTGAGATAGTTTAAAAGTGTAAGCGAATTTAAAGTTGAGAACAGGTTTATTTTTATAAAGCCACAAAAATAACATTTTTTTTTTCATTTTATGTTTGTATCTCATGTAAATATTATGTAATGTGGCATTTGTAATACCTGACTAATACATTCTTAATGAGTATATAACAAATTTATTTAATACCCATATCAAACAAATATTTCAGTCTCATAACAGAGCATAAGTGGTCGTGTCCAACCAAACTGCATCAAGCTACACTAACAAGAGCCAAGCAGTTTTTAAAGTGATGATGATGTATTTAAGAACCCTTGTCTATGAAAATCGGATATTTCGCCCAAACTCAACTAGACATACGCCTTAAGCTTGCGTGTGGTCGACCCTTTACTGCGCCCGCGCAGTAAAATAGGTTACACAAACGGTGACGAAACTAGAAGAAGGGTCCGTTGTCTCGCTGCACGTGTGCCCGAGCGCGTCCATTGCGGGATCAGATGCTGGTTTTAAATCGCAAGATCACGTTTTAAACATCACCACGATCGACGAAGGTAAATTAAAAATGTAGGTACATTTTATTCCTCGGTATATTAGACGAGAAGTGTGCTATACACACCCGAATCACTGAATCAATCTGTCTGGAAGGTTATTACATAGAAGAAGATTGACGACGCCAAGCAGTCGCCCAAGGTGTATGCAATGCATGTTACTGAAATATACAAGTTTAGTCTATAGTTTTCGGCATTCGCCACCGATATCTTCTCCATCACGGTATGCACAGGTATTTTTAGCGTTCCGTACCTCAAAGGAAAAAACGGAACCCCTATAGGATCACTTTGTTGTCCGTCTATCTGATGTCTGCTAAGACCCTTTATCTCGGGAACGCGTGGAGGTATTGAGTTGAAATTAATACCATATACTCAAGTTTACAGTCCCTTTGAAGCTGTGAAAAAAACAAAACTCCAAGTTAACGTAAAAAAAAGATACGGCCGCTTATGCCGCAAAAAACGTATATTTCAACACTCAAGGGAATCAAATTTATAGGGTACTTCTCGTTGACCTAGGTCTATGCCATTTAATATGAAAAAATAAAGAAAAATCAAGGAAAAATCTGAAAACTATAAATTTGTCTTTAAGTACGGAACCCTCGGTGGGCGAGTCCGACTCGCCCTTATCCGGGTTTTTTACTACGACGGTTGCATACAAGTTTACGATCTGCCTGATGGTAAGCCCACACCATAGCCTATGGATGGACGCGTCCGATTCTAATAGAATACAAGTGGCTGGCCGGCTGCTAGATGGGTCTCACTCTCGACACAGCACATCCTCGGGAGCTCTGGCGATCTGGCTCACCACCAGGGACACCACATACCCAGCAAGTAGCGTTATTGTGGCTGCTGTCTTCTGTAAGCTGGAAGTACTTCCCCAGATGGCTTTTATAGTTCTAGTGATGTTTAAGTAGATTAGGTCCAAGCTTATGTTTTTTTAGGTCACCGTAACCATATATAAGTGGCAATCAGCAGGGAGCAATAATGAGTGCCCGCTGGAGTACTTCTAAGCTAATGTTTTTTAGGTCACCGTAACCACCAAGAACATACCACATAACACCAGAGCAAGTAGCGTTATTTATGGCTGTGACCTGTAAGGTGGAGGTACATCTCGGAGGGCTTTTATAGTCCTAGTGATGTTTAAGTAGATTAGTTCTAAGTTAATGTTTTTTTAGGTCACCGTAACCATAAATAAGTGGCAATCAGGGAGCAATGAAGAGTGCCCGCTGGAGTAAGTGGGTAATTGGTATTGGGAGCGTCTAATTGCACCAGATGCGGACCAATCCTGCGTCGATACGCCACCGCGCTTGCGCAACTAGGGCTCGGGAGTGGTGTAGAGGTGATATTACCAACCGTTCATTAAAATTGGGATGGACAGATCGACAGAATAGGACTTTAAGATATGGATAAATTATCGAATTTAAACTTTCGGGAGACGTATTTAAAGTTATACTAATAATTACACGGTTAAACTCACGTATCAAATATCACTACGGGCGGCATGTTTCGAACTCTTCGGGAGTTCTTCTTCAGGATGAGTGTTTTACTCACGTGTCAAATATCACTACGGGCGGCATATTTCGAACTCTCCGGGAGATCTTCTTCAGGATGAGTGTTTTCGCGGCAGAGTCACTTGAAGCACATCGCCCACGTGACATTTAATACGCAAGTTTAAACGCGAAATTATTAACACAAATGTAACAGTATACGTATTAATGTAAAAATACTCTACAAACTTATAATGACGTCGGACCAAATTTAGCAGTTAAGGCTCCACATTCGAAATTTTCGTGAAAATGAGTTGTTTTGTAACCGTTTTATACATTATATATAACGTAACATTTTTGCGTCATAACGTCATAGTTTTCGTAGAAATCCATTTTATCAATAAAAATTACAGAAAAAGACATCTAAAGTCACCCCTATTTTTTCACTTGTAACCATTTTACTGCTCCATTTTTTATCAGAATAATATGAAATTTTATAACTTTCTTCATACATTAATGAACAAGGGCATCATTTTCTTACTTTCTTAATTTTCTTAAAAAAATATCTCGTTTTCTGAAATATTCCGCCAAAGTTCCAACGCCTCCCCGTTTTCGTCCATACGGTCAGTGCGGGACGAGACACGTTGCATGACGGACCTGTGTCAATTTGCGCTGCGCCGAAATTTTAAAATATTTGTGAAAATTGTGGACTATATTTGTTGCATAGAGTGGACAATCCGTTTTGTGATTCGTATAGTAGGTAACTAATAAATATTTGCGTATAGGTTAGTTTTTAGTGACAGATAATTTTGTTGCATAGAGTGGACAATCTATTTCGTGGTTTGTAAAGTAGTAGGTACTATAGACAAGACAGCTGACTGACCATCCGTGCACTTTATGTGCATTGTAATAAGGTTCTTGTATAAATACAGGATGGTCAGTTAACTGTGTTGGCATTTGTACCTAATTAACATTTACGTAGGTATAGTTTAGATTTTGTTTTTAGTTCAAGATCATACATACATACATACACGCCTTTATCCCTAAAAGAGGTAGGCAGAGCACATGAAACCTGTGTCCAGTGCCACTGTTAGCATAAATGTGGGTATAAAAGATCGGCGAAATGTGATATAGCAGTGACAGGTAGATTGTTAGTAACATACAAACTTACGATACTAGAGTTAGTAGGTCTTAGCTTAGGTCTCACAAATTTTTCAATAATTATTTTGGGTCTTTGGGGTTAAATAAGCGCAGGAGGAAAATACGTAAAAGAAATAGAAATTTTACAAGAGAAGAGGAAAAAGAATACACAAGTAAATACCTATTCTATCAAAGTATCAAATATCTAAACAGTATAAAAATTGGGAAATCGCTAAAACCAGACATTTTATTAGTAAATATATTTACAATATCTATTGCTCACGAGCACGAACAATTATAGAAACAATATTGTTTTATCTGCTCGTATTAATGACTGTCAATTGTTAATAGAATAAGTTCTAATAAAAATAGTGGGCTTGGCAAATATTGTAAGTACCTACCTATGGGTTGCATGCCAACTCCAAGTTCGATACAGAGTTATTATTTGATATGAAACAAAGTATGGTTAACGTACAACTAATCTATAAGTATATATTTACCCGAGGCCGATTTCTGTACAGTCAGCATAATATAGTTAGTAGCAGTCAAGTTAGCCAAATATATCGGAACGTACATTCATCGAAATAGTCTTTGTTACTATAAGTAGGAGTAAGGAATGTGTTACGATATATTTGGCTACTTTGGATGCTACTAACTATCTGATGCTGACTGTACACGCCATCATCATCAAACCAAGGAAGTAGAACGTAATAAATATACCGAAAATTAGATTAAAACTTAACAACCTTACACTTACACAAAAGGTAACGGACAGACAGACACACTTTCGCATTTATAATATTAGTATGGAGTATGGATATGGAAGTATGGATAGTATGGATTATATGTCTTTCCCGCTCACGGGACAATGATGTCCCGGACCTTTAGGAGCGTGCGTGGAGCTCTGAGCCAACACGTAGAGGCCCTTTTGACAATTTAATGAAATGCAAGGAGTACACCAAGCGGATGCTGTCTCTGCCCGTGTCATAGGACGCACACAGAAACAGCACCCGCTGGGGTGTAAGAGTCTATTGCTAGTTGACGGAATCTAAATAAAACGGGTTATTGGGTGAAAATGATGGACTAGTAGCTGGGCTATTGGATGAAACATCGGACGCCTGCCCAATAAAACTGTTTCACATTTTATCTCTGGCAGACGGTAACTCGCTAACTGCTAGATGGGCCCCTATTAATAGCGACATTAAAAAATGGCCTAAGGGCAACAGTAGGTATGGATTATTATCTACCTTTATATTTTTTTCGCACTATCCGTCTCTCTCTTATTAGAATATTTAGTAACAGAGTAATAGTGCGAGAAAAATCGAAAGTATGTCGCGGCCGTCTAGTGCTAGGCGTGCTGAGGGCCTACCGCGAAACGAAACTGAACTTCGTTCGTGTATCTCCCTCTCTGTCGCGCTTGCTAGTTCGAGCGACAATGAGAGTTATTCGAACGAATTTCCTTTTCACTAGCACGGCTAGCACGAGACGGCCGCGACATACTCTCGATATTTCTCACACTATACCTCTCTTTCCTAATGTTCTAATAAGAGAGAGACCGATAGTGCGAGAAAAATCGAGTGTATGTCGCGGCCGTCTCGTGCTAGCCGTGCTGACGGAACTACACTAATCGTAAGTAAATAGTATTATAATAGTAGGGACATAATTTTTGAACTTAATCAATTATGTAATTTATGTATGACAAATATCACGTTTCAATTAAGCATGACGAATGTCACCCACCCACGTCCGCCCTTGCATTGGTAACGATGCGCGATGACGCGTCTGTAACGTAATCTATGTAACGCTTAATAAACGACGGCGGGTTGTGCAATTTGCGCGGGGAGAGGGTCGAGGCTCCGCCCATACGCTCAAGGACTTTAGCGGGTATACAAGCCTTAAAGCGACGGCGGTCAACTGCTCTAAAAATAGCGCGCCAATGAAAAGCAGACGCGATAAAAAAAAATGTAGAAAGATTTACTTGCAAAATCATATTGGAACTGGTTTTTTTTGTTATGTTTAGGATTTCCAATTAAAGATCAGCCAAAACTTCACATATAATCAGTGCAATTTCTTGTTCGTTTGAATAATAATAATATTATTCCAATTAAAGATCAGCCAAAACTTCACGTGTAATCAGTGCAATTTCTCGTTCGTTTGAATATTTACTTGAATAAATTGTGTCCATACATAGCGTTCAAAAGTATTCCTATTCAACATCCCGTCACTCGCACTATCCGAAACTGGCATCCTTCCAAGAAGCCATATTTTGGGTCCGAAAAACAAACGGCACAGCACTACTGGCCGTGACGCGCCGCGCCGTCACACAACTTTTTTTTCCTGGCAGCAATTTAAATGAAAAACAATTTCAATATTCACACGTAGACATTGAAATAATTTACAATATTGACGTACTTTGAGGATGTTGATTCGAAACGGTGCAAGATATTCTTAAGGTAATGTAATGACTTTTCAAACCAAATTCACAAGTACTACCTGTAGTATTGGTTGATTAAAACAATCAATGGAGATCTTCGGAGGGTTTATTTTAAAGAGATCTTAATATTATGAATAATATTACAGAGAGAATATTGAGGCCGTGTGTGTGCTTGACGTACGTCATTGCAAGAGAGCGGGCCGGTGTTGCCCACAGAGTACATCAAATATATGGTGCGTTAGACATTAATTAAGGTGCATTTAAACTCTATTACACTACCTATCCTAACAGAAACATTTGATAACGACGTATGTGTCGTTATTATGTCTGTCGTTATTATTTTTACTAAACGGGACTTAATCGCGTATAACTTAATTTTTTACTTCACTGAGGCCCCGTTTATTAAAAATAATGTATGAGAACCGTGAAGGTTTAAATCAATAATAATAATACCTAGCCTAACACAAAATATGAATAAAGGGTATAATAATAAATCAGCCTGATGCCTCCTCTCATGGAAGAGGGAACGGGCAGTATTACATAAATAGAAAATGATTTATTTGATGCACTCAATACAAAATGGAAAAATGAATTGAACCATGAGAGAGTATAGTGCTACAACATGGCGGCAGCAGCGCTGGTTTCAGTCTGCTTGCTCCTTTTCGGTGACATTCAACCACTCGACAGAAAATCCGACAAAAAAATAACGCAAGCAAAAACATGATAAAAAGTCGAAATAGGTAAAACTATTCGAGAACTACATTGCACAAGTATAATTCTGTAGGAACTCTAAACTAGTCAAAATAACATAATAATATTTCACTACACGAATTTTAATACGAGTACACGAAAAAAAAACTAGCGGTGTCATCAACTCCATAAATATACCCACAGCGCAGCTAAAGTTAATGCGTGACATTTAACGAATGGAGTGTCTTAGTAAAATTTTAAAGGCCGTTTTAACAAGCGCCCGTCAATATACCGCGCGATAAAATATGTCGGCTATACGCACCTCTAATAATGGAGTATTTGTAGGAAGGGTAATTTCATAGTGTCGATTGACTAAGTAGACAGTTTTGTGTTTATTATTGTAGTGTTAGCTTGTTAGGACACAATTGGATTCTTCGACTGGATATTGAGTTCGAAAAAGTCACGATTCCATTAGTCTTCATTGACAGATTGTGACCAGTTTGTAAGTAGATTATTCGATCAATTCTTTTAATAACTACAGCACGACTATCACACGACGACCCGCGAACTGTTTCGCGGCGGCATGGGCATAAACTATCCGTGTCTTTCTAAGTGTTCTAAATAGAAAAAAACTGATAGTCTATCGCGCCGTTGCGAAGGTGTAGTTTCAAATTACATATTTGAAACTACCCCGTCAAAACTAAATAAATGATTTTTATTTTTATTTAAAACAGACATAGTACCTCTTCTCGTAGCTAAGAACTATCTCCACTAGCAACGCCTTGGATTAAAATATAGTCCTATTATTTATTAGTATAAAATTAGGTACTTTCCTGGGTAAAAAATATATAACCTCAAAAACGTTCGGCAAAGTTGAATTTATTGGTAAAAAATCAGGACGTGAAGTGTATAGTTTATGGTTAGTCAACAATTTAAAAATCGATTCGATTTTACTCGACAACAATGTTGCATACAAGTTCCATTATTTGTCGAGCTACAAAGTTTTTAAAAAGGCCATATAAAAAAGACATAGGTCCTAAACAGCCAAAACGGAAGATCAGTAGCTTTCACTTATCGCGGCTTTTAAAAAATATTGGACACTTATTTTTTATTTTGTCAATCAAACAAAGAATGATGAAGACATAGCCCGTTAAAGTTCCAAGTGACGTCACGCGGACTCAAACTAATCTAACTAATGGACTAAATACATTTTGCTAGGAAAGCAGCCAATTAAAAGTATACTTTTAAAGTATTCTTCTGTGTCCGTAATTGGGGAGGAAGTTTTTCTAGTTAATATTTGCGATTCGTTAAAAGCCTACTTCACGTTATATAAAAACAAATGAATTGGGCGAGCGAGACGCGCAAAAATCATGTCCAGCCATTTTGCCCCAAAACCAATACGTGGTCGACTGTGTAGTCGGCGTCACAAGTGGCTGAGGGAATAAATACGTTAGTGATTTTACGTACATATATGTTTAACACACTTAAGTAAAGATTTTCTGGAAGAGATTGCTTATTAGCGAATGAAACGACTGTATTCAACACACGTTTATGATTAATTTAATTTTGTTTTCTGATGTGTATTATTATGAAGTTATTTATTTTATGCGTTTCAAATCAAATACATCGAGTTTTTTTTACACATTCTTTCAGAAAGAACCTCATGTGATCTTTGAATGAATGCATTTGCTAGGTTCAAGTTTGTATTGTATTGTTTTGTTCCCCAAATATGTTCTAAGCCAAATTATAACTTGTAAGAAACAATTTAAGTAAAGTAAAAGTATAAGATTTGATTTATGAATTTATATTTATATACCTATACCGTGTTTTTCTGTTTTGTAAAGGAAAACACCTACGAGCCGTGCGCCACCTAGCAGGCTCCTGGCTGTGAAAGTGCTACATACAGTGAAATTGAGCGGTAACACTTGTATGCCCGTCAGTACTGCACCGAATTGGTCCCCCGCGAAATAAATCATGTCATTGGTTCCAGCCTCATTCGTCACGTGGGGGTGCATTTAGAGGCCCCCCAGGCGAGGACGTGTTATATGGTCTAGACTGGCTCGGGCTGAGGAAGGACAGACTTGGTAATGAAGTAAGGTAAAATAGTTGTTATAACAGTAAAGAACAAATTTGGTGCCTGGCACAACACCATAGATTACTGTTGACGACAGAAAGGTAATGTATTTTTTAAAATAATTTACACACTAATTTAATAATTATGTTTTAATTTTTTATAATTGTAATGTAATCGCGCAAAAACGATAGTTTTTCTATAAGTACTGTGTAAGAAATCACTTGTAGTTTTTTGGAAAAGATTAATTGATTTGTTTATTTTTATAGGTTTTCCTCTTACGTCAGCGGTTAGGCTTATTTAAATTATTATTTTACATGGGTTTCCACGATATGAATTAATTTAATGTACGTATAAAGCGCGAGAGTTTAGTTTTATATAGGCTGTACCTTATTGTTAAATAAGTTAAGGTCACAATATAAATATCTAAATAATGACCACGAATAATTTGATGATGATATATTGTGAAATAAAAAAAACTAAATCTACAAGAATTCTTGTGTTTTGACATTAAAAGAATGATAACTATCGTTTCAGGAGCAAAGATCACTTTACATTTGTCTACTACCTAGCTTCCCATGAGAAAAAATCCCAGCTTCCCGATTTCCTGACAAAAGATTTCAGCGATCAGAAGTAACTTTCCACTTGGCACTTTGCTGCCGGCGCCCGCGGCGCTGCGGTGTGGTGTGCTCCTTTTGCAACGCTTCCTTCGCTGCCATTTTACAGGATTTCTTTAACTTGCAATTTTCGTGTAATACTTTAGTTGAGCTGGGAAGTTTTAAAAGAGGGCGCAAAATAGTATTTTAAGGTTAACTTGACGACTAAACGTAGGATTTTAGAAGGTCTTACTTATAATTTGGCGCGGCGTGGGTAGGCCATTCACAAGGTGGACTGATGACCTGGTAAAGGCCGCGGGAGTCCGCTGGATGCGGGTGGCGCTGGACCGGTCACTTTGGCACTCTTTGGGCGAGGCCTATGTCCAGCAGTGGACGTCTTTCGGCTGATATGATGATGATGATGAGATGACTTATAAATTGATATTATTGTATAGCTTAGGTAGCCTAGTAGTTCAGGCATAGGTATGGCTGTCAAGCGGCGGTCGTGGGTTCGAATCCCGGCTCTTACCAATGTGTTTTTCGGAACTTATGTACGGAATGTCATTTGATATTTACTGTTAGCTTTTCGGTGAAGGAAAAACATCGTGAGGAAAACCTTCATACATCTGCGAAGAATTCAAAAGGTGTATGTGAAGTCCCCAACCCGCATTGGGCTAGCGTGGGGACTACTGCCCGTTCCCTCTCATCCGTGAGAGGAGGCCTGTGCCCAGCAGTGGGACGTATATAGGCTAATATAATTATAATATAATAATTGCATTGTATAATACTAGCTGGTTGGCGTTGTCCGTATATTGTAAAGACTCCAGGTAAAAATCAGACTGTCCAATTACAGCCATGCAAAATGTTCTAAAGAAGCTTTTACACCGATGAGACGAGGGTTGATTATAAACAGCAAAAAAATGCATAAATATGCAAAAATCATCCTCCTTCAGTCAAGGCTTTGTTTTTGCCGACTGTACGTTTTATTGCACAGTAATCAACTACTCGTTTAGGGGGTTCTAAATACGACAGGTTTATCATGTGTAGTTGAGGATCAACAAATTGGCTCGGTGAAGCTTCGTATTGCATTGTCAGTTTGTCACATTGTCTTACATCTTTGTGTGCTCCTGCTGTCGCTATTTGTCGTACATGTGCATGTAACTCCTGTTAATCCTTAACTTCCTCCACGGGACAGGCTTTGCCTAGTGTGGAGGTCAGTAAATACTTGTACCATATTTAAACTAAGTGGAAATAAACGATTTATTTATTTTATTATTTTTATTTACATAAGTATGCCAAATTTCAGCTCATTCGTACCGGTAAGTGGCTGCAAAACGGTTTGCATTGACGACTAAACTGACATAAATAAAGACTACACGAGGAGATGCATAATTATTAAGGTGTTACAGTTTAAAAAGTCGGTCAACGCTCTGTAAAGGCACACGATTATTATTTATTTATTTACAACAACATTGGAACAGTGCAAGTAAAAATAAAATTGTCAAAGGATCCGAACGTTTTAGAAGTCTAGCGACACCTTATATTATTTTACCAATCGCAATGATGGGGTCAAATCAACTAGCCCCAAGAGGCGCAATCGATTCTGGATTGATCAAATTATATGCAGCGAACCTTTTTGTTTGATAACTCGGTAATAGATTGAGTTAAAAAGTTGGAGAGCGCCCCAGGCGCCGCTGCCAAGCTCAAAGATCCACCCATCTGTCCCTTTCACTCCCATGGAGATCAGGCACGAGTGAAAGAGACGTGGGGAGATTTCAATTAGGAGAGGTTAGGGGGCCTGCCGGTGCAAATTAGAAGGAAGATGTTTTGATGGCTCTGGAAAATTGCGGTTTTGACTTTCTTTTAATTTAATTAATAGGGGAAAGGATTGGTAAGGACAGCAGGAAGTTCGGTTTTTCTTTAATAAATGTAAAGGTCTGCAGAGAATACAGCTCTTTTAGTTATAGAATATTTATAGGTTTTGTGTGATGGTGGGTTAGGGCCAAACAATTTAATGAGAATTCTTTATATTTTTCACTATTTGGATACATATACTAGAGAACAATGAAAACGGGTAAAGTTCTTTCTAAATATTACTGTTCACCGGCGAGCAGGAATCGAATCTCGGCATCTGTGTGTCGTCCAGAGATTTGCAGCTTTGATTAGTTTGGGACTAGGTCGATTTGTGTAAGATTTATTTATTTATTTAAACTTTATTGCACAAATATAAAAATAAAGGTACAATTGGCGGACTTAATGCCTTAAGGCATTCTCTACCAGTCAACCATTATGAGTGTATGGGTTATACAGATATTTTTCTGTAGGTATTTCCAAAGTTAAAGGCTATAAAGCCCAATTTTAGATTGGACCCTTGTCCCTTTTTGTGACTGTATGAACGTGTTGTAAAAAAAAAAATCATTGCATAGCTTTAGAGGTAGTGTTACGATCAACCTAGTCCAAGGGACTCGTCTGAAAACCAGCTCACAGCCTTGCATACGCCGAGACGAGCACCCATTGCCCAACATACCTCAATTTAGTATTTTAAGTTTGAATTTTAAGGCATTGTTTAAGTTATCTTACTGTACAGTAGAAGGCAAATAACTTGCGCAATGCGGGACGAAGGGTAGGGGCAGTTCGCGGGGCGAATTGTACGTGCGAGCTGTCCCCCCACTTCGTCCCGCGTTGCGCAAGTTCTTTGCCGGGACCTGTACTAATGTTAAAAGTTATATTTTGTGTTATTTTTGGCAATAAATTTATTGAATTTGAATACTTACGAATGTTTACATAGATCATCATGCAGATATCTAGACATACCTAGTCTTGATAGATATATCGAGTAAGACCGCACCGCCCGCGGCCGTGTCTGCAACCGACCATACTGTAATACCTACTGCTACGGCTTGGGCGATAATATGTATGGATAGCACAGTGGTTTAGAATGCAGTAACTCAACTACGGTTTACCCTCACCGCAAACCGCTTAGGTAGGTGACGCCTTTTTTTTATTCGTAGCGATTATATCTCCAATTACACCCAAAATCGGGTTCATCATATCAGAAATACAGATGGACATGACATGACAATGGCAGAATAAAATAATATGAGTCATTCCCGTGACAGCCCATGACGTCAGCGTATATTACTTACGTCATCAGCATCTTAAAAATGGCGGGCTGTCAGTGTTGCCGCTTTGTGAAAGTAAATTACCCGCGTAAATTGCATTTATTCACTTTCATGCTTAATCAAAACACGTCCAAACATCCAAACTTTCACATTTATAACATTATATAGTAAGGAGTATGAGGTAGGATAGTAGAACCAATCGTGCATTCAGGCATATTCGCAGAGGCCCGCGTGGATAGTTTTAGCGCTATAATTCAGCAATTTAGTTTCTTTATTGTCAATAAGGAATCAATCCATGCAGTAATACATATATTATATAATTCGCAAGAGGACTCCCTCCTTGATGCGGCACGTTCAAGCGCAACGTGGAAACACTGGGATACTAGCCACATGGAGTCCAGAGGGAGTGTTTAACATTTATTATGAATTATGTATGATGTTCTAACAGTAAGGCTTAGAGTACCTTTAATAACATATTTTATGGACCTGCAGGTCGTTCACTTAACGCATTGTACGCGCGTCAGTTAGATCTAAAGGTAACTTTTTGTATGAAAAAAATCCAGTTAAATTGTTCAAACGCCCGTTCGTAACGTTACGTGACGGGCCCTCTGGTCTGAACTAAATAAATTGAATTGAATTCACAAAACTCCTTGTTTGTGCGGAGGATGTAAGTCAATGGCAACATTTGTGTGACGTAGGTAAGATACATTTTTTTTTTTTTATGATATAGGAGGCAAACGAGCAGTCGAATCACCTGATAGTAAGCGATAATCGACGCCCATGGACACTTACAACACCAGAAGAGTTGTAGGTGCGTTGCCGGCCTTTAAGATGGGAGTACACTCTTTTCTTGAAGGCTTGAAGGTTATAACGGACATCGTCGGGAACGACTTACCTTGTTTTATTGTACCTTGGAGATGACAAAACAATAAGGATTCCAGCTTGGGCCTTAAATTACTCTGACTGTGCCAAGGAGTTAATAAATAAAATCTCCAGGATCCTAGAAAAACATATTTTCGCAGTTCAAGATTTTGTTTCCATAACACATTATTAAATATTCGTTGAGGGAGCGAAGCGAACGAATTCTATGCTTCAGTTTGGGCGAATGGTTTGTATCTCCGGCGTCTGTCCGGCTGTTTCAACCTACAGTTCGCAATTCTCAACCGATTCTCGTGAAGTTTTGTGAGCAGAGGGGCGATCACGTAATGTTTTGAACGCGCGTCAGGTAGATGCAACTGTAATTTTTCCGTATAAAAATTGTCATTTAGATCTAACTGACGCGCGTACAATGCGTTGCGTGATCGACCTGCTGGCTCAATAATTATGTAGTTTTTTTTGTCGGCTTAGTTTTTCGGAAATAAAAAAAAAACTTTGAAATAAAGATAGGCTCTACAGCTCAGAGCCCCTAGTATTATTTTACTTACTTTCCCAACTTGTACCTAAATTTTTTTTGCAGAAGTTCGACAGTAGACTCAATGTTGTAGAGGCAAAGTTGAAGTGATTCAATTTGGAAATCAGACATGTTTAGTATAAATTGTCTGATGAACCGGACTAATGGCACTTGGCAATAATTAAGGGAAGCTCTATTTAAATTAACAAACGACTTAGTTTAGTTTCTGCTATTAAATATGTATGTAATGTGACTCGGATCACCTGTGTGTGCCAAGCGTACGCACGGTGTATACTCAGTTAATACCCTCCGGGCACAGGTGAGGCGAATGCAACGTTCAATGTGTATAGGTTACATAGAAGGCAAGGAACACATATAATATCGCACTTCCTACTGTATACACGAGTATATTTCATCATATCAGCCGAAACACGTCCACTGCTGGACATAGGCCTCCCCCAAAGAGTGCTAAATTGACCGGTCAGGCCGCCCGCGTTCAGCGGACGTCCTCGACCTTTATCAGGTCCCTAGACCAGCTTGTGCAGGGTCTACCTACGCTGGGCAGTGGGCGAAGCACATGGCACATAGAACCGATGGCCGTTGGGATGTAAAGGTTCTCGATTGGCCGCCACGTACCGGAAGACGCAGTATCCATATACTTTACATGAACTAATTTAAATTACAACAAAGTAAAATCTGAAAAACAGGCTGTCGAAGCATTGTATCTTGGATGCTGACGGCATTTCCTCACTGCGAGATGCCCTCTGCTTTTAGGTCACCAGTACAACTAGGTGTTTTGCGATATCTGCAAATGACTTGGGAATGGGACCCCACGGACCGAGGTTGTCAACGCCAAAGTACAAAGTTGTCGTCACTGCCGAGGCCTCTACATTTAAGTACTATGTTTCAGATATTATACCTAAATGCGAAAGTTAACATTGAGATTTGTTACCCAATCATGCTCATTTGTACCATTTGTACATTTTAATATTATTTCAATTGTTCCTTATTATTATTTCGTTTTCATTTTGCAATGTATTTTGATTTGACTTTCATTTATATTATTGTTATTCTTATACACTGGCGATCTTGTTGTGAATTCATGCTATTTTCATTTTTAAAAATGACATGTCAATTTTCATAGTGAAATAAATTAATCAATTAGTCATGCAATAACGGCTGAACGGACTAACAGTAATTTCGGTCCACAAATAGTCTACAACCTGGATTAAAATTACGATGAAAGTATCAACCAAACACACTACTGACACAGATGCCTATGGACGCTTACGACTACAGAGAAGCAAAGAGGTACTTCCCCAGTTAGACAGTTCCAAATATGCGAGCTGACATTTCACTGTGCTCTACTTGTCTATAACGTCCGTTATTGTTACTAGCTTTATATTAACATACCTGTTCGTACGTAAGTATATAAGTCCGTCAAAATTTGCAATCCATTTTTCAGTCACTTGAGCTGAAATTCTGGGTATTAGTTTAGTTTGGATGAAAATTCAATATTATGTTACCATCGAGCTGATCTGATGATGGAGACAGAAGGTGGCCATGGGAATTCAGTATTTAACCGACGTACCCCCGTTGAGTTTGGGCTCGTTTGAATCGTCTCAATAAGGCGTTGATGATGGTATACAGAAAAGTACAGTCGGCAATAAAAGCTTGTACCAAAAAAATTTTTTTGACTGAAACTTATTAGCTTCCGCCCGCGACTTCGTCCGCGTGGACCCGGGATAAAAACTATCCTATATTTTAATCCAGGCTATAACCTATCTTTGTGCAAAATATCATTCAAATCGTTTAGCCGTTTAAGCGTGATTGAGTAACAAACATCCAAACATCCAAACATCTAAACTTTCGCATTTATAATATTAGTAGGACTAGCTTCCGCCCGCGACTTCGTCCGCGTGGACCCGGGATAAAAACTATCCTATATTTTAATCCAGGCTATAACCTATCTTCGTGCAAAATTTTATTCAAATCGGTTCAGCCGTTTTAGCGTGATTGAGTAACAAACATCCAAACATCTAAACTTTCGCATTTATAATATTAGTAGGATTGTCTAGTCGCCTGCTACTTAATTTTGAAAAAGGAACAGTCAAGAGCCCTTCTCAAAAATATATGAAGCGTTTGTCTGCCAGCCTAAATAAATGATAACCTCATCACCAGTTAATAAACCAAACATACAAAAACCTTTTCTAGCCTAACACAACAATCCGGGACTATATTAGCCGTGGATTTATGGTCCGTCCGTTTGTCACTGTACCCGAAATTAATTAACGGAGGTCACAAGTTCAGGAGGGTGGCCGGTAAAATATTGGGATAGCTGACAATATGTGATATGCTGGGTTGGTGGGTTGTTGGGATTGCTGACTGGGTGTTTGGCACGTTTTGGTGGGGGCTGGTGAGATGGCTACTATATATAGTCCTCGCCGTGTCCGGTGATAGCGAATCAGTCAATTATTTATATACAGGGTGTGGCCTGTAACAGGGGCAAATATTTAAATATCCTTAGGGCATCTGTAGTAACCTCTTGTGTCCAATTTTTTAATTTTTTTATTTGGAGTAATGTTGATCTAAAGTTATGACCTTCAAGTAATCTATCTTGGCACCATGAGATCCAAGCACAGCAGTCAATACAGATTTAGAGGTAACATCATGTAATGAGTCATAATAGTTTTTTTTTTAAACATATTTTTGAGATTTTTGAATTTTTTTGTTCTTTTTAGTTTTTTAAAAATACAAAACTACTTGTGTCTCCCGAGAAGAGTAAAATATACACGTGAACTTACTTTAAAGAAAAAAAAAACATTTTTTTTCCATTAAAGCCACCTGGAACTGGAAATGATTGCTCACAAGCTCAATAGTCTACCGTTGAATTTTTTGGTCCTATTCCAGACCACACCCTGTATTTGGATAATGGAACGCTCTAATGTGGCTCGCAAAACCAAATTTTGTTTTAATAAAGCGGTCACACGGTGCGCAATGAAGTTTTCCGGCTTAGTTATAGGTGTAGGTAGGAGGGCTTTGGCCGTCTTTCGGACATGCCGTTAAGCTTCCAGGCGCGTTTAGGTCTTCTAGGCACCGCTGCTCATATTGGTCTACTTTTCTGTGAACTTTAGAGCGCCCTTCCGAACGACGTTGTGCACTTTCCTCACAGCGATCACTCGGTATACCGCAGGCGGTCAGGTGGCGTTTGGGGGCGGATCTATGTCCCAGGTACTGACCCCTGTCTCCGTTTTCCATGAGAGAGTTCCGAGTAGAACACAGCTTTGGGCAGCCTTTTGTCATCCATGCATGCGCACCTCATTTGGTGCTTCATAATCAAAGCCTCAATACCAGGCACTTTGAGGCGTCGTAGTATTTATGTGTGCGGTACGGCTACAAGGGTGTGTATCACTACCTGAACATATACGTCTACTTAACTCAATTAATCTATGTGTTAAGCAAAGTTATAGTCTAAGTGCCATAGGAAATGTTTATAGATACCTCTCTTTAATGAAACTAGCTACATAAGTTTTATTCTTTTAAAGGAAGCTCTTTGAAATGTACTAGTCACTGCCGGGCCTCTTTGGGGCTAGGTACAGTCGCCATCGGTTTTATCGGACCAGCCAAAGTGCTCACAAATATCTGAACACGTCTCTATTGTCGGTTTGGGCGAAGGTTACCAAATTCGGAATAGGTTTAATTCTGACTCATCCAGATTCTTATTTAGTCAGGTTCCGAAAGTGTCCAACTCTTATGAGGTCGTGATAGTAATAAGTTGGATACTGTTTATGTCAAATTGGCTAACGAATAAATTCTGAGAAAGCCAGATTTTAAGTAAGTTCAATTAGCACGAAAACAAATTATGGCTGCGTCGAATTCATTAATAAAGCCTTTTCTGATGAGGTCAGATACTGGATACGTTTAATTCATTCATAGGCTATTTCTATTTTAGTTAGATTTTGATTATGTTAAACTCTCGTAAGTGACATTTCTAGTGTAAGTCAATTTCATGGTACGTCATGCGGATACACAGTCAACCACAATTATTTGTAGCATATTTAAACGAAAAATAAAATAATATTATTTTCGTCACAGTTGCTGAAAACGAGTTTCTCATGGCATCGATTTAGCAAATACTCCTAGATTTACCGTATCACAACCTCCAATACCGTAGTAAAATAACCTGATAAAGTGGTTTTTTTTTTATTTTATCAAAAAGGACATAGTACATATACAGACGAGGCGTTTTAATTTAGTTGGGTAGAGATTTTTTATTAATTAAGAATGGTTGTTTGTCTTCAACGTGACTATAAAAGAGGAAAGAGGGTGTCGTACTTTATATGTAAGTCAGAAGTACTTAAGTATCCCCATAAATACTAAACAATTCTAGCTGTTTTTTTTCCTAGCCAGTGTTTTGAAAAACGTCGTAATAGACACGTGTGTGTGATCGTTATATACTCGGTTGATTTTGGAGTCGTGATCCAGGGTGTGTTTTTCTAACTCCATAAACAAGTAGCATTTTTGCTTTGAAGAAAAAAAGAAATAAACCTTTCCTGATTTTAGTGAGAGTCATTCAATTGCTAATTGTTTGTGGAAATTGATAATGATAAACATACCCTGTATCACGGCCCCAAAATCACGCTGTATATACGATGCGCCTCATGATAAGGATCAACTTAGCAAACTACCTATAGTATAGTACATTAGAGTAGAAGTGTGCAAGTATCTATAGTGCACAATTGCATTAACACTAAAATAATGAATTCCTTCTGTTACGTATTAATATTTCAAAATAATTACTCAAAAAATAATTACCTTTTTGGACGTTATAAGTCGTACGTACAGTCAGCATCATCTGTCGACTTGGTGAAATAGGGGCGTCTTATCTTATTTTCTAGCTAACTATACTTGACCTTCGCAGAAGGCTTATAACTTAGAAAATGACTAATTAAGACCTATCCTTATTAAGAATTCCCTATAATTAGATTCAGCCGTAGTAAAGAAATATACTTAATCAGATTTTGTTTTAAAAATAAACATTTCTTGTTTGAATCTGTCTTTGTTCCAATCTGACCAAATACGAAAAAACTCCCCGACCTACTGAGAATCTGACCTACCTAGAAAAAGATTAAATAAGAATTTGCTGAATATAGTATTAGAAATGTTTAGAAACAGACTCACTCCGAATAAAACCTAATAAAAACATGATCTACCCAGAAGCAGACTAAATAAGAAGCTGGAAGACTCAGAATTAAACTTATTCCGAATTTGGTAACCTCCGCCCAAACCCTATTGTCGAGGCATTACAGACGTAGTCATTATGGTGAACACTTTAGCCGCTCCGATATATCTGATGGCGTCTTTACAGCATAAACTCGATCAAAACACGAACTACAAATTAAAACTACATAGATCCATTCAAAACGCTATGATTAAAATGGCTATAACGAAACGACATATCATTTAATATTTGACAATAGAATTTCTCACTAGTTCTTAACATAGCGCATTTCCGAGAGTTCTAGCCATCTTTAGCCATCAGGAACACAACTCCATCCAATATAGAGTAGAGGCTGCGGTCTTCAGATCCCGTATCATGGTCGGCCTTATCACGCGATAAGTGATAAGATAGAGCGTCCGTCTCGTTCTATTGAACGGTGTCAGCCAGTCACGGACGCTCTATTTTGTCACATATCTTGTGATAAGGCTTTCCATGCTACGGGGTCAGGTCGGGCTGATACCTCTCTCAAATCATCGAAACACAATCGTAGATGATATCCCGAGCTGTCATTAAAAGGTGCAGAATACAACCCTACGGCTTACGTTACGTTATTTTTTTTTCGTTACCGGAAACGTTGTATTTCTGAAAGCATTTCGTGTTGGGGGAGGAGTAAAGAGGGGATGGGATGTTTACTTGATACTATTACTTACTTTTAGTTACCGCTTCAAAAATAAAATCAGTTCCTTCCATGAAAAGCAGCGTAAGTGATTTTAAATTAAAAATATTTTTTAAAGTTTATATATTCACTAAATATATGGTAATAATATTAGTTACATTTTAAGGAAGCCGACTCCATATTTGGCAAGATTAAGCAAATTAGTGTTGGAATTTCCGATACCTATTTGTAGACTACAAATAAGTACCTACAGTCGGCAATTATACTTTGTACAGTCAAGTGTAAAAATATATTGTGTGCATACAACTTATTCATAAATATCTCCCGTCGCTCTTATGTTAGCGGATTAAGGTTTCGGTACACATTTATGACAGGATTAAATCGATACATATTTTTGCACTTTACTGTACCATTTTTTTGACTGAAGATTATTTGCTTCAATAAATGCGGTTTGTCCTATGAAATGACATTCAGACTGATGCGATCAAATCAATGTTTTTCTATTATTATATACCTAAAGTCAAAGCCAAACATTCCAATCCCACCTGCTTTCATACGAATGAATATCATAAAACAAAATGAGCATAAATCCAGTAGATACACAGAAAAAGGGCAATCAATGGCGTAATCTGGGAATGAAATATCGCAGAACGGCGGTTATCTAAATAAAGTCGTTCCTATTCAAACGTGCGCTGAAAACTGTGCGGAGCCCGTTATGCCGGACCTTTGTTGTGGTCCAAGCCATGGGAACATCGTATTAGATACTAGCTCAACTTAAGGCGTAAAGTCACCCAAAGGGCAATGGAGAGGGCTTTGCTGGGAGTTACTCTGGCTTAAGAGTAAGCTGGGCCGAACTTCACCTTCCCATACAATAGGAGTTTCGTTCTCATTTTAAAACTACGTGTTGGATTGTGACGAAAATTTGCATATACAATGACATGAGGTATATCTGTTTGTAATTAGTTTATATGGTTCCAGTTTATAAAACAAACGAAATACAGCAAAAACAAGTTGTGTATGAAAAACTTAAATTAGCTGTATTTTTTTACTATGGTATCTGAAGCTACATATACTAATTACAGACCTGAATATACCTCATGGCATTGCACATGCAAAGTTTTGTTACAATCCAACACGTTGTTTTAAAATGAGAGCGTAACTACGTTTGTATGGAGAGTCGGGCTTACTGCGGACTCTTAACTCATAAAAAATGAGGATATCCCCAGCTGAACCAAGGTAACCGATATAGCCCTAGAAATCCCTAAACTTAACTGACAGAAGGCAGAGCACATTGCACGTAGAACCGGTGGCCGTTGGGCGGAAAGGTTCTCGAGTGGCGACTACGCACCATAAAACGCAGCGTGGGTAGACCCCTCACAAGATGGACTGATGACCTGGCCACGGTCGCTGAAGTCCGCTACATGCAAGTGGCGCAAGATCTGCCAAGAAGGGGCTAACTTCGGGGGAGCCCTATGTCCAGCAAGGGACATATTTCGGCTGATATGATGATGATAATGAGAGCTGCCTGGCGACCCGCGTGTTATAAAAACGCAAGAAAAGCTGCGGGACAAAATAGAACCCATGTCCAACTTTAAGATTCTTGCTATACATTGTTAACAGATTTTTTTTATCGGACTAGTAGTTCCAGAGATTACCTAACAAACTGAAAAAGGTACACCCTCGCAAAACGAAACATTTGAGTAAACATGCCTGCGAAGAAATTCAAACGTGTATGCGAAGTCCCTAGCCCGCTCTGCGTCAGCGAGGGAACTACTGCCGATTATTTCTCCTCCTTGAGAAGAAGCCTTTGCCCAGCAGTATGGCATGTACTATCGACAAAATTGAATCCTGACCCACCATGGAACCTTGTTATAATTAACTGACATATTAACGTCATATGATCTTACGTATGTTCGCTCATTGTAACAAGGTTCTATGGTGGGTCATGATTCAGTTGGTTCGATAGTACCTATACATATACAAATAAACTTACTTAAACAGTTTCAAGTCCGCTGTTGCTCATGAATTACACCAGCCTCTTCCTCAGTATCCGGACTACGTATGCATTCGAATGTGTATTTGAAACTACCAGTTAAAACTCGTTTACTGGTATCACACTACCCGAATAATGACCGAAAAATAAACGACCGTATTCCGAATTTGCCCGAAGGGCGGCCATTTTGAAATTCTTTAGTTAGATTTTTTAGGTTATTTTTGTGTAATCAATCTCTGAATGCATCAAAGGATTTGCTTTGAAACGAAATTGTGTTTTTTTATGGAATCGAGTTTGTCATTGCAGTATGGATTGAGTTTTACTGATTCTGAAATTTGGTTTGAAATAGTTTGGTTTTTTTGTCTGCCTGGCTGGACTAACTTTGTTGGCGCGAGTGCAACTTGCTATAAAGTCTCGTCACGCACGACGTTGTGATTCTTGTCTCACTCGGATCGTTTAAATTAGAGAGAGGAGGGTACATTTTCTCATATCGCACCGCTCCGTTATGCTCTACTGGGAGAGAAATAGTTTAGTTTAGTTTTAATTCTTTCAATACCTACACTATTCTCATAGTATGAGTATAAAATTGCATTTTGCTTATGAGTACGTATTATATACTAATAATCGTTAGGCAATTATTAAAAAATAATAAGAAATAAGAAACATATATAAAAGTACAGTAAGTACTAAGTCAACATTTTAGTCTACCAAATAAATAATATTAATAAATATGAATAGATACGTACTTTGAAGAATACGTTTGTCAATAGCAATAAACTTAATAACATACAGCCAGATTTCCATTGAAAGTAGGTAAATATATATATATATATATATATATATATATATATCATTTATAACATATGCTTCAGAAAAGAAATACCAAGAATGTATAATTCATTTACTCGTTTACTTGAATATAAAAGTAACATTTTTCTTTCTTTCATTTTTTTTCATACATTTTCAGTGCACCGTCAATATAATTCGTCAATCCTAAAGGAGCTTCAGAAAGTCTGAAATGGTGCCGTTTAAGGCTTTTAAGACCAGCCTTTGAAATAGCACGGTAAAAATACAAGAGGCGTTGAATAGGGTATTCTGAATGGATCGCACTTAGG
The DNA here is from genome assembly GCA_947049275.1 of Epinotia bilunana. Lineage (NCBI taxonomy): Eukaryota > Metazoa > Arthropoda > Insecta > Lepidoptera > Tortricidae > Epinotia > Epinotia bilunana. The sequence goes on along the minus strand of OX346269.1, from coordinate 20,291,445 downwards.
TTAGGTTTCAGGTCTAGTCATATTAAGTCTATTACAGTCTATAAATATTTAAGGAAAACTGAGGAACATTTTGTTAAGAATGGGATTGAAATATATTTTGCCATGAATGTCTCAGACCAAAATCAGCAGCAGATATTTTTGCTGGCTTTTTAACAAACTAAGTACCTACTCGTAACGAACTATATGCCCAAAATGATCTACACACGAATCTGGTTAAATAAGCTCATATACTTACGTAGGTAGATTTAAAAAAATCTGGGTAAAATGTACAAAAGGTTAGAACAGTAGGTAAACGTCTCAGCGCTTGACACTGACTGGCACTCGCTGGCCCTTATCACATTTGGAGGAATCATCATTCGCTGGTACTTATCCCATTTGTAGGAATCATCATTCGCTGGTCCTTATCCCATTTGGAGGAATTATCATTCGCTGATCCTTATCCCATTTGAAGTAATCATCGTTCGCTGGACTTTATCCCATTTGGAGGAATTATCATTCGCTGGTCCTTATCCCATTTGAAGTAATCATCGTTCGCTGGACTTTATCCCATTTGGAGTAATCATCATTCGCTGATCCTTATCCCATTTGAAGCAATCATCATTCGCTGGACATTATCCCATTTAGAGGAATCATCATTCGCTGGTCCTTATCCCATTTGGAGGAATCATCATTCGCTGGTCCTTATCCTATTTGTAGCAATCATCATTCGCTGGTCCTTATCCCATTTGGAGGAATCATCATTCGCTGGTCCTTATCCCATTTGAAGGAATCATCATTCGCTGGTCCTTATCCCATTTGGAGGAATCATCATTCGCTGGTCCTTATCCCATTTGAAGGAATCATCATTCGCTAGTCCTTATCCCATTTGGAGGAATCATCATTCACTGGGCCTTATCCCATTTGGAGGAATCATCATTCGCTGGTCCTTATCCCATTTGAAGGAATCATCATTCGCTAGTCCTTATCCCATTTGGAGGAATCATCATTCGCTTGTCCTTATCTCATTTGAAGGAATCATCATTCGCTGGTCCTTATCCCATTTGAAGGAATCATCATTCGCTGGTCCTTATCCCATTTGGAGAAATTATCATTTGCTGATCCTTATCCCATTTGAAGTAATCATCGTTCGCTGGATTTTATCCCATTTGGAGGAATCATCATTCGCTGGTCCTTATCCCATTTGGAGGAATCATCATTCGCTGGTCCTTATCCTATTTGTAGCAATCATCATTCGCTGGTCCTTATCCCATTTGGAGGAATTATCATTCGCTGGTCCTTATCCCATTTGAAGTAATCATCGTTCGCTGGACTTTATCCCATTTGGAGTAATCATCATTCGCTGATCCTTATCCCATTTGAAGCAATCATCATTCGCTGGACATTATCCCATTTAGAGGAATCATCATTCGCTGGTCCTTATCCCATTTGGAGGAATCATCATTCGCTGGTCCTTATCCTATTTGTAGCAATCATCATTCGCTGGTCCTTATCCCATTTGGAGGAATCATCATTCGCTGGTCCTTATCCCATGTGAAGGAATCATCATTCGCTGGTCCTTATCCCATTTGGTGGAATCATCATTCGCTGGTCCTTATCCCATTTGAAGGAATCATCATTCGCTGGTCCTTATCCCATTTGGAGGAATCATCATTCGCTGGTCCTTATCCCATTTGAAGGAATCATCATTCGCTAGTCCTTATCCCATTTGGAGGAATCATCATTCACTGGGCCTTATCCCATTTGGAGGAATCATCATTCGCTGGTCCTTATCCCATTTGAAGGAATCATCATTCGCTAGTCCTTATCCCATTTGGAGGAATCATCATTCGCTTGTCCTTATCTCATTTGAAGGAATCATCATTCGCTGGTCCTTATCCCATTTGAAGGAATCATGATTCGCTGGTCCTTATCCCATTTGGAGGAATTATCATTTGCTGATCCTTATCCCATTTGGAGGAATCATCATTCGCTGGTCCTTATCCCATTTGAAGGAATCATCATTCGCTGGTCCTTATCCCATTTGGAGGAATCATCATTCGCTGGTCCTTATCCCATTTGAAGGAATCATCATTCGCTGGTCCTTATCCCATTTGAAGGAATCATCATTCGCTGGTCCTTATCCCATTTGAAGGAATCATCATTCGCTGGTCCTTATCCCATTTGAAGGAATCATCATTCGCTGGTCCTTATCCCATTTGGAGGAATCATCATTCACTGGTCCTTATCCCATTTGGAGGAATCATCATTCGCTGGTCCTTATCCCATTTGAAGGAATCATCATTCGCTAGTCCTTATCCCATTTGGAGGAATCATCATTCACTGGGCCTTATCCCATTTGGAGGAATCATCATTCGCTGGTCCTTATCCCATTTGAAGGAATCATCATTCGCTAGTCCTTATCCCATTTGGAGGAATCATCATTCGCTTGTCCTTATCTCATTTGAAGGAATCATCATTCGCTGGTCCTTATCCCATTTGAAGGAATCATCATTCGCTGGTCCTTATCCCATTTGGAGGAATCATCATTCGCTGGTCCTTATCCCATTTGAAGGAATCATCATTCGCTGGTCCTTATCCCATTTGAAGGAATCATCATTCGCTGGTCCTTATCCCATTTGGAGGAACCATCATTCACTGGTCCTTATCCCATTTGGAGGAATCATCATTCACTGGTCCTTATCCCATTTGGAGGAATCATCATTCGCTGGTCCTTATCCCATTTGGAGGAATTATCATTTGCTGATCCTTATCCCATTTGAAGTAATCATCGTTCGCTGGACTTTATCCCATTTGGAGGAATTATCATTCGCTAGTCCTTATCCCATTTGGAGGAACCATCATTCGCTGGTCCTTATCCCATTTGGAGGAATCATCATTCGCTGGTCCTTATCCCATTTGGAGGAATCATCATTCGCTGGTCCTTATCCCATTTACTTGAGGTCGGTGCTGCACGATTTTTTCTTCCATACCTCTATCACATCATACTGAGTGCCCTATTTGGAAGAATAATATATTATTATCACGTAAGAGAAGGAGTCTTATTACACAATTAGGTACCTCCAACTAATAACTACATGTTATAACCGAAATAAAATCTTTAGAACATTTTTAAAAGACGAATAGTTTGCTAACGTTGAAATGATAACAACCACAGAAGATTTGCAAAACAATTGATATTCCAAACACGTATAACTGATACTGTGATACAAAAAAAACATTTTAGGGATCCCTAAAGCCCCTCGCTTTGATTGGATCCCCTGATGACGCATTAATGGCTGAAATCCCGTTATCAAAATTTAATTTTACAGAACCTGGAGTCCTAAAGTGGAGACCACACTGATGTGAAGATCTTTGAAACAAAAACGTCACCGCCCACCATTTTCTTAGCTGACTGTACTTTTATGTCTCTTTTGAAGCATATAGTATACTATTCCTGCTATAGCAGGAAAATACCTTTGAGAGTAGATAGATTCTGTCGAAAAAAGGAAGTAAATTCCACCTTAAACTCCTCAAAGGAGATTTTTTTGTAGTGTTCGTTTAATATACTGGGTCAGTCAAATAAAAGCGGTTGCTCAATTTAGAGTTAAATAGATATAAGTACATGTGTATGCACATACTAACTACCTAACTTAGATTAAGATCTACTTACATTTTATGGATATTGAAAATCTGAAATAAAAATTAATTTAATTTCGTTTTCCAACTACATATATATTTTAATTTGTTGATACAAGTGCTGGCAGTCTACAGGCAAAATTAAGTTAGTTTATTGAAAGAAGTGCATAGTTAATTGCTGAAAAAAAACTATACGATTCGATAAAGCAGGCAGAATATGGCAAAAAGGTCAAATAGAAAAATCCTACTAATATTAGAAAAGCGAAATTTTGGATGTTTGGATTTTTAGATGTTTGTTACTAAATTATGCTCAAACGGCTCAACTGATTTGGATGAAATTTTGCATGAAGATAGTTTATAGCCTGAATTAAAATAAAGGATAGTTTTTATCCCTGGTCCACGCGACGAAGTCGTGGGCGGAAGCTAATAAACTATAAGCATACGTCTGGGAGCACCTTTAAAGAATTTGCGATACTGTGGCGGCGTATGAAAACCAGATTATATCAGAAAAAAGAAGAATGTCTTTTTGAATACAGAGATCGCTTAGTTAAACATAATACATACAGGGGACAGACACGTGAATATAACGGAGTTGATGTATCAATGTATACTAATATTATAAAGTACGTATTTTCTGTGTTGGTTGTGCACTGCACATGCAACTTGCAAGTGTGGGAATAAATGAATGAATAAAATACCGATTTGTGCCACGTTCTTCATCGTCGGCTAAATTCGCAAACCTCGTAACTCAATCATAATTTCATTATCATTTATTTCGTCATCATATTTTGGTAGGTTATGAATCAATCTGATCCAATTTTAAAGGAGGCCCAAAAAACTTTAGGAATAAAAATAGATCGTTTGGAGTTGAAAGGTTTTCTAGCTGCTATATACGTATATTAGGTATATATGTAAAACATTTTTGTAGGCATTATTTTTGCAAAACCTTACGAAGTGATATTGTGAAAGTAAATACGACATACATACAATCACGCTTATTTCCTGGAGGGGTAGACAGAGATCACGGATTTCCACTTGCTACAATCTTGACAAACCTTTCTTGCTTCATTCACTTTCATGACATTTTTCATACATGCTCGTTGTTTTAGGGTACTCTTGACCTGACCTTTCTCTAGGATATCTCCGATTTGGTGCCCTTCCAACTTTATCATCCAATTTGCCCTCATTCATTATCTTAATTAACCTTCTTTCATCCATCCTCTAGTAGTGCATGAATCAAAATGCGTAGAATTGAATTTAATGAGTGTTTATTCAATAGTAATTTAACAGTAATTTTTGTGCCGCGGAACGAGCTTCGCCGTTGCGAATCGGAAAGAGAAGAAAGTTGCCATATAAAAATAATGTTTAGCAACTAAAAGCAAACTTGCCATATTAAATACTAATTAAGCTAGGTTTACACTTTAGTCACAGAGACCAATATTAGACCTTAAAGGCTTTTAAACTATGGATTTGCCTCAGGAGCACTTACACATCCAAAATAAATATTTTTGACCCAATTCTGTCAGCATTCAAAAAGTTCGTTTGTATGGATAAAACGGTTTCAGGAGTACCTACTAAATGCAATTTGTTGGGACGCGTCATTATTTTTCTAAGGGTACACTTAAAATACTTAAATTTTCTATCAAGGTAAAATTTGATCTAATTTAAATACGGAAGGGAACATTGTATAAGTAACAGCCAATAATTGGGTCTTATAAGGAATTTAATGCATCCTTGTTTGGAATTAGATTTCGTTTGAAACAAGCAAAGCTGCTATACAAGCCTTATTAGATTTGCATTAAGTGTGTACATAGGGACAAAATAATGAGTAAAGCTTTTATTGAACTTTATTTGTAAGTCTATCGCTCTTATTGAACTGAGCTACCGTGGATCCGCTAGTGGCGACTAACCTTTAATCCCTTCACTCTTCTAATTACACCTAAGCTCAGTTGGATAAGGGCGATGGCCGGATTCCAAAGGTCGCGGGTTCAAATCCCGCTCGTGGCTAATAATTTATAAATTTTCCAATCTGATCGAAATTTCGAATCATATTAGCGGAAGTTTCTGAATAGAATAGAATGTTATTTATTAATTTTGTATTAAGCAGTAACGATGCTAACAAAATTATAAATTTACCACCGCCATACCACAGGCATTCATGGGCCGACGCCACTAACCAACTGAGCTATCGGAACAATCTGTCTCGGCCACCAAATCCTTCAATCAGTTCCTTCCTACAACGCCTTAGGGAGGCGTGTAGCGACATCTACCAAAAGACTTAGGCTTCTTAACGGCACCAACGTCTCAAATTATATTGAGAACTCATCAGTAACGATGCGCCACCCCATACTAAATTAGTTTTGTATTAAGAGTCCGCATTAAGCTCGGCCGAATTTCACCTTCCCATACAAACGTAGTTTCGTTCTCATTTTAAAACTACGTGTTGGATTGACATGAGGTATATCTGTTTGTAATTAGTTTATATGGTTCCAGTTTATAAAACAAACGAAATACAGCAAAAACAAGTTTTGTATGAAAAACTTAAATTAGCTGTATTTTTTTACTATGGTATCTGAAGCTACATATACTAATTACAGACCTGAATATACCTCATGGCATTGTATATGCAAAGTTTCGTTAGACTCCAACACGTAGTTTTAAAATGAGAGCGTAACTACGTTTGTATGGAGAATCGAGCTTACTGCGAACTCTTAAGCAGAAACGCTGCTAACGAAATTATAAATTTAAATTAAAGGAAAAATTTAAATATTTAATACTCCGAGCCGGATTCGAACCGGCGACCACAGGCATTCATGGCCCGTTGCTACTAACCAACTGAGCTGCGGCTGGGAGCATTTTTTTTTTTAATTTTTCTTTTAATTTGAATTTATATTATGTATTGTTGAACTGTGTACAAGGATAACAATTGACAAGAAACAAAGCTGCTTTCTGCTTAGTAAACATTTACTGTTTTTTTTTTTGTTTAGTCCCTTTTTGAGGTTCAATAATAAATTGGAGATATATTTAGTACTCAAATTACAATGTGTTACGCTGTTTGTGATCACCAGAATTTCTTTGCTTATGTCATTTGTTATTTTTCTTCTGTAATCGGGTGTCGGTTTGTCGAAATCGGGTGATCCATATAATAGTGTGCCCCAACACGGTATTGTCTGTTTTGCCTTGTCTTATGGATTCTACAAAACATCAATATAAAGCTTGACTTGAAGCTAAACGAAAATCTTCTCTGAGTTGATGATTGTATGAAGAAAAGCATATATTTTTGATAATACCTCTATCTGTCACCTCCAAACAAAACTATATAACTCGAAGTGACTTGGGTCATAGAAAAAATACATAGGTACCGTATTTATAAATTATGGTTGTGTAATATTTGTATATTGTGTCGAATTACAGCTATCCTTTACGAACAATATATATGAAAGAAAGAAAGAAAGAAAGAAAGAAAGAAAGAAAGAAAGAAAGAAAGAAAGAAAGAAATATATTTATTTGGTGTGATATCATGTTACATATGAAGTCATCAATTTAAATTAAAGGTAAATTTAAAAAAAAATTGCCCGTGTTAGCCGGTTCAAATCCGGCTCGGAGCATTTTTTTTTAAATTTCCTTTAATTTAAATTTATAATTTTGTAAGTAGCGTTACCGTTTAATACATAATTAATATATGAAGCCGTGGTATTTTTACCAAAATTTGAAAAACAAATCTGAAAATGGCCAAAAAGGTTTTTTAAATCGTAAGTAAACGAATCCCTACTCGTACCAATGAGTTTTTCGGATGTACGGAATATTTACCGTTAGCTTTTCGGTGTAGGAATAAAAAACGTGAGGAAACCGGTCTCATCTCAATAAGGTCTAGTTTTCCCACTGGGTGGGCAGATAAAACTAGTGCTTATGCCAAATCTTGGGATTCGGTGTCAAAGCGGGCCCCGGGCTCCATTAGGGAACAACCGGGAATAACGCTAGGGGGATGAAGATGAGATTCATTAGAATTTTGTTAATTCGTAACATCACAAAAAATACCAAACGGTTACAATAACTCGACTATAGTTGATTGTTTCCTACTTATATACCAATACAATGCCCGCCAGTGTACCACGCTTGTGTACACTTGATGCTAAAATTCGGGATTTTTCCTCATCTGCCCTGATTGGGTGCAGACACGTGGATACGTCGTTAATTACCATGAGGGATGCTAAGTGCCTCGTAGTAGGTCATAAATATGTATACTCAGCAAAGAACCATGGTAAAGGCTAGCAGATTTAATGTCTCTACTAGATATATCTTGTCTATAAAGGGACCATATATTACAGTCAACATCAAATATGATCATTTTACTACTTTGTCGCAATTTTACGTAACAATACTGCGACAGCTGCAGCTGGGATGCGTCAAAGTAATGAAAGTGACAAGGTACTAAAATGATCATCTACTTTTGACGTTGACTATACAAGGGAGTGCTCGGATCAGGCAAACTTGACGCATTATCCACGTAGCAGCAGTTAAAGTAATTACAATACAGGTGGGATGCAGCGGTAAAGAGCATACGCGCCCAAACTTGCGCCGCCGAGATCGCTTTAAAGTTTTCGGGGTAGGCCAAGTGAAACGATACAGCGTTTTCCTGTACCTAATACTTACAATGACGGGATGTTCGCCCCGAACTGGCAACTCGCGACGTGCAAGCCATTTGGCCGATTTGGCTGGTGTTCGAACTGAAAAACCGGCCAAGTGCGAGTCGACTCGCGCACGAAGGGTTCCGTACCATTATCAATAAAAAAGGGGAAAGATCATGTCTGTTGTATGGGACACTCCGACTTGCATTTGGCCGGTTTTTAGTATTTGTTGTTGTAGCGGCAACAGAAATACATTATCTGTAAAATTCTCAACTGTTTAACTATCACGGTTCATGAGATACAGCCTGGTGACAGACGGACAGACAGACAGCGGAGCCTTAGTAATAGGGTCCCGTTTTTACCCTTTGGGTACGGAACCCTAAAAAATACTAATCACCTACCATATTTAACCGATCAACGATATTCGAGTTACCGTCGAGCACGTACATACAAACGCTGGACCGTTCCAGTAGACTTGGAGAAATTAGCTAGCTTCGCTGGTCCGTTCAATAATATAAAACTTTTATACTAGCTTCCCAAAACACAAATTAAGTACATTATGATAATTAAGTACTCTGCTTGGACTAGGTACATCAGTTGGGTCTGTATGCCGGTCGGGTTTTTGCGTGATCGAGAAATATTAAAACACGGGGATGGCGGTTGACAAGTAACGGGATTTATTATCAAAAGACACAGACCATACATGAATGAAGTTGACACAAGAATATAACTAGATGGCGCTAGGAACTATGTTTAATAATACATATTAATATTTTGATATGAATTAACAACACCCCCACTATATCAAAATAACAAATTAACCAATATATATACTTAACAAATACAAGGAACTGTTGAAACTAACTTGTACAATAATTTAGTTCAATTATATAACGACCAGAAGGGAAAAACAAGAAATTACAAATTAACATGAAAGCTCACAAAAATAAACTTTATATAAGTCTTTATTAAGACAAGTAATTTACAATTATTTTTGAACCACACCAAGTGTTTTCATAAACCTGTAAAGTTTCACCTCCGGTAAACCTTTGGTTAACAGGTCACCGGCATGTCGGCAGTTGGCAAATACATCGTTTCTACAATATTATTACTAATTACCTCTCTAATAAAATTGTATCTCACATCTCACATATTTGCCAGCTTCAATGCGCTCTGACTGTCATTGTATATCACAATCTTATTACAAAAACCTAATAGCTCCACCTCTAGGTTTTGTAAGTAAATGGCTTCGCGGCAAGCTTTTGACAAAGCCATGTACTCACTTTCACAAGAACTCAAGGCAACGGTTCTTTGTTTTTTACTCTCCCAAGAAATAGCAGAGCCGGATTTCATAAAACAAAATCCTGTGTATGACCGTCTGTCAATTGTATCACTCGCCCAATCGGCGTCCACGAAACCTACCAGTTCTGCTCTTCCTTTGGAGTATTTCAAACAATAGTCTTTTGTTGTTAACAAATATTTCAAAATTCTTTTTGCATAATCGCATAGCTATTATTAAATTGACTCAGGTAACTGACTGCAAAAGAAATGTCAGGTCGAGTTTTTCTGATATGGTAGTCTGTCTTCACAAGTACTAGACTTTTCAACGTTTAATTTACATTCTATAGGGGTTTCAACAGTATTACAATCTACCATATCAAACCTTTTTGCCAGTTGTTCAATGTAATGCTCCTGGTCTAAAGTAACAACATTCAAGCCTTTTTTCACCGTCATACCTAAATATTGTTTGACATCACCAAGGTTCTTTATTTTGAATTTTTGGCTTAATGCTGTAATCAGAAAATCTGTTTCTATTTTACAATGAGAAAAAATTAGAAAGTCATCAACATAAACTCCAAAAATAGTTTTCATATTATTGCCATGATTTTTTATAAACACACAAGGCTCAAGTTTACTCTTGGTATATCCTAAATTACACAATATTTGATCTACTTTCTGATACCAGGCAAGGGAAGACTGTTTTAAGCCATAGACAGCTTTTTTAATTTTAATATTTTGTTATCATCAGTGACAGGAAAACCTTCTCTCTTTTAAGTGACCATTAAGAAAAGCTGTCGTGACATCTAAATGAGTGATATCCATATCTAGCTGTACACTCAGAGCAAATAATAAACGCAAAGTTGAATGCCTTATAACAGGGGAAAAGGTTTCTTGGTAGTCGATGCCAACTCTTTGCGTAAAGCCTTTAGCTACCAATCGCGCACGATATCTCACTCTATTGTCACAATCACGCTTCTTTTTTAAAACCCACTTGCACTGCACTACACTTCCGTTATATGGAGTTTCGACAACTTTCCATACCTCGTTGTCTTTAAACGACTGCAGCTCCTCTTCCATCGCCTGCAACCATTGTTGTTTCTCAGGACCTCTGATGGCTTCTGCATATGTCATCTCATCTTCTCCCACGTATGTGCTGCATGTGTTGGCAAATCCATAACGGTCAGGTTTCTTCCTCTGTCGCTTTAGACACTCTTCATTGGCTGCTGGATCAGATATGACAGTTCTCGGTGAAGTGTCATCTGAAGCGTGGATTGGTTGATGGAATAGATTATCCTGGAACTTTTACAGCAAGTAAGTCAAACTGTAAGAACAAGGTAGCTACTGTCTTACGAATATTATTTTATATGAAACTTTGTAATGTAATGAAATTATGTGACTATTGACCAAATTTATTATTATTGTTATTACTGTTTACATTAACCATTTGACTTGTTACTATGGTGTTATCAACAAAGTATTGTATTGTTTATTGCAGACAATGAGTATATACATATATGCGAGTACATATATTATGACTGCGTGTCGAGTCCTTCGCGGCAAGTCGGATTGTCCTGAGCTAGTATGCCGCCTAGGGCGACTGTTTGTGCCAGACGTCCCCAAAATAGCTCTTAGGCCACGGCGACGCGTTCTTCTTGCTGTCCCGGCAGCGCGGACTGTGTCGCGTAGGAACTCCCCACTGCCCCGCGCTCTCTCACTACTAAATGCGCTCTTGGCGTCAGCACCGGAGTGCGATCTGTCTGCATGGGGATGGGCGAGTGTGAGAAAAGAATGTTTGAAGTTCTGTGAGGTGATGGATGCCAGTCCCTCGAGTGTAATGTAATATTGTCTCTTTTGTATACACTGTTATTGCATTTCTTTTTATCATGTGCTATTGTTAACATGTTTAATCTTAGTTGTGTGACGCATTAGATCTCTGTAATGTCATGTAACATATTAAAAATAAATAAATATTTTTTTTTAAAGTGCGCCAAATTCGGCTTGGGTAAGTATGCAACAAATATACGTCTTATCTTATTTTATCTAGATGAGGGCACTTTCGGATGCACTTCGACCCAGCGGGATCTTTTGTGCATTTGCCCTCTCCTTTATGCCTACTTCCAAGCTCCCTCCATAATTTCCACAAAGCATATATACGTAATTATGAAGCAAAATAAAGTGATAACTTAGTCTAAAAAATAAACTATTTACATAAATTTTATCTGTTATTGGTTTTTGTATTTAGAAACTCTTTTATGGAGTATAGGTACACAGAGTTCAAAAAGCCAAGCAAAAAGTTTTTTAATTTTTTTGTGAGAAGTTCCTCTGTCCCTGGGAAGTTTGTTGTTTAGCTTAATACATATTATATTTGGATGTTTGTTATTCAATCACGCAAAACAACTGAACGGAAACCTAGTTTCTGACCTAGATATGGCTGTTCCGTTGTGTACGCATATAATGTTTCATGCTATTCTAGCATGTGGTTTTAAAATGAGAGCCAAACTACGTCTCTCGACGCAAAAGCCTCGCTCTCTAATCTCCGTTTATTTAACTCCCTAAAACGCCAAGAGCTCACCGCTAAAACCGCGCACGTCTAAGCTAACATTATTAATGAGGCTAATATGAAAATTGTTGAACTAATAATGCAGGCGAGGCACGTACACGCTCCGTAATTTCGGCAAAGGATGACATGTCGAATGTAGACGATATTGTGCTGGTTGTGATTTTAGAAGGTAAAGCCGGGTACCTATAACTTATCAGGCGTGATACACTGCGCTCTGACGCTTGACACAGGAGCCGTCATTTCAGAGCGCATCAGATGAATGGGAATCGAGCTATACTTATTTATTATTATTATTAGGATCCTCTGCTATCCCACTGCTAGGCAAATGCCTCCCCCCTCCGTTTACAGGCACTCTGATCCCGACCAGCCTCTGGGCAATCCTCAATAAAGACTTTTTAACAAAAAAAATACTTAGGTATACTTACAATAGTTTAAGAACTTAGTTCAGTTTTTTTCGGCGGTTTAATTTTTTGTTAAAAAATTTTTATTTTTCAATTTTCTGTGGCTTACCTTAGTTAATTACTAACTTAACTACTAGTTACATGCAAATAAGGTATTACACAAACCTCACGATGAACGAGCTTTAGCAGAAATGCAGAGACTGAGAGGTCTACACACAAGACTGACAGGTCTAAAGCTCATTCATCGTGAGGTTTTTCACACGACAACACAACACAACACAACACAACCCACACACACAAACGCATGCACACACGTGCGCACGGGCGCACACACACACACACACATGCGTGGTCATACATTTCAATCAGCAAGTGAATAATCAATCATCCCCTGTTTTCCTACCCTTAGGGTTGAAAATTTTATTTAAAATTTATGTGGGACCAACTTCAAGATACCCTTTCTAATAAAAAAAGAATTATCAAAATCAGACTAATCTGTAAAAAGATATGCGTGGTCATACATAAAAAAAAATATACGCGTTGACTTGAGAACCTCCTCCGTTTTTTACGTCGGTTAAAAAATGAGTCTAGCTCGTCTCGCCATCACCGGCGAGGTCTGCCGCGTCTCCGTTTCGAGCTGTCGGGCTGCCAGTCTGGCGATTTTGACCCAGCTCACTCGGCATGCGGCAGACGTCTATCTGCGGCATATTTATGTATCGTTATATGTCATTTACTATGTATCCTTTATCAATGTTGCCGCAGATAGGAGCGCTCTCTTGTAAGGGTATCCACGGAAGATCAGCGTCAAGGTATTTACATGGTACCTTGTCATTAAGCTGAGTGGAGTCCTTTTCTCTAACGCTTGTTAGATTAACATCTCGCGATAGTTTTTAGCAAAGATGTTCATTTTATAAGTAGCGTCTTGAATAAATATTTTTTCTTTCTTTAAAAAAAAAAACATGACCAGCCCCGTCCCACTTTAACTTAGCCGCCTTCCGTGCTACGTCGATTATTTGACTCTTGAAGCTCAGCGTGGTGTTCCAGGTATACTATATGAGTTAAACTTATATGAGGTGACGGCTCCTGTGTGATGCGCTCTGACGCTTGACACAGGAGCCGTCACCTCAGACTACCTACATCAGACGAATGTGAAACCAGTCATTATAAATGTATCAAACCTATATCGTTCTATTGCGTGCCGACAAGACACGCCAAATAAGTATGAAACCGGCTATATTTATTTATTTACTACCTTGGGCCCGCGACTCCGCGGAAGTCGTTTATGTCGTAGCTCAATACAAAAAAAAAAATGAACAAAAACCGGCCAAGTGCTTGTCGGGCCACGCGCTTTATAGGGTTCCTTATCAATCAATAACATCAATAACCTATACTATTTGTTAACAAGCTATCCAAAGATAACCCACTTTTTGGGTTTACCGAATAAGAAAAACCCACTTTACGTGTAGGGGAGATACCATTTTAATTTAATGTTATTTTATGCCGAATTACAGCTAGCATAGTAAGCGTCACTGAGCTAAGCCGCAGACGGACAGACGAACATAGCAAAACTATAAGCGTTACTTAATTGTAGACTACGTGACCCCAAAAAATACTAAATTAGAAAGAGACGAAGAGTCTATCTCGTCGCGACGCAGCTCGCGGGTGATAGCCGTGCTGTCTCGCAACTATATCGCGTTTTTAGCACTTCAAAATGCCCTGGTGTGTGTGTGTGTGTAACCAGTCGTATGTCTTTCAAATTCAAATAATTTATTTCTTGTAACATAAACTCATTTTTAAAAATCCATACAAATCTAAAAATTAAAAACTCAATATAATGTCACATAAATCTATTTTATTACTCGTCCGATTTATCTTGCTGGAACATGTCTGTCGCAACAATGCCAGATATGGGCAATCTACTTTGTCAGCTATCATACATAGAACGGTGTTTTGGCTGGCACGAACTCTGCGCACGAGCGCAGCAGTGCGCGCGCGCATGCTCGCATAGAAAGTACGCCACGCGCGTCTCCGCCAACATGCCCGACGCGGTGCAGTAACGAGGCAGCCCCAACACCTAAATGCGTTATTGAATTAGACCCGAAAGGTACGCTTTTACAGTGTAACTCGCCCACAGAACGCATATGTACCTACAGGGATATTTGAACACGAATATTTGTTCCTGAGTCATGGATGTTTTCTATGTATATAAGAATTTATTTATCTATATAAGTATGTTTATCGTCGTCTACCCATAGTACAAGCTTTGCTTAGTTTGGGACTGGGTCGATTTGTGTAATATTGTCCCCTGATATTTATTTATTTATTTATGTACAATATATATATATATATATATTATGTAACTATGTGATCCAGATATTTAAAGCAAATCTTTAACAACTGTCACTAACTGTAACGGAAGCACGATCGGTCATGAAAAGGAGGATAAGTTGAATGTAACGTGGGCTTGGAGACATCGTGCATGTTAATTGAATTTAGTGTATTTAATACAAGTCCGACGTCCACAATATGATTCGACGTTGCAACGGAATATTATGAGAATGTTAACGTTTATCTTTAAAAACGGCAAAAGCTACAGAAAACGTTATTTCCAGCCGTGCGTGCGACAATTCGCTGACACCCCGTAACGGATGAAAAAATTGCGTGCCCAAACCTTCGATATGATAACATGAAAAAAGTTACCATGAAATAACTTAAATTGTCAACAGGAGTAATATCGTGGCGATGAATGGGGGTTATTGCGAAAACGATATTAGTGCGATAATTAACCGACTTCAAATTAGTACACAAATCGCTTCAAGTGTGCCTATACAATTTAAAGATTTCCCTAGATTTCTCCAGGATAACATCAGCAGATACTGACCTAAAGACGATGAGACTTTCAAACAAAAAAAGTATTTTCCATATCGTTTCAGGCGTTTTCAAGTAATCGGGGAACATACATAAAAAGATTCCAACGAATTTTGAACCTTATACTTTTTTGAAGACGGTTAAAAATGTATTGTACGTCTTACTTAGCCACTTACCGCCATCTACACGTGCGGAAAATTCAATATTCTGGCCGGGGGCGACGTAAAATTTTGTACTTACCACGGACGGCAAAAAATAAAGCCTTAGATCGCATATTTATCGCCCTTGCCTTCGGTTCGGGCATCAAATACCTGCGATCAGACATTATTGACGAATAATCCGACGCCCGAGGACAGTATTCTTACGACAGCGGGGTCAGCAGTTTCGATGCCATGGTGAAGCGACGTCAGGGTATTTCAGAATTCACCGTGTCGTCGTCGTCAGTAGCCCAGTCTTACAGACGGCGGCCCTGGAGTCGATGTAACTATACGTAGATTCGAGACCAGCGACCGACACGCACTTTTTGTATTTGTACATTTTCAAAACGCCGAGTAGCATGGAATGTTCTAGAAAAAGGAAGCGAATACGTAGAACATTCGATGCTTACGGAAATTTATAGAAAAATGTATCGGCTTGGAATATTCGAGAAACGTGGACGTAGGACGGTTATCTGCGAATGCTACTCAAAACAAACGATTAAAGAAATGAAGATCGGACTGAAGATCGAAATTACGGTCTAGAATCTTCGGAAAGGGGTATATAAAGGTCCGTACCACGTACGAGTCAGTCTTGAGAGTTGAGAGTGGAGTTCCCGGAGTGAAATACTAAGTGAGTAGTATCTGGAAGGCGCGGCGCGGTGAGTATCTGAGTGAGAACTGGAAGAAGAAGAATAAGTGGTGTGGATTTGTGGAAACAAGTGGTGAATTATGAAGAGGTCTAGTGCCAAGTAACAGCGGCGCTACCACGAACTTCGAAAGTGGAAGTTCGGGTATTTCCCTCTCTATCGCACTTCCCTACTCGAGTGACAGGGATGCATGTATTACGAACTTCGACTTTCGAAGTTCGTGGTAGCGCCGCAGTAAAGTGTTGGCTGTGTCAGTACTAGTAGGCGCGGACTCAGTGACCTTGTGTGTGTTAATTGAGTCAGTGTTAGTACGAATGGACTCAGTGGACTTTGCCCAGTGTAAGTCACGTAATAAATCTACTGTCGTGTTAATAGGTGTATTAACTCTATCTCATTCACCCACGCTCGTAACAGTATGGAAAAAAGTTTAGTTGTTTCACGAATCTGATTTTATTAGCGTTTCGGAAAAATAATATGTTCTCTGAAAAACACCCAACCAACCCTCCTTTCGCAAGACACGTTAAAATGTATTATTATCTACGCCTAAACACACTTTAAGTCGTACACAAAACATGTATATCAGTGAGATCCCCCTTTGTTAAACTCGGTTAAATTGAAACCCGACCATGACTGTTTCGATTCACAACATCAGCACTTGACCGCGTCAATTCGAATGAAAATTTTAGAAACTTTTAATGGAGCAAGTCGGCCGGTGACGCGGAAATTACACCCCAAGCAAATTATCTAGTAAACTGACAGAAATTCGAGGAATGAGAGTTGGCAGTAACGTTATTTTTTCGGCTACACTCTTTAAAGAATGGTGGTCGGGAAGAGATCGCTCTTTAGCGATAAACAATCTATTGTGCTCTCTCTACCTACGTGCTCTTTTGTTTCTCTATATGCTTCGTTTAATGTGAGATGTGACAAAGAGTATTTTTTGTTTTGTAAAGATTCCAACCTAAATACGATACCCAGTAGCGATAGCGTGTTCTAGAAAGAAGCTTATGCAGGTCCAGAGCCGTCATTGCGTAACTTTTCAAAGGAGCGTAGGTATGGAATGGGAGAAAGACAGTTTAGTTGTCCTAATGGCGTTCGAAAAGTTATGTGATCCCACTTGGAAAATAAACGAATTATACGACTTTTCGCATCCAAAAATCTGTATAAAAAATATAATATGTGTGCGCAATAAATTATTGAGTTCCAGGATCGTAAACTTCTCAGACTAGGGTATGTCAACTAGTTAGGCTAGCGTGTCATTGACAAGTGAAAGACCGCATGTTTCACTGCCAGCTATTGCTGACTTAATAAAGCTTAATAAAGCTACAACATGTACATAAGCCCATCGTAGCCTAGTGGTTCGGGCATGCAGCTGTCAAGCGGTGGTCGTGGGTTCGAATCCCGGTTCGAACCAATGAGTTTTTCGGAACTTATGTACGGAATATTTACCGTTAGCTTTTCGGTGAAGACCCCAATAAGGTCTAGTTTTCCCTCTGGGTTGGAAGGTCAGATGGCAGTCGCTTTCGTAAAACTCGTCTCCCACCCGAGATACCAAACCCCTCCTTTGAGCAACACCGTGAAAAACGCTTTAGGAGGACGATGATATATACGTATACATATTTGTGTCCGTCGTACAGCGATACTGTAGTCGTATTGCGCGCATGAAACCGTATCCGCTTCATGAGTGCAAATTGCTATCGAGTGACGCTTTTAGTCACTCCAATTTGGTATACGCTCACTTTGGGACTTTTATTTAACTTGGGACATGTTTTAAGTGGAAATTGTATCCTCGACGATGGCGGGTTAGGTAAATGAAGTTGCTTAAAATTCATATACCGCAATTTAACGGTTAGCCGCAAGAGTTGAGTGTTACATGTCGTTTTCTGAGTTTTAAGAGACTTGACTGAGGAGATTGTAGTTTTTTTTGAGACGAGCGTGCGAGCCGAACCAAGTTCTCCAGTTCAGCTTGGGCGAAAATGCGTTTATATGAACGGCTGTTCTCTATACAGGTCGCATCTCAATCGATTCTCGTGCGAAATTGGAACTTTGGATATCTCCATCTATCGCACTCCCAATACTCGAGTGACAGCGATGTATGTATACGCACTGAGTTTAAATTTTCGTGGTAGCGCCGCAGTTTCGACGATTATCATATACCTACATATACATCATTCGATTGACATATTTAACAGGAGTATTCCTGCTGTGAGGCGTAAATTGACGAGGAGTTTCTTTGAATGAGCGTAGCTTTAAGCTTTTAGTTAATCATACTTTGTTCCTACTCTTATGATGTCGGTATGTATTCTCTTGTTTTTTTTTTTGTATTTGAATTTGTTTATTAGCGTATTTTGATTAGCTTAATTTAAAGTGTTTATAACATAACAAATGACCTGTAACTTATGTTATCAATAAATAATTGTATTGTATTGTATTGTATTGTACACAAGTGTATATTTTAGTTAAATTAATACATAAAGTTTCCACATTTTGTAACCTGTAACAATAGTGTGATCTAACAAATGTTTAGCATTACATTGCGGATCTGTACAGGTCGATTGATCACACTGTGCCGGTCAGCACGCAATGAACCGTTACTCGCCCAACTTTTCTAGCTTACTAGCCCGCGGTGGGACCAGTGCCTGATGCTATCGGTGGGAACCTGTAATTGGCTTTTTGTATTTTATCTATGTAATCAATGTGTTTCTGTAGCTGTTGGTTCTCCAAATACAAAGAACATTTTTTTTGTCGATTCAGTGTTTGGAAAAAAAATTAAACAAAGGCAGACTCTAGGCGTATACAGCTTACAGATCCACTAGTGTTAAATAATGTACTTGTTACTGGTTGAATTCGTGTTGACTGCAACAATGTATTTTATAAAAACCGCTAGGGATGTTGGCTAGCATATAATCTCACTCATATTTGGAGCAGCTCAACTGGTTACCTACAGGACACGGCCACCATGCGGTGAGTTAGATCGCTAAAACTTCAGATTGGTCCCTTGAGGATTCGCTCTGTCGATAGCAAGAGACGAATGGCAAGTTGGCCGCTGCAGAGAAGACATAGCCAGATGGGGACTGTGTGTGTTTGCGATACAGCACCGCAAACCATGGCCCATCTCATGGCGTGTCCTGCATGCCCACACTCTTTCTTAGTACATGCCCTGAGATACGCGACTCCCAGAGCTGTCCACACCGCTGCCCAATTTCCATCTCCTAATTAAAGGTACCTCGACACGAAGAAGCAGAGACAAATCAGGTCCCTTAATCAACACAGCGCAGCCCACGGAGCTAGTAGTAGTGGTCTTATGATGGCTGCGGATGATATAAGGTAAATACAAGCGTTAGGCCAGTGAACGAAAAAACTCCTTATTTTCTACCCAAACGCGTGCCCAAAACCCGGTATGCGCATGTTCGAACTAAACGGCTGCATGGCATCGTTTTGACAGCCCGCCCCCATCCCCGCATAATGGCAATGGCACCCATTCTGTGGTGCCATTTTGCGGCGCCACTTAGAATTCTAAGGTTTTCTCGTTCGCTGCGATAGGCGCATCACACGCTGCTGCCGCATCCCGCTGCGGTACCGTGCGGAATTTGAATACAAACTGAGGTACTGGCATACAACGTTGCGAACCGCCTCACCGCACGCCGCCGCCGCAGCTGGATCCGGCGGCAGTGTGATGACCGCCCTAGCGAGGACCTAATTCTAAACGAACGAGATGACATTCCGGTGTGCCCTCCCTGTTCATATTAAATAGTTTTTGGCCACCAACATCAAGAATAGATAGTTCTATTAGTTATAGTTCTGCTAGTGCAGCAAGTGAATTAATTATCAAACATAAAACGCAATTCTGCAATTTATGAATAACCAGCTTCTGCCCGCCATCGCCACTCCGTCCGCGTGGAATTCGTTTATATCGTAGGTAGATGTAAACAAACGTTCACCCCTCCATTTGATCCCTTTAGGGGATAATTTCCGGGATTATAATATTAGTATGGATTTAAAAACGACATGTCTACACAAGCTAGCTCCATAATGGTAGGAAAGAGCTGTTATTTTCATTGCGCTCGATTATTAATAGTTCGTATGTAGGGCCTCTTATAGCGCAGCCATTAGTTGACATAGACAAGGGCTGGTATTCTGTACAATCGTTACTGTAATTTATATTTTCAGCATTAAATTGAATATTTTCTATTTATTGAATTAGGGAGCGAAGCGAACCAAGTTCTATGCTTCAGCTAGGGCCGAAAATCGTTTGTCCGGTGTGCGGTGTCCGGCTGTCTCGCTGTTCTCCTCTACAGGTCGCAACTTACATCCGATTCTCGTGAAATTTTGTGGGCTGGTCAATAAATATACAGTGTTTTTTGTCGAACCATATTTTCTACAATTCAAAAGTTATTTTTTTAGACAGGCACGCGGGTTCTACAGCTCACAGAGCCACTAGTTAAGAAAGTAGTCTAATTTTATCTCTTTATCGGATACCCAAAGGTTGTCTGGAAGAGATCGCTCGTCAGCGATACTATCGCCTGTTGTCTACTTCTACTTGTTATTGTTTTATATATCTTTGTAACTGCTTTGTTTGTGTGGGGTGTGGAATAAAGAGTATTTTGTATTGTATTGTAGTCACTTTTCTAAAACCTAGTTAAATCTTGAGATTAGGTGCCAAAGCGGACGCCGGGCTCCTAGGATACAACCGGGAAAAACGGAGGAAGATGCTATTTAGAAAGACGCCATTGTAAAAGTTTCCATTATAAGTTTGAAATAACTAGAGCAGAGGAAAACATAATCCTTTTGGTAACGATACCCTAAATACACTTAAAATGAAATCTGTTATTCATTTCCTTGATGCACTTTAAGTACAAGAGTAAATAAGCTATTACTATTACTGGACTTCCTCGTAGGCTCTGTTGACGCTTACCATCAGGTGCGGCTAGGATCAATCAATAGGTTAACCAATTATAAAAGTACATTCGAGTAATTAAATCCCCTAAACAAATAACCTTACCATTTTTTTCATTACTTTTAACCCTTCTTATATTTAGGCAGGGATCCATTGTTTTAAGCCACGGTCATAATTCGATAACCTAATTTTGACACTCGAACGAGAGGGGACTAATTGCAACAAAAAAAGGTAGCGGTAGCTTCTGTTGACTTACTGTCTGATATTGACAAAACGCAAAATTTGCTCATTTTGAAGGGCAGGCACGGGCACAACTGACGGCATCAGTTTTCCTCGGCATCCTTATTTTAGTGCGTTCAAACCTACATTTAAGATGGATGGCTGAGAGCCATGTAAATATTTTTACATAAAAGTAAATTTATTATTATTTAGGTACTTAAACAAAAAAAAACAGAGATCACAGTGCCTTTGGCCTGTGAATATAATGGTTTTCTGTATGTTATTTGTATTTTATGTTGTTATTTTTTATCCCACGGGATTGCCTGTGTGCTTTGAAATACGCGGGCGAATCCGTGCGGCAGCTAATTAAATATTAATTGTGACCGGCCTACTAGTAATGTGAAAATAATCTCCACTGTGCAAAATGTACAGAATACCATCCGGATATTTAACATGCACGCTCGCGAGAGAAGAGGCAGTCGTTAGCGCGTCCCCCGGGGCTCTGACAATGGTCTAAGACTACTACTGGGCTGTGCTGCACACAAACAGATGTAAGACTAAACATCCCTACGCAGGTACCCTTCTGTGAAAACAACAACAAAACGATCGTACATCACGTTCATTGCTGCCTTAAAGTCACTGTAGATGGACGACTCTCGAAGCCACGCGGCAATGGATGCGTGAACGCGTTTGATATCGCTAGAGATGACGCATTCTAATACAATGGGATGAGGCAGCTTCTATTGAACCGTATCATATTCCCTCAGCTACGCTTCCACTGCCGTGTTTGTAGGACTGTAAGTTTAGCGTTTGGTAAGTGACGCGGTAATGTATGCATGTGTTTTTACTTGGGACGTTGGAGATAAATTGACGTGGTACGTCCATTGCTGGCTGTATAGGATAGTTTTATTTGTGTTTTGAAATAAAGGAGAAATGGTGTCTAGGTTTGATAATGGGGAAGACAAGGGTTTTACACTGAGTGAACATTTTTTTGTAAGTGGATACTTGAGTCTGTTTTGTATGGGGGCTTTTATGTAATTTCATGTCTAATTTTATGTCGGGGGAAGAGTGCTTGACTAGTAGACAAAGTTTTATGCTTGAGTGCTGTTTCCACGTTTGAGGACAACAATACTATGCTAATGTTATATGTAGATACTTAAGTTAAGAGTCACTCATGTTTTTTTTGGCTCTCCCATATAATTAGGGTTTCCTTTGTTATGAAATTGTATATTTGGAGTTTATAAGGTTCGGTTTCCGTATTCAAAGGGCCCAAGAGAACGGGATTAGTTTATTCATGCGTGTTCTTGTGTGATGAATTTCTTCTTGATGGATATTATATTAGTACCTATTTCGATTACAGATATTATGTATGGTTAAGAATTTTTAATGTCGCCGACTTTTTATTCAATTGGTTTTGGAATCGGAATCCTACCTTGGTCGGGTAGAGTTGCTTTTGAATTGACTACTTTGGGGCTATCCATATATTACGTCATTTCAAAATAGGGGGGGGGGGAGGGGAGGTCTGGCCATTGGATGACGATAGTCATTTTATTAGGTGGGGAGGGTCCATTGCAAGAAATAACAGGATGATGATAGGGGGGTCAAAAATTGACAAAAAACGATGACGTAATTTATGGACAAGCCCTTTGATGCAATTCGGCCAGCTCAAATAATGACAAGTACTACCTACTCAGATTATCTTAGAAAAACTGGCCAAGTGCGTGTCGGGCCACGCGCAGTGTAAGGTTGGGTAGTTGCCTGACTGATGTAACTAATTACATCGACACGCGCGCGCCAACTAAATGGATTCGAATATACGATGAATTTTTACGAAAATTGGCCTTTCCAAGTACAAATTAAGTTGGTCACCTTACTCGGTAACTACTTATGCCTCTTAGCCGTGGTAGTTTTCTTTACAAATTCATTATATGCCATGAATTTTTTCACATCTCCAGTAGTAGCCATTTAGTCTGCAGGACACACACACGTGACTCGAACAAAAATGTCTTTATAGCCCAATATCTCGCAAACGAATATAAGTAAATTGAAAAAGGTTTAAAGATACTGATAATATTTTTGAACAAGCTATCCAACAATAGTCCTCACTATGGGTTTAACGAGAATATTTAGGATTATACTGTTTCGTCGTCGGCGTGAATGATTTGTATACCCATCCCAATTTACATTTATCTAGTAGTAAGGGTTACTGAGCTAAGCCGCAGACGGACACACGGACAGACGGACACACGGACAGACGGACATGGGGTTCCTAGTTGACTACGGAACCCTAAAAAAGAAAAATAACAACGAACATGGAAGAGAATGCTGCGCATGACATGTAGGCCCTTTTGACTGACGTACCTACTTACTATATGCCGCGCGCGCCCTGTTATCGTCATACTCCTGCACCCGCGCGTCGACCTATTTATTGTGCTATGATTGGCAGATTTGCTTCTTTGGTACTTTTCCAATCAGTGGCAAAGGGGAGTATATTGTCCGCCTGATGGTAAGCAGCTACCGTATCGTATGGACGCCAGCGAGGCGACAACTCCTGGGGGCAAACACGGGACTGACCCTAAGACTGCTGACCCTCATATTCATCTTACTAATAGGCAGTAAAAATAAATCCGTTCAGCCACCCTGTATCACCATTCATAATCACAAAGGGACGGACGGACAAGCGTGTCTAACGCGTTGATTCAAATAATTGTGTATTGTACTGGGATCTATTCGACCTAACGTATAAATAGCTTTTTTATGAACTACTGACCAGCGATTGGCAATAGTATCACCTGCGGGGCCTTCACATATGTAGCCACGACGCGTAAAAATCTACCTTCCTCTTTCTAAATGGCACAGTGTGAGTGAGACAGTAGTCGATGAGTCGCGCGCGAAGCGACTTCGCAGCATGTTGTGTCATAGGATAAATAATAGTACTCATGTACAGGTCCACTGTCTAGCAAAACCGATGTTTGACAAATAGATAAGTTAGTGATATTTCGTCTAGTAAAGGTACAAATATATCTTGACACCGCGATGCATAGTAACTAAGCGTAGGTCTAGTTTCGTCACGGGTGACCGGCTGGGTGAGCCGCACTAGCGCGTAGCGAATAACAGCCCAGCCCCCCTATTCTGTAACTCGTTTTAAGCTCACCTCAACGCTCACCCACAAATATATCTTGACACCCCGATGCGTAGTAACCAAGCGTAGGTAGAGGTCTAGTTACGTGACGGGTGAACGGCGGGGTGAGAATAACAGCCCAAGTGTACCCGAGGTGTAGGTATGAGACGGCTTGTTTCCACGGAAGTTTAGCCGTTATGGCAAGAAAGGTTTATTAAAGCATCAACACCAAATCCACAACAAAACCAATTCGATTCTAATTCAAGCGTAAATAGCCCATGGGGTCAAAAGTATGACGGATTTTCTATCAGAAATAGGGTGGGTTTGTGTAGTCGTGTGTTAGTATCAAGGTCCCAGTAAGAGAGGATTGAATTAGTCATATCAGGATACGCATCAAAATGGTTGACAGTAAGCTGGGGCATTATTCAATTATTAGTAATAGTTTTGTGAAGTCCGTCTGTATTATTCTTGCCTTTATTTGATATTGCAGTTTGATGCGTCTATGAAAAGTTTTTTTTTATTACGTACTAGCTTCCGCCCGCGACTTCGTCCGCGTGGACCCGAGATAAAAACTATCCTATATTTTAATCCACGCTATAAACTATCTTAGTGCAAAATTTCATTCAAATCGGTTCAGCCGTTTAAGCGTGATTGAGTAACAAACATCCAAACATCCAAACATCTAAACTTTCGCATTTATAATATTAGTAGGATAGGCACGCATTTGACCACTATCTCACACTATGGCAAGTGATGATGAGGGCGAGGGTGTTACATGCATACCGAGATCTAGATAGTGCCTCACTCTCGTCTTGAAAAGATCCAAGTTATACGTAACTAGGAAAAAGTTTGCCGGAAGTGAGTTCCACTCTTTAGCTGTCCTCGCGAGAGAACTGGAAACAAAGCGTGAGCTTCGTGCGAATCAGTGGTAAATCAACTACATAAGGGTGGAATGGAACCCACGACCGCGCCTAGTCCCAAGATGGCGAAAGACATTTATTTGCTGGTTTCCATATTGTAATTTTTTTAACAAAGCGATTCATGTTTTTAAATTTCACGCGTACGAAATTTCTCATACGTAACATCATTCAATCTATTTGGTTACAGAGTCTTCGTAGTTTAGGCTTCGAAGTTCCTACTTACTTCCCACATACTTACCTACTTGCCTACTATTAAATACTTCAATATTATCCTCTACCCGCCAGTTGGCGGCGCGTAAATATATTCGAGGGCAACCCGGAACAAATAAAGTAATGAAAGAGTTTAAGGTATAATAACTAAACTATAGGCTTGCCTAAAAATAAATATTAGCGCTCCGCCACTGCTAGCCGCCTGAAAAGTCCATTCAAAAGGCTAACATTCTGTTCAATGGAATGTACATTATATCATTCTAAATTGAAACATAGTGCATTTGTTTTATTTCGTTCGATTTTCAAACTCAACAAAATTAATTCTATTTTCTATAACACTTGATTAACAATTGCCAACTTTCCCAGTACGGTGACCGGTTGAAGGTTACATTCATCCACAGCTATTTAATACTACATAAAATAATACACAATTATCCACAGTTTTAGTACCACACTGCATTCACAGGTGTCGTTAGTAGTCACAAGATCAGTATAAAGTATACTTATGTACCTATCATTAGTGAAGTAATTAAAGTCAGCTTGGTGCTTTCAAGATAGCTGTTGCATTCCTGGCGTTGAGTGTGGTCGCCAGAGTTCCTGCGATTGCATTTGTTTTTTGCCACCATCGTGGTATAGTTAAAGCAATGATGCGTAATTTCAGTGTCCGAGAGGCAATCTGATGGCTCGCGGTATTTGAGCTCCCGAAGCGTTGTGGAACCGCCCTGTGCAACCCAAACTGAGCCAACTTGGACTGGGTCGGAAATTCAAGGGGGAACAAGAAAAAAATAATGTTGCCGGGTATTCGATTGAAACAGCATTTCATTATATAAACAGCGTACACACTTTCAGGCAACCGCTGTTTCAATCGGCTGCCTCGCGCCAAAAATAAAAATAACATATTTTTTTCTATTTGGCTCAGTTCGGGTTGCACAGGGCGGTCCCGTAACCGTGAATAGTATGCATGAAAGATATCCACATAAATTAATCAAGTACTAATACTTGATTTTTCTGTCCAAAAAACTTTCAAAGTTTAGGAGTAGCTTTGACCACTATCTGCATTGTCTCCGAATTAGCCAAAGTGTTAAAGGTCTTACGGTGATTCCCTGAGCAAAAAGCCGCTGCCTCCCATAGGATGTAACCTGTGTGAGCACATTTGCACCCACTCACCTTTACCACCATGAGGATAGCAGGTGCGGCCGCCGAAAATGCGGCTAAACTAAAACTGGGAAATACGCCCACCTCGAATCAGCGTACGACTTTGTTCCGGTCGCAATCGAGACGGCTGGTCCTCGGTGTTCGGAGGGCAGGAGGCTTGTGTGGGAGCTGGGTCGGCATCTTAGAGACAAGGGCTGCGACCCTCGTTCTGACTCTTACCTGGTCCAACAAATATCGGTGGCAGTTCAACGGGGCAATGCCGCCGGTATTTATGGCACCTTTGGACCAGATGGGAGCATATTTATACTTCATTTTTTCTTTCTTAGTTTTCTATGCTGTTGTATTATTTTCTAGTTTTAGTTTTAATTTAGTTTTCTTATTATTCTCTTAGTGGTTAGTCTTAGTTTATAATTTTTATTTAATATATTTTGTGTGTTTATTAAGTCGAAAATAAAATAAAGAATATACATATAATTATATAAAATCGAATACTGGCAATTAGCTGGAAAATGGTTTGTATGATGACTACTTACAGACTTACAAACAGTGCATTATAACCCTCTTAGCGTTTTTCCCGGTAGTGCTCAAACGAGCCCGGGGCCCGCGTAGTCACCTAATCCCAAGATTGGGCGGAGGCACTAGTTTTACGAAAGCGACTGCCATCTGACCGTTCAACCCAGAGGGAAAACTAGACCTTATTGGGATAAGCCTGGTTTCCCGATGAAGTTTTCCTTTACCGAAATACCATTGGTAATCTCAAATGATATTTCGTGCATGAGTTTTTATTTTAAAAAAAACCACAGTGGTACGAGCCGGGGTTCGAACCCGCGACCTGCAGATTAAAAGTAGCTTACCTTGCCGCTAGACTACAGTGGAAATCAATCAATAGTAAATGTTTACTAAGCAGAAACGGCCACGAAATTCCAAATTTCGAACAAAGTGGAAAATTTAAAAACTATTCGCCACGAGCGGGATTTGAACCCGCGACCTCTGGAGTCCGCCCATCGCTCTTGCCAACTGAGCTACCGTGAACTACTGAATCAATCAATACTGACAAACAATGCAAATGAAATAAATGGAAAAAGATACCAGTACAGTACATGCCTTTTTACTCCCGGAACGTGATGGGTATAAAAATGGCCGATAAAAGAATCCTATTGAAAACAAGGTCGAACCTCTCCCAATTCTTTTATATATTTACCGTTAAAAAGAAAAATAAATCCAAAAACTTATTACGGACTTTAACCTCTTTAGACGTACTCAATTAAAGCCCTGTAGAAACGGCCTTACGATTGTGTAAAAATTAATATCGTTCAACGGAAAAGCAAAATGGAATGGAAATAATAATAAAAGAAAACTTGGAGAGCTCGTATCAGAAAGCAGGAACTCGTTGCAATCTCGACCTTATTCCCTAACATAAAGGTTTGAATTTGGAGGGGCACGGAAGAGTGGAACAAGTTTGGGAGAATTGGAGCAATGAAGGGGGCCTGACATCTGAAAAAAACGCCTCTCCTGACACAAGTGGCAATTCTGCTGAAATCGTTTCCCAGCGAATATTAGGTGTCGAGCCAGGAAAACGGCGGGGAGGATCTGAAGCTTGAGTAAAAGGCGTGAGCTAAATTAGACTTTACTTATATTTATTTTATTTTCAGGTTGGTATATTTTCTTCATTGCTAGTCGTAAACAATTACGTCAGTTCATTTGTATACTAACTAAGATTAGTGGCTGGCGAGCCGGTCTTGTATAAAAAAAGCACTTTTGTTTTTTTTATCGAAAAATACATTTGATATAATTGGTGAACCTACTCACAAAGTTTAACGAGAATCGGTTGAGAAATGCGACTTGGCCCCGTTTCATGGTAGGCCTTAATAAAAAAAGAACAGCCGGACAGACGATGGACATACGTATTGTTGTTGTAATTTTTGGGTAAAATTGCATTGGGCTGAGTAGAGCATAATCCTTACTAATATTATAAATGCGAAAGTGTGTATGTTTGTCCTTCTTTCACATCGCAACGGAGCGTCGTATTGATGTAATTTTTTTGAATGGAAATAGTTTAGAAGCTGGAGAGTGACACAGGCTACTTTTTTCAGCGGGAAAACATCAAATTCCCACGGGAAAATTTAATATGTTACATTGTCCTATAACCACGCGGGTGAAGCCGCGGCGATCAGCTAGTATTGAATAAATCTTTCATTGAAATTCGCTGGTTATTAAAATAGTTACGAAAGGATACGTACTTATTTATGGAGTGCTCTTTACTATAAAAAAAAATGTGTCTAGGTTTTCGGCTATAATTTTGTCCATCATCATTTGCTGGTCCTCATCCCATTTACTTGGGGTTGGTGCATTTCTTCCATACCTACTTTGTTCCTAAATATACCTAAATTAATCCAAGACTCGGCGAGGAAATAATAGGTACCTATGTTACGTTTTAAAGCTGCCATGATGTGTAAATAATCATCAAAATCGCTGTAACTGTGGCCCCAAACAGGAAAGATTTTTATATTAGTAAAAGCACTCGTTAAAATTTCAAGTAATTTCAAGATGAGTGTGGGCTTTTATTTATTGTTTTATTTTATTGTTCCAAAACTGGACTCATTACGGAAAACAAACGTACAAACCAATTTATTGATAGTAATTTGCGTTTATATATCCGGTTACGGTTTCTAAACTTGGCTGGTGCGCTGCGCGTGATTACTTTATTAAATTACAAGTGGTTTAGCAGATATTTTAATTTATGAAAAAAAAAATGTTGACTAGAAAGTCATATCCAATTTGTTAAGTAAGTAAGTATACGGTTATATATTATATACTCTCGTCATCTTCCTAGCTTTTTTCAGTGATTCCGCTTCCGGTCCGCTTTGGCACCTTATCCTTTCGTAAAACTAGTGCTTATCCCAAGATTTGGCATAAGCACTAGTTTTACGAAAGCTGCCATCTTACCTGCTCATGGAACACTAGAGCTTATGGTTACATATTAAATTGATA
Organism: Epinotia bilunana; assembly: GCA_947049275.1. Lineage (NCBI taxonomy): Eukaryota > Metazoa > Arthropoda > Insecta > Lepidoptera > Tortricidae > Epinotia > Epinotia bilunana. The sequence goes on along the minus strand of OX346269.1, from coordinate 20,261,738 downwards.
TTACGTGTATAAGTATTTTTTTTTACTCAGTAGGACAGTCAACGTCATAGATATGTTTACAGTTTTGTACCTTATTCCATTGTAATAAGGGTTACAATGTAAACATCTCTTTGATGACCACTGTACGAGCCGGTGTTCGCACAAGCTCCAGATTGAAAGTCGCTACCTACATTGTTTTTTTCCAAAACCATACATCATTTGTTTAAATAAAATGAAATGTACTTTTTAAATTAAATAATTTATTCGTGACAAACACAAAATATTAAACGAAAACCAAAACATATACATACAAATATTTAAAAACGAACTAATGTAAGATAAGCAGTTTGTCACGAAATGGTCCAGCCTCAGCATAGGTAATGCTGGTTTTAGCCAGCGCTGGTCTTCCGGAGAGACCATTTGCGGCCCACGTTCACTGCTGAGCTGACCGACACAGCCTTAAATAAATAAAAAAACCCTGTCAAATATTTCAATTTGATACAAGCTTTTATTGCCGACTGTATGTTACGTCCTCAACTACTCATTGAGGCGATTCTAACGAGCCCAAACTCAACGGGGTAACGTCGGTTAAGTACTGAATTCCCATGGCCACCTGCAGTCTTCATCATCAGATCAGGTCGATGGTACCATAATATTGAATTGTCATCCAAACTATACCTTTACCAAAATTTCAGCTCAATCGGTTGAAGATATCTGCTTCAAAATTCAGTTGCAAGATTCCACCCGGACAAATAAATAAAAGCTTGTTAAAAATGAACGCAGCTGTTTAAGCTTGATCATTTTTAGTTTTAAAATACAAGTAGCTGTTAGCCCCTTCAAGAAGTAAAAAAATACAACACTAGATAAAATTATACTGAGCAGTATAACTCAATGTTTAATGACTAATAAACAAAATGTTAAAATACAGTCCACAAAATAATTGACATGCGGATTTATTGAGCGACATATTAAAATGAAAGCACGCATACAAGTGTAAAATATGGCAGATGTGTGCAATGTGGCAGTTTACGAGCAACGGTTTATGGGTATTTAATTTGCCGCGAATCGAACCGGGTAAGCATGGTGGCGCTATTGGTGGGACAGTGTCGATAAGTGTACGGTTAAGATGGTGTATCGAATTAATCATATCATAATATATGTTTACCGAAACCTTAATTCACTGACGTAACATTACAGCCATGGGACATATTTTGTGAGTGACTGTACGGTCTTAACACCGTCCCTTCATTTCTTAATGCTTAATAGCGACTTCATGCGGTAAGAATTAAGAATTAAAATAATTAGTAAATATGTTAATTAGTGGACAAACAAAACTGGAACTATTGTGAAAGAAAAAATACTTACTGAATAGCTACGATTTTATCGCTAGTTCATCATTCAATTATTATTTGTTTATTTATTTACTTTTCAAGTTTAGGAAAAAATAAATTTGTATCGTGTGATCTGAAACATAACAATAATTTGGTCCCAGTTGAAAAGTTAATCGGCTGTCAGTGCACATAATGGAATAGAATACATCAGATGCTAGTTTAAGAGTCCGCAGTAAGCTCGATTCTCCATACAAAGGTAGTTACGCTCTCATTTTAAAACTACATGTTGGATTGTAACGAAACTGTGCATGTACAATGACATGAGGTATATCTATGTCTGTTATTAGTAGTAGCTTCAGATACCATAGTAAAAATATACAGCGAATTTATTTATTTAATTTTTAATGTTTTTGCTGTATTTCGTTTCTTTATAAACTGAAACCATATAAATTAATTACAGACATAGATATACCTCATGCCATTGTATATGCAAAGTTTCGTCTCAATCCAACACTTAGTTTTAAAATGAGAACGAAACTCCGTTTGTATGGGAAGGCGAAATTTGGCCGAGCTTACTGCGAACTCTTAATTTTACCGATATATCTGTCACAACACTAGGCAGCTGCTGGCGCAAAAACTTTAAACGGATAAATTACACGCACTTATCTACATCTATAGCGGATTCTAAACATGCCTAAACATGTTATTTGTTTAATTTAACTAGTAAAAACTGCATACGTATATGCATAAAACCTTACATAGTTAAAAGTTATTTTGCCTGCGGCTTCGGCCGCAACTTTTACATTTTAAATTATGGCTTGTATGCAAATATGTAAGGTTTTAACAATAACCTTTCTACTGCAGGTAGCTATTTAATATTAAAACTTATCTACATTTGACGCTTATACATACATGACAGTCTAATTTGACTTAATTACTACTTTGTTGTTACTAAGACTGATATATTGAGATATAACTTGAGTTTTTGCATGTTATATTTCAAATCAACATTTACCTAGTGATATGTTTCTTTTAAAGAACCTTACAACGTACCTACACACAACGTACCTATGTTTGAACTTTCTAAAGTACTTAATAAAAACCTTACGTAAATATACGTTGAAAAAAAATTGTCATATATTATAAGATTAAAAAAATAATCCATGTGACTCGGGGAGTAGTGCAAGTACACGAATTTATAGCAAAAACGCAAGTGCCAGCTGCAATTCTATATCATAGAGAGATACGAGGAAAAATAAACATTAGCTCTGAGGAGTAAAATAAATATAAATAAATATAATAAATATTAGGGGACAATCCTACACAAATCGACCTAGTCCCAAACTAAGCAATGCTTGTACTATGGGTACTAGACGACGATAAGCATACTTATATAGATAAATAAATAGTTAAATAGGTACATAGAAAACATAAATGCCCTTACCGGGATTCGAACCCGGGACCTCCGGCTTCGTAGGCAGGGTCACTACCAACTAGGCTACAGAGGTCGTCAAAAATAGGTTAATATTCTTCTGAACATAACCCGCAGGCGCGCATCGCCGCTTTCTCTGTTCTCAAAAACAGTAATATCCAACTCTCAGTCCTCAAATACCATCGCGTACGTTAACAGGAGCCGATGTTCGATAATTAGAGCGTCCGAAGGTTGACTGGAGGCGACAAGTCCTCACCAACCATTTAAAACCAACCGTATGTGTTAGGGAGAAGGTTGGGTTTGGCCTGGCGGCGGTCGCAGCTGACAGCTCACAGCTGATGCGCGTGAGTTGATCATCTGGACCAGGTGCGTGTGACAAGTGCGGCGTGTGTGAGGGAGGTTGGGGAGAAATGGATTATTAATTGTTATCACTTAAAATTATAAAATACATAATGAGAAATGTTCGCTATTTTCGCATATAATATTTTAATAATAAAAGGAAATAGTGTTTTAAGTAAAAATAAAAAAAGGAAAATATCATCTGTTCTGATATAAAGAAGTTGAGTTTTTATAACATATGGAAAGAACATTTGGAAGGCCTACATTGGTTTTGTATTTTATATCGTCTCCACCTTTTTTAATATAAGCGGACTAAGGCTTGTGGTCATGTATTACGCTCATTAACTAAGTGCGCTATCATATTCATAAAGATTGATGATTAATAAGTTTTTGTACTAAAACTTAGAAGTTTTTCTTAGGTTTTTCTGAGTGTTGAAGCTTCATTCGTAAGTATATTACTTATGATTTATTTAGTCTTGGAAAAAAAACACAAACCTAAAAAAAGTTAGCAAATTACTTATCATTCATTAGAACGTAACAACGCTCACTTTGGATTATAGACGTAAGAAATAAAAATAAAAAATGACTTACAAACCATTTGCCCCCGCTCTCCCCGTTACTCGCTGCGCGTACGCAAACCAGTCTGCGTTTCGGCTAATTAAAAAAAACAAACTTGTGAATGAATTCGCATTATAATGCCTAACTGTCATAACGGTCCCGTGCATCTGGCGTAACAGCTGATTTTGACATTTGTGCCGTATGAGGTACTTAATTCAGGTATTTGAAGTTTGCACATTTTCAGATGGGTTCGTATTATCAATGAGTTTGACTCATTCATTAATTGCCTCCAATTGTGGTGTTAAGTTAAGGTGAGCAGAAATGTAAATGCGTTTGGTGTACGATGCATAGTTAATTTTTGGGAGTGTTTTATGAAACCAAAAAATGCTTATTGAAAGTGGTCCACCATTTTAATAGGTTACGGGAGTCCGCTGAATATGGGTGACTGATCATTGTGGCACTCTTTGGGGAAGGCGTATGTCCAACGGTGGACGTTTTTCGGCTGTTATGAGGATGAACTTATCAAGGAATTCAATAGTTTTTAAGTCAGTGATCCCACATGGATGTAAAAAAATGGGCATTAAATAATCCCCACGCTGGCGTAATACGGGTTGGATTCAGACACCCCTTTGAATTTATGCAGTTTTCCTAATGCCTAATGCTAACTAAATATTAAACGATATCTCAGACATCAATTCCGAAAAAATGCAGTGTTTTTCCTAGCTAACGGCATGAGGTTGAATTGGCGCGTGCTCTCACATGGGTCCGACACCGCCGCCGATCGCCCGCTATCTGTATGTCTATCTGTCTTTCTGTCTATAGAGACAGACAGATCTAAAGATGACATTCTGACTCTGACTAACAGACTACAACAATCGACAATCGGACGGCGGACTGATAAAACGGGGGGATTGATAAACAAAAATCCAGACTAAGCAGACTAGAGAATAGACAGACAGACAAACGGACTGTCCGTCAGATATTGTATTTTATATCAGGCCTGTTCCTCTTCCCGCTTAACCACGGTTATCACAAGACGGCGCGAGATAGACTTCCGTCTGTTTTTAAGTATACTAATTTGAAAAAGACGGATGGCTATCTCGCCGCGACACAGCTCGCGTGCCGTCTTGTGATAGCCGTGCAGCTAAACTTGGATCGCACGTGCGAGAAGGATGCCTTGATTAGAATTTTCTAGCTGTCAAACAGCCGTTTTGTTAGACAGAGGACCTTCTATCTGTACGCAAGGGGTACACTAAAAAAATTCCAAAAGTCAGTTGACAATCCGAAACCACCATTATTCCGAAATATCAAAATTCCGAACGCCATTTTTCGCTAAACAAAAATTGTGCCACGAATGATTTGCTGGAACATTTAGTGATTTATTTATTTCAAACAATTAACACGGTATTACAGTGAGACACCAAGCCACTGTGTAATGCATACAATGTTATTTAAGTGCTAACATTAACTTATAATAACAAAAATCTTAACAACTAACTCAGGACGATGATTCATCACATATCATCTTCGAATTAGGTACTTGCAAAAACATCGCAGTCATACTCGTATGGATAGGTTAAGTAATATTAGTATTATACCCTAAAAGAAATACATTCCTCCAGCAACATAGTTTTAGGAATTATAAAATTCGGAAAAAATATGGTTTCGAACAAAATGACTCTTCGGAATTCTGTAGTGTACCCGTCCGTCAGTCCAATTATTTTTTACTAAAGTTAAAGGATTGTATTACTAGTAGGTATTCAACAAGCCATTTAACCTTCACATGCTACCGTTTTATAAAACTTTCACCGATTAAAAATCGCCATGCACAGAATGTTAACATGATGTGACTACCAGACAGTACAAATTGCTTACATATCCGTATGCTCCACAATTTGCCTCCAAAGCGTCATAGCTCGCCAGGAAAGTAATTGGACGAGCGAGCGAAGCGAACGAAATTCTGTTTCAGGTTGCTCCAACATTCTTTTCGGCTGTTCTCCTCTACGGATCTCGTGAAATTTTGCGAGCATGATCAGTACCTAATTATTTTTTGTCGTTCGCGATTTTTACAGCTCACAGAGTCACTAGTACCCATTACTATTGTATGTAGTAATCATTATCCTTTAGTAGCACCAATAGTTTTACTTAGGAAATACCCGATGTATTATTAATGTCCATCCTCCTAGCGTTATTCCCGGTTGTGGTCTAAAGGAGCAAGGAATCCGCTTTGACCTCTAATCCCAAGATTTGACAGCACTAGTTTCACGAAAGCAACTGCCATCTGACCTTCCAAACCAGAGGGAAAACTAGACCCTATTGGGATTACACCGGTTTCCTCACGACGTTTTGTCGTGGTAAATATTCCGTATGTATTATTAATGTTTTGATATTTTAATGCCATTTACTTTACAATTATAAATATTATAATTAATAATATACAAGGAATGAGTTTTTGTTTATTATTTTGTTGTATATTAATTAGGTGAATAGCCTCAATATTAATTCATGGTTTATTATGAATATTTGTAACTGTTCCAACCTGTTTGCCACACGATTAAATAAATAAAGAAATTGCATATGAATAACATAATATATATATCTATAATTGCATATATATGCTTTTTATAGGGTATTTTAATAATGAACAGTATTGTTGGTACTTAAATGAGTTGTTATTAAATATGTATAAGTATATTAATCTTAATTCACATTTGGTTTTCGTTACCCTCTTGTTTTTTTTTTCATTTTCCATATTTGTTATCTGCTAGCAAGAATCTTGCCAAGCTTACGGTAAGTATTTTGATCCACGAAAACTTAAGGTCGTTTTTGTTTATTTTTAGAATAATAAATCTATGATTAAGTAGTAATCAAATAAATAATTGTCAGTAAATGTGAATACAAAAAGGGCTGTCGACGGATGAAACAAATAAAAATAAATAAATATTTTGGGGACAATCTTACACAAATCGACCTAGTCCCAAACTAAACAAAGCTTGTACTATGGGTACTAGACGACGAGATACATCCTTATATAGATAAATAGATTCTTAAATACATAGAAAACATCCATGACTAAGGAACAAGTATTCGTGCTCATCACACAAATAAATGCCCTTACCGGGATTCGAACCGAGACCTCCAGCTACGTAGGCAGGGTCACTACCAACTAGGCTACAGAGGTCGTCAAAAAAACATCCAAAAAACGATTTTTAGTTTACAATTATTTATAAAAAAAATAGTGACCTCTTTACATACCTAGTATGTAAAGTCTGTCTGTCTGTGTGTCGGTATACTACCATTTCGGTGAAATATGTTTCGCCAAATTTCGCTTCGCAAGCAACTTTTCGCATAAGTATCATTTGGCAAACCAATCGTTGGCACAAATTTACTTTGCACTTTTCTTAATTGGCAAATAATTATTAATTATGAAGCAAATGGTTTGCTTAGGTAAAAAACAAATTGTCAAATGTCATTTAGGAAAATATAAACTTTGCTTTGGAATTATGATAATTATGTAATTATTTTAAATGTACGTACAGATAGCATTATATTGTTTGGTAGACTTTAAGACAGATCGTTGTAGGTACGACGACCAGCGAAGCGACGAGGAGTGTTAGGAAGAACCGCGACCCTACAGCGCGCGAGCCGTACGAGCGAAGCGGGCGTGCCGCGGCAGTGGCCGGCGAAGCGCCAGAACCGAACACTTTTTTACCTCATTCATCCACCTAGAGTTATTCCCGGTTGTACCCTAAAATAGCCCGGGTTCCGCTTTGACAAGTAATACCAAGATTATGTAGGTATTTTATATGTGGTACGAAAGGCTTAATATTATAATATAATATATGCGGTCCATATACTATTATTAATGACAATAATGAGCGAATCCTTAACTTAACTCAGGGTCAGCCAGGGTGCTTATGACTGCACTGGTATCGCACTCACCCATAACCGTATGCTTATTTGCTATCGTGATTGTGTAAAAACTTAAAGTTCAAATGGTATTCCTGATGCATGAAGAATTGATTCAATGAGTATACATATTTATGATCTAGAAAATCCATAAGGTACCTCATAATGTGCATAAATTATAATTATTTAAATACGAAACTTTCCATAGGCTTTTTTTAATAATATATTGCGAATAAAACTATATAAAGCCATTAGTTCTACCACATTAGCATCTTATCTTTATGTTCACCTGAATAGTTTATTTAAATTCTTACATTTAATTAAAGAATAAATTATTTACATTTAATTAAACATGAAAATTTTAAATTCATGTTTATCTCGACAGGAATAAATACATAATAAATTACTTACTGAAATAAAAACAAAAAGTAATTAGTTAGAGCCCCTTTTTTATTCACACTTGGGGTGTAGACAAGACACCAAATAAAACCTCCCCCCCCAAAATGTTGAATTTTCGCGAAAAAGGATTAAAATTATTGTCAAATGGAGAAAAAAGTAAAGCATAGGATTAAATAATAATCGCAAAGTTATATAAGTGTCCAAAGATTTAAGGCATATATTCTGTCCCTTTTTCCACAAAACGCACCACCATATGACACGATTTTCATTCACTATCGTGACGTCACGATCTGCGAGCGTTTTCTCCCTCTAACAAGCAATGTTAAAACGGTTGTAGCTTCGTAATTCTTTGCGATATCTGAATGGGATTTTCGTCACTAGGCATATTTTTTTCCTTCTTTCTTTTGGAGGAATAATACATTTTGAGTCTACACCCGTTTTATATTTAACCATACAAACAAACTTGTACTTATCTTAAGAGTCCTCAGCACGCTCGACTCGACGATGGACAATCAAGCTTCCTGCCGGCGCTTTATTTGAGTCAGATTTTGTTTTTGTTTGTGCAGTCAGCAGCTAAAGTAGCTAAGCGGGTCAAGTGATCAAAATTATCTACACACGACTCTAATGCCAAGAACTGCCTCGATCACATTGAGCATGTTATTTTGCGTTGTTATTTAATATTTAATGCAAAAAGAAGTACTTACACTCGAAGAGTGGACTTTCTTTTTTCTACCAGTCAAACATAACAGTAGCAGTAGATTGTATTGTTTATAGGTTTTCTATTAGATGCTTTGCATCGGCCTGCAATATTTTTTGAAGCATCGGCTTTATACTTACTTTGTTTTCGGGTGCAGATTTTTTTTTGACCTTTCCAATAGCAAGTGAATTAAGTTATTCATTAATTTGGTCAATAAAGGGTTAAAGGTGATGAAGTCTTTAGCGTTGTGCGCAATGTGAAATCGGCCAACTTACTGTCAATTCTATTGGCCATATTTTTTACTACCTACTCGCAATAAAACTTCAAAGGTTAAGTATGAAATAATTGTCCTATTATATAGCAGAAATGCTCAAATTGTCAAAAGCCAACCACGTGCACGCATTAAGGAAATTAAGTGCTATTCTTAAATACGCTGTCAGGTTAATGGTTTAATTCTAAAGGTATGGCGAACGCCACACGGGAATTTGCACGTGCGTTTTCGAATATGCATACTTAATGTGATTCCATTATGTGATTATATGGGGTTGGGATCATTGACTTCTTGCTGAAGTTGTGGTTGTAGGTACAGTCGACTTTAAAACATGTTAGTACTAGTGGCTCTCTTAAAAAAAAACGAAAAACTGAGTCGACCAATAAGTCTATATAATTATTGAACCTGCTCAAAATTTTTCTCGTAAATCGATGAGAAACGCGACCCGACCCGGGCAGCAGCCTGACAGCCGGACATTTGGACATCCGGACAAACGAAATAACTTCGTTCGCTTCGATAATTGTGGTCGACGACGTCAGCGAAATGTCAAGTCGTCCACATAGGAACAGAGTTTATATGTTTTTGTTTATAATACTTCGGTGGCAAACAAAGGTATCGCCCACCTGATGGTAAACAGTCACCGTAGCCTATCGCTTGCAACAGGGCTGTCACATGCGAGTTAAGTTTCACTATTCGGGTAAGGCCGCGGAGCGTTTTAAACGCCACACTTTTATGGAACGATTTATTGCCGAATAAAACCTCATGGTGGCATTTAGATTCAGTATATATTGCAAGTAGAAAAGCAAGCTTATTTGTTTTCATTCAAACTTGGTGATTTTGTCCCGCTAGAGCCTTCACAAATCGTTACATAAAGGTGCGGTGGTTGAAACGCTCCGCGGCCTAACCCATTCATTAAGCCTGCTCTATACAGTGGGCCATCACGACCCATCGTACAGGACGCAACTATGCGTTAGACGGAGAAAGACATCGCCGCGCCATAAGCCATCTGACACCACTTCCCTCTCTACACGCTGGCCCATCCTAGTGGGCCATTGGGATGGGCCATCATGTAGAGGAGCCATAAAAGGCGACTACGTATCGAGAGGTGCAGCGTGGGTAGACGCCCCACAAGGTGGACTGATGAACTGATGATCGCGGGAGTCCGCTGGACGCGGGTGGCGCGGGAGCTGTCATTGCGGCACTCTTTGGGGGAGCTTTATGTCCAGCAGTGAACCACTTTCAGATGATACGATGGTGATGATGATCCATAAAGTGGTACCATGTTATATATATTATGTATGCTTTTATATGAGAAATAAACAGTTTTTTTTCATAAATTTTAACATTTTAACATAAGGAAACCAGCCATTTCTGACTACTCCGCAAATGACGCACACAAACAGATCTTTGCTTCTATTTGGCCATCTTGACAAATGTCGATTGGCTGACATTGTTTTGGCCTATGAGAAGCGATGTTACTCAGCGACCATGTTTATTCGTGAACCCAGCAGTATTTGATGACCTTACGAGTATAAAGGTCGCGGGAGTCCGCTGGATGCGGGCGCAGGACCGGTCACTGTGGCACTCTTTGGGGGAGTCGTCTGTCTTTTGGCCGTATCCAGCTGATGATGATGAGCTGGTTGCGGCGTATTGTCATTGTCGGATGACAATTTCAAATTAATGAAATAGACGAAAGACCTAAGGCCCTTCACCATCGTCATAATAATAAAGACCTGTATGTGTACACCTTTATCAAGAGTCCTACAATGATTACAATTGCAATTTCAGAGGTAATAACGGCTCTTAAAGACACCATTAAAATTACATTTCTCCAGTAATAACTAATAAAGTCATAAAGTGCCCTTGCCACTTAAGAGTAGCACGGTTGACTCAAGTCAACTCTCCATACAAATGTAGTTAAGGGAAATTGGAAATTATCGCGTGCTTTGTAACGCCGTTCTGACTAGATTAAGAAACAATAAGGTCTGATATTCAGATATATGATTCTTGACTATATAATTGTTTATCTGATTTAATCGATACATGATTTCGTATAATTTCCTCGATAGAAATAAGATCCAAAATGGGTCTTTATTTTCCTTTTTTTACTTAGCCTACTCAAACAATACATTATTTTACGACAGAATCAAGTTAATACAATTTTATCTCATCTAAAATCTCACTTAATGCAATATAAATAAAACTTCACTAAGTTAGGTATTTATCGAAATTTGTCAAAAAAAAAGCCATTCCCGAAGAGTGTTGCATCTCTTTTTCTCGTGCGCGAAAGGCATAAGCGTGTCTCTGTCAAGGGGGCGTGGTCGACTCGAATCAAGGCATCCCCTTAATTTTAAAACGGCGTACTGGAATAACATTTAACTTTGCACACATAATGAGATCCGCCATATCTGGGTCGAAAACTAATTTCTGTTGCTATAAATTATACCTACTAGAAAAAAAAGTGATAAGAGACTGCATGGAAAACGTTCTAAATGCTTTTTTTTCTAGCAACAGAATCTAACGCGTTTCCGACATAGATATGTTGGATACTACTGTGTATACAAAGTTTCATGATATTCTAGCATTTCGTTTTAAAATGAGAACAAAACTACGTTTGTATGGAGAGTCGAGCGTCCTGACAATCCTTAAGCTCCTACTTTCTGTGTTTGTCACCTGGTAGTATAATTATCTTGTCTTTATAAAACTAAATTATACTAATTTTGTGTGTTCATACGCCGTTTTGGAAGTATTTTGAATGCATTCCATTCAATATGCAATATCATGTAATGAGTTCAAAATGATAATGTTCATGTAACGCTCCAATTGACGTTAAATTTTGTGCTATTGAGTCGTATGTATGTATGTAAGCACTATTGTACACAATAACAGGTCAAAGAATATACATATCACACAAATAGATCAAAATTCAAAGGCAAAGTTATCCCTATTAGGGATCTCTTCCCCCTAAACTTTCAGCAATTGAGAGGAAGGTAGGCAGAACGAGATAGAGGAGCAAACTTATACCGCGTACAGAAACTCGCAGAGAAAATAAAAACAAAACCTAATAGGTGTTAATTCTAGATAAAAAATATAATACACACTTTATAGTGTGTATTATATTTTCTATCTTATTCGAGGACAGAGGCACACTAACTAATTTTGTTTTCGTTGCCCGGTAGCAGCCCAGGGTCCTTACTTACCGCCCTGGAGCGCCTCGCTTCTTAACAGCGGGCTTAACCTAGGGCGAAATGATCTTCGCCACCGTCCCTAGGACGCACATGGAATCCTCGCGACTCCAATGACCCCCTTTAGTCGCTTTTTACGACATATGGAGACCGTAAACATATATTTGATACTTCTTTTCTTCCTTCTTTTGACATTCAAATATATAATAGTAGCGAACCGCCCCGGCTTCGCACGGGTACATATAAACCTTCCTCTTGAAACCTTCTCCTTTCTCTATCTATTAAAAAAACCACATCAAAATCCGTTGCGTAGTTTTAAAGATCTAAACATACATAGGGACAGACAGCGGGAAGCGACTTTGTTTTATACTATGTAGTGATATAGCCCCAGTAGTTGTCAAAGGAGGTTTTGACATTGGTTTTAAAGCAATTCGGGCTATCATCTTTTAAATCCTCAATCAAGTGAGTATTGTTTTGCCAAGGCATAAACGAAATTTTCCATATTTCATACTCCAGGATATTATGCTTACACAATTTTGTGCACACAAGAATCGAACTTAACCCTAAACTTGTTGCCCACTCAACCGCCAATAGTCAAAAGGTTATTTCGGAGGTCATCGACCTGAGCTTGACGACGCGTGTCAAATGTGCTGCTCTCGCGCACATATACTTGCAGTTGACAAAACAAAAGACGTTCTAAATTCAACATTAGGACTATGGTCATAAAAGTGCTGTGTGATTTCCGAAGCGTGTCAGTGAAGTTGGTGTTTAGTTCAAAAGTGAGATGCTTTGATTTGATTGTTTTTATTCAGCAGTGGAAATGTTTAATTACGCACATATGTTCAAAGTGGAGGGAGTTATTACGTAACTTTGTTAGCTATTGGTTTTTCGATCAGTGGAGCAGTGACGTTCTTGTTGAGTTTGATTCAACATCTTTGTTTATTGTTTCTTCAGATAGTGTCAAATAAATAAAATAATAATAATAAATACATATTTGGGGGACAATCTTACACCAATCGACCTAGTCCCAAACTAAGCAAAATTTGCACTATGGACATCGATATACATACTTATAATATAGATAAATGAAAACATGTTTACATAGAAAACATCCATTACCATTTCGATAGTCCAGGAACAAAATATTCAGAGCTCAGCACACACACATATGCATTTACCGGGATTCGAACCCGGGACCTGAAGCTTCGAAGGCAGGGTCACTACCAACTAGACTAAAGAGGTCGATGGTCCAAAACTGTAGTCTAAAAAATTCCAAAAAATTAAAAATTCAAAATTATTTGGCTAGACTGTGTTCTTCAACCCACAGGTTGCGACTACGCTTGTTTCAAAAGTGATGTAAGGATTTGATATTTGTAAAATAAATAAAAAAAACTAAGTTCAGTACAGCGGAGGACACGGTAGCGAAACCCATGCCATGAAAAAGTTACAAGAACACTGGGCTAAATAAAACAATATGCATCTGGAATACTGCGATAGCCTAGTGCCTCAAGAGCCCTGCTGCCAATTGCCAACCCTGACTCGTACCAATGAATTAGTCGGAATTCATGAACAAAATATAATTTGATGCGTGGAACTCGTTTATATCATAGCTCCATACAAACTTTCATCCTCCATGTCACTCCCTCAGGGAATGATTTCCGGGATAAAAACTATCCTATGTCCTTCTCTGGGATTCAAACTATCTCCATACCAAATTTCATCTCAATCGCTTCAGCGGTTTAAGCGTGAAGAGGTAACAGACAGACAGACAGACACACTTTCGCATTAATAATATTAGTATGGATAGTTACCAAAGCTTTACAGGAAAGGAAAACATAGTGGACAAACATTTACAGCTGCGGAGAAATTTAAAGGGGCATGTATGTGAAGTTCCGTCCCGACCCGCAATAGGTCAGTCAGCGTGGGTACTAAAACGCATGCCCTTAACATCCATGAGAGTAGGCCTTTTCCTGATGAAGATGATGATGGTGATTTGAAATACGAACAAATAGCGAACCTCGGCAACTTATAACCGCATATTGCTATCAAACGATAGCAATATCGATAGCAATCACTGTTCATATTAACATCGTAGTTAAACATGTAATAGTAGGTTGTTCCTATGCCATGTGTTACACAAGCCTACAGTTTATTACCCACATGTGGAAAAAATAAATATTATAGGAGCAAAGTTGCGTATTGCAACATTGTGAGTTTGTAAGGAGTTTGGTGTGAACCACATTTTTTTTGTATAGGTTTTTTTATTACTCCCTCGTGGTTAGTTTCGGATCGGTTGTTCAAAGGCGCACTTGTTACGGCTTCACTTTTACTTAAGGGTCGCCATGAAGCCCGACTCTCCATACAAACGTAGTTTGGCTCGTATTTTAAAACGGCATTCTAAAATAACACTAAACTTTGTATTCACAATGGGATCCGTCATATGTAGGATATAAAACTAATTTCTGTTGTTAGAAATTAAAATTGGGAAAAATAAGCGATTAGAACGTTTTACAAACTAAATCTATATTTTTTTATTCTATTACAAATATATCCTACTAATGTTATAAATGCGAAAGTTTGGATGTTTGGATGTTTAGATGTTTGGAAGTTTGTTACTCAATCACGTTTAAACGCGTCAACCGATTTGGATTAAATTTTGCACAAAGATAGTTTATAGCCAGTAATAACATATAGGATAGTTTTTATCCTGGGTCTACGCAGACGAAGTCACGGGCGGAAGCTAGTTAGGTATAATTTAGAGCCCTTGCACACTAGCGTTTTTGCCGGCGGTTTCCCGGCGGAGCGGGAACGCTGCGTGCACGTGGCGAGCACGCTGCGATATCTTCGCGATTATTTGCCGCCAGCGTGCCGCCGCGTGGACGCGGCGATCAAGCCAGGTACCGTACGGTGACGCCGCATCCACGCGGCTTGACCGCGACGGCACGCTGGCGGCAAATAATTGCACGCAACGTGCACGCAGCGTTCCCGCTCCGCCGGGAAACCGCCGGCAAAAACGCTAGTGTGCAAGGGCTCTAAATTATACCTAATATTATTGTAGTAGAAAAAAAAATATAGATTAAGTTTGTAAAATCGCTTATTTAGCTGTACAATAGGGCTCTTCTAGCAACAAAAACAAGTTTCCGACCTAAGTAGATATGGCGGATTCCATTTTATATACAGTTTCATGTTATATTATAACAGTATGCTGTTTTAAAATGAGAACCAAACTAGGTTACTAGTTTAGGTTGATTGTGTCGTAAAATAATGTATTGTTTGAGTAGGCTGAGTAAAAAAAAGGAAAATAAACACCAAACTTTGGTTTTTTTTTTCTATCGAGGAAATTATAGGCAATCATGTATCGAATAAATCAGATAAACAATCATATAGTCCAGAATCATTTATCTGAAAAACAACCTTTATTGTTTCTTAATCTAGTCCGAACGGCGTTTCAAAGCACGCGATAATATCCAATGCACCGCCTTAATTAAATGTGAATCAAATTTATTTTCACATAATTTCAAATACAAAATACAAATACAAATACAAATATATTTATTTCCACATTGACATTACATGAAACCTTAGTAATTCAATTTAGATTAACTATAGAATGTATACAACAGCTTCCTAGAACAAACAATAGCCCTCACACTAGGTCGAGCCTGTGTCGTGAGGACTTTGGAGCATTAAACATAAGATTTACCAACAAGATGCGTAGGATACAGATCTGTCAGTTATAGAGGCGTGAAGTAATATAATATATGCTACCTATATCAAAGATTCTTAAACACAAAGGACTATACTTAACTTATTCATACAGATATGCTCCAGGTTTGTGTATGGGTGTATGTGTATTTTGGTGTGTGTGTGTGAGCGTGTGTGTGTGTGTGAGAGTGTGTATCCTGTGTATGAGGTGCGTTATTGCAAGGGTTTTAGTATGTCTTCGGTGGCCTTGTAGGAAAGAGAGATTAACCATTTCTTAAGGGTGTACAGCAGTTTTTTTAGGGACGAGGTTTGAATGTTGAAAGCTTTTAATATTTGGTTGTAAATGTATGGATGTAGAAATTATACCTATGCTTAATTTTAGTCGCAAAACAGACCCTGAGTTAATTTTTGTTCATCAACTCACGCTAATTGGGTACCAACACGAATTGTTGAAAATACCCAGGTAAGTCTTTTTCGAAGAAGTTCGCCTTCTTTAGTATCGACATGACAAAAGACGTCAAGGGACCACATTGTTAAAATTGCCCTAAACCTACCTGAAGACAAACTCGGTAGAGGCCGTCCATCATTGAGCTGGTGGTCCATGATAAAGAGAGACCCCGAGAGAGCCTAATTGCCTGAAGTGACAATCCAGGACAGACTGTCCTGGCGCAGAAAATTGAGGAGACCCGACCCCAAATGAACTGCGACCAGAGACAGAAGAAGACCCAGGTAAGTCTTTTTGGGAAACCCAGTAGTACAAGCCGGGGTTCGAACACTTCGAACCCACGACCTCCAAAAAGTTCACTATTAATATTATAGTATAATTATTTTTTACGATAATCTAAGGGTAAGTATGTTTATTATGAGTGATCGATCAGCTATTACTAAAAAGTTCTTCTTACTTAATAAGGGCCAGTATTCGATTTACGGAATGTGGCGTCGTCATGTCATAGCGATATCCACTTACATCCGTCTTTTACAACCAGAATGGCAGATACATTAACCCTTTACTTCGCAAAAATAAGGTACTTGCATCATTTTTGAGACTCATTTTTCATTTTAATTGCAGTATTTTTTATGCTCTGCCGGTCACAATCAGTCGAAGAAGTCACGAATTTTCTTTACATTTGCGAAGTATAAATGGTTAAACGAAAGCGATATCCCTTCTGACAAAACAGACGAATTAAAAAACAGTCCAGTCGATCGATTACTTTTTATTATTGCGTAGTGATTTTAAAGATCTGTTCGTTAACTAACATCGATAAAAACGCTTCAGTTGTGATTGCAATAAAAAAGTTGTAAAGTCGAGCGACAGCCCTGTTTTATGATGAAATAATTAGCGTATACACGTTTGTGCGCGTGAGTCACTGCGATGCGTCAGCGCAAGCAGTGCGTGCAGTAGGGTTGGCGCCTGCAAACTGCGTAACAAAAATAGATTATTTAGCACTAGCTTCCGCCCGCGATTTCTGCGTGGACCCGGGGTAAAACTATCCTATATTTTAATCCAGACGCTCTAGTATAAGTTTTACCGAAACAAAACTTTACGATCGCGTTTGCGTTTTACCCTCAATTTATATGGGATTTGCCTGCAGCATAAACGTTATACGTACGTATTCGTTTTTAAGAAATCTGTGCGTAATTTCTTTGCTGGCAGATCCGAGTAGACTGAAGGTTACATATTTGAAATTTCGCTTGAACCAGTAAGTATGCATGTAGTATTATTGATGTATATATTTATTTGTGTATGTAAGTATTTATTTTATTTATGTAAGTATAGTATTTGTGTAAATATGTTGTATGTAGGACTACCGTAATGTTATTATTCTTTTTAGTTGTTATTTGCACTGCTCATAATCTTTTTCGCTTTGCCTTAAGGTTTGACTGATAGAGAATGCCATTTGGCATTCTCTATCAGTGCATTGGTGCAATAAAGTTTAAATAAATAAATAAATAAACTATCGTCGTGCAAAATTTCATCCCAATCGGTTGAGCCGTTTAAGCGTGATTGAGTAACAAACATCCAGACATCTAAACATCCAAACTTTCGTATTTATATTATTAGTAGGATTATTTAAAACGTTGCGCTCTCCGTTGCACTAAAGTACACCTACCTATGATTGGTGTGACGAAGACCGTAAGTGATGTCCCTTTCCCACATTTTATGGCCCCGTGCGCAGGGAACGTTTGAGAATAGTAGCCATACTTACTACGGTCTGCGTATGTATGTATGTATGTAAATACAATATTTTGCACATAAACAGTTTATACCGGTACAATTGAATTTATACCTGCAAAACTCACTGCACTCACTTTACATTATATCATAATCAATCAAATCAAATCAAATCAATTATTTATTCTGCAAATAGGCCACAAGGGCACTTTTACATGTCAAACCGTAATTTACAATAAAATAATAATAATAATCTTACACAATAATGATATAAAATGATATAGAAAAGGTTAACAAACTAAATAATTCCCGAGGGAAGCAATAATCGCGTTTTTGCGAGAGCTGCGGGCATATTTATCAAGTCATTAACAAAAACTTGATATTTATACATGTAACATGAAAAAAACACAGCTTTTGACAACCCTAGACCTTGTCACGCACTATCACTCGACAACTATGTATCCCAGGCCGAATATTTTCCTACCTCGTCACCTTTCTTAAGCCATAAATACAATCCTCAATAAACCAACGCAAATTCACCGTTACGCCTCTAAATATAAAGTTCACTTCAGACGCACTATATAAATCTGTAATAGTTTTAATACAATTTTGTAGTTTCATGCGGTTCGGAGGAATGACGACTTTAACGCGATGTGTTAGAGGTTGTGGTGAATGCAAGCTTGATTTGGTAGAAAATAAATTATTACCACACATATTTTAATGTGTCGCATCAATCTCTCTATGTCTTGTATGAAAGGAATATTTAAATTTTAGGGGTAATACAATTCTTTTTATAGTCCACGTGTTACTGTGATGATGTAATGATCCAGTATTGTCATTTGCTTGAAAACCGGTAGGTACTTACCTATAATATAATACCGTAAGTAGTTGACAACAGTAAAATAAGTAAAAACTAATACATTTTAAATTACCAATAAACAAAACTCACGAAAATACAAAAAAGGGTTCAATTTATTATTGCAATTTCTTTGTTTTTTTTTTTAATGGATAATACCTATTTAATTAAAGGTCTTTTACCTAGCGTTGTCCCGCCCTTTGCCCGGGTCCGCTTTCCTAGTTACTCCACTTAATTAAAGGTACATCAAAACTAACCTAACAACCTGAAAATACCGATTAGCACAGCTAAAATATTAATTGTTCACATCGTTCATAAAAATTAGATGTTGATGTGTAATTGTAAAATTTTGATGTGCAAGTCAGTATTTTTTTATAAAGATAGATAAATCGATATACACTGACCGGCAGAAAATTTGGCCCAAAAACTTTTCGTGATTTCAAACTATAAATTGAATAGATTAAATAATGCTTTAAATAATTTTTCTAATTTGGGCCAAATTTATTGCCGGTGAGTATATTATATAAAGGTCCAAAAAGTTCAATTTTCACAGCACACTTAGGATCGTTCACCCTGTATAGATGACACTATGTATTATGAAACATGTTTCCTAATCTGGAAGCGGAAGTGACTAACTTCCGTCAGACTCCATGCGTAAAGTTTGCGGGTCTGGCGGCGACATGTTGTATAGTTAGTTTATAACCTTTGGGACATTGTAAGCGTGCGAGTGGAACAGATAATGTTCCCTGTGTGTTATAGTATACGTGGTTACAGTGAACGAAAGAACCATGGAAGTCTAAGTAGCGCCGTAAAATGGCCCCACAGCATGGCCGCCATTATGGGGGGCGATGCCAGGCAGCCGTTTAGTTCGAACATGCGCATACAGGGTTTTAGGCACGTGTTTGGGTAGAAATTTGTAAAGCACCTCGCATTCTATGGTTATTTCGCTCGCGGAGTGGTTGCCTCACAATTTCGAAAAATGTAAGCCCAAATATCAAAACTCCTAAAACGAAATGCTTTTCCCCCCCGCGTGGTCGTGCCGGTGGCTTGCCCTGGATTTTCCCCAGGCTACCCTCCAACCACGCAATCCGACCGCTATATTGGGTCCGTCCTATTATAGCAACAGTCAGGTTAAAAAAAAAGCTTTTTCCCATTTTTCCGATTGTAAGAAACGAAATCCTACTAATATTAAAAGGCACCGAATCGGATGAAATTTAGCACGAAGGTAGTTTATAGCCTGGAATAAGATAGTTTTTATCCCGGATCCACGCAAAAGAAGTCGCGGGCGGAAGCTAGTTTTATATATTTTCTGTTATACGATTTTTTTACCGTGGCTAAATGTTTAACTTCCCAGTAGATTTCAAATCCCGATAATTATAATTCCGTGAGTACAAACGCTAGCCAATATATTTTTCACCTCACCGGCTCGAAAAGGCTTGCTTTATCGCTCAAAATCTGCGCCCAAAAGCCCATTATATCGTGAGTGGAAAGAGTTTTTGAATTTGGAACGTGACGGTCAATCGCAAAATCCAACTTTTTCTATACAGAATGAGAAATCAAATCAAATCAAATCAAATCAATCAGGAGAGGAGAGGTGATTATACTGCGTTCAGAAACTGATGGTGTTATGCCAATAATTAATTGTTATTATTTTGATAAAATTAAATTAATAAAACTTAATTACATACGAAATATTAATATTCGCTCCTTGAAAAACATAGTGTCACTACGCAAAAGATGACGTTTTCGAGTTAGCAACGCCATTTAGCTCGTCTAATCGTAACGCACGCAATACGAAGACACATATCGCTCTAGTTCTTTTAGATGCGACAGAGGACGCTAATGTCGTTATGGCAAATAGTGGGAATAGGTGCGTGCCTTAATGGAACAATGTCATGTTCGTATTAGATCCCGGGATGTAGACCGAAATACAGCCGATTCTTTGAAGAAGGTTGTCATGTTTTGCTTAGTGACGGAGTTCCGTGAGGTTAAATGGTAAGTACGACAATTTTCTTACGAAATATTGTATCTATCCGTACAATGTCACTTTGTACTTATAATTTGGTATCAATATCGGGACTCAATTTTAAGCAGTAATGTACTTTTCGCTTTAATGACACTTCTACTTTAGCACTTTTAAACTTTTTGGAATGAGTAAAATGACGGTATATCTGTAATGTAATGACGATATTGCTTAAAACTAAGGCTTAATGCAGGTTAAAAATAACGCTATACTGTATTTTATCTTTAAATGACATTTTCGTTTTAATAAGCCGAAAGGAGTTTACTCAGCTCAAACGTCATAATCTGTTTAGTGTCAATTCTGCTAGTTTAATTTACTATAACTACACTGTTGACTATAATGAAGTGAAAACTGCTATTTTGAGCTTAATACCATTACTACTAAAAGAGGCCGCTTAAAACTGTTTGATTAAGTAATTGCACTTATTGTTTAATGTCACTGTGTGTGATGAATACAATTACAAAGCAGTTGAAGATTGATTACCTACTAGACTAATATAATTTTTCCGTCGTAATTTTTATAAAAACTATTTATTTATTGAAAGTGTTCTTAGAAAAGAAACGTACTTGAAAATAGCGAGTAAAATTTGAAAATGTTTACTAATATCTTTTGTTTAAATTTTATTTCTGATAGATATTTATGGTGGGGACACGCACACGCAAGCAGCGTTCCCGCGCTGGATTGCGATTGCAATGCTCTGCGCGAGAAAGCTGCCCACGCGAGGGTCGCCCGTTGCCTCCCTCACCCGTTTGCCAAGCTCCTGTGGAGCTATGAGTGCCCCTGCCCCACGAACCTAGTGTCTCGACGCCGAAAGCGATGAATTCGTATTGGGTGCCGAGACAGCTGTACTTGGCTACCTTTTGACGCTCCCGAGTGTCCGCCGCGGCGCCAGCATGCGTGCTGGTCGATGGGAGGTAGGACGCAGCTAGTGTGTCGGCGCAAGTGGCGTCCCACACCAACGCACGGTCCATCTTCCAGGGAATCAACGACATCCCGTCAGGGTGCTTGCCATCGTTCCGCACTATTTGGGGCTCCAGAGGAGCGGGAACGCCGGCACTGCCGAGCGCCCTTCTCAGAATGTCGTTAAGGGCGGCATGACGAGAGAGGTGGCCGGCGCCCGAAGAGCAGTCGAGCCCGTGGTGGCCGGGGCTATCTACTTAAGATCCACAAGAAGCACAGCTGTGGTCGACACAGAGAGCAACTCCAAGCCGGAGACCGGTGGCTATGCGAAGCGTCTCTGGGTCGATAAAGGTGTTAGGCGAAGATAGGCGTGGAGCCAGTGACTTGACTCTGGCCTTGATGATGCGAGAAGCGTCGCTCGGTTCCTGCCTGTCGCGTTGTCTAGAAGTGAGTTTAGGGTGGAAACTGGTGCTATGGTATCCCAGGCCCTCTGTATCTTAGGTCGGGACGGAAATTTTTGATTCGATTCAGCTACCCAGGCATTCGAGGCCTCAACAAGGCACGCAATCTCGCAGTTTGTAGCCGGAGAGGCTTGAAGAATGTGAGATCGGAGGTGCTATGAATTGAGGCCAAGAATGCCGGCAGAGCAACACTTGAAATTTTACGGGTACCCAAGCCACCATACTTGGCGGCTTGGGTCCACGCCTGCTCGCTAAATCGGATATTCAAAATAGATTCAATTTGGGATTTTAAAAGTAGGTCGATAGGTCGAAGTACATGGGGGTATTTCCAAATGGGACAACAACGGACCAGGTAATTGAATTTTGGAACGAGTAAACAAAATTTTAAAATAGACAGAGCAGAATGACTACTAATTTTGAGAAGGCGGTTTGAATGGGCACTAAATTTCGAAATAGATTTACTCAAAAGAGGAGGGCTGGCTTCGTTGAAGATGGATGCTCCGAGAAGATGCAGACAGTCTTTGAATATAGTTACGTGATAAGATAACTCATCTGAATTACTAAAAAAGTTATTGTAATTGGTAATTATCTTGACATTTTGAAGACTGAAAGTCGTTTAAGATGATTTACTTTAGTAAATTTTTTTTTGTTAAGAAGTAGGGCCAAAAAGCCAAGACGATTCTAAGAGTCTTGTTTTAAGAGATGTTTTTGAGAGAATATAAGACTAATTTGTTAGTTGTTGAGACTAAAAGTCATTAACTTTAATAAACGTTGATTAACATTGATATAAAAATGTTATATTAGCGATTCTTCATTCAAATAAACGGTAAGTTCTTTGAAATAACCGGATATAGTGTCATTTTTCCAGAAATTAAATGAAAGTTAAGGGAACCTTATGTGACATTAAGCAAAAAAAAATGGAATAATGACATTACAATTTTCTTTTAATTCGATTATCATAACAATAAAATAAAAATACCACAAATTACTGTTATATGTAACAAGCTTAGTCACAAACCTAACAAAAACTAACAAAACAATGTTATTTTTATCCTCCAGGACCACAAGGTTGAATTCCTAAAATGTTGAAATCCCGAAATGTTGACTTTCCCAGAAAGTTGAATATATTTTGTTTCGCAAAATGTTGAATTCTTATTATGTTGAAATATTCCAAAGTTGAATTCCCACAACGTTGACTTAAAACGATAAATAATACGAACAGTTTTGACGGAGCCCCGCGGAGCGGGGCTCCTATTTCTGGTCTGTTGGCCCTTCGGGCATCTGAAGATACCTAACGAACCTAACCTACCTACCAGTTGAACTACCTGGTGGGTACTACTGGTAGGTAGGTTAGGTTCGTTAGGTATCTTCAGATGCCCGAAGGGCAAACAGACCAGAAATAGGAGCCCCGCTCTGCGGGGCTCCGTCAAAACTGTTCGAATTATTTATCGTTTTAAGTCAACGTTGTGGGAATTCAACTTTTGAATATTTCAACATTATGCGAATTGGACATAAAAAGAACTCAACATTATGCAAATTCAACATTTTAACATTCAACATGCTGCAAATTCAACTTTATGCAAATCCAACATTTTAGGAATTCAACCTTGTGGTCCTGGAGGATTTTTATTACGAACACGGCAGTTTTAGACGGTTCAAGATTTTTAAAACTTTGAGACCCTGTACTCAAAAAACACGTTTTTCTCGTAATGACACTATGTTTTTCAAGGAGCGATATTTAGACTGACTTATAAGGATACAATACGAATTAAGTAATAATTTTAAAATCGTTTTATTTTTCAAAAATTTCGCTTCTTCCAAATTTGGAACGCACCGTTTGAAAAGTTAATTTAAGAAAATTTGTTTTTGTTCTAAAGCCACAGTAAAACCAAAATAATGGTGTTTATTTATAGATTTTAGTGCACAAGATATACGTAATATGAATTTGATTGCCTGCTAAGGAGCGTGGAGTTGTTTAAAGATGCAAAAATGTTTATGTTACATTTAATAATTATAAAGGCTAGATCTTGATGAGATGTAAACAAACCTTTATTGAAAGTGAGTATAAGTTCCAAATTACTTCCCTTACATTTACAATTTTCCTCGCGGTGGTGAGGTGAAAAGTAGTGTGTTCCGCTCGGCAGCAAAGTTGTTTGGCGTCTCGTGCCTTGAAAGCCTCGCTATGCTCAGGATTGTACTTTTGAACCATTCGCTTCGCTCATGGTTCAATCTTACAATCCTTCGCTAGCTTGGCTTTCAATTTCAATACAAGCACTTGCGCCAAACACCAACATTGCAGCCTTGCATAACAAATAACTATTTTTATCTCCGTGGGGTTAAAACTTTGGAATGTTACTATCCAGATATTTCTAAAGACAATTTTTGTTTGATTATCTTCCTGTAACATGATATCAAATCAAGTATGACCCGCCAGCGAATCGGCGGAGCCCACCTTCGCGGGGCCCCTACTTTCCGCTCTGAGGGACAAGAGGTAACGAACGAGCCTACCTGGAGAAAACAACTGTCTTTTTAACCGACTTCAAAAAAAAGGAAGAGGTTCTCAATTCGGTTGTATATATTTTTTTTTTTCTATGTTTGTTACCTCAGAACTCCGTCATTGATGAGCCGATTCATAAAATTTTTTTTTTGTTTGTAAGTATATGCTTCCAGGTGGGTCCCATTTTTTTGAAAATTTTATTGGATGATGGGATCCATGAGGAATTGAGGGAACTCCTCAATTATATTAGGCACGCGTGTAGTGATTTTGGTATTTTCTATTATAACTCGTGTATTTACATCCGGAAATCATAAATTGGTGGAGTGGAATTGATGATGAAGACCACAGATGACTTATGGAATTCCTCAATTATGTACTTAAAAGTACAAAATTACCTATATCACAGATTCTGATAAGATTCCGTTGAAATAGCAACTAATGAAGTGCCAAGGGTGATCGTTGTGGAATTGACGGAAGTCCTCAAATATTATCGGGTCACATACAGCGATTGGGTTTTTTCTATAATAATCAACGCATTTGCTCTCGGAAATCAGTTCATGAGGTAAATTGGAAAAGAAATGTTCTCGTGGCTTGGCGGAGTACTAAATTGAAGTCGGTTAAAACTTTGTTTTTAAAGTAAATTATTATTAAGTAGGTACTGTCGTATTGCCCAGCGAGATTATTATTTTTGCTGCATCACCTGTTGAACAGTTTTGTATCGCCAGCGAGCCGACGTTGTGGCCCTACTTGGGCTCCTACTTTCCGCTCTGAGGGACACAAAAACGAGCCTGGGAGAAATACGAGACTTCTATAATTAGATGTTATTATATTTAACTGTATGACCAAATTATAGAAAACGTTGCCTCGACTTTTCGTAAATTCGAAAGTATGAAAATATAGTACTCGAATAATTGGTGTGGATTGTATACATTTATTATTTTTCAACACAATTGCTCGTAACGTATTATTATGAGCGTAAAAGCGACACAATAAGAGTATTGTGTCGCTTTTACGCTCATAATCCTGGATATTAAACACGCGTGTTTTATAACATTCCAACACTTGTGTGTTATGGTTATATCCTGATTAAGTCACGTTGGCACCTTGCAGCAAGATGTATGCATGAACACGGTGCATTCTTAAATTAACCGGGTTGTACAGAATGTACAACTTTTTTTTTAACTCTCATCAAATGGATTCTTACTCGACTAAACAAATTAAATCCTTTTTGTTAATAAACTGACTATTTCTTTTTGGATAATTATGGTATAGATACGTTTAATCTACTACAACTATTATTAAACTATTTTTGATAACATTTTACATGAATTAATATAGATAACATTAAAAAATATATATTTATGTTATTTTGTATTGGCTGTTTACAGATTTCATCTAATGCCCGCCCAAAGCGCAAACTTCACGAAATAAAACTGTTGCGCGCCATTATAGGTTATTTCACAGATATTTATAAACATTGTTAATGCGTGTTTGGTTATTAACAAAAATGTTGACTCGTGGTGACTAGAAAAGTGATAAAAAGAATGGACGCCACTGGAAATCCTTGGCGATGTATACAACATGTGAGTAAAAACCTGTTGCCATCAAATAAGTAAAGAAAATAACTTGGCAGGCCTATAAAATTTTCATCAGAATTTTTTTCCTCGCAAAATGTGTTGAAAAACGTCGCATGAAACTCGTGAGCTTTGATAATTAGGTATACATCCTCGGCTCTCTTATCACGCTCACCTGCGGCTCGCGTGATAATTCCGCCACTAGTGTAATTATCAACATACCTCACTTGTATCACAATGTACTATTAGAGCATGACTTATTTCAAGTAAGTTTTTAGACTGTACCTTTTTTTAATGAAATGAAATGAAATTTATTTTAGTGAACATAGGTATCAGAGAGATGTCAAGCTTATATTATAAGTATATTATACTGTACAGCTATGTTTTGTCTTATGGCTTACGAAAGTGTGCATGCGGAGTACATTATTATAGATCTGGCCGAAGGGTGTAGTTTTCCGGCGATTTCGAGGCCGGCTATTTGACAGAACCAGAACTTGCGCCGAGCGTCGCCGTCTTAAGGTCTGTTTTTGTGTTATGTTATTAGTTAATATGGTCCTTGTTGCCTGACTAAAAAAAAACAATAGATATATTTAACAAATTTTACAATACCTACACAATTAAGTCAGAATATAACAATTGAATAAAAGATTACTAAAACGAATGACTCGAACAAAAATTTGGGCTAAAAAGCCCAATATCTCGCAACGAATCACTAATTTTAAAAATCGTTTTAAAAAATCGATTTTTGAACAAGCTATCCAACGATACCCCACACTGGATTTAACGAGAAACGAGAAAAAAGTGACCTTGCATGCTACAATGTAAATGAGTTTCTCCAAAAAGATCATTGACCCTAACACAGGCCAAAAATTTAAAAATATTATTATACTCTGACTTGTAAATGAGATGTACATTTATCAATAAACAATCTGAAATCTGAAATCTGAAATCTGCTAAGCATAACATTTCTCAATGAACGTAGAGCTCTAATAAAAAAAATTTTTTTTATTGGACTTGACTACACTTGACTACTAAAATAACTCAAGCAGGTGTTACCCATCTCAATTTTATCGATATATTAGCCTGGATATACCTAATAAGTGTTTTTTTTATGGTCTAATGACCCTTTCTAACTAGCCATGCCACCTGCAGCTACTGATCTACATATTATGTAGTGTAAAGTGTATGAGATATGACGACCGGTTTACCTTAGTGGGTAACCCTGCAAGCCTGACGGTCCTGGGTTCGAATCCTGGTAAGTACTCACAATCAGTCACATTCAGTTTCGTAGTTTAGATATGACCTGGCTCACTGCTTAGCGGTAATCGCATTGCTGGGTGGTAAAGGCCTTTTCCTCCGATCGGCCCTATTGCCAGCATGCTCCCGCCAACCCAAGCAGCACGCGTCCAAATCGTCCCGCCATCCTCCTTTTTGGTCTGCCTCCGCTCGGGTGACTGTCTTGCGGGGTCCACTCTCTACTTATCCTATTAGGCCCCTAGCACACGGCGTATTTAAAACGCGCAGACAACGCGCGTTCCCCTGCTACCAGGGCCTGCCTAACCGCTAGGTAGTAGGGGAACGCGCGTCGTCTGCGCGTTTAAAATACGCCATGTGCTAGGGGCCTTATTATTATGCTGACAATATAGAAATTAAAAGCAATTATTTATTCTGTAATTATAGGTACGGTCGGACTCACAAGGGGCTGAATGAAGTTGTCAACCGGGCGAAACGAAAGTGAGAAGGTATCATATCGAGGTGTTCAGCTATACTTATAAGTTCGACCGCAGGCCATACTCAGAACCATACAACAAGAACCATACACGTCATATAATGGGACATTCTGTGACATGACTATGGCTACAGCAGATTACTATGAGCAACAGACTTAAGCCACAGATTACTACTCGTAACTAATACAAATTAAAATAACTACTACCTACGCACAGAGTTAATAAATATAAAAATAAGTAGTTTACGGCAAATTTTCACTGGTAACTTAAATTTTGTTAATAGGGGAAACTATATAACACGGTCTCCTGGCGTGCGGCCGTCGGGTTCTAATCTAACGACCAGTCTAAATGACCCTTTACACTGGCTGGTGGCGAGTTGTCGTCTCGTGAATGCCAGCCTTATCTGAATCTTGTCGAGGCACGTTGCGTTGAAGACGGACAGATGTGCAGTGCATGTAAATTGTCTATTGAAATGATACCATATCAAACGTATCGTGTTACTTTACTTATCTGTTTGATGTACTTTGAAAACCAGAAATAAGTTCGTTATAAGGCAAACAATTTAGTTGTCAAGAAATGATAACTAGCTTAATGCAATTTTGTCTCAGTTAGTTTAGCTTAGTGCCAGTAGTGCTTTGTGTTCAATTATTATTGACACGATACCCCTTTGACGTCACACCTGGCCATAAAGTCACTATTACCACCCGCCACGCGTACCTACTGTTTGTACTCACCAAAGGCGGTAATAAAAAAGCCTCAGATTGTATATTTATCGCACATAGGACAATAAGTACACGCTATACTAGACATAACACTAGTGACTCCGTGAGCCCTAGAAGTCGCAAAACTCACTTTTTTGAAAAAAAAAACAAAACTTAAGCGACAATAAAAAAACCTGTTCACAAATTTTCACGAGATTCGCATGAGAAATGCGACCTGTAGGATAGAACAGTCAGACTTCTGGACATCAAGAATTTTGGCCCAACATGAATCGGAGAGCTGCGTTCAATAATATCCCCAGCTCATACACATAAGTAAAATATCTTCTTGGCACTAAAATACCTGCCACGCTCTCTAGCCACTTACAAGGAATATAATTATGTTCTAGAAACGTATCATGGATTTCCGCACAGTATAACACCTAATTCCATCAATTAAAAGTAAACCATTATCTTTTTTATCCGAGTGCCGAAGGATATGTGTGTATGTCTTATTCTTTGACCCGCCCTGAAGCCCGAACCGTTTGACGGATTTCGACATATGAGGTGTCGTTGGATTCTCCTTAATCGTGGGATGGCCATATAATAATTGAATTAAAAAGAAACCCCCCAGCACAAAAAATAAACTGTAAAATATAACAAATAATATTTTTAATCTATTATAATAAATATGAAGCGGTCCCCCGACGCGACGACGCTTGGAAAATAAAAATATTTGTGACGATAGTAATTATAATAGGTTTAAAATATTATTTATTAGATTTTAGTTTATTTTTGTGTCGGGGGTTTTAAATTTTTTAAATTTTACTTTTATAGTAGACCTGAGTATTTGGTATAAATTTTGGCTTGATACGCGCGTGCCTGAGAAAAAGGATCTTGACAGACGGACGGACGGACGGATGGAGGTGTGGAACCCTAAAAACATAACAATCTACCATTAAAAACATATTTCTCCATAAAACATTTACAAAGCGCCCAAAAACTATCAAACTCAAATCCCTCCAAAAGCCACGTTGCACCTTAATCGACAAAAAAGGCCGTCTCCGCCGCATACAAATTCGTAACATATTCACGTCGACTGTACACGACGCAAAAACCTGATCGTTCCATCCATCACAAATTGAGGGGCTGTGGGATTTGTAAGGTGACTACGGGAGGGTGTTCGCATTTGGGTACTTTTGTAAATTTTTCATTTGTAAGTACAAATGAAAAATTGACAGCTCGAAATTATTATTCTTATAATTTTGACATTGTGCGAATTTATGTATATTGTAATTTTTATCTCTAAATAAATAAATCTAAATCTATTGGGCAAATCTTAAAAACGACAATTTGAAAATCCCTGACATGGAAAATGGACCAGCCTGAATAAGGTATTTTTTTTTATTAAGTACGTCCTAAATTATCATTTAAATGAATAGTTATTTGTTATACAAGGGTGCAAAGTTGTATTTTACCCGCGAGTGTGGAATTGAATCCTGAGCGTAGCGAGTGTTTCAACACACGAGAACTAAAATACATTTGCACCCGTGTGTAACACAAAACTTTTCACCTCACTGTAGCGAGGAAACTGCAACATGCAAAACAACGTTATTTAACTTTAAAAAAAA
The DNA here is from genome assembly GCA_947049275.1 of Epinotia bilunana. Taxonomy (NCBI): domain Eukaryota; kingdom Metazoa; phylum Arthropoda; class Insecta; order Lepidoptera; family Tortricidae; genus Epinotia; species Epinotia bilunana. Next base: position 20,231,390 of record OX346269.1, on the reverse strand, counting down.
TTTAAGTGATAATTAGTAATTATGTTAAGTAATATCAATTTGAATGTTGGTCAAGTGCGAGTCGGCTTTTAGTTTTCCCATACATTTTGAGACCCAGCGCCTGATGAAGACAACAAGCAATTTTTCAAAAGTTCTTTAATATTTATTTTATTCGGCATTTTAGTACTTCTTGTTATAGAGGCAACAGAAATTCTTGTATTATGAGCATTTTACGTTTTGTTATCTGCCAAAAGCTACTTCAACACGTTCGAAGGTCAAATTACTTTCCCTACTAGTGGATAAAATGCGTTTTTGCCCACTGGTTTTAAAGGATAAAAGACGGCTTTCCGAGGCAGTGAGGTGAAAACAATATTGACCCACTCATTTGAAGGTACAGATGGTCCTCTGTCTAAGAAAACCGAAGTTGACAGCTAGAAAACTCGAAACATGGCATCACGCATGCGCGCGCTCTCCACATGGCACGCACTCTTTCGAGTTTCTTTCGAGACAGCTCGGAGTTGTCCGAGAGTTGATCGTTTAAAAAAAAAATGTAGGTACTTACGTGAAGTATTTTTTTTTTCAGAATTCCATGTTTTTGGATTAAAGGCCCGTTGAATTCTGCTGCCGAAGCAAGAGCAAGTAACATGTCGATTACTTTCACGGTATGTTAGACAGGCAGTTTGTCATTTGCATTACACATTGATAATTCATTTCTGTACAAAATGTATTTCTATTATCTTGAAAATATTACGGTTTCAGAAAAAAAACACTGTTATGGCAGCAAATTATAGATATCAAAGGTAGGCTGGGCAAAGGCCTCCCCCCACTTTTTCCAGTGCTCCCGATTCTGAGCAGTCTCTGGCCATTCTTTTAAAAAGGAGTCTAGCTCGTCTCTCCATCGCCGACGAGGTCTGCCACGTCTCCGTTTCGAGCTGTCGGGCTGCCATTCAGTGGCGATCTTGGCCCACAGTTCACTCGGCATGCGGCAGACATGACCAGCCCAGTCCCACTTCAACAATGTTGTATTTGTATGCCCCAAATAAGTCCCCCAGTTTGAACCACCGACTCGGCTAAGCCTTGTATATAGACCCCAGTAATGATGTCGACTACTCCCATTCGGAGTGTGATATTAATTCGTCCCCCCGTGACCTCGCGCTTGCTCGATTACGGAGATAATGTGTTCGGAGCTCGTGATAAGGAGGGTCGCAGGTAACAAGCCGGAAAGGTCTTCAGTTTGAATATCTTTTGTGGGTACACGGTGATTGGAATAAAGCACTTGAAATTAGATGCTGAGAAAATGTTGGCCGGAGTCACCAGCGTCTTGCCGCAATGGTGCAGCGCAAAAGCCATTGGACAAGACATAGCTTTACCATACATATTCAAATTTTGATATCTCTTATAAATACCTATGATCAGAAAAACAAATGGTACTTAAATAAACCAGTGATGCCAGGACTTGTCAAATTTTAACTTGAAGCTTTCTGAAACAGGTGTTATAATTATAACAAATGCAGGTGACAGGTATTGATAATTGTTTGACGCTTTCTGAAACAGGTGATATAACAAATGCAGAAGGTGACAGGTATTGATAATTGGTTAAAGCTTTCTGAAACAGGTGATATAACAAATGCAGAAGGTGACAAGTATTGATAATTGGTGGATTCGATGGAAAAAACAATGGGTTGACAGTTCTTTTAGGAAAATAATAAAACTACTGAGATTAATCTAAAACATGGCTTACATTTATAGTGTACGTATTAAAATTGGTCCAAACGGTACACTTATGCGATTAATCGATAATTTGTAGTATGTCTGTCGGTCACATCAGTTTTTTAATAATAATCTATTTTGAAAAGTTTTCAAACCGATTATCAAATGTTTCCTAGCGGCAAAGGGCTCAGCATAGCCAGCTAGCATAAGCGAGTCAAAATATTAACTGAAAAATCAACTTAAACTTCGCCATTGTCAATTTCTACCCTCCCGACAAACTTAAGAACTATCCTCTTGGCTGCGTAGTATTCTGCATTTTTCACTCCCCCTTTTGTTTTATATCATACTCGTGCAATCTCAAATGAATATTTAATCCAAACGCCGTACTAATTACTCCCAATGCCCACCATTGGGGAACCGGAAGGCGCAGCATTCACCGGATATTGCTACCGCTCAGCAATCACTGATATCCGGTTATGCCCTGCCAATAATTCTCGTATCGGCTCGCAATGTTGGTCCGTTTTGTTGGCTCTACTGTAACTATACTCGGTGTTTGGAGGGTTGTTTGATTTTGCGTTTGTTTGTAGCTAGTTGCAAAATTCATAATACTCGTATACTAGTTGCTGACTGCGACTTCGTAAGCGTATAGTTCGGTGGGTTCAGACTTGCACACAATATTATTAGGATTTTAAGAAGCTTTACTTGGCGCTACGACCAAATTTCAATATTTGTAAATTACATACCTACACCTGCATTTCATCATACTTACATTACTTACCTTAGACCTGATTTGTAAACACTTGATTGACCATTGACCTCTCCTTCTCATTTATGTTACGTTTTAGTTATAAGTTATATAGTAAGATCTTTATCTGTATATCTCTCTGGGTGCCCTGAAAACCAGTGCCTTTAGCATGTATTTGCTGGTGGCCTATGCTGAGTGGCATCCATTTTGGTGAATTCCAATTGTAATATACACATGTAACATGATATCACACCAAATAAATATATTTCTTTCTTTCTTTCTTTCTAAATGTATAAATCTCATTTGGGTGGGTTGGACCCAATAAATGTTTGACATTTAATCATTTGTGCGATGAGCACGAATACTTGTACCGGAGTCATGGATGTTTTCTTTATATTTAAGTATCTATTTATCTATATACGAGTAAGTATGCCCATGCTGAGTGGTGTCCTTTTTTTAGGCTAAATAAGATTTATTTTCTAGATTTAGGCTCTATGTGATGTTTGTATGTTGTTGTTCCCCGTGTGGTGTCGGGGTTAGAATAGCACCACCCCCTTTCTTCCTGCGAGTGTCGTAAGAGTCGACTAAGGGAACAGGGTTGAAGTGTGTTGTGGGCGATGGGCTAGCAACCTGTGCAGCTGCGATATCACAATTTGTCGATATTTTATACCCACATTTAAGCTAAAAGTGGTACTGAAACACAAGTTTCATGTGCTCTGCCTACGCCTTTTAGGGATAAAGGCGTAAATGTATGTATGTGATGTTTCTAAGAAAAATAAGCCTCTATTATGTTGGATCATTGGTCTGCAATAAACGATTTTTTTTAAATATTCTATTTATTTTGTAGTGCCATCAAGTGTAAATATATGGGTGCACGCACCTTACCTACTCATAAATATGTAGGTATGAGCTATGGGACATATTTATGAGTAAGTGGTATGCACCCATATTTTTACACTTGACTGTACCTGTGAGTCCTGTGACCCAAATTTTCCGAATTGTTGAACCAAATATGTCCCAAAAGCCAGTCTGTTCATTTTTGTCTCGAGCATAACTCAGGTATAATTGGACCATATTTCAAACACACAATACGCTAGGCCCACGAGACAATGCCATCTCGGAAACAATTAGAAGATTCAGCCGGTAATGGGTTATTTATAGCTATTTACCTTATGTTTAGTCGGGGATATGATTCATTGGTACATGGTTAATTTTAAAGGAATAATTAAAGATAAAGGAAACATCATCCTCCCAGCGTTATTCCCGGTTGTGCTCTTAAGAGTCCGCAGTAAGCTCGATTCTCTATACAAACGTAGTTACGCTCTCATTTTAAAACTACGTGTTGGAGTGTAACGAAACTTAGAGTATATCTATGTCTGTAATTAGTTTATGTATCTTCAGATACCATAGTAAAATAAATACAGCGAATTTAAGTTTTTCATACAAAACTTGTTTTTGCTGTATTTCGTTTGTTTTATAAACTGGAACCATATAAACTAATTACAGACATAGATATACCTCATGTCATTGTATACTTTTGCAAAGTTTCGTCACAATCCAACGTAGCTTTAAAATGAGAGCGTAACTACGTTTGTATGGGAAGATGAAATTCGGTCGAGCTTACTGCGGACTCTTAAGGAGCCCGGCGTCCGCTTTGACGTATAATCCTAAGATTTGACGAAGCCACTAGTTTTACGAATGCGATTGCCATCCTGACCTTCCAACCCTGAAGGAAAACTAGACCTTATTAGGATTACACCGGTTTCCTCACGATTTTTTCTTTCACCGAAAAGCCACTGTTACATATGAAATTACATTTGTAAATAAGTTTTTGAACCCAGTTGTACGAGTCGGGGTTCGAACCCACGACCTCACGATTGAAAGTCGCTTGCCTTAGCGCTCGGCTCCAGTGGCTCTGAAAGACGAAGAAAACATCCAAGGAAGTAAGTTTCTGCCAAAAATTTAATTTTTATTGCCGACTGTATGTTTCTGTATACTGTCATCATCATCAACTACTCATTGAGATGATTCTAACGAGCCCAAACTCAACGGGGTTACCTCGGTTAAGTACCTACTCAATTCCCAGGGTCACCTTCTGTCTACATCATCAGATTAGCACGATATGGTACCATCCTATTGAATTGTCATCCAAACTATGCCTTTAGCCAAAATTTCAGCTCAATCGGTCACCGGCAAGGGGATGAAATGTAACTTGCAAGATTTGTCCCACACTAACAAACAAACGAAGAGTTCATGTTAAGGTGGTTCGATGACCATACAAAACGTTTTTTGACATTCACAGGCTAACGGCGTAAGAAACTTATGTAACACACTTTCATAAATTGGCTTTCCATGTGCGAGAAATTCCCCCTTTCCTAGAATAAACTTGTATAAACTAGAGTAATTTGAGAAATTAGTTCGTCAGGTGATACTTTGGGAAAACGATTATTCTAAAAATATTCAAGTAATAATTATGCTTATTTGTTTCTGTGAATGTACTCTGCAATATGCCGAAGTTAACGGAAATTCCCGGGAACACCGTGTATAGCATTAAGAAAAAACAACACAAGTACTGACAAATGCTTATATTACTACAGTACGATTACTGTTAGTTAAGACCTGACAGATGGATTGCCTTCATTTAATTTTCAACTTTGATCTTATACAAATAAAATAGTTATTACTAAATCGGTAGATGTGGGTAACAGTATTCTGAAAAATGCTTTATCTATATGAAATTAAAGTTGAAAATTAAATGAAGGCAATCCATCTGTCAGGTCTTAACTAACAGTAATCGTACTGTACTTGATCTAGGAACTTGAAAAAGCACAAATGGGTACTTGTGGTTTATTTAATCGATCGAAATAATTTCATAATTAAATAATTTAACCGATGACTTAATTGATAAATAACACGAACTAACAAGATATAGCATATGTTTCATATCAAGTATTTATGACTTAGTAATTTGAAACATAATGAAAATATGGTTTTTCTTCTTATGATTAAAACTATAGGCAAACATCCAAGACAATGATATAGCATACGTTTCATAATAAATATTTTTAACTCAATCATTTGAAACAAAATGAAAACATGTTTTATTTCACACATCCAAGACAAATATTTAAAAACATGTGGTTACCTAGTACTTTTTTTGTCTATAAACATAAAGTTATATGTCTTTTTACTTCGAACAGGAAGTAAACTTAACAAAATGACAAAAACTGCTTACTGCTGACTTATGCTTGTGTAAATCCTGGTGTATTAGAGATATCCAAACCCGTTTTTTCCCCGAGTCCGAGACTGTTAAAAACTCAATTTGACAAAAACAATCACCTGTGGTTTTCTTTCTTAAGAGGGCAATAAAACTAGTGCTAGTGGTGTAAATAGAGGGGAAGCGAAGAAGACATAGAGCAGCTCAAAATTCGTATCGAGATGTCAAAGAGGTTGCCTGGGATCGGAGTAGGTGGAGATGGATACTTTGAGGTACACCGATAAGAGCTTAACTCTTAAATAAGCGGAAGAGAGAGAAACTAGTGCTAGTTATCTTTCGACCTTAAAGACGTCACTGACCTGTTTAATTTTATTTTAATAGCATGTAATGCGCTTGTGGTCACATCACAATACTTTTTACATAAACTCAAAATGATCTTTATTTAAGTAGGCCCAGTAACAAGCACTTTCAAATCGTCAGTTAGAAACATAATCTTAAGCTAATTTCTTAGAGCAATTTATTAAACATAAAAAATAATAATGATAGGAAGTAAAAATAGTATAAAAAAATCTAGTCTAGAATGTTTCTATAAAATAAATTAAAAACAGTCATACATTTCCAAACGTAATAAATAAATTAAAAATTCAGTCACAATTCGTTCCGTGGAGTTTTCAGTGCTATAATAAGCTTTCGAAATAAGTTTACGCTTCCCATAGTTCTTGAATTTATTAATAGGTAAACAACTCAGTTACATAGTCTTTAGTAAGCTAATACCCATGTTAACCGCATTAGGAAAAGAATAATGTAATCCGGTTAACTGGGACATAACGTGGGGCTTTGACCTGTCGGAAGAATTAGGGTGAGTGCGCCGTTCGTGACACTCTTTAAAGGTATATCTGTGGGATTGGTACTTTTTAAATGACTTTGTATGATGCTGGCTGTTAGATGATGAATAAAGGAACGATCGAACGTGGTTTGAATAGTTTTAGAACGGTGAATGATTTGACGTATGATTCAGTTTGTAAGACGATCGGTACGAATGAAGACGTACATTATGTAAATAAATACAATTTGATATAGTTCTCGTGTTTCCCTGCCATCCCACTCTACATATCTTTATTTTTATGTGTGATCATTGCATAATGCATGCAGTCTCTAATCGTCTCATTTTTTTCTATAATTTTTTTATTATAATATATAGCAACAGAAACTATTTTCCGACCTATATATATGGCAGATCTCATTGAGTAAAAAAAAAACATGTTATTCCAATACGCCGTTTTAAAATGAGAACCAAACTACGTGTTTTTAAAGGGTCAAGTTGACATTATTTTTAGTTCAGGTAAATTTTGTTTCAAATTCAAAGTCATTCCGTCATAAAGAGGTATTCAATCGTCTTAAATACGAGTATATAATTGTATTCATTAAATATATGAACTTATAATCCATGACAACGTTATTATTATTACTACGAACTCCGGATTTTAGCACAATAATTACAATTAATTATGATAATTAAACATCAAACGCGACTCCAATAAGGTTCAACTATTACCCGATGCAATTATAGCCGCATTAGCACAATATGGGATTTACTTAGTGCTAATTTCGTAATTAATGCAGAACCGGCTATATATCCGGTTATTACTACTTAATATAAGCGGGTTCGCTTCAAATATTTGATTGCATATGGATTGCTGAATTGGTGCTGGTTTACATTTTAACCTCACTTTTGGTGAATTGGTTTCAGCCATTCATCATTCGCTTGTCCTTATACCATTTACTTGGGGTCAGCGCAGCATGTATTTTTCTTCCATACCTCTCTATCGCCCGTCAACTCTTCACACACATCCTTCCTATTCATATCGTCTCACGCAAAAAACATATCTAATCCATCCACCTTTTTCTTGGTCTCCCTCGTTTCTCACAACCCTCCACATTCATACTTAATGCCCTTGTAGTAACATGACTATCATCCCTCCGCATAACATGGCTATACCATCCAATTGGTTTCAGCCATAAAGCCTGGAAACGGAAAAATTCCGAACATTAATTTTGTCCGAAGCCATGATTACTCGTATTCCAAAATTTTAAAATTCCGAAGGCCATTTCCCGGTAAACGAAAATTTGGAGGCCGATGATTTAATAGAATACATAAATAGGTAAGGTTAGTATTATATCCTGAAAAATAAACGTAAACCTTCAGTGGAACATGGTTTTCAGATTATAAAATTCTGAAAAAAATATATTGCATTTGGAACAATTATTTTTCGGAATTATGTAGTGTACCCCTCTCGGGACTAGTTTTAAATGGCCAGTCCCGGAATTTCCCAGGTCGGGCCCAAACTGTCCATACAAATCCAGGTCCGATTGCCCTAGACCTCAATGACAAGTGATCTCCAATTCTTCACTTCTCGTGTTAAGAATAGCGGTCTACGTAGTATTTAATGACTTAAGAGTCCGCAGTAAACCCGATTCTCCATACAAACGTAGTTACGCTCTCATTTTAAAACTACGTGTTGGATTGTAACGAAACTTTGCTTATACAATGACATGAGGTATAACTATATCTGTAATTAGTTTATGTAGCTTCAGATGCCGTATTAAAAAAAATACAGCGAATTTAAGTTTTTCATACAAAACTTGTTTTTGCTGTATTTCGTTTGTTTTATAAACTGGAACCATATAAACTAAGTAATTTGGCCGTTTTCTTTATTTATGGGTTGTTCTCATATCCCGCACCAGATATCTATGTATATTTTCTGTTTGACTTAAAGGTTGACTGGTAGAGAATGCCTTATAGCATTAAGTTCGCCTTTTGTATTTGTAACTTGCTACTGTGCAATAAAGTTTAAATAAAAGATTTGATACAGATAACCAATATAGTGCAAAATAAACCATCATCAGCTGAAAACCGCAGGAGAAGAAACCCAGGTCGCTCCTGGGCTTCAGACGATGGTTTATCTTTCCATTATATTTTTGTTCTCTGTATCATATCGTTTAAAAATAGATGGTGGTAACTCCCACATTAAATTGACACGAAACAAAAAATATTTAATAAAATAATTTGTTTCGTTAGTGTCGTGTAGTTTAAAAAATTAAATACACGGGGAATTCCCAATAACGCACATTTACCCTACACCACATTCGACCTATTTTCGTGCGTGTCTTACACATGTGTCAGATTGCCGTGTGTGAATATAAAAGATAATAATGGTGCCTCTACTAACATATTGTTGTTCGTTAATAAGTTTGTCTGTTGGTAAATATCGAGTAAGGTTGTGAGGTCGATGTTCTTTAAGGAAGTTTCGACATTTTTTTTTGGGAACTTATGAAACATTCGCTCCAGACAAACTTTCGCCCCCATTTTACCTTCTTGGGGAATGATTTCTGGGATAGAAACTGTCCTATGTCCTTTCCCCTCTTGTTAGTTAGTTAGTATTCAAGTTAGTACAATACATGTATTATGCGGATGTAGACACTTACCTATATAAATAAATAAACCTGCTCACAACATTTCACGAGAATCGGTTGAGAAATGCGACCAGTAGAGGAGAACAGCGGGACAGCCGGACGTACTATCGACAACACAGCTAACTGACCATCGGTGCACCTTAAGTGCATTGTAATAAGGTTCTATATAAACACAGGATGGTCGTTAACAGTGTTGTCGTTTGTACGAATGAATTTTGACCCAAACTGAAACAGAGAACTTCGATCGCCTGCGCTCACTCGTTCAATTATTAATCTCTAATTTGGGTGTAATTTGTAAAAGTAGTTTATTATCCTTTAACTCCATTTGTTATAATCGAGTTAAACACTTGAGTACCTTCCATGTCCACGTTGCCCTAATTCAGACCATTTTTACTATCTCATTAGCTATGCTAATACCGAGGGCCGGTGGCAGAAAGTTTCATTAATTAACCATTAGTAAAAAGTTTAACTTCAGTTTTCTGTTAGAGGAGCTTAGTACAGGAAGCTTGTAATAGGAGATTTAATGGTGATATTAAGTCAATTATGACTATCGCAATGACTTGACTACTATCGTTTTTTTCTGTTTGAAAAAAAAATGAAATAAATGTCTATTCTCTTTTTTTTTGTTTTGATAAGGGTACTGTAAATCCGAAACAATCTTAATGCTTGTTTGTACCGTAGTATAAAAAAAGGTTGATTAAAAAAATCAGAAGGTTTCCAATCTGACTCTGTACATGTATGTATGTTACACTGTAATTCAAGGAAGGCTTTAAATAGTGGGAGGGGTATCATCCAAAACATTGACCCTGGCTTGAAATTTATTGGTAACATCATAACTTGGTATTTTTGATTATAATTATGTATACCTTAGCGGCCGACGTTAAGAGTCCGCAGTAAGCTCGATTCTCCATACAAACGTATTTACGCTCTCATTTTAAAACTACGTGTTAGATTGTAACGAAACGTTGCATGTACAATGACATGAGGTATATCCAGGTCTTTAATTAGTTTATAAAGCTTCAGATGCCATGGTTAAAAAATACAGCGAATGTAAGTTTTTCATACAAAACTAGTTTTTGCTGTATTTCGTTTGTTTTATAAACTGGAACCATAAAAACGAATTAAAGACATAGATATACGTCATGACGTTGTATATGCAAAGTTTCATCACAATCCAACACGTAGTTTTAAAATGAGAACGAAACTCCGTTTGTATGGGAAGGTGAAGCTCGGCCGAGCTTACTGCGGACTCTTAACCTATTATCTTGAGATTATCTGAGTTGGCTGAATTGCATTAAAATAAAATACCTCAACTCTACCGTCCAAGGCTAATAATTCCAGTGACAGGTTTCTAAATAGTTGGCGACATTAAACAAGTGGCTCTGTGAACGCGCAACATACATTAAAAAAAAATGTTTTGTTCTTAAAAGTAACGACTAAAAACACTATATCATTAACGAACCTGCTCACAAAATTTCACGAGAATCGGTTGAGAAATGCGACCTGTAGAGGAGAACAACGGGACACGGTGGAACAGACACCGGAAAAACTAACGATTTTCAGCCCAAGCTGAAGCATAGAACTTCGTTCGCTTCGCTCCTTCGTTCAATAAATTCAACCATACACAACTTTAGTTTTATTTTTATTTTGCAGGGAATGTTTTTTTGCAAATTTTTCAAATGTAAATATTATTATTACCCGTATGGTCGGGTTAGAATTAAATAGCACCGTCCCCTTTCTTCCTGTGGGTTGACGTGCGTTGTGGTCTAGCAACCTGTCACTGCGAATAGAATATAATATAATTTATTTCAGTATAAGTAAAGGAACACAGTAATATAATCATATATCATATTAGCTTTTATACAAACATTTATGCTAAGAATGGTAATGGGACACAAGTTTCATGTGCTTTGCCTACCCCTTTTAGGGATTAAGGCGTGAATGTATGTATGTATGTAAATATTACAAAATATTGATAATGATGACGATTATGAATACTTATATTTTTCTATAAGCAGACCTGTATTTAATAACTTACCTAATTATCAAGTTATTTTAAAAGCACCGTAATGGCCTATTTACATAATGAATATTATTTTTATTTAACAATAGTTTGCTAAAGAATGTCTTAATGAAACAAACATTTTATAAAAAAAACTGTTTTGTGCATTAAATGAGCCCATGAATAATAAAAAGTCTTTTAATTATCCGCAAAAAACTCGCTCAATAGCGCTTAGTTCTACCGGCCTCTCACTTTTGCGTGTTAAATACACTCAGCAATGTGCAATTAGTTCTCTATACACAGGCTATGACATTTATGATCCCAGCTTGTTCGGTTAGATGATCAAGATAGGTGTGAAATATGAGCGGTTGTAGTTTTTAAAAATGGGGCGAGTCAGATGGCACGCGAGTTGAGAAATCGAATGTGACGTAGTTATTACAGGTTGGGCTATGAGGTTTAAGTTTATTAGGTTTTAAAGGATTAGTTTCGTTTCTTAGGGACTAGCTTCCACCCGCGACTTCATTTGCATGGACGGGATAAAACCTATTCTATATTTTAATCCAGGCTACAAACTATCTTCGTGCAAAATTTCATCCAGATCGGTTGAGCCATTTAAGCGTGATTGAGTAACACAAACATCCAAACTTTGGCATATAATAGCTTCTGCCCGCGACTCCGTCCGCGTGGAACTCGTTTATGTCAGCCCCATACAAACTCACGCCTTTAGGGTGTGATTTCCGAGATATAACTCCTCTCTTTCCCCGGGACACAAACTATCTCTATACCAAATTTCATCCAAATCGGTTCAGCGGTTTAACCCATTCAGGGCCCCTGACGACACATATGCGTCAGACAGCCGTAGTCGCTTTCCGCTACATACGAGGAAAGCCACGGGATCGGCTACGAGTGTAGCGCGTAGCGATTCTGGGCAATGAATGTGTTAAGCGTGAACGGTAACGGACAGACAGACAGATAGACACACTTTCGCTTTTATAATATAAGTAGGATTAAGGCTGCGTTCACACTGAGGCGAAGCACCCTTCCATTGAAGGTTTAGTTTCAGTGGTTAAGGAGAACTAATATTTGTATGTTTCTTCTTTTATATGGACTGGGCGACCTACTTACAACCCTATTAGACTTTTATTGATATTATCTACGAGTACATAATGTTACTGACAGATGCCGTACACTTAAGACAAATTATGTCATTCTGATTTCGTAACATGACCCAGTACTATCGACAACACAGCTAACTGACCATCTGTGCACTTTATGTGCATTGTAATAAGGTTCTATATAAATACAGGATGGTTATTTAACTGTGTTGGTGTTTGCACCACCAGCATCGCTATCAGAAGACGGCGCGCGAGCTCGCTCGATTTTTCTCGCACTATCCGTCTCTTTCTTATTAGAAAACTTAGAAAGAGAGGTATAGTGCAAGAAAAATCGAGAAAGCTCGCGCGCCGTCTTGTGATAGCCGTGCAGATTGCTTGCCTCCCGCCGGCGTTAGGGCCGCGACCACCGCAGTTCCGCGCGATACAGCGATAAGCGGCGACGACGGCGAGCGGAGCGATACAAATTCGTTAGCATTTGTCAACTTTTCCATAACAAATACTTTGGTAACGTCGGCAAATACAGGTACTTACGTGAGCTGTGCATACAAATAGCTAAGCTTACAGCTATTTTCGGGTTCGAAAATTTACCTATATTTATAGAAAGGGTGCCACGCTTGTGATTTTTGGAACGTCTATAATAGGCTATGATATCTGCTTATAATCAGGCTATGCCAGTTTGCCAATGCCTTACTTTAAAAAACCTAAATACCTACACTGATAATGTGTGATGTATCCCTCACCCCGAAAGTAAATATTACAAATTTTGATTGCTACACGCCATTTTTAACTGACATCTGTTAAACGTAACTACATCAGCACATTGAAACCACCACCGTCATCAAAAAATTGAAAAAAAAATTGCAGCGCAGAAGCGTATTATGTGAACTAAGTATATAAATTACACAAAAAGCTTGAGGTCAAAATGTTCAATGGAGTTGATGCCAGATAATATTATCTGGTCTCTGGGCGACTGAGCTCTGCTCGGTTGAAAATAGAGAAAATACGGAGAAAAACAATTTTCCCAGACTTGAGACCCAGCTTTTTTCGCCCCCGCAAAACATCAAGCTCCAAATTTCATTAAAACCGTTAGAGCTGTTTTGGAGCACGTGAACCTATAGGACGTAGACTTCCTATTCTACTTGTAAAATACAATTACTCGTAGGTACTTTAAGTATAAAAAAAGAAGTCGATAATGTTTTCAAATTACGATCATTTTCCTGACCGTACCAAAATGGTGGTGACCACCGACTAGCGTTCTTTGACTGCATCTTGACTCCACGAAATGCTGACTAATCACCGGAACTGTTTACATTATGATAATTCTACCAACAACCATTAATTACCTCCCTTAACTGCATGAAACATTTATTTATTATGTACCTTTACAACTTAACAGTAGAATATAAAATAAGTGTTTTGTAAAAAAAACATTCGTAAGACCTACAATCTTAAAACGAAAGCGGTCGGCAATTCGTGCGATTTCGAAAAAAAAAACTTAAAAACAAAGTTTTAAGAGTCCGCAGCGCAGTAAGCTCGATTCTCCATACAAACGTAGTTACGCTCTTATTTTAAAACTACGACCTGGATTGAAACGAAACTTTGCATATAGAATGACATGAGGTATATCCCGGTCTGTAATTGGTTTATGTTGCTTCAGATACCATAGTAAAAAAAATACAGCAAGATTAAGTTTTGCATACAAAACTTGTTTTGCTGTATTTAGTTTGTTTTATAAACTGGAACCATATAAACTAATTACAGACAGATATATGCAGTTTCGTCAGAATCCAACACTACAGGTTATATAGCAAAAACAGGTACGTAATCTCCGAAACTACTCAACCGATTAAAACAGTATTTCATCACTTTATAATATAGATCTTCGGTATGGACACAGGCTATATTTTATCCCGTGGTTCTGTCTACATTATTTGTAATATTCGGACGGACAGTGCGGGCAGTTAGTATTACACGAACTTGCAAAGTTTCTAATCGACACAACCAATGGCTGAGGGTGAAAATGGAGTAGTAAGACATATCCCATAAAAAACATTATGTGTAAGAAGAGGCCAAGTCTCGAAACTCTTCCACCGTAAAAAGTTGTGAGATATTTCGTAGAGCCAAATCTCTCTGGCATTAATATTAATCTTTATTTGCTTGCTAAATAAAATTCTGCAACTTGGCAATCACACAACTTTACTGCATTTATGGATTTTTGCATACTTACCTAAAACTATGTAGTATTGTGTGATTGCCAAGTCACAAAATTTTATTTAGCAAGCAAATAAAGATTAATATTAATGCCAGAGAGACTTGGCTCTACGAAATATCTCACAACTTTTTACGGTGGAAGAGTTTCGAGACTTGGCCTCTTTTTACATGGAATGTTCTTTATGGGATCTCACTTCTTTTTGTAGGTTAATGTGTTATCCATACATACAAACTATGATTGCAGCCCCATTCTTGCTTTTTAATTTTTTGGCCCATTCGCTGCAAATATAACTTTGTAATCCTGTATCTTTATATGTGAAAACAATGTTATTTGTGCAGTTGGTGTATCTAGAAAACTGGAGTGAAATTGCATTTTTTTGACTTGATTTATTTATACACTAAACACTCATTGTATTCTAAATTTAAAGCTTATATATCTGCTAGAAGTGCCTTAGACTTTTGATGATCGGTGAGTCAGTCAGTGAGTGACAAAATTAAGAAACTTTGGCTAGTTATAATTCTTAAACCACTGGTTCAAATTGGATGAAATTTCAAATATATCGTGGTTATACAATGCATGCTTGGTTACTGAAAATTCAGGCTTCTAGTTTTATCCACAACGAAGTTATAGGGGGGTCGAAAATGGCCTGAACTGCTTCGAGAAAAGGATAGTACGGCCGTGCCGCTCGCTGTTTTGCTCGACTTGGCGGGGGCACTCCCGTGCCCCCAGATGTCAGACCTACCGAGGTTCCAACAGATTGTGATAGTGCATAATATAGTTTAGTTTGTATGACGCTATACAATAATTCACCAAAACGCAGCGAACGAAAAGACCATAGAATGCGAACATCATACAAATTTCCACCCCAACACGTGGCTAAAACCCGGTATGCGCATGTTTGAACTAAACGGCTGCCTGGCATCGTTTTGACACCCCGCCCCCAACCCCGCATAATGGCAATGACACCCATTCTAAGCGACCATCTTGCGGCGCTACTGAGGCATCTATGGTTTTTCCCCTCACTGCCCCGGAAAGCCGTCTTTTATCCTTTAAAACCAGTGGGCAAAAACGCATTTTATCCACTAGTGGGGAAAGTAATTTGACCTTGGAGAGTGTTTAAGTAGCTTTTGACAGATAAAAAACTTTAAACGCGCATAATACAAAATTTTCACATAATACAAGAATTTCTGTTGCCGCTATAACAACAAATACTAAACAAGAATAAAATAAATATTTAAGAACTTTTAAAGACTTGCTTGTTGCCTTCATCAGGCGCTGGGTATCAAAATGTATGGGAAAACTAAAATCCGACTCGCACTTGACCAAAATTCTACTTGATATTACTTACGTTATTATTACTGTTAATAAATTTGAAAATATTAGTATTTAAATTAACTAAAGTTGTTTTGCATGTTGCACTTTCCTCGCTACAGTGAGGTGAAAAGTTTTGTGTTTCACGCAGGTGCAAAAGTATTTTACTTCTCGTGTGTTGAAACACTCGCTACGCTCAGGATTATATTTTAGAACCACTCGCTTCGCTCGTGGTTCGACTATAGAATCCTTTCGCTTGCTCGTATTTAAATTCCACACTCGTGGGTAAAATACAACTTTGCACCCTTGTATAACAAATAACTAGTTATTTTCGTTCGCTGCCAAAACGTATGCAATTTATCACACAGAAAACTGTTAACCGCCAAAATTTGCTATCTAATTGCATGTTCTAAACAGGGATTATTATTGCAATTAATCTCAAGCATTACTATTAAAACAGCACAATTAAACTGTCCAAACACCTTTACTCAAACTCGTGTAAGTGGCTACCTCATTCGGGACGGGTCGCGTGCATTTCAAAAATGCATCACAATAATATATGCATAGATGTAATTGCAGAATGCATGAGGTCACGAACTAAAAAACGGGAAAGCGTGGATAAGGTTTATTTTGTTACTAACTTCCGCCCGCGACTTCGTCTGCGTGGACCTGGGATAAAAACAATCCTATATTTTAATCCAAATCGGCTCAACAGTTTAAGCGTGATTGAGTAACAAACATCTAAACATCACTGTCACATTTTTAATATTTACCTATTACTTTTGTAGGATTGGCTTTATAATAACTTGCATAATCGGTAGTTGTCAAAATAACATTATAATAGTATTTAAACAATCGTTATACAATTTATGCTCTTAAAGTGGAGTACCGTGTTTAGGCCACGAGGAACTGCCTTAAGGTTGACTGGTATAGAATGCCCTATGGCATGAAATCCGCCTTTTATAAAGATAAAGCAAATTATCAGATAACAAAACTCACGAAACTACTCGGAAAATTCAGTTCCAAGATTTGTCCCACACTATCAAACAAACGAACACGTCATGTTAAATACAAGCTTGTAATAGTACATTACGTACCTAGGGCGGTGAATTCGTGAATGGCCCAGATCGCAGTTGTTTGTGGCCCGAACCGAAGGTGAGGGCCATAAATATGCGATCTGGGGCTTTACGAATTACCGCCCGTGGTAAGTACACAATTTTACGTCTTCATCTGGCCACAATGCGAGTTTTACCGTATGCGCAGCGTGAGTAAAACTCGCATTATGGCCAGGTGTGACGTAAAAGATATTAATTGCCGTTTATCCTCTGGCAGTAACCTAACACAAATATCCATACTAATTAATATTATAAATGCGAAAGTGTATCTGTCTGTCTGCTACCTCTTCACGCTAAACTGTTGAACAAATAAAGATGAAATTTGGTATCGACATAGTTTTCCTGCGGAAGGGCATAGGATAGTTTTTATCCCGAAAATAATCCCCTGAGTGGGTGAAATGGGGAATGAAAGTTAGTATGGAACTACGATTTAAACGAGTTCCTTGCGGATGGAGTCACGGGCAGAACCTAGTCAAATTATATTTTAATTTTTTTATATAACACGGTTGCAACATACTAGCGGCCTGTTGGTAAGCAATTTTAAAGATTTTTAACATATAAAGATCTAGAAACGGATGGGGTTTCACAATACCAAAACCGTGACTTTACTTGTTCATATGTTTCTACAACCTTCATACTACTGACCGTTATTGACGTTTCATAAAAATTTACTGCTATTGTTTTAAGGTTTTCGCTATCGAAATCATCACAGTATTGAAATAGTAAGATAGCGTTTGGAAAAATTTGGAGCACATTTTAACGACTGGAAGGGGATGAATAGTGTCGCGTGCACAATAGGGTGCATTATAGCTGTCGGAACAATTTTTAATAACATGGAAGTGTTGTATTATTTAGGGCTGTTTTTTTCCATAACCGGGTATTATTTTGTGCGACTTTGTCTTTCTTCTACTAGAGTAAAAAAAAGTGAGCCAACTTTTACTCTCTCGTTATCTCTGTCTCTTTTTGTCACTAGTCGTTGCCTTTATGCTAATCGAATGTGGCCATTATCGACGACTAATCTACTTGGATTTTGTAATTTGTCCTTGCAGTTCAGAAAAATAAGGGTCTCGTCTTTTCACTCACATTATGGCACTAGGCGGCGATGTATCTTAGAATTACACCCCTACAGGACGGTTGCCTTTACTGGCAGTTTTCGTTATCTTGCAACCAAATGCTGGAATAACATTCCTCCACCACTTCGACAATTACCATCCAAGAAATCTTTTAAATTAAAATTTAAAAGATTTCTCTTGGACAAGCAAGTGGCAGGAATTCCCCATGGCTATTTGGTTGCAGATTTTGTAATATAGGCGTGCTTCTAAGGGACATCACACATCTCACCATACGTTTTTTCATAATATATACACTCCTTGTCGACACAGTTACACCGTATATTTTGACATTTTTATTAGTACTCACCTATCACACAGATCTATTTTATTTATTCGATATTATTTGCAAGCTTTTTTATTTATTATTATTTTTCTTGTAATATTTCACCTGCATCGTGACCCGAGGTACTGGCAGAATACTCGTATCAGTGCTAGCTCACACGAGCAAAGCAAAACTGAGCCAGTACCATTTTGGCATTATTGCAACGCACAAGTATGCCTTAATTTTAATTTATAATTCTATTTCCGTACCACAATTGTTTTACTTGTTCTGTTATTGTTGTTTTTTTTTGTATTTCTTTGTTTTTATTTTGTTACAAAATGCCAAATAAATGATTTATATATCTATCTATCTATCTAATTAAGTAGGAAAAAATTGTACCAATTAAATTAAGGAAATAAACAGTTTTTTTATTATAATAAAGTCTTACTGGCAACCCTAATATGCGCAAAGCCGACATTTTGTGATAACCTGTACATAACCAAAAGGGTTACACATGCCCTAAACGGCGGAAATCAGTAAAGAATCCTCCAGGCTTACGGAAAGCCTATCAATTTCTTCGCGCATCCTTCAGCTTAAGGCTGGATTAAAATGTCAGCATGAAGCCATTACTAGATCGATCTGGAGCTATGGCGTGTAGGGTTGATAACTCCGTACATGATTATACGAGAATAACACTTTCAATGCCGCGTGACGTACTTTTCAGTGAAATTACGTAAGCTCCCTTTATGTACTAATAATGGCGGCTTCCACACCACATATGTATCTATATTTAGTTAATAATGTAATACGTATACATTCGTATGTGAGGGTTTTTAACATAACACAAAATAATACAATTAGTTTGGTCCCAAAATGATACCACTGTTCTTGCTAACACAGTATATTAAATCAAGCAGAGAAAAATAAATCTTGTACAAAAATCAATTACCCATCAGGTCATTATGTCAGGTTTTTTTTTATAGCGATTCAGAAATCGACACGGACTGTACACCGCCATCTAGCGGCAAATTCACCCAACCTATGTACCGACGTGTATTACACTTGATTAGCGGCTGAACACGTACTATAATTAATGATAAAAGTCATGAATTCATTATTCACTTGTTAAATTATTATTAGGCGATTTATTTCAATAGATACACTGATTCTTTAGATTTTTTCAGTGTTCATATTTTTTCACGGTATATTATATAAATTCTAGAATCATGAACCGTACTGTTTTATTACCTTACCATTTCTGTTTTATTAAATACTATGTTCGTCTTAACTATTATTTCATATACTTACCTAAGTATTTTTATTGACGGTTTGTATTCAATTTCAATTCTCTTTTATTAAATGTTCGTGAAACAACAATGACTCATGATAAAAGATATCTACAGAAATTAGTTTCCCTTTTCCTTTTAGTCTTCATAACATTGATGCAAGACAGAATTTTACCTTAACTAAAATTAAATAAAAAAATATTTGCGGAATCTGACATGTGAAAAAGGTTTATCAATGCTACAAAATGGCAGCGCGTCTTTTTCGTGACAACCCTAGCTTATTCGCGTCTACAGACTAAAGACCAATTAGAGGTATTAAGTCATGCCGGTGGGAATAAGGTACAGATAGACGGACATATAAGTGGCTTGTGTATTGTCGTTCACGTGGCTCAGCTTATGCCTAGCAGCCGATTCGAGGCCGAATACCACTATATGTGCTACGCTGTAGCGTGTAGCAGCATTCTTCCGCTTTGTAGCGGAAATCGCTCGTAGAGGCATGACTCACATATTTATTTATTTATATACCCCCTTATTCATAAAACTTAAAATGCCTCTGCTAAATAAAATGTTATTGTATTGTTTTTCTTTTTAACTGCTTTGTTTGTGTGAGGTGTGCAATAAAGAGTATTTGTATTGTATTGTATTGTAAAATTTGCTTTGTCCCTTTCTTACGAACACAAATGTCAAAGTGACAGATAAGGACAAATGAATTTTAACGCCATTTTAGTTAAAACAGGCTTGCAGGACGTTTATGAATACGGCCGTTAATCTTTATTGCACAAATGAAAAACTTATTTAGGTATATTTCGCACAAGTAAAACGGTATCATTATTTTTATGAAGAAAACATGTTCGAATATACTAACCTGAATACAAAAGCATTTTAATGAAATATACGACTTTGAGATTTGAGATAATAATTTCATCTGGCCTATGGAAAAGGTTTATTGATTAACGAAAATAAATGGATTATGCGTGTATCCCAAAGAACTTATATAGAAGTAGTACATTATAAAATGAAAGTTTCTACTATTTTCACCTGATTTTTATGGAATTTATATATAGTTTTTTTTTACCGTCGTATGTAAGTGGATTATTTAACTACCATACCAAATTTTTGATGTGAAAAAGAATGCTGATATTTATATATTGTTGTTTTTCCATATAAAGCGCGACCGTATCTGGCTTTATTTATTTAGTTTATTTATTTATTTATTCACAATAATACAATGCAAGCTTACAGTATAAACACCAAATCGCTTACATGCTAAAATAACAAAAAAAATGATAAACATTCACTGGTAAAAATGTCACAAATCGTAATTATAATGTCAATCGTAATTATAATGTCATTCCATTGTGGCTATATACATACCTATATACAGAAGGCTATATACATTCACACTTTGGCAATATAAAGACACAGTCACATATGTGAGAGACACGCAATTAAGTACAGCGCCAATTTAATTTAAATAAGTCGGTAGCGCGTTCCAGCATTGTCGCAAGTTTCCCATTGAACGACATTTTGAAGTTAAATAAGTAATTACATACATTTTCAACTCGTCAAGCTCTTGGTAAAAACAGTTGAGCGTCAGTGTTTCAAGTCATTGTGCAATTACCCACATTCTAAGTACTTTTAATTAGGCACTTAACTGACATGTGAGTGATGGGAGTTTATAATGAGCATTCGGGCTTGTGGTTTGAGGGCTGGTGACATGGCCAATTTAGTATTGTCACGTAATTTGTACATAAGTAGTCACAATTAAAGATATTGAAGGATTTTTTGACAATAATTTCATTGATTCCATTGTATGTATTAACGGATAACTGTCATATATTTTTCATACGGTATTGTGTTTTGACAGCTGGCGACATGGCTAATTTAGTATTGACGGGATGTTAAGCAATTTGCAGATATAAAGGACTGTCAATAGTCCTATTTATTGTATTGTATTTAGCCACTTATAATAATTCTAATTACTAGTAGCGGGCTAGTAGTGGTGTATGACGGGAGTTTATAATGAACGGCGCATTCGGGACTGTTTTTTGGCAGTTACCCCGCTATTCTGTTACTTGTTTTAACCTCACCTCACCGTTCGTCCACAAATATGTGTGTAGTTACTAAGTGTCCGTTTACAATCGCCTTCCCGATGTAGTTTAAGAGGCAGCCTATCCCGTCGGATTTAGAGGTAGATTGAAGACCTAAAATCTGATGACAGCACTGTTTTACAGCTATGAAGAAATCAAAAATCAGAAAATTTATTTGAAAGAAAGAAAAACATTTATTCGTGACACACAAAACGACAAACATTTAGTAAAAATACAAAAATAACACGTCACGAAATGGTCCCAACTCAGCATGGTGCTGGCGGTTACCAGCGCTGGTCTTCCGTTGGAACCATTGGTGAAGACACGGGGGGCAGCGCACACATTGCAATAAAATATATAAATATCAAAACTTACAATAATAAACAACAACAATAAGACAGGCAATCAATTGTAAAAATAAAAAATAAAACAGAAAATAAATTAATAAAAGAGGGATATAATAAATTAATAAAAGAGAGAGGCTTATAAGTAAGAATGAAGAAGTGAGTATATATACGGGGATATAAAAAAGGAAGCAGGCTAATGACTATAATTATATGCAGCTACTGTCCATAGAATTTTCTTCACTGAGCTGGTGTTTAAAAATATTTCTTGAGTTTAGTTCGAAAGCTATGTATATTTTGCAGGTTCCTTATCGGGGGTGGAATATTGTTCCAGCATTTAGATGCTGCATAACGGAAACCACCACGGAAAACAGCCGAAGGATGTCGAGGTGTCAACAGCTGCATTACACACCGCCGACTACCACGAGACGAATTAATAGTCAACTTCTCAAAGAGATAACGACAAAAATGCCTTTAAGCCAGTAGTAGTCTAATTCTATTAGAAATATACCTAAATACACGTAATCATTATAAGTACCTACCTGAAATAACTGTTCCGTTTTATGTAAGAAGAGAGCACGTAATGTTGTTTCTCGCCGAACAAGTCGCTTAAATCTTTGTTATTATCAATGTCCGGTGGCTTGAATATGTCATGCTCGCTTAAAAGGCTTTGCTTACGGTGGCGTCGTTGATCGGGTCGCCACCTTCCCTAAAATATGGTTGAGGGAGGCGATGGCTGAGATATGTGTCATACTCGTGATCGGGTGCTGTTTGTGGAGTCCGGACTGTTCATGCTTGCAAGGGCATAGTACATAGTTAACTAATTACATACTAGTGTTATTATTATTATTATCGTATTGACGAGAGACATCATTCTGATCTTGACACGTTTTATTGTTATTGACCATGTACATCGCTGACAATATTACATCATTGTTCCTTTTTGTTTTGACGCTTAGAGACCGTATACATTAATTGTATTTGGAAGCTCAGAGATCTTATACATCTCTGGAATACTGAATTAATATGATTAACTTCTTGTTAATGCTGATACAGATCTTATATCGAATGTACGAGTAATGGTCATATTTTGCAATTTTGTTTTGTTTACATTAACTTAGTGACATTTAGTTTGTTAACCTTTTATATATAATTTTAAATTATTATTGTGTAAGATTATTATTATTACTTTATTGTAAATTACGGTTTGACATGTAAAAGTGCCCTTGTGGCCTATTTGCAGAATAAACAATTGATTGATTTGATTGATTTGATATTTGGGGGCTTGTGCATGAGTACTCCAAAAAGCAAACAAGCCAAATGAAGTTTACGTCTGTGCTGCATTTTTAAGAAGTATTTGCTTCACATACAGTCAGTCTCAGTCAGAGACAGAGGGTTCTTACAAAAACGGTGCGCACAGTGTATCTAGCCTGCGAGCATGCGTGCAAATCATTAAATAATATATTTAATATCACAACTACACACATCATGTTATGAGAGCGTTTCTCAAAAAAAATGCCACTATTATTAATTGTACTTCTAGGATTATTTTTTTTAACTATTTCCACTCAGAATCAGGAGCTCTTTCGACCCTGGTAGGACAAAAAACTGTCCCAAAGATATTTTTCCTATTGTGTTACCATTTACCATACACTTTGTATGGTGGTAACACAACAGGAAAGTTCAAAAATGTATGAAAATTTTGGGACACTTTTTTTCTCCTATTGGGATGGAAAGACATCGTGATTTTGAGTAGAAATAACATAAAAGTTGCAGAAAATCTCCGAAAAAATGTAGTGGCATTTTTTTTGAGAAACGCTCATGAATAATTTGGAATAATAAAATAATAATCAAAATAATCGAATAATTTAAATATGGTCGCAATAATAATAAATTAATTAGGAGGCTCATACAATTAACATAGATTTATTTAAATTATGCTCGAGGTAAGCTTTGACAATATAAAAACAACGGTCTAAGAGCCAACTCACGTTTAAAAACGTTCCCCTCGAGCACTTTCAGGTTTACAGGGAGTTTGTTATAAACCACAATGCACATATTAAAAACGTTCTTCCTATACACCATTTTCCGACATCGAGGATGGTACAAAAGCTTCATGACATTTGCTCTAGTCTGTCTATCTATGACCTCGCCTCGCGTTTTGAAATATGATTGGTGAGCTCTTACAAACATATATATTTCTCTGATATAAAGTCAGGGCAGAGGATTTTTTTTTGCCTTTCTTCTTGAAGAGTTCTTCAACCTAACGCTCATATTGTGAAAGTTACATACCTAATTATAATAAGAATTTAAAATTTTTAATTAAAAATGAGATTTATGTAGAAGTAAAATCAAAATATAATAATACTTATTTTTCTAATAAGGTCGAATCTAAATTATATAATTGTAATTATAATTTCCTACATAACTACTTACATGTTAGTTAGGTATCCTCTGTATGACTTATACCAATTGTTACGAATAAATATTTGTATTTGTAATCAGAGGTCTAGTTTCGTTAAGGGTGCCGGGTGAGGTGAGGCGCATGAGCGAGTTCTGAACAACAGCCCTGCCCCGCTATTCTGTAACTTGTTTTAAGCGCACCTCAACACAACGCGCAGCCTCAAATATATCTTGACGCTGCGATTCGTAGTAAGTAGGTGTAGGTAGAGGTCTAGTTTTGTTAGGCGTGACGGGTGGGGTGATGAGACGCATGTTCGCGTAAAGTATAACCGCACTGCTGGTGAGGTGGCATGACCAATTTAGCATTGAAGCGATGTCAAGCAGTTAGAATTGTACTCAGTTAAGGACTGACAATAGTTTCATCGATTTTATTGCCATTAGCTACTTACAATAATTCTAATTGGCAGGCACTTAAGTGACATGCGAGGGACGGGATTGTGTTTTCACAGCTTAGGGGTAATTACTAATTACGTAAGTTTTTGAACAAGTTAAATTGTGCTAAAAACATTTCGACTGTAATATTTTCTTACAATTAAGTACCTTACGTACGTACAGTTACGCAATCGACCTGAGGCTCTAGTACACGTTTTACCGAAACAAAACTTTACGATTGCATTTGCGTTTTACCCTCAATTTGTATGGGATTTGACAGCTAAACGCAAACGCGGTCGTAACGTTTTGTTTCGGTAAAACTTATACTAGAGCCTCTGCTCGACACTTTTAGCAGTGTCGTGACGTCATGCAATTTTAAATAGTTAATTGCACATAGTTACGGACTTACTTTTGTCAATAGTTCCATCGATTTTATTCTAATTAGACAATTACAATCATTCTAATTAGCATGCATTTAAGTTATATGTTGACAGGGTGAGTTTTGACATGTAAGAGGTAGCTTTTCGAATAAGGGATAGGACAATTCAACTGTAATTTTTCTATACTTACAAAAATTACATTAAGATCTACTTAACGTACATACAAAGCGTGCTATCGACCTGCTGGTTACATAGCCAAGTACCTAAGCACTGCCATTATATCACGCAATTTATACATAGTTACAATTGTAAACAGTTAATGACTTACTTTTGTCAGTAAGTTTCATCGATTCCAATGATTTTATTTTGAGCAAGTTAGGGAATAAATCGTTGGAATTGAATCCTTGACTATGTTCATTTAAAAAAAATCATCCAAATGGCGAACAGACTGACCTTTAGTACTAAACTACTGTCCTACTTAAGTCTTAATATGTTTGTAATAGATGACGCTACGTGAGCTTAAAAGGCGCTCTCAAAATTGGAGGACCATTTATATGTATATTCTGTTCGTATAGTTCAATCGATTGTATATTTTATAACCTTTGAATTTACTCAACTATTTATTTATTTTATAAAAAAATCCGGAATAAAACCTGTCCTATTTTCTCCCCCAGGTCTCTAACAATATATTTCGGTTGATCGGTTCAAGCGTCAAAAGGTAACAGACAGACAGAGTTACTTTCGCATATTAGTATTGATAATTATATATGAATAGTATCTATACTATAATTACTAACCATATAGTATGCGTTCCTTGACAGACTTTGCGGAGATACAATGCAAAATATGGTTGTATCCATTGAAAAATCACAAAAAAACGATAAGTACCTACCGATAATTTAAAGAATGCGGTACAATATGCCCTAAACCGAAAGCTGCGATCCGTCATAGTTGCTTCAAATTGATGACATAGCCCGTGAAATATAAAAGCACGAGCAGTTTAGGAGTATTGTAATAGTATTACTTGGAACCGTAAAGAACAACGTATGCGCAGAAAGGACAGTCCTAAAAAAATCCCCACCCTTGTGAATTTTTTCTCCTCTTGAATGTTTGGGTGCCTGGACGACTCTATGTCTTTGAGACTGTATCTCAATTTTAGATTGAATATATTACTTTGAACGAAAATCGATAATCCACACGCTTTCGACTAACACGAAAAGCGAAAGCGTGTGGATTTACACTAACGTACGGTATTTGACAACGGCAACAATTCAGTTTTTTTTTTATATAATGTATTACTCAAAATTGGAATTACTCGGGAAATACCTGACATCAATTAGGTTGCATAATTTTAAATAGATATAGATAAAACACGGACGTTGTTTGACCATAGGAAAGCGTTACAGAAAGAAAGAAAGACAAATATATTTATTCGCAAACACACAGGACACACATATTAAATAATAAAATAAACAAGAAAAGCACATAAAACATGAAACAAGTCTGTCTCTGCGGTCGTGAACCGGACACTGGCTCAGCATTATGCTGAGGTGTCAGACACCTGCAGCGCTGATTTTCGGCCAGCACCGTTGGTGACTCACGGAAACGTCATACAATTTAATATATAAACTACAATATTAATATACTATTGGGGTAGGCGAGAGAGAAATAAATATAAATACCAGGTTAGATGTAACGTAGGCACTACCTACAATACCTACATGCAGTTACGTCACTATCATGTATTTATTTCTCTACAAACTAACCAATAGAGCGTTTTTCTTTTCACAAGAAGCTCCTAATTCGATCAGTTTAAATAGCGTATTTATTTCTGTAAAATATTACCTAACAATTTTTTAAATCGTCCCCTCTGTTCCTCTACTTTACCCCACCGACAACGGATGCACAAAAGCTCGCCCCGTCAAACGAGTCCTGTTTTTGCCCCCACGCACACTCTTGCGCATCACGCACACATACGTGTGAGCGTGCGTGTGTGAGTGATCAGCTGAGCGGACAGCTGTGTTGTGTTTAAAATAGGTTACAAGGGAATGTGGGTGATGGTGGCTTGACGGCTTAAGTTTTAGTTTAGTTAAGGTTTAGTTTCAGGGCGATTGAGAATGACAGTACTTACTGATTTACTTACATAATAGGAAATCAACACCTTCTTCTCTGTGTAAAAAAAAAATATTTTTATTTATATGAGTGTGATTTTGTGTTCTTCAGTAACACATAGATGGGTACCTCATCATCATCATCATATCAGCCGAGAGAAGTCCACTGCTGGACATAGGCCTCCCCCAAAGAGTGCCAAAGTGACCGGTCCTGCGCCACCCGCATCCAGCGGACTCCAGCAACCTTGAATGGGTACCTAAATAATATGAATAGGCCAATAAAGCATTTAGTTTCTTTTGTTTTTCCTGTTCCCAATACGTAGTTAAGGATATAGAAGCCCAAATTCTAAAATTTTCGTTGTCAAAAATTGAGCTTCAGTTATGGAGTTTTTTTTTAACTAATGCCTACTTATGCCATATTTTAGGATTGGGTGCCAATTCAATGATGACCCGAGAGATGACGAGCTCTGAAATATTCGAAAAACAACGATAGACACATTGAATTGACAAGTGTCACAAAATTGGTAATGTCATGAACTGCCATTGACTCGTGCCCGATTGGGCTCCAGTTTTATTATCAAGTCCAATATATTTAGTAACTTTCTAGTATAGTTAACGTATACCGTTCCCAGAAAACGTCATCCAGTTGAATGCCTATTATCTCAAGCCTTGTTATGAAAGTAAGACTCTAACAAACTAGGTATCCAGTAACTTAACAGTTAAGTTGTCTACCTTATTAGTAAGTCAACTTAGTAATTGGTGTAGTTTGGCTGAAGTACGGCAGTTGGGGCATAGATGGCGCTAGTGTTCAGAATGCGAAAGGAGTTTGAGTTGATACGACATTTAAAAAGAAACTGTATCATGAAGCAATATCATTAAATTAAATTGAAATCAGCTTGTAAGTAGTTTGTAAATGAATTTTTAATAGCCATAAAATACTGTTCGTATATATTTTATTGCAAGTTTGTGTAAGTGTTGATACGTCTTTAAAAAAAAGTTATGTCATTGGTAAGTAAATAGTATTAAGTTTATTTTTATTTTTTGGAAATCTATCGATCATGGTCCACAGTCTCGAGAGGCACTAGGGAATTTTATTAAAGCTTACTTGCATTTTTATTGTTATTGATTCGTGTAGTAAAAACTATCTTGCAAAAAAGCATACTTATAAGCAAGCTTCGTGCTTAATTTCACTTTAAAATTTTTTTCACTCTGCCCGCGTATTTTAAAGAATGCAGGCAAACCTGCGGGATAAAATACATTTCGGGAATTTATAACAGTTTTTTTCTTCGTATTATTGTAAGAATTATATATTTCAACTTTTGTCAACTAACGTATTAATAAGTCAAGCCCTATTAGGTATACGCGCATAACTATACTCTTTATCAATTCCCCCGACGTAAAGCCATCGCTCCATCACGCATCAGTCAGGTCACAATCCAACTGCACCTTGCCTCCCGTCGCGCTTTTGAAAAAAGAACTCAACGACGAAAAAACACAACGCCACCCGTCCCCTTCCCACCCTACTAGGCACGACTACGACCGTCTCCCTCGCCAGTCTTCTTTTTACATCCCTGATTACGTTACTCTCAACAGGATACGCACACATGTATGCATGCAGGTTTGTTTAGGTATTGTTGAGACTTGGAAAGAAAAAAGTTTAACTTGGTTTGACGTGATTTTTCTAACGAATTTCGTTACGTGTGTCGGGTTGAAGTGAATTTTGTTTCGTCTGGGGTTTATATCGTTTGGAGAGTTAGGATTTAGGTTTAGGTTCGGAAGTCGAGATAGGAAGTTGAACTTTTGTTAGTTTGGATGTTCCACAGTAACATACCTAGTGAACCCGACGTCACTTTTATCCTCAAACCCAAACCAATTAATCATTTTTACCAAAAATGCATATAACTAGTGGCGCTGCAGAGGAGAACAGCTGGATAGCCGGACAGTCGGACATCCAGACATACAAAATATTTTTTGCCCAAGCTGACGGAAAACTTCGCTCGCTCGTTCAACAAATGAGGATGACAGTAGAGTAGAGAGACGTGAAAGTGAAATATAGGGATGATGACTGACATTCCTATCAGGAACTTTAATATGAGTCATCAAAAAGCCCTGTAAGTGAGAGACAAATGAATTTTAACGGCACTTTAGCTAAAATAGGTTTGTTAAACGTTTAGGAATTCGGCCATTAGTAATTAATTAAGTACCTATTGTACGTACCTATAACAAAAATTTAGATAAAGTAGAACCCCTGTAAAATAATAATAATAATTATTATTATTATTATAACTAGTTAGTTAGAGAGTGAACGGCGGCAGTTAAACCGTTGCTTTGGCCGCTGTACAAATGTTTCCTTTTGTATTGTTTTTTTTATAGTAAATAAATGATAAAAAAATATTAGATATACTGGTGATGTTACGATTGTCTATGGGGAAACGGTGTCCCAATTTGAATTACGATAAATGATAGGTACCTACACATTTTCTGTATAGGATCGATAAAATTAAGGGAAGCCTTTTTGAACTTTAGTTAGAACAAATATGAATTATTATCAGTTACATGTCGTTTCATGTTGGTGCTGAGCTGCAGGCTATCAAAGGGGTCACAGGTGACGGATAATGAACGGCCATTAGATATGGTGGTGGTTAGCTGCGAATATGACGAATAAGCAGTTCCCGATCAAGCAGCGACAGCGTTAACAGGGCGGAGTGTGTTGGACGGTGGGACGGACTTCTTACTAAATAGCTACATAGGCCTTATGACGACCTTGCGACATGGCGAGTAAATGCCGCCATCAAATAAGCATTCTCCTGGTACAGAGTAGCAGCTGCATCAGTACTGGCAGAAGGCCGAGGAAGTGGGTTCCGGTAGGACTTTTGGCCACACAGGAGTGGGCGTATATAACCGGGCCGTTACACTACGATGTGGACGGCAAGTGGGGAAGCCACCACATTAATATTCCCTATTATGAAGTAATAAGTGGCGATTACTTCACTGACTAGAGCCCGGCTCTCAAGTTTATGACGATGACTTACATCAGACTCTATTATATATAATATACTTAACAACACTGAGATGAGAATTTCCCTGTATTTAATTGGGGAACACACACAAATTCCGAAGATTAATTTGTCCGAAAGCATCATTATTCCGAAATATCAAAATTCCGAACGCCATTTACCGCTTAACGAAAAGTTGGACGCAGATTACTAAATAAAATACTATTATATATATATATCCTGAATGTATTATCCTGAAAGAACAAAAAAAAATATCAGCGGAACATGGTTTTCGGAATTATGAAATTCGGAAAAAATATGCTTTCGGACAAATTACTCTTCGGAGTTATGTAGCAAACCCATTTAAATGAGAATTACAAATATGAATACGTAGAGAATGTAGCAGAGTTTCCGCCACGCTTAACCAAAACAACTGTTTGTTACAAACATTTTTGCATAATTATAAACATTTTGGAGGCATATTCCCCTAATTAACCAAACGTCAAATTATATTAACAGCGGCAACATCAAAGGGATCCATTTTCTCAATAATTACGCGAATTTCCGCCACATCCGCGCCAGTGAGCGAAGTATTATTATCAAAGCGTATTACGGATGTCAATTAGGAACTGAAACGTGGGAAAAAGACAAAGAAACGATCTTTATTATATAAAAACAGCTATAAACCTTTCTATATATTCATGTAATTCATAAAGCCTACAGTTACCCTCAAGCCGCCTGTCGTAGCCGTACACCCGTCGGAACCTTCTGACGTGATGTCTCAGACTAAGAAAAAAATATAGACAGAAAATGACGGACAACCTAGTAAAGCCGGTTTTCAACCAAGCCAAACAAGTTAAACACACGTTCATTCACACAAACAAATTAAATTGCAAAGTACTCGAAATAGGTGATCTTGACTCTTGGTGCTGAAGCGTTGTGTGCAATTTTGTTTGTATATGTGTGCGTGAGCGTGTGCTAAACTTGTTTGGCTTGGTTGAAAACCGGCTTCACTAGGTGTTTCGTAATCTAACATTTTTCTTGTTCTGATCGTGACGTGTGTAGAACCTGTAATTTTTTTACCCCATAAACCGTCAAATATAACGTTGACAAAATCGTTGTGAGATAGTCAAACCTAATAGGGTTGTGTGAACTCTAATTTTATTATTACTCCAAAAGAAAGAAGCCAAAATATATGCCTACTTTTTGCATTCAAATATCTCAAAATAATACGAAACTACAACCGTTTACCATATTGCTTGATAGAGAGAGAAAACGCTTGAGACCTGTGACATCACGGGTGTCGAGAGTCAGAGTAAATGACAGTCGTTTCATACGAAGGTGCGTTTTGCGGATCAGGGACAGACTTAAAACTGTGGACACTTATAACTTTGTGATTATTGTAAAAAATCAATTATTCAAAATTATTGTTTTTTTTTTTCTTGTTGTCGACATCCCTATTTGCGGGATGAATAGGAAATACCTACATTTTAACATCATCATCATACATTTAAGAGCCTAGCTCTTGACGACTTGGGTTAGTCGACATTCTGATCATTTCCCCGCCAATGCCTATTACATTAGTAAGCAAAATCCACGTCGAAAGTGCTGTATCTACATCAAAAACTAGCTTCCAGTTTGGTGTCTCAAGAATATGGGAAGAACATTTATTGCTTTTCAATTAGCGTGTCACCGACAAATTTAAAAGCAATCAACAGAATTGTTACAATTATAAACGGTGGTGTAAACGAAATAATCTGGTCCGTTTCCTGTCTATACAAGTTGATGAGGATGTATCGAAAGAAATATTATATTTCGTAGGGAATTCTCAAAAGATGGCGCTGCGACCACTGATTTCCAGTCATTCTTTTGAACTTTTTAAACCGAACTTGTAAGACAGGAAACCAAACAGAGTATTTCGTTTACACCACCGTTAATAATTCACAGACTGCCTTCATATTAAACACCAACTTAGGATAATTACATTTATACATTAATTTATTCTGATCTTCAACTGGGATGATCAGTCTTCATTGAAAAAGTTTTGCCAGGATTTTATTATGAAACCGTGTCCAAGTTATGAAGAGGATGACAAATTTAGATGTAATTAATGATGAAGGCGGGTAAAAGAACTGCCAGTGACAGACGGACAGAGTGAGCAAATAAGTGATCCGTTGAATCAATTATATTGGTACGGAACAGTAAAACATACTGCTGCGGATGAAGAAAGCATAATAGTAAACCTTCAGGTTTTTTAGAGGAACGAGAGGAACGGAGAGCTGTTATCTACAAGTTATTCACTCCTTAAAAGGTATTACACTAATAAGCATCTGTTTAATACGCCTTATTGTGGGTATTTTACTCATTCTTATTCCTCGAACATAATATTACTCTTCATATCACATTATCATTATCACGACTATCACAAACCGGCAGACGAACAAAAAAGGTAGAAAAAACCACAAACCGGCCTTGAGATCATATGGGCAGGCGCAACAGCTGATGTTACCTGACACGACGCACGCACACACGCACAAAATAGTGTTGGTGCTGTTTGACTTTTCAACAGATGAATTCAACCCTTATTTAAATGAGCGTAACGTTGCATTTTAATTGAAAAGAGTGGTGTAAGTACGGGTTGTATAAGAATAGGGCTGTCGATTATCTGTTGTTTAAGCAATCTAGACTTTGAAATAATTGAGTAAGGTGGGATATTCATTGGTAGGTGTTTGATGTGTATGTAAGTGTGGAATGGTCTAGAGTTTTATTTCGTTTTTTTGACTTCCCGGTATAGTATGGGCATTTGAATCATTGGAGGAATATGGACGTTTGAGAAAGTAATGAGTGTTGGGACGTGTTTTAATTAAGGGAGGTATGTAATATGCCACTTACTTATGATTGATAAGTTCCACACAAGAAGAAATCATGGGGATAATTAAAGCATGAAGAATTTACTTAGGAACTATCTAAAACGAACTAAAACAATATTACTAAAACGGCTCTAACGATTTCAATTACGTTTAGGAGATGGGGGTTTTACGGAGGCGAACAAATCGATCTAGCTGGGTCTCATGCCTGGGAATAACCGTTTTCACCGTATTTTCTCTATTCTCACACGAGCAGAGCTCGGTCAAACATGGGGCTAGTATTGATAAGAGTAGATGTTGGAGAGTGATTTTAATTTGACCTACTGGGATTGTTTTAATTATTGTCAACGGGTATTTTTTGGTAACATCATTAAAGTTGGTGAACGTTCGCTTCTAAATATAAAATGGAAAATTCTCAAGAGCATTCACTTAAAATTAGCATTTTAGCGAATGTTACATTACAGGAAAAATACAATATATATTCACGCCTTTATCAAAAAAGCGGTAGGCCGAGCACATGAAACTTGAGTTCCAGTGCCACTAAAAGCATAAATGTGGGTATAAAAGATCGACAAAATGTGATATCGTAGTGATAGGTTGCTAGCCCATCGCCCACAAAACACTTCAACCCTGAGGGGCTACCGCGAAACGAAAACGAACCTCGCTCGCGTATCTCCGTCGCTGTCGCTCGAACTAGCAAGTGCGACAGACAGGGAGATACACGTACGAAGCCCGCTTTCCCTTCGCGGTAGGCCCTCTGTTCCCTTAGTCGCCTCTTACGACACCCACGGGAGGAAAGGGGGTGGTGCTATTCTAACCCGACACGACACGGGGGCAAAAAAACTAGAATAAGCTCTCAAAATAAACAAGAACGTTTTAGCGAGCATTCTAGCGAGCGTTCTAGCGAAACGACAGTAAGTTTCCTTCGAGCGGTGCAATTTGGTTATTAATTTTTGTATTACGCAAGAACGCTGCTAACGAAATTATAATTTTTTCAAATTAAATTCGAAACGGATTCGAACCGGCGACCACAGGCATTCATGGCCCGTCGCTACTAACCAACTGAGCTATCGGAACAATCGGTCCGGCCACCAAATCTTTCAATCAGTTCCTTCCTACAACGCCTTAGGGAGGCGTGTAGCGACATCCACCAGAAGACTTAGGCTTCTTTTAACGCCACAAACGTCTCAAATTATTTTGCGGTCGTCAGTAACGATGCGCCACCCCATACTAAATATTTTTTTGTATTAAGCAGTCACGCTGCGAACGAAATTAACAACAAATATATTACACTAGCTTCCGCCCGCGACTTCGTCTGCATGGACTCGGGATAAAAACTATCCTATATTTTAATCCAGGCTATAAACTATCTTCTTGCAAAAAAAAGAGTGATTGAGTAACAAACATCTAAACTTTCGCATTTATAATATTAGTAGGGTATTGATTTTGTTGTTATTAAACAAAGTATGTATGCTAACAAAGTACTGATCTTATGACCAATTTTGTAGGAAATTTTATGTAGAAACTTTTGTCTGAAGTAATTATAACGCTATTCGTACAGATATTCGAGATATGTACGAAAATCTGAAAAAAGGGACCTTCACACACCCCCCCCCCACACTGTAGGCCCCCACAGCGTAGCATTTACTAGTGTTCACTAGAATATGAATAACTTTGTTATGCAGCCGACACTATTACATAATGCAATATCCGGTGAGTCCCAAACTAGGCTAAACCTCTGTATCTTGGAACTCATGGAGTTGTCAGTTACACCTGTTGCCTTTAGCTCTATCAATTTCAATTTCAATTCATTTATTTATCAACCAACTGGGATCATGTTTGTTAGTAAATAGGTACTTAACAATAGGGTTAGTAGTTACATTAATGATAGTAACTTAAAATATATACTTGACATGCTTATTTATATGCACCATACAGTAGTGCTTTTAATATGCACAATCATTCTCAGGATGGTTTCAGATCCTGTGTACCAGGGATGCACACCATTTTCGCATCGTAGAGTGAAAACAGTCCACCCTTGCCTCTGCGAACATTACTGAAACACTGCAGTACCGTGGCAGTCCCATCAATACCCTGAAGGCATTGTTGTACCTACTGAACTTTCAGAGCATTGTACGCTTTTTGAGTATAGTTCGCCCACAGAGCGCTAGTGTAGAAGGATGTAAAATATGCCCTAAAAAGGGTCTATGCTTGGCTCAGTTCGTTGTACAGTTCGACACATTTAAATACCTATGGCGCGAGCTCATTGTTCTGGGACATGTGAATGCTTAAGTCTAAGAGCACCATTAAATTACATACTTGTTTTGATACTTCTGAGGGGTACCTAATTGCGTAACTTTTCGAACGAGCATTTGAACGAGCCTTTTAAGCCTAACGTTTTCGTACGGAAATTACTGACTTCGACCTGCCGTTAGCATGGTTGACATTTTGTCTCAGCACGTTGTCGATACGACATCCATCACTCTCGCACTCGCATACTTGTTCGAACGTGACGGATGTCTTATCAACAGCATTTTACCATGTCAACCATGCTAAGCCCGCGCGGTGTAAGTAGGTCATTTTAACGCACAGGGAAAACATGGCTTTATGATTTGACAGAGTAATCATTGAATAAAACGATTAAAATCACACGACACATGACAAATAGATAAAATTTATCACACCCCAGGGCCCGACAGATGTGCTGATGATCCATCAACGACAAAGTTGTTACGATTGTCATGTCAATACGTCATGACTCAGCTGTTTTTTTTTTCTAGATTTGGAATCCTTGGGAACCACAAATTGTTAACGTATTCATTGTAAACACTGGTGGCTCTGCGAGCTGTAGAGAATGCAAGCCTTTAGAAGTAGCAGAAGCATTTAGCAAGTCTTAAAATATTTTTTTTTTTTAAGTGAACAAATACCTATATTATTAACGAACCTGCTCACAAAATTTCAAGAGAATCTGTTGGGAAAACCTGTAGACGAGAATAGCCGGACAGTAGGACAGACACCGGACAAACGATTTTCGGCCCAAGCTGAAGCATAGAACTTCGTTCGCTTCGCTCGCTCGTTCAACTATCGTTGTCGAATACCCATTAAACAAGAGTTATTGAACTTACTATGGAGCTGGTACAATGATGTTTTGGCCTTACTATGAATCTGTGATTACAGTATTTTTCTCTGTTATCTGTATCTCTGTATCTCATTTTTCTCTGCTAGTCTCAAGCTGATTTTCCACCGGAGGGGCGAGACGAGACGAGGTGAGGCGAGAATTGAAATTCGTATCCTCTTTTCAACCCTGTTAAATGGCCAATATTTTGTCTTACTGTATATTATAAACTCATCCGCTCACCACTAAGAGATCGGGAAAGACAGACATTTTGCTAAAATATACACTCACTATGTCTCCAATGTTTTTGCCAGACAAAGTGCTATAATTGCTACTACGTCCTTAATATAACAGGGTATTATAGAAATGTTGATGCTAATTTTCTCTCTACTTCCCTATTATATAGACATCGAAACATAATGCCGCATTTATGTACAGGCGACAAGTTTGGTGACACTGCAGGCAACTGAAAACGTTATAGTCGCCTGAATTCTCGCCTATATGAACATAAAAATGGCCTATCGTCGCCACGAACTTGGTGCGACAACCTTAAAATAAAATGATGAAATCGGCAAACAAGAGAGATAATTAATATAATCAGCCTATTATACGTCTCACTGCTGGCCGCAGGCCTCCTCTCATGGATGAGACGGAGCAGGCAGTATGCTGACCCAGTGCGAGTTGGGGACTTCACATACACCTTTGAATTTCTTTGCAGAGGCCACGAGATATTTTTCCTTCACCGAAAAGGTAACGGTAAATATTAAACGATATTCCGTACATAAAAACTCATTGGTACGAGACATCCGCATGCTTGAACCACCGTTTGACATCCGCATGCTTGAACCACTAGGCTACCGTAACTATCAACTAGACGAGAGAATATTAACTAAACTAGAGAGGATATTCTTTCCAAGACTTCCACATGGCCCTATAATCTCAAATTAACTTTCCCATCCACTTGAAACATTCGTCAGTAGCTTCCGAGCAGGTAGTATTTTTTCCGAAAGGCCAACCAGTATTGGAATCAAATAAAACATAACTCGGCAAGATTAATGGTGAACAGATATGGGGTTTTGGAACTTGTAATAGATGTTTTGTACGTTGAAGCTTTGCAAACTTATAGATACAGATTATATTTTTTTAACTATAGGATTACGAATTATAATAATGGAAGGTTTAAAGCGTGAACAATGCATCTTTTCTTCGCTATGTTAATCTCTAATTATGGTTTTTATATAACATATGTATGTATTTAAAAAGAAATCATCATCATCGTATCTGCCGAAAGACGTCCACTGCTGGACATAGGCCTCCCCCAAAGAGTGCCACAATGACCGGTCCTGCGCCACCCGCATCCAGTGGACTACCGCGAAAAAGAAAAAAGAAAGAGGTATTTATTCGAAATTTAATAACTGTAAGTTATCTACCTGTGCGTTCGGATATGGTATCCGCCATGTGTATCCCTCGCATTAGATTATTTTGCGCTGTTGGCTTCGGCCCCACGCATGCCTTCCAAAAGTCCGGGACCCCATGGTTCCGAGATATGTTAAGAAGATACGAATAATAATAACAATAATGATTTATTGCAGGCAGTGGCCGGCAGGCATAAAAATCCAATATAAGTGTAAGAAACTAACAGTTGCCCTATCCAACGGTTTAAAATAACCTACAATGTGTATTTAAGCACTCTTTTTTACACAATAATAGGTTTAGGCCCATACATGTCACATAAGATCAAATTACAAAGGGGAACTTATCCCTAGGAGGGATCTCTTCCAGCTAACCTTTGAGCAGTTGAGAGGAAGGTAGGTAGAACGTGATAGACAAACTTACAACCAGTACAGAAAACGCACAAAAAGGTAAATAAATTAATAAAAACATGCAAAATATATATATATGTATATATATAAATACTTTATTCAACCAATTCACAAGTCATTGGAAATCCGCTACTTCTTCAAACTATTATTCATTATTGTGCAAAGTAATTATGTCACTTAACAAGTCATCTTGCCAGACATTTAAATTCGCAGTGTATAGTTAAAACTTCTCATCCCTCGTCTCAACAGTCTCAACTCTCTCAACTCACAACATACAGTCATGGCTATTGTAACAAGATCCTGAGCACCTAACAGCTGTTGCGTACTCGGAGTTCTTAATAATAATGGATTTCGGAAGACGAGTTAGTTGACTAAAGTTGTTAGTAAGCATGGCAATTAACCCATCAAACTTTATATGAAATTTGTTTCGTACATTTATTTAATTTTCCAACTCCACTTGCGAGTAAGATTTGATGAGAATAATTGTATTATTTGATTCGCAAAGCTTCGTCGAAGTTATGAGTAAAGTTTTAATACGGTAATTTTGAATGCGCCATTTAGAGATTTAAACAAATTTAATTTGAACGGAACAAGATAAGCCTATCAGAATGTTGACGTCAACATCACCGTTTAAGAGCTTAGCTCTTGTCGGTGGAGGAACCGGCACCACCAGCCTCTTGACTTCCTCCTTCATTTGGCTAAAATAAGTTAGCCTATAGGTCTACCTCTGCCTCTCTTGTCTTCAATTTTCCTTTCTAAGTTGTTTAAGAAGAAGCTCTTGTGCCGTATCTGATAGCCCACCATCCTGGCTCTCCTATTTTGAATAGATTTAAGCAAACATCTTTTCTCTCTTACGGTCTTTCTTACCGATCAGGTAATCCCTAAGAACGATTTATAGTTAAAAAATTCTCCATCATCTGGTCCCCTCAATGCTGAGGACCGGGACATCATGCCCCATTCTTGCTGAACGGACTCCTACATAGGCTCCTATTGCCCGCTTCATGTATGGCCTCACGCAGATGTGGCTGCAAGTTGAAGTGATTCTTCCGCTCTATCTAACTGGTCCTCAACAATAGTTCTCTCCAGGCCATCCAAGTTTGGGACTAGTTCGATTTGTGTTAGATCTTCCCGTGACATTTATTTATTTATACTTAATTTGCTAGTGTTTGTTACACCTATAATGTCAATGTGGCCTGAGATTCCATGTCGTGTAGTAAAAGGCGACAGATAAATTACGACGAAGAAAGATCGCAAACAACTGTGGCTTTTCGCTCCCAATGAAGCCGAAAGACTATAAATTAAACGCCCAAACAAAATTCTAACGTCATTCCTACACCGGCTTCTAAAATGACCCTACTAAGATACCCACAAATCCAGAAAGTCACCCTGTTTCTATAAATTCAATAGTCGCATGTGTCATTTTGTTCCCAGGAGCTCTAAGGCAAGGTCTTAAAACCTTTGAAGGGTAAACACAAGCAAAGACTTCACACATGGCCCGGGGCAGAAAAAAACAATTTACGATGCATTGTAAGACTTCACCAAGCTAATTTCAGTCTTAAACTAACCTCATAGAGTTGGGATTATGTTGGCGTGGTGTGTTTATAAAGAAATATCAGCTGTTTGGACGAGTTTCGAAAAGGGCAAAGATGGACGTGAAATAGATTATTACAGACAGTCCACAGTATGACAATAAGTGGAGTTGTGTACGTGTCTTGTGAAAAGTGAATTCTCTGTATTTCAATAAGCTGTTGTATCCTGTTTAAGATAGAATAGCTTGCTGATAATGTCGAAATGTCTTTTGCAATTACGAATGAAATGGAGCCTTATCTTGTGTGGAATATATTGTGAGATTAAAGTTGATTTTTATCTACTAGGGCTGTGAACTGTGAGCTACACAACTCGCGAATTCTTGGTTTTCCAAAAAAAGCGCGTATACATAAATAAAAAGTATTTAATTCTTGAAACTGCTCACAAAATTTCACAAGAATCGGTTGAGTAACGCGACCTGTAGACGAAAACATCCTGACAGCCCAGACATCCGGACATACGAAATATTTTTGTCAAAGCAGAAACGGAGAACTTACTTCGTTCAATAAGTAGGAGTTGCCAATTGAAATTAGGTAATAGTTTGAAACTTTAGAGCTGTACCTAGCACTAGATGTCACTAGTAGTATGAAGAATCAAACGCTGTCTTTACTATTTGTACAGTCGAGTTCATAAATATATGTACCTACGTTCCCAAAGGTTCAAAATTATCTGTACAACCTTATGTAATTAACAATAAAGTCGTGTTCACATATTTTTGATCACATTGTCCGTGTATGTATTTTCGAACTCGACTGTACTTAGCTAAGCTTGAGGTTTGGGCTGCTTTTGCGGACTACGACAAAGCCAAAAGGAAGGGATATATATGTTTTGGGCAGTCTATGTTTGTATTTACGTGTGTTCGACCCGATTTTGATAAATGAGGTGCCAATCAATTCGTAATAGGGTTTAGACTCATGTTAAAATTGATAACGTAAGTTGCTAAATGAATAGTAAACCTTATAATAAAAAATAATATAATAAATATATATCATAATAAAAAGATAAATAACTTTGTAATCCCATATAAACATTGCCAAGTTGCAGAATTTTATTTAGCTAGCAAATAAAGATTAATAAGAATGCCTGAGACTTAGCTCTACGAAATATCACAACTTTTTACGGTGGAAGAGTTTCGAGACTTGGCGTCTTTTTTACATGGAATGTTTTTTATGGGATATATTATACAAATTATACAATACCTAAACATTAAGTCAGAATATAGCAATTGAATAAGAGATTACTAAAATGAATGACACGAACAAAAATTTAGGAAATTGCAGGATAATTGCAGAATTGTTGCAGAATTGCAGAATAAAAAATATGCATTTTTTTAATTGTCGAGGTGTAAATTAGTAGTAGAATCCTTACGCTCATAAAAACAAAATTATGTGACAACTATGGACTAAACGCAGTAGCTCGACCGAAAACGCAATTAACCTGATTTCCATACATAAGTACAAATAGCAAATTGTGACGTCATACTTTCACTTTTGATTCCGTCTTTGACTACATTTTTTGCCTATTTATGTTCTGTACCTGTAGTTGCATTTGTTCCACTCCAAAGACTGGTTCGAATGGCATCGTAATAAAATAATCGGTCGAAGGCAACCTTTTTGATTGAAAAAAAAATCGTTTGTAGTTTTCCGTAGTACAGTTATTCATCATATCATCATCATCATCATATCAGCCGAAAGACGTCCACTGCTGGACATAGGCCTCCCCCAAAGAGTGCCACAATGACCGGTCCTGCGCCACCTTCCCGCGACCTTTACCAGGTCATCAGTCCACCTTGCGGGGGGCCTGCCCACGCCGCGCCTTCCGGTACGTGGTCGCCACTCAAGAACCTTTCCGCCCCAAGGGCCATCGGTTCTACGTGGAATGTGCCCCGCCCACTGCCACTACGGTTATTATAGGAGTAGATTTCAGTTTTTTGATTTGTTATGCTTTTTTGGTACTAGATTTGTATCGGAATTCGGTAAGACCACTTTGGTAAGTACAGTCTGCATATGGCACCATCGCAAAAAGCTTTAGTAGCGCAATGTCATCTAGCTCATTTTTGGAGCAGCTCCAACTGGGGAAGTACATCCGCCTCTATACAATTTAGAATGCAAAAAAAAAACTGTTCAAAATTGAATTTTTGGTACAAGCTTTCAATTCCAACTGTACTTTTTGGTATACCGTCATCAACTCATTGAGACTTCTCCAACGAGCCCAAACTCATCGGGGTTACCTTGGTTAAGGACCTACTGAATTCCCATGGCTAGCTTCCGTCTTCATCATCAGATCAGCTCGATGGTACCATAATATTGTATTGGCATCCAAATATACTTATACCCAAAATTTAAAATTCAGTTCTAAGATTTGTCCCACGAACATGTATTAAACAAACGAACACGTAAAAGTTAAATAAAAGCTTGTAAAGAAGGTTTTAACTGCCGGCTATCCTCTGGCAGTAACCGCAGACAAATATCCACACTAATATTATAAATGCGAAAGTGTGTCTGTCTGTCTGTCTATCTGTCTGTCTGTTACCTCTTCACGCTTAAACCGTTGAACCGATTAAGATGAAATTTGCTATAGAGATAGCTTGAATCCCAGAGGAAATAGGATAGTTTTTATCCCGGAAATCATCCCCTATGCTGAAATGAGGGGTGAAAGTTTGTATGGAGCAACGATAGAAATGAGTTCCACACGGACGGAGTCGCGGGCAAAAGTTAGTATGTAGCATTCTGGTGCCAATGATCGATCGATCGACATCTTACCTCAATAGGGCTTATGCTGTGCATTTTTTTTCCTTCTGTGCACACGTTTATAAAGTCTATTCATTCTTACGTGTCCTATCATGTAAACAAACATGACGTCAAATATGATCATAGGCCATGATATGATCATATGATCATGTTTGTTTGTTTGTTGAGACTAGTGATTGGAAATGACGATAAAACATACATGAAGAGTGATTCATAGAAAACCTAGACATCGTTATGTCAGATATTTTTGAGTACATTCGTTCGTTAAGAAAATCTTATTAGAAATTATATTTTTCAGTGGTTACTTGGTTGATTTCAATACTTTGCGAGTTTCTTTAAGTATACAACAACATTTTCAGGTGATGATTATTGTGTAATCCCAGAGAAAAGTGTGATGATGTCTTCGAGAAGTGATTGTTTACATGATAAGACACGTAAGGAAGAATAGAGTTTAGGTAGTTATAGTCCAGAGAGCTAATCACGTAACGTTCAGAACGCGCGTTAGGTCAATTTTACTATCAAGTGACATTTAGATCTACTGACGCGCGTAAAATGCGTTACGTGATCGACCTGCAGGGGTAATCACAAAACGTTTCGAATGCGCGTTAGGTCAATTTAACTGTCATTTTTCCATATATGTGACAGTTAGATCTACCTGACGCGCGTAGAGTGCGTTACGTGATAGACGTTCTAAACCTTTATGCCAATATTGCATTTCTGTAATACCTTTTACTTGTTTTGTTAGCCAAATAAACCCAACTAATATTATATAAGCAAAAGTTTGAATGTTTGTTACTCAATCACTCTTAAATGGCTTTTAACCGATTTGGATGATATATTGCACGAAGATAGTTTATAGCCTGGATTAAAAGGGTAGTTTCTATACCGGGTTCAGGGGGCCTAGACAAGGTTACAATCGACAAGCGCTAACGCCATTAGAAAACTAATAAAATGTATGGGAATGACAGATGTTAACGAAAAGTGTTTCGTCGGCATCTGTCATTCCCCTACATTTTATTATTTTCTATTGGCGTTAGCGCTTGTAGATTGTAACCTTGTCTACGGCCCCTGGCAGACGAAGTCGCGGGCTGAGGCTAGTAAATAAATATTTTTTACATAGGTAATGCGAGTTCTGTAGTTTTAGTTCGCGAAGGAATGAGCTTTGCCCTCTCCTTTAAGAATTTTTCGGTCAACACATTGAAAACAATATAGCGCTTTCAAACGAAAAAACCCATTTATAGTTATAACTATACCTTCTCATATTTCATACAAGTTACACGCGAGGGCTCTAAACAGGCTATTGTTTGGACCGGTATGTGCCACGTGAGGTACCTGATTGTGTGATCAAAACTCCTAATAGGGTGGCCAGAGGTCGATGACATGTATGAATAGAATTAGTTGAATCAAACAGTACACGGTTTGCTTAGAATATCAATGGTAAACGGCCACGATTTTCTGGTTTCACATTATTCAAATAAAGGAGCTGATATAATATAATTAAGCATTCACATGATATCAAAACGTCACGTACAGTTTCCGGCAAACAACTTGAACATTCGGGACGGAGTGGGGGGCAGTTCGCACATGCAATTCGCCTTTGCGCAGAGGCAAGGTCATTTGCTCAAGTTGTTTGCCGGGAACAATATTCGCCGTTTTTAAATTTGACAAACTGAGCAACAGAGCCAAGCTACGAATTATGAACCTTTTCACGATTTTTCTAGTTAAAGCTCTAGAAATCGCCGCTAACTGCCTGGCTGCTTCCCATACGCGAGCGCAGCACGTCTATCATGAGACGGCCGCGACATACTCTCGATTTTTCTCGCACTATGCTTACCTCTTGTTCTAAGTGT
Organism: Epinotia bilunana; assembly: GCA_947049275.1. Taxonomy (NCBI): domain Eukaryota; kingdom Metazoa; phylum Arthropoda; class Insecta; order Lepidoptera; family Tortricidae; genus Epinotia; species Epinotia bilunana. Next base: position 20,187,102 of record OX346269.1, on the reverse strand, counting down.
TCTAATAAGAGAGAGACGGATAGTGCGAGAAAAATCGAGAGAGCTCGAGCGCCGTCTTGTGATAGCGATGCAGGTCATTCAGGATTCTGTGCAAACTTTAAGTAGGTATACCATCTTATTTGACCCAGGCTTATGCCAGGTCCAGGGTTGAGGACTATCCAACTGACAGAATGCATGTCCCAAACCAGAGCCCAGGTATCACGCCTAGGCAGATGACACAGAGTACAAGAAAGCCTACCGAAGGATTTAGTTAATAGCCGCATTTCCATTCTTTTCGTTTTTAAGGTTCCGTAGTCAACAATGTTTTTTTGGTGTACCTCCCCTACACCTTAAGTGGGGATATATATTTTTTACAAGCTTTTATTTACATTCACCTGTCCCGTTGTCTGACTGTAATCAAATTTTGCAAGTTAAATTTGATCCACTTCCCGGTTTCCGATTGAGTTGAAATTTTGCACGAATATGCAAATCACGTGACAATGCAATATTATGATGACGTGGAGCTGGAAGGTGGCCATAGGAACTCCGTAATAAAACCACATAACCCCATCGAGTTTGGGCTCGTTAGAATCGTCTCAATGAGTAGTTGATGATGTCGTCATATAATAGGTAGGGCTCTGGTGTGGGACGCTACGTGTGTCGTCACATTCGCTCAGTCCCATATCCAGGTGACCCGCACCCAGGCCTGTGGTGCAGCCGACCAGGCCCAAGTTCTCAAGCGCCGCAAATATTCGAAGACTACGAGTTTGCGGCGCTCGCAGTAGAGACACTTGGATCCTAGTCGTCTGACATAAAGGCATTATCAGAGCCCTGTCGTCGCGGCTGGTCGACACCTCAGGGGACCCCAGAGCCGGCGCTTACCTCGCGTAAAGAATTTCTCTAGCAATAAAAAGAGGTAACGCGGCCAGCGTATTGGGGGCCATGCCGCAGGCGGACCTTTTGGATGGTGTATTCTTTTTATAGTTGGGTTTTTAGTATGTCGTTACTTTCTTTCTTTGTTAGTTTAAGTATTTTGAAATTTATTTATTTATTTATTTATTGATACATGGAAAACAACAGCGCAACATATTTATAGACAAAATAATAAATCCATATAGCCAATTACAGGTTCTCACTTATAGAAATAAACTAACAAAGAAATCTATAGCCAAACTTAAACTTACCGTACATTACGACGCACAGTAACCATCGCGCACCAATAGCAAGCATGGCAATGGGAATATACAAGTAGTTAATAATAATTATATTAATTACAAGTAGTTAGTAATATACAAGTAATTAGGATATATAAACTCTAATAACCCGAGCCTACACCTGAAGTATCACACATGAAGAATCTTATCAATTTGGATTTTATTGCTTGTATGCTATCACAAAATATGTCTATATCTAATTTCACTACAACTTTGTTTAAACTCCTGCATGCTCTGCACTTTTCTATTCTATTATATTCTATTATGTTTGTATTTCTTTCATGTAAATATTATCTTGTATAACTATATTTTAAATAACATTAATTGAGAAATACTCATTTCACGGAGGATGAAGGCGTCCTCGTGGATCTATCTATTCCTGTGTATATAATTCTCTTTCAGTAACTGCCACGTGTAAGATTTGACATCAAAATTATCCTTAAAAAAATTTATCATTCCAAACTTTTTTCCCAAACATTTCAAGCGAAAATTTCTACCTCTAAAAAGAAAATTGTATACAATACGTACAATACGGCACAAGTTCTGCCTTCAGTTGTTTTAACTTCAGCAATACCTACATTGATACATAACATTCGTGACGGTCTGCCTACGCTTTTTGTTGTTATAGAGCTGTTCACACCTTCGGCTACCTACGGGAAATATGCGTAACAAGTTACATTATATAACATTTCAATATAATTTTACATGTACATTTCGTACTAATTTAAATTGCTTTAAGACATTATGTGTGTATGTTTATTAATTTATTATTGACGTAATTGTGTATGCTGTAAGTTGGTTTAGTTCTAATTTTGCCACTTACCTTCTTTTAATTATTTGTTGCAATTTCTCTGCTACCCAAAAGTTCTCTGGAAGAGATCGCTCTTTAGCGATTGAACCTCCTGATGTTAACCTCTATTTTTCAATTTTATGGCCTGTATCTGATTCATGTTGTGAGGTGTGCAATAAAGAGTATTTGTATTGTATTGTACTTGTATTATTTCATACAACTACATGGATTTGCCCGCGACTTCGTCTGCGTAAAATCCGGTATCAATATTAATTCCTTTTGGCGGGCATTATATTTGAGATATCAAATCTTTTGTTTTATCTTAAGATTAATCCCAGTTATGAACTACTTATATCGTTCAGCCCTTTTAGCGTGATTAAGTAACCAACATCCAAACTGCCACATTTTAAATATTATCAGGATACCTTTTATAGTAAAACGTAATTTTCACAGGTATTTTATTTACCAATACCTGCACTAGGCGTAGCCTGCATCGCAGCAGACCAAATAAGAGGTAATATAATTTATAATTTAATTTAATTATCTTTTCCACACTAATAGAAGTGACTGGTTTAAAAGAACTCGTTTGAATCTATGACTAATTAAACGCAGCGTACCTAATGGAATTTAAAGAATTACTCACTAATAAAAAACCTCCACTTTTTTTACTCCAAAAACTCCACGATAATAATTCAATATTGATTTATGGAAACCCCTGGCCTTCCCTTTAGCGTATTTTTTTAAACTGCTGCATCCCTCATTTAAACTCCATTCCTTACGCTTTAGAGTCGATATTTCTCCCAAAGAGTGTGGGATGAAGTTAGTTTTTACAGAAAGTGCTCTGGAAGTAAAAGATGCTATCGGGCGATTTTGTGAAATTCAAAATTAAGTCTTATAACAACCATATAAAGTTAAATTTTCTTGAAATGATCCACCGCGGTTAAGGCTTCTTATTATTAGTTGTCAACTGGATGAAGGCTTATTGTCCTTCAACAGGTAGTTCTTAGAAAAGGCAACCGATTTCTTGGAATTGTTTTGGCATAACCTTTAAGTATTATTATTATTTTTTACTATTATGGTAAATAATAATACCGAACGCTTCGTATTAGTCAAAAGAAGATGGCGGATACAAGATGATGCATGTGCAGGAAATAAAAATACTTAAAATACCGTTTACCTTTTTTCCTGGCAATTTATGTACTACAATAATAAAGGACCTGTTAGATTTACTAACAAGAATTAATTAACAACTTATAAAAGTAGAAAAACCCCGACATTTTCATTTCAAAGTTTAACATCTCAAAACCGACAGAACCGATTTTGTTGAAACGTATCTGAGAACATCTCGATCACGTAAGCTTTCGGACAAAAACCGCAAAAAATCGGTGCATTCGTTTATGAGCTACGATGCCACAGACAGATACACAGTCACACAGACACGTCAAACTTATAACACCCCTCTTTTTGCGTCTGGGGTTGAAAATAGAAACCTACAACTGTTCAGGCTATAGCCATGTAACAAAAAATATAGAAGTCTAAGTAGCGCCGAAAAATGGCCCCACAGAATGGGTGCCACTGCCATTATGCGGGCATGGTGTCAAAACGATGCCAGGCAGCCGTTTAGTACGAACATGAGCCTACCGGGTTTTGGGCACGTGTTTGGGTAGAAATTTGTAAGGAACTCGCTTTCTATGGTGTTTTTTTCTTTCGCTGGCTAGAACAGCCGCAACTTTCCTTTACATACAAATCACACGGTACCTTTTGATATCTCTGTACTGCACCGCAGCCGCGCTGTTAGGCGGCGGTCTGGAAGCCAGCGGGCAGCGGGGCGACGACATTGAAGTCGCTCGAATGTATGAACTGCCCTGCCGCTCGTCGCCCCGCTGCCCGCGCTGGCGTCCAGACCGCAGCCATAAGGCCAAGCCAGCTGGCTCGTTGCGCCGAAACACGGCACTCTGTCCATCCAATTTCAAATAATAATTCTTGATCACAATTCTTAATTCACAATAAACTGATACGGATTACACTTTGACGTGCGAAAAAAGGTTTCCGTATTTTTAATACATGCAGAACAATCCATTCAAATTGTAGTTGTGTTTATTTTATAAGCCTAACTAAGCGGTACCTAGAGCACGCGACTTGCAATCTGGAGGTCGCGGTTCCGGGCGGCTCGTACGTTTTAGTTTTTTTTTAATATACGAAATATTGTTTGACATTTACCTGAAAATGAAGGAAAACATCGTGAGGACGCCCGTCTAATCGCAATAATAGTTTTCCCTCTAGATTGGAAGGTCAAATGGCAGTCGCTTTCGTAACTAGTGCCTACGCCAAATATTGGGATTAGGTGCCAAAGCGGACATCGGGAAACACGCTAGAGGGATGAGTAATGCATTTGTAGCAGGACCCTTGTGCTTTTTGCTGAGACGTCTTTCCGATCCCTTTCAAAGCACCCTAATTTACCCCATCGTTTCTTTTTAATTTTTAACTATTACAATAATAATAACAAATACGTTTATTTCGGATTAAAGATACATCCATATTTGTTAGTTTTAGGTTTAGGTACATTATTAACTTAGGGGCTATGTTAGTGTAGGTATTGTGGAGTAGGTACTAATCTAATCCACGGTCACTTCTCATAGCTCACCTGTGAGCCATGAGATCGCATCCAGTGACAGACTATTGAACTGTCATGAGCTGCGGCAATTGCGCTCAGGAGGCCGTTGGTGCTGCCGCGGACACGCCGCATCAAGGACGCGAATCGCTTAAGCAATAGCATAGAAGTCGTCCGTGCGCCTCCGCGAACAGCCCTGATGCGCTGCAGCAGCGCGGCAACCCCATCAGCATCCTGAATGCGTTGTTATAGAGGACGCGCAGGGCGCTATAGAATGTCTTCGTACAGTTGATCCACAGGCTGCATGTGTAGAAAGACTGACAGTACGCTCTAAATTAGGTAATTAAACAATGAACATCTTGTAGGTGTGAGCGCACATCATCATCATAATCAGCCGAACGACATCCAATGCTCGACATAGGCCTCCCCCAAAGTTCTCGATTGGCCGCGTGGCAGGCGCAGCGTGGGTGGGCCCCCGCAACGTATGCCGCGGACAGCGCAAAACCTTTACTAGTGCCTTTCCGAAATAAAAACGTTCCTGTTAATAAAATATGTTATGGTAATAACTTTTATTGCCGACTGTACTTTGTTTTGCATTCATCTATCTCTCTCAATTGCTCAAAGGTTAGCTGGAAGGTTTCCTTATAGGGATACGTTCGCCTTTGAACTTTGATCTATTGTGACATGTATATCTGTTTGACGACCTCTGTAGCCCAGTTGGTAGTGATCCTGCCTACGAAGCCGGAGGTCCCGGGCTCGAATCCCGGTAAGGGCATTTATTTGTGTGATGACCATGAATATTTGTTCCTGAGTCATGGATTTTTTCTATGTACTTAATTATTTATTTATCTATATAAGTATGTATATCGTCGTCTAATACCCATAGTACAAGCTATGCTTAGTTTGGAACTAGGTCGATTTGTGTAAGATTGTTTCCCAAATATTTAAGCTCTATCAAGCAATATTAAAAACGATTGCATCTTCGTTATTATTTCGTCGAAGATATTAATTCGTCATAATAAAATCGAACCGTGTAATTATCAGAATCAGTTTTATGGTAATTGTTATGGCAAACACTACCGCTACGGCAAATGATTTTATGGATATCGAAGGCATTCGTGTTAATCAACTATCGAATTACGTCAAAACTGGGCTGCCATCACTGTGCACCTCATTCAATATGATCACGATTTATATTGATAACCTAACTAGACTGCAAGTTAGATGCTAGATTGTTCGAAATACTAAGCTCTATACTTGAAGAGAATTAATCTAATACTGGTGAGTCAATGAGACTTAACGTATTGGAGTGAAATCCGTATGGTGTTGGTCGGACATGTTTCTCCAGGACTTTTGTCAAGTAGGTAAGCGGTACTTGTGATTATTTGATCTGGCCAAAGAGCATCAAAGTAACTAAGTGAAATCAGAAGATTTTTCGTAAAACCGAACTGCTTTTTTACAAATATATATAAGTAATATAGCCTATGTCACTTACGATTAAGAGGAATCCAACGACACCTCATATGTCGAAATCCGTCAACCGGTTTAGGCTGCAGGGCATGCCATAGAATAGTACATACTTATATACATACATATATACATACATGCATACGTCCGAAAAACATAACCTTCCTTCTGAGATAGTGGGGTAATAAAAAGCAAGTCAATCTCTCTCCAATGACAGCTTTATAAAAAGTATGCTACATTAAATAAACTCAACCATACGTTGACTTTTCGACAAGGGAAGGAAAGGGCCCGAAAGTCCACATGGACATAAATTTAATATATCCAAGGGTCAGAAAGCCCAGGCTTCAAAATGACATGTCCATTTTCGAAAAGTGCAGATGTTATTTTCTTGAACTTTGAAACTGTTTCAATCCATGAAAAATAATAACGAAAGAAAAATATCACCACTTTCATGATCCGCCCTATAAACTACAAGTTAATCTATTTAGCTAGTGATGTGCCGGTAGCAAATAAATGTTTTTTTATTTTGTGAAATTCTGTCAACGAAAATATTGCCCGCATATATAAAAAGCTAAATAACTGCATTTGTTGGCAATATTACTGTTGCCTTTTAATTTTGCGAGTTTAATAATTCAGGACGTTATGTGATAGATTTATTTTAGAGAGTATTGTATTAGAAACGAATTATTAATTATATTATGAAAATCGTGCGTTATGCGATTTAGTACGAGAATCATTGAACAAATGAGTGATATTATTTTAATTTATATATTTATTTTTCTTAAAAACGTGGCGGCCTTTAGCTTTCAGTCATAAACATAAAATTAGGTTTAGTTTCTTATAAAACCTGTCCGGCAACGTTGTTCATATCTTGCCGCACAATTCCCGAGCGGCAGAACATTACCTAACCCAAAAACTGCTTATTTGTCAACCTTACCCCGTACATTGAGCGTAAAGTATCGGGGTCGATTCTGTGTCACGTCCACGACATCTGAACGTCGGCGCATATCGGTCGTTTTTTGTCTAGTTTATGTGAACGCCGTTGGCGATGGCTAGTTGAAATTAGGGTTGGCACCATAAATGTAGCCAAAAAAAAATGTTATACTTATACCCCTAACATTTGTTTGGCTACGTTTACGAACCAATTTTCTATAAAGGAAAATAATGCATATAAATGTTTTGAAGTGACATAGGATCATTGTGCTGGTTACGGTTTTATTGCAGATACAATAGTTGCATTTTTTTGAGTGGGTTTTTAATAACTAGGGAACTACTTAAACCGAGGAAATATCCTTACCATCATCCTCACCTGCTGACACCATCTCATCTAAGTGGTCGCAAACTGGCACACTAAATTAGGTGGCCGCTTACCGGGTGTAGTAACCCCTGTATAACATTATGTGCTAATTTATATTAAAACTGAAGTGTATAACATGACTGACTAATCGTTAGAAAAAAAAAAAAAATTTCATAAAGACCACCCATAAATTGAAAAAGTAATGTTAAATAAAAGCATGAAAATAACAACACAGCATGAAAAACTATCAAAGTCGGACGCACACATCAATTCATGCTGAAATTGAAACTCGACCTTTTTTTTCTGCACTGACAGCCCTAATGCTTTTAGTTCATTCAGGCTTTACAAAACTCGAGCCTCGTTGTTCCGGAAAAAATGTCGAAATACCAAAAAAATATTGCCCGTATTTCCAATACTGGATGGAAATCTCGTCATTGTTTAACATCCGGTGAGAGAGCCGCCGGCTAAAAGGGTTCCGTGGCCTATGGTATGGCGGTGAAAACGCATTTCACACGCGTGTATATATTAATTATTTTAAAATACAATAAACATTTTTATTGCATTTTAAACTACTCTTCAACATACAACCTTTGGGCGGCTTCAGAGTTTCTAACGGTCAAGTTGTCCACTCAATAAGGGCTCAGCCAAGACCTCGAGTGGCGGTGACTGCAGCATCGGTGCGCCACATGTGGGAGCGAGACACCGCGCTCCCATCTCTGGGTCTCCAGAAAACCTCGCTCGTTAAGGTCTTACTTATCCCACTAAAGATTTCTCGCCGTTTGGGGATTCAAGGTCGGGTTTTTTTTCTGTTTCTAATTTTTCAGAGAGCAACACGATTAAAAAAAATGGGCCTTTATTATGTTGGTTATGGTCGCATTAGGACGATTGCAGTTGGTCACTGAAGGACAAGGTTCTTTTAAATATATATAACTAGCTTCCGCCCGTGACTTCGTCTGCGTGGACTCGGGATAAAAACTATTCTATATTTTAATCCAGGCTATAAACTATCTTCGTGCAAAATTTCATTCAAATCGGTTCAGCCGTTTAAGCGTGATTGAGTAACAAACATCCAAACATCCAAACATCTAAACTTTCGCATTTATAATATAAGTAGGATAATAATTGAAGATTAGCGACCACTCATGGCCGGTGCCAATAATCAATCCACCGATAGTTTTCCTTACCAACAGTTACATTTTGACACATTTTCAACGGTAATCTGTCAAAATATAACTGCCGGTAAGGAAAACTATCGGTGGATTGATTATTGGAATCGGCCATTAATTGACTGCAGCATTCAACTAAGGGTGAGTTGCACCAAACTGTCTGTAATAGTAGGTAAGCGGTGTTCGCTAAAATCAGAATGTATGGGAAGTTTCACAAGCTTCTATGGAATGTCAGCTGCCGGCGCCATATTTAACGTTGATCAGTCTGTAATCGTAAGTCGGTGCAACCGGCCCTAAGTGGTCGCAAACAGGCAACTAAAATAAGCTAACCGGCAATGACCCTATGGCCGCCATCACGTGTCAAGCCGTTTTTGAATCGCACCACGGAACGCGCATACCATCCCGTCTGGTATGCAACGGAGCTCACAGCTCATGGTATTCCAAATTAAAAGATTTTGATCGTTCGGGCCTAGTCTCGGTTGCAAAAAGCCGGAATACGTTAAAACATCGGGATACGGGCATTTGACAATCCCGCATACACCCATGAATAGAGAGTATATTTGTCTTAGTTTATTGAATTGGAATAGGTTTTGTTGCATAGCCGTTTACTTCCCCGCGCACCAAGCTAAACGAATAAATAAGTTTCTGTCAAAAAATAATAATTTTTCGTACAAGATTTTATTGCCAAGCGTACTTTTCTGTATACCACCGCTTGCGGCGACCGACATCATTTATTGTAATTGCCGCTTAAGAAGCATGAAATTTGGAGTCTCCGCTCGCCGGCGGAAAACCAAATACAATACAAAATACACTTTTCAACACAATTGCTCGTAACGTACCTCTTATTGTGTCGCTTTTAGGCTCATAATCCTGGATATTAAACACGCGTGTTTAATAACATTACGATACTTGTGTGTTATGGTTATATCCCGATTAAGTCACGTTGGCACCTTGCAGCAAGATGTATGCATGCACACGGTGCATTCTTAAACTAACCGGGTTGTACAGAATGTACAGCTTTTTTTTTAATTCTCGGCAAATGGATTCTTACCCGACTAAACAAATTACATCCTTTTTGTTAATTAATTGACTATTTCTTTTTGGATATGATATAGAAACAGTTAATTTGGTAAAACTATTCACTTTTGATAACATTTTACATGAATTAATAAAGATAACATTTTAAAACGAAATTATTTATTTTATTTTGTATTGGCTGTTTAGAGATTTCATCTAATGCGCGCGCACTGCGCAAACTTCACAAAAAAAATTGATGCGCGCCATTATAGGTTATTTCACAGATATTTGTAAACATTGTTAATGCGTGTTGGGTTATTAACAAAAATGTTGATTCGTGGTGACTAGAAAAGTGATAAAAAGAATGGACGCCACTAGAAATTCTTGACGATGTATACAACATGTGAGTAAAAACCTGTTGACATCAATAAGTAAAGAAAATAACTTGACAGGCCTATAAAATTTTCATCTTATGAAAAGGATTTTTTCCTCGCAAAATGTGTTGAAAAACATCGTATGAAACGCGTGAGCTTTGATAATTACAATCCTCGGCTCTCTTATCACGCTCACCTGCGGTTCGCGTGATAATTCCGCCTCTGATGTAATTATCAACATACCTCACTTGTATCACAATGTACTATTACGGCACACGTCATAAAATAATAGTACAGAACATAAAGATTACCGTAGAGGTAGACAACAGGCGGTCTTATTGCTAAGGAGCCATCTCTTCCAGACAACCTTTGGATAGCGGAGATAATGAAGCATATTCTTCAATTTCAGATAGATAACTAACGAAAAAAAAGCAATAATAATACCACCACATTTAAAATACATAATAAAATACTGATAAACATACGTAAACTTCTACATAATTACATATAATACCATTCAAAAAGTTACATACAAATACTAAGTTCAAAAGTATTGAGGGAGACAAAAAACCGAAAATTTTAAATTACAATGATACACCCTCTAATATTGTTCTAAAACGTGAAAAAATAACGTGTTTTTTATTTTTGGATAAGATTTAGGGGTTGCGACCGATTTTTGATGTGTGTAGGTCACTAAAATAAAAAAAGATAAAAATAAAAAATACTTAATATAGAGAAATGCAAACCTTAAAAAATTTTAATATTCGGTCACGAACCCTAAATCTTATATAAAAAAAAATATTTAAGTAATTTTTTCACGTTTTAGTACAATATTAGAGGGCGCCTCAGTGAAATTTCAAGTTTTTCGATTTTTAAGGACCACCCTACTATGTATATAAGTATGACTTACGACAGTTTCAAACTAGTGGCTCTGTGAGCTGCAGAACTCGCAAGCATGACTTAAAAAAAAAAAAATTGATAAGAAAACCTTCACTAGTTCAAAAATCTTGAAAGCTATGTTAAAATAACTACAACTTAGAAAAGTTGAAAAACCCCCGACATTTTCATTTCAAAGTCCAATATCTCAAAAATGGCTAAACAGATTTTCTATAAACATGGCTAAAAACACTTGGAATCACATCAGCTTTTGAATAAAAAAAACCGCATTCAAATCGGTCTATCTGTTTGGGAGCTACGATACCACAGACAGATACACAGATACACAGAAACAGACACGTTAAACTTATAACACCTCTTTGCGTCGGGGGTTAATGAGAGCAAGCAATTCCATAAAACCCGGTCCAGTAAAGCACTGGTATCCTGACCGAGCGAGTACACTACATGAATATGAATCCAGCTTACCATTAACCACTTAAGTATCGCATTTTCCTTTTGCTTTCGCGAGTTTTCAATAAAAACGCTTTAAACTGCGCATTTCGCTATTCAGTGCCCACTGCCCACTCAACAGTACGATTGAAAATGTTAAAAAGTTTTTTGTCAAAGGCCAAACAGGACTGACTCATGTGAACTCTATAGCTGACATGCTAAAGTTTAATTTTCATAGGCATTGAGCCATATTAGTACTTGAAGTAGCTGGATTAATGGACGGTTTTTTGAAACGTTTTAGGATTCGTTTAAGTGTTTTGTCAATGCTTTCTTTAGTGGAGATTTGAATTTTAAATGAGTTTTACAAAGGTCCATCTAGCATTTGCCTGCGTTGCTCTATGTTGCTGATCGCTATTTGTATATCTAATAAAATAAATCTTCGTTCAAAAATGTAAGAAAAAATTCTGTCAAAAAAATTCAAGGCCAAAGTTGCAAAATACTCATGAAACATTGGCAAATAACTCATTCGAGGTTCCGAATAACGATAGATATCGTTTGCAATTTAATATACCAACAGCCACAATACGAAAGGCCCAGCCCAAAATAGCTTAATCATTCATAATTTAATAGTCATTGTATCACCCCTAGGGAGCTAGTTGAGGCAGTTCCCATAAGAAAACATGTCACGTTACGTGGACTTACAAACCTTTTTGGAAGCCCACGTAACAAGTATGAAAGCTAAATACAAATTACAAAAGAAAAGTTAGGGTCGAGGTTCTTTATTAAGAGAGTTTCTTGACAAGCAAACCGTAGTACCTAGTTACCAGGACACGTGGTGGTTAAATTAGGAAAGAGTTAAACGGAACCAGTGGGATCCCCAGGAAGTCGCGCCGTAGGATGTGAGGGATCCGCAGGTAGAAATGACAGGCCGGAGGCGTGCGTAGCAGCGCGTGCGTAGCAGCGCGTGCGAGGAGTAAGCGTACGGGCGTACCGTCAGGGTATGAGCCTCCGCCAGGCGCTCGGTAGGGGTGCGTGTAGCGCGACAGTCGACAACCAGGCGCGTAGTAGGGCGCGAGCAGTAGGTAGGCGCGTAGTAAAGCGCATGCAGCAGATAGGATCGTCCCGTAGGGCGTGAGCAGTGGCCGGCGCGTAGTAGGACGCGTGCAGCAGGGAGCCTTCCAAGCCAAACGCTCGGGAGGAGCTCAGCAGGGCCGTTCCGAAGGGTGGTGAATAGATGTAGCGCTTCGGCAGGCAGGTGCTCAGTAGGGGAGCCCCGCAAAGGCAGTCGTCCAGCAGGGACGCAATTCGTAGTAAAACTGACGACCGACGAGTAGGTTTAGGGACCCTCTTGAGTTGCGGGGCCGGCTGTGACCCCGCAACGGATCTGTTCTGTACTTCTTGTTTGGAAGTCGAAGGTAAAAACTCATTTAATACAGCGGCTGTATCGGCTTTTATACCCAAGGGATCCCATGTTCTAGAATTACATATTATAATTTCATATTTCAAAAAATACAAGCTACCAGGGTTTCATAAGTACCTAAAAGTATACAGACTTAGCCGAAAAGTATAAAACCTAACCTTTATGGTAGTGAAAATAACTATTTAGAAGAACACAACGTTGTTGACAGATTGTCAACAGAAAATAACAAACGTATTTATTATTTTTAAGAATTTCAGGAATAGGGAAAATATAGGATTAAATACGGTTCAAATGAACAGAAACCGATAATAAAAGTAATCACGAAATCAAAAGCAGTGTACAGAAGTATACCCTTTCTTAGAAGTTGGGGTTACAAGAACCAAGAGAGTGAATCAATGATGTAAAGAAAGCCTAAAAAGACGTAAGATGGCAATTGCAAGGTCTTGCATTAACTGATGTGACCTACAGGTGCAACGCAGATAAAGGTAAATGCTACAAACATATCCAAGGATTTAGTTAATAGTCGCATTTCCATTCTTTTCGTGTTTCTTTAAATCTCTGCCTTGTATTATGTAACACAGTTTCGGACATGTTTTCTTGTAGAAAAAAGATTCAAAGTTTTGAAAGATTTATTTGTCCAACATAGGTAGTTATTAGGTATTACATTTTTTCAGTATCACTAACAACAACAACGCATTATGTTTTGTTTTCTGTGTATTCGTATTAAGTTTGACTTATTTTAGGTAGGTTAAGAACTATCGTTGTAATAAGCTTTTTTTTTTGGAAAAATGACACTGTTGAGTTCGTTTTGGCGTTTCTTAGTAACAGTGGTCTTCTTTTCAGAAACGCTGGTAGAATTTTGACTTGTAAAAGTGCCTTTACGGCCTACTTACTTGCAGAATAAGAATTCATTTATTTCATTTATCATTCATTTATTTCGTTCAGGTTCTATCAAGCCCGTGCGCCAAATCATTCTGTCCAACTGACAGCTGTCACTAATTTTTTACTTTTAATTCTAAGGGCAGGTGGCCATGTGAATAATTCTTAGGGCCGTATACATAGGCCCGAACAATAGATTAAAAACTAAAAGATTCCCAACGAATTGAGACCTCCTTTTTTGAAGTTGGTTAAAAAGAACGCATCCTAATTAAAACCTGACCTGTCTACCCCACAGTAAAACAAGGTACTCAAAACTAGAGCTGGCTGGTTGGAAATTGCGGGCTCAGCTCGATTACCCTACACGCTATTAAATAATTCCCTTTACCGGTATTAAGTGGATCGATATATATAAAAAACGGTCTGTCTAGATGTTTTATTTTATTTTTAATAGTAACATTAAAGGTAAGTCCTATGTTCTCCTATGCTATCAAACGAGTAATATTTGAAAAGCGGCTTTAAAATTTTGGGATTTAATGGGTAAAAAATCGATGCTATATTTTTGATTTCTGAGCAATATCGTTTTGAAGATTTTGACATAAGAAGTGTATTCGTTCTACTGATAACATTTCTAGTATAGTTTTGATTTTCAGCGGCGTCTTTGATTAAAATAATAATAGTAAATGGGTCTGGCCGTCAAAACTTGTACCTTAACGCACTGGAACATGTAACACACATAACACACTAACACACTGGAAAGTAGCAGACATTTCTAAAGAGTTCACATGTTGGTTTCTATTTTTATTGAGTAGATTGTTTAATGTACACACAAATGTAGGAAGTGGACGCTGGTACTTAATATCCGAATAAAACATCGTAAAATTAATCTTTGTTTGATTTATTTCCAACCATGACGCAAACGATATACAAATCAATGAAAAAAATGACAAAATGTGATTGATTATCAAAGCTGATAAAAAAAACTGTAATTCAAAAAAAGCGAGCCACTTAGCTATCATATAATTTATATTATATGCTACGCGAATAACATTTTTTCATATTATCAAAAGACACCCGAGATTAACATAGCCCTATGTTTTAGGGATAAAAATTACCCTTTGTCAGAAACACAAACAGAAACAGACATTAAATTTATTTTCAAAGAATAAGTATGTACATCAGTGGTATATGAGTACACACAATAGGCAGTTTATTCTGCGGTCATTTCCCGGGTTTGCATCTACTTCTATACTATACTCCAACCGGTCGGTCAAATAATTTCAGCGTACTTCTGCAAGTAACAGACAAACAATCAACAACACTTTCATATTTATGTTATAAGTAAGGATTTTATTTTTTGACACATCCCTCCTGATACTCTCTATTTTAGCTTTTTATATTGAAGGCATACAAATATAAACGAACCCTTATCTGGATTCCAGTGTGTTATCATTATACTTGGACGTATATACTCGCGACTGCTGGGCACATGCCTCCTCTCATGGATGAGAGAAGTAGTTCCTACGCAGGCCCAGTGTGGGTTGGGGACTTCACATGGACCATTTTTTATATATTTTCTATTTGCCACATTTAGATCAGATTGATAATTACCGTAAATTGTATTTAAGACTCTTCTTTGTGACACAACTGAAAGAAAAGATTGTTGAAAACGTCTTGTTAAAAAATGGTTCCATACTTTTGTTTAAATTGACGGATTATATGTTTTTTGGCAACATTTACTCATTTCACGGCGACATGTTTCGCACCCACCGTTTCTTTTCCCTGGGCTCCTGTCACTTGACCTACTTACTTTTGTCCTAATGTTTCATTAGATCGAATGCTTCACTAGACCTTCTAAATGCATTTTTCTTTGAAACACTGAACTTTTTGGGTTTTCTTTGAATATCATCAAATAGAAGTCATAAGGCGATGTTAAGTTTGTGTCGCAATAATCGTATAAAGTTTACTCTTTAAGAAAATGCATTAGGTCTCATCAAATATTTAAGTAAGTTTAAGTAGTTATGTCTAACAAGGATAACCCTTCCCGTCATTCGTTGAATTCCAAACATTTCTCAGTATAAATTAAATAGTTCTTCCCTTTGTAAATAGACAGGCAAACCCGCTCGCAGCAACTGGTCCACGCGTGCTCATGCTTGAAAACCACTTTGACTTACTCTCCCTCTCGACTCGAGCATGTTTTCACTCGGTAATACGCACGGTTAATTGCCTAGATATGTTTCTTAGTACTCTAGATTATGCTTAACTAGACTTTACATGCGGCTTTGCTTGAATATGTCGCTTTTAATTTAAGTTTGGGCAACGTTACAAATGTTCAAGTACTTACAATGTATATTAAATAAAGGTTTGGGCGAAGGTTACCAAATTCGGAATAGGTTTAATTCTGACTCATCCAGATTCTTGGTTAGTCACGTTCCGAAAGTGTCCAACTCTTATGAGGTCGTGATAGTAATAAGTTGAATACTGGTTTTGTCAAATTCGCTAACGAATAAATTCTGAGAAAGTCAGATTTTAAGTAAGTTCAATTAGAACGAAAACAAATTATGGCTGCGTCGAATTCATTAATAAAGCCTTTTCTGATGAGGTCAGATATTGGATACGTTTAATTCATTCATAGGCTATTTCTATTTTAGTTAGATTGTAGCACCTGTCGACTTGGTGAAATAGGGGCCTGGTCTTATCTTATTTTCTAGCTAACTATACTTGACCTTCGCAGAAGGCTTATAACTTAAAAAATGACTAATTAAGACCTATCCTTATTAAGAATTCCCTATAATTAGATTCAGCCGTACTAAAGAAATATACTTAATAAGATTTTGTTTTAAAAATAAACATTTCTTGTTTGAATCTGTCTTTGTTCCAATCTGACCTAATACGAAAAAACTCCCCGACCTACTGAGAATCTGACCTACCTAGAAAAAGATTAAATAAGAATTTGCTGACTATAGTATTAGATTTGTTCAGAAACAGACTCACTCCGAATAAAACCTAATAAAAACATGATCTACCCAGAAGCTGACTAAATAAGAAGCTGGAAGACTCAGAATTAAACTTATTCCGAATTTGGTAACCTCCGCCCAAACCTAAATAAACGAGCGAAGTTCTCAGTCCAACTTAGGCCGATGTCCGGATGTCCAGATGACCCTTTGGTCAACTGTTCCCTCTACAGATCGCATTTCTCAAGAGATACTCGTGAAAATGTGTGTCTGTCCGTCTGCGGCTTATCTCAGTGACCCTTACTACTAGATAGCTTAGGAATTCGTATATACATTATAGGTATAAATCAATCACGCCGACAAAACGGTAGAACAAAATCTTGAAAATATTATATACTGTATACACGTAAAGGATCTATTTTTTTTAAATGTTAAACCCATGCATGGTGTGGGGTATCGTTGGATAGCTTGTTCAAAAATATTATTTTTTTAAATCCCTTTTTCAACTCAGTGGTCTATTTATGTGACATTGGGCTCCAAAGCCCAAATTTATGTTCGAGTCAAGTGTCCCCATCCCCTGCCGGCTAAATGGCTGCTAATGGCAATGTGAAAAAAGTCGTGACAGTAATATACATAATTAATTTAAAAGGAAAAATATGTATATATATGTATGTGGCTAAGTAGACATTACTAATTACCGAGTAACATTCCACCAACAAAAAATGTACTTGAAAAGACCAGATCGGCAGACGCAACCGCACTATTATATTAGTCCAGTCAATGAACTGACAACTTGTATGGAAAAAATGTCAATTTTGAAAATAATTTATCATAGCTTGCTTTTTATGGGTAACGGATATAATATTATAAAAAACAGTACCCAGACAGAATACGACAAAATTTCAGACAAAAAAAAATGTCAAAAAAATATTAATAAATATAAATAAATTAATTAATAAATCAATAAATATTAGGGGACAAATCGAGCTAGCCCCATAGTAAGCTCAATAAGGCTTGTGTTACGGGTACTAGACGACGATATATTTAATAGATATACATACTTAAATACATAGAAAACATCCAAGACTCAGAAACAAATAATCATGCTCATCACACAAATATTTGCCCTTACCGGGATTCGAACCCAGGACCTTCAGCTTCGTAGGCAGCGTCACTACCCACTAGGCTAACCGGTCGTTATAAATATATTTGTTTTTATTTTAGTTCATTTATATTTGCTCTATAATATTCCAGATAAATCATACAAAAAAAGACAATGCATGTTTCATGTAAATCTACATAATTACTTCCGGGTGGAAAGTTTGTCGGATTCTTGAATAAAGCATCATAGAATATTTTTTTTAAATGAAATCAACAAAAAAAAACGCTATAATGTTTTTCCAAACCGTATTTTTCCTGGTGTATTACTTGGTGCATGCATGTCGATCAAAAAGGGTCAGACAGGCGACTACGGAACCCTACACTACTCGTGGCCCAACACGCGCTTGGTCACTTTTTTCAATAAATTTTTATTTCATTTTGATTAGCTGAATCAACAAAAAAACAATATAATTATTGAACCTTATCGCAAAATTTCACGAGAATCGGTTGATAAATGCGACCTGTAGAGGAGAACAGCGTTCGTATTTATAGCGTCTGTCCGCCATAAATACGAAATCACGCCATAAATACGAAATCATTTCTGCCTAAGCTGAAACAAAGACTCTTATTGCATTTCCCACCGGCATTTTCTCTTTATCAGTTTATTTGCTTCGAGATGGCAAACATTTTCAGCAAACCGGTGTCCGTGAGCTCAATTTTCATTGAATTTGTATACCGGCCACAATAACTCTATTTACTAGCCGCTTTACGTTTGTAAGTGCTTCACATAAGTTTTAAACGAATGCAGTTCAAAGCAAGCACTTCAACTATTAGAACCTCGTAACTCTCCCAATTACGTGCACCTAATCGCTAGCTTATTTCGTTGAGATAGGGTTTAATTTCCAGGAAAATGCAATTGGATGTTTATAGCTTGAGGAGGGTATTATCTATTCGCTATTTATCTTTCATTTTAGTTGCAGCTAAAAGTATGTTTTTTCTGCAAACGTTTACATACGAATATATGCTTAGGAATGTAAGCTTAATAGCAAATTATGTTTCCAGTTCTGGTCAAAGATACACAATTCTTGCTTATATAAATAACATCTCTGAGTTCGGTTTTTGGCAAAGGCCTTCTCCAACTCCTTCCAATGATTCTATCTCTCGCCACTCTTCTACAGTGGGGGCCTGAAGTTAGTTTTAGGACAAAGCTAACTTCAGTGTAAAGATTTGACACTAAATAGAAGCTTTTACGATCTTCATTTCTTTTATTTATGAAAATTAAATCCCTTCGGCGGTCTACGAAACCAATGCCTCGTAACCAGTTACGTGTGAAGAATTACTTTTCTTCTAGTTACGTACAAAAAATGCTACTTCCTTGTTGGAAACCTGTTACGATCGCAAACCACTACGTAGGTTCGTTAAGTAGCTTTAGATGCCCGAAGGGCGCACAGACCAGAAATAGGAGCCCCGTGGAGCGGCTATATACGGAAAAAAAATGTCGTAACTGGTTTCGTAGGAAGAAAAAAATCTTTGTACGTAACTAGTTTCGTAGCAAGAAAAATAATTCTTCACACGTACCTAACTGGTTACACTGCGTTGGATTAGTAGTCGGGAGCAGGGAATGAAATGAACAAATAAATACTATTTACCACAACCAAAGAGTGGTTGGCAGCCATTCTCTCATTCAATTTACAATGTTTTCTCTCCTTATAACACTAACGACTATTTTTTCAAAATAATCTTCTCTTCGTTTCTTCAGAATAATTGCGCCTACTGTTAGACGTATGGCTCTTCCACGGATTTCCAAAATGATCTGGAGGCAGCGCAGCCCTGGTCCAGGTCGGCCCAGCCGCCTTTTTAATGTTTTTTTATACCAATTTGCCTTTATATTATCCTCTATCTATGTTGTCTCGAAAAAAGTTAACAATGAACATATCATCAAATCCAACTTTAAAACAGGAGTTCCGCAAGCATCGCTTGTACCGCGAAGGTGGTCGAAAACGTTCAGATATTTTTAAAAACACTGTTACCTCTGATGTAACTAATGAAGAACGTAACTACGCAATGCATGCCCCATGCCCTATTTTCTCTGCAAGATACCTTGTAATCTTTTGTTGTACCTCGTAAGCCTCGCCGCATATTGTGAATTTTATTTTACTGCTAGTAGCTTGGATATCATCATTTTCGTCGTGGTGGTTTGCCGGGTGCACGCGAACCGCTCTAGTCTTTTGTTTTTAAACGTTGTGGTATGTTTTATGGTAATTTTATATTCGCCATTCATGGTTGTCATCAGCATATGAATTTAGTATTCACCTTCTTACAAAATAGTATTCACTTTCTTTCTTGTGAAGTATACAAAATTTTCTTGGAAAATATTTTTTGACACCTTACAGACAAGACAACACTACAATACAATAGAGATATTAAATACTCAATGTACTCTTTTTATAGTTCATTAAAATAATACATTAACAAATCTTCTTAATTATCCCCTTTCATTATGATAGCAACATTTCCAATGTAACTTTCATGATGAAAGTAACATTTCCAATGTGACTTTTATTTAAACGTACCAATTTTTTTTATTTGTCAAATATCCACAATATGTGTGGTAAAAATGATTTATTCTATTTCATAGTTTACAAGCTTATTCATAGACTATATAATATTGTGTTAGATAATACATTGAAATGACAAAAAGGGCAAGTTTAAATGTAACAGAAAAAACAAAAATGAAAGGAAATAAAATGCCTTGTAAAGCTAGTGAAATTGGCAAATGCAACTGGTACTCATTAATATAAAATCAATATAACGTCATCAAAGTGAAAACTGTTTTATATAATTAAATCCAGTGCCATTCAATGTTACTTTATGCTCAGACTTAATGCAGCTGCGGTTTCGCCAGAATCATTAAAATGATGAACACACGGAACTCGATATCAATTATTATTCACAATCCCCCGTTTCCCATCTGCCATAACTTTAAAATTCACAAAAGCAAGCTTTACCGGTAATCCATATATGTTTTTTCGTATTTTTACAACGTACAAAGTATTGATTGCCGGTCCCTCATAGTGAGTAATAAATAAAAATAAAAATCACTGTACTGCATCGCCTCTGGGTATGCACTCAACATCATACATACAGCGAAAACATATACGAGACGAACCAAAATAACTTGATCTATCGCTCCTCCTTAGGGACGTAACATTTGAAGGAAATTTAGGGGAGCATGTTTGATGTAGAAAGGTCTCGTTAAATTGGGAGCGCATGGCCACGTAGATGAGTTTTATTTCGAGCGGATGTGTTGTGTGGATACAATAAATATATTTTAAAATCAAGCTTGAAGGTTTAAGTAAATCCGCGTTTTTTGCTTTAAATGTTTCCATTAAACCGTTGCCTAGAGGCGATTCGTTCTCGTCTCGTTAATAAAGCACAGTAATTAATGGAATGGTTCATGGCATGCGTTTTTTTTTTCCTACAAAATTTGAAAGAAAGAAAGATAGAAAGAAAAACATTTATTCAGTATTTCAATAATAATAATAATAATAATAATTTCAGTATTTCAATTCAAACATGTTGCCTCAATTTCCTTACGTTATTAAATAGATTCTGCCTTTGGGTGATTTGTCAATTGACAAACTAGCCCACTGCAAATAAGCCTAGTTACTTGACAAAGCCAATACAGCCTAGTTACATAACCCAGAGAGGTGGGAAGGTCAGATGGCACTTGGTCAAATTATTTTTCTTTTAATATTTCACCTGGGCAATGGAGAAGGCTATGTTCGCATCAGAAATGAGGCTATCCGCAGCAGAACCAAGGTAACCGATATAGCCCTCCGAATCGCTAAACTTAAGTGGCAGTGGGCGGGGCACATTGCACGTAGAACCGATGGACGTACCGGAAGGCGCAGCGTGGGTAGGCTCCCCACAAGGTGGACTGATGACCTGGTAAAGGTCGCGGGAGTCCGCTGGATGCGGGTGGCGCAGGAACGGTCATTGTGGCAGTCTTTGGGGAGACCTATGTCCAGCAGTGGACGTCTTTCGGCTGATATGATGATGATTGACCCGAGGTGCTAATAGATGATCAGTGCTTGTTCACACTAGCAAAGCAAAACTGAGCTAGTACCTACCTTTTTGGCATTATTGCAACGCACAGTATTCTCTTTAATTTAAATTACAATATTTTTTTTCGTAACACAGTCGTTTTAATTCTTTGTTCTCTCTGTTTCATTTGTTGTGTATTTTTTATTTATTTGTCGCAAAATGCCATATTAATAATGTATGTATCTATCTATCTATGATTAAATGCACTTATTAACACCTCACACTCAGTGATATGATCGTGAGAGTCTGCTGGATGCGGGTGTTGCACGGCCGGTCATTGTGGCACTTTTTGGGTGAGACCTATGTCTGCCTATGAACTTTGATCACAATTTTATGTACTTACAGTCTAGCTTACGCTAAAGCTACACTCTAAAAGCTACAAATTTGTGACAGTTTTGGTCTGAGTTAGGCTAGTGCTAAAACAGGTTTACTAACAGGTTAACTGCAGGAGCAGGTTAATTTTTTTGTGCTGTGGTCTTTCGTGGTTTATGGTTTTCTTTGTATATATTCTCTGAATCATATGACTAACTACAAAGTGAGGAATGAAACTCTGAATCGTAACTAGCGTCCACACTAGGTATGTGTTATTGATTGGTAGACCAGCTGCTCTCGAATTATAAAGAACGCAAGCAAAACCCCGAGATACCATTTCACTTACGTTTATCATGAAGGTCCATTTTATATATGTACCTACTGGTGAAAAAAAACAAAAACCGGATGTGCTGGTTCCGGAGATTACCCCTTACATTCGATGTTCTGGAGATTACGCCTTACATCCGATGTTCCGGAGACTACCCCTTACATCCGATGTTCGGGAGATTACCCCTCACATGCAAACTTATTAGTACCTACTCGCGAGCCTGTCTTTTTTACCTGCATGAAAATTTGCAGAGGAGAACAGCGGGACACCCGGACATCCGGAAATACGAAAGAATTTAAAGCTGGAACGAAGAACTTCGCTCTCTCGTTAAGGGGCTACACGCGTTCTTTGACTAGTTTTGACGAGCAATGAGCTGATATTCCTCCGTCAAAACCATTGATATATTTATGGCACAAACGCTTATCAGTTTTTCAATCCTTTTGAAACAAATAGTATTTATTTTTCTATGATTTAATTCAAACATGGTCCAAAAAAGCTCTGTTTTCGTTATTAGTATATTGGTTATGCACTTTTATACATGAAATCTACATGTAACTGTTTCTTTTTGACGTTTCTAAGAACCCACGAGATATTTTTATTTTCAAGTCATTTTCACAAAAGTTACGTCCAAAAAACTGATTTTGTGTCCGGAAATTGCTTAAGTTTGGTGCCGTATATCTCGAAAACTGTGAGTTTGGAAGTAAATATGGGATACTATTTCGGTACTACGATAAGCCATAAAAAAATAGGAAAAAAGGGACAGTTACTGATCGAAGGTTATTGGGAGCTAGGAGCCCCTTAAATAAATAGCGATCTCAGGGCTTCTTTGAGATGCAATCCGCATAACTTAAAGATGAGATGAGATGTTATAATTTTGCCGCATGATCCGTTTTGGCCCAAAGCTTGAAGACACGAATTTAAATGCATTTGTCATTATTCGACCGAGCGCCAAACGGCTAAGCGAGGGTAAGCGATGCCGTAGAAATAAAAACTACAATTATGTACCTAAACCTTTAGTTACCTACCTAGCCCCACTAACACCTCAATTTACTCCTCGAAGTTTTGGTTACGTTCGAAAATAACTTAAAGTTGGTGAAGAAAAGCCATTTCCCTTCAATTTGGACACGAAGGAGGATCTAACCCAGAATTAACCGTTAAACTTTTTAATGTCGCTGCCTATGGGCGAATCACACGAAACATAGGGACTTGGCTTGTTTATTCTTGGTAATTTATTTATTTAAACTTTATTGAACATTTCAAATCAGTATACGAAAGGCGAACTAAATGCCTCAAGGCATTCTCTACCAGTCAACCACAGGGCCAAACAGAGACTTACAAACAAGACAGACTCTTTCGTTACTGTGAGATTAGAGTCCAAACAGCAAGCATGGCTTTCAAATTGTTTTGTAGCAATAATTTAAACTGTGAAAAGCTGTCAGTTATCACTGATATTATAACGATAATATGATGATTTACTATCCATTTAGCATCTCTACGTTATCAATTTGTTTTGTAAACAGAATGATTGTGATAGAATAAACGATTTTTCATTTTCAATTAAAAATAGTCTCAACTATAACCGTTCGAAAGTTCACAGTGTTCGCGATGCGTCCCTACTAGCGTGTTACAGCGCCATAACACGTCTGTCCTGTGTCACCCCTCACCAGCACCGGCGTTTACCAACTATTTGCCTATACCTGTATTAGCTTAATGCGCGCCTGGTGACCCAATTTGGTTTTTAAGTGTCCTTCGGGAACGCACCATTAGTGGCTTAGTGGGTTTTTGTAAAGTTGTTAGTTGTTCATTTTAAATGTTCATAGTAATTCCAATGATTTAAAAAAATAAATGACTAAGTTCAAACTTCAAAATGTAGACGATATGATAAAGAGAAGAAAGAATATAATGGAAAAATAAACTTCCTTCGTCTTGTAGCCCCCGCAGGATTCGAACCTGCGACCTTTCTATTAACGCTTATTAAATGATCGGGGTAACTTCCTCATTAAAATAACACGATACAAAATATTTAATTAAATAATTTGTTTCGTTATAAAGGTATAAAGTACTAAGTTCTTTAAGGGAAGATATGGAATGATCTTCCACCACCGTTACGAAATCCTACTTATGCCTTTGCTGAAGTTTAAAAAACTGGTGAAAGATCATTTACTCAAATTACAAAAAAGGAATCATCCTAACAGACGCTACGACTTAGTATATAAAGTAAATTGTTGGTGTGCTTTATTAGGTTTTATATTTTGATAAGTATTTTTAAGTATTGTTATATATATATAACTTTAAATATAATCCCACTGCCAGCTCGATAGGTTGACGAAATTAAAAAGATCGCGAGTCATTGGAGACTATCAGAACTGAGATCTGTGACGTAATCTATGAGAGGACTATTCGCTAAAAAACTGAAATTCACCTTAACTCATATTTTGGAAGGAAGTAGAATTTATGCTAAAAAAGCATGTTATATACATGAGTGCATGAAATTATTACAGACATTGAATATATCTTTTAATTAGATTTTTGTCATTGCTTTTTGTGTTGATCCCACGAGTATAAACATCCCCAAATCACCCTATCCTTAACTGACATCTCGTGGATTGAAACATTAAATCAAAAAAACATTTCAGCCCGCGCCTAATCGTGCCAACATTGGAGCAGGAGCTACGGAATAAGGCCCATAACCGTATGGGGTGTTATAAATTAGATTATGTTTTTTTATTGGTTACACTCATCCTACATATATTATTATTATTATAATATTCTATAATGGTATGTGTATTTGTGTGCCCTTGACCACTCCGGCTTATAGGCATAGACTTTGCCCCTGCATAGTCTATGCCTCACTTCAACAAAAAGAAAATGCAAATGAAGTCTGTTAAGAGCTGGGTCGATAAATCGTATATTTTACGTGGTTCATAGCGATTTAATTGCGACATTTTGGCATGAAGCACGCTTGCGGTTGATTGTGAAACATTACGTAATCTGGATGGACCCAATAAATTAATGAGGCATGGAAAAAGGAATATATATGTCGGGATGTGCTGAAATGTGCGGTTATCTCGACATCTGTGGCTGGCATTTTTTCTATCAACTTTTTATTTGTGTAACAGAAAGTAGGTATCATAATTATGAACCAATTATACAATACTAGCTTCCCCCCGCGACTTCGTCCGCGTAGACCCGGGATAAAAACTATCCTATATTTTAATCCAAGTTATAAACTATCTTCGTGCATAATTTCATCCAAATCGGTTGAGCCGTTTAAGCGTGATTGAGTAACAAACATCCAAACTTCTAATCATCCAAACTTTCGCATTTATAATATTAGTAGGATAGTAGGATGTATCTTCATTTTATTAACCAACTTCAAAAATTTTTTTCAATGTTTGTTATCTCAGAACTCCGTCATTGATGAGCCGATTCATACAATTTTTTTTGTTTGTAAGTATATGCTTCCAGGTGGATCCCATTTTTTTGAAAATTCAATTGGATGATGGGATCCATGAGGAATTGAGGGAACTCCTCAATTATATTAGGCACGCGTGTAGTGATTTTGGTATTTTCTATTATAAGTCGTGTATTTACATCCGGAAATCATAAATTGGTGGAGTGGAATTGATGATGAAGACCACAGATGACTTATGGAATTCCTCAATTATGTACTTAAAAGTACAAAAGTATATCACAGATTCTGATAAGATTCCGTTGAAATAGCAACTAATGAAGTGCCAAGGGTGATTCTTGTGGAATTGACGGAAGTCCTCAAATATTTTCGGGTCACATACAGCGATTGGGTTTTTTCTATAATAATCAACGCATTAGCTCTCGGAAATCAGTTCATGAGGTAAATTGGAAAAGAAATGTTCTCGTGGCTTGGCGGAGTACTAAATTGAAGTCGGTTAAAACTTTGTTTTTAAAGTAAATTATACTTAATTATTTCAGTAAAAAAAAAAACTTGTCGTGGAATTAGTGCATTATCATGGCTAAACCAGTGTAGTGTAACTAAATTTGGCAATACTAATATGTAATTCCATCCACAGTGAATAGTTTGTCCTTAAATTATGAACCTTTCTGTGCACACACTGTTTAGAAATATAGTCCAAATCTAGAAACTAAGCTTCTTATGTTACTAAATGAATGACTGCAATTTGTTGTGTGAGCCTAATATATAAATGAATAACTATTTAGCAATGCACAATTTGAGTAAATACACGAACGGCAATATATAGTTCATTATAATTCCAGAACAAGTCCGAAATGGTTCGGCCTCATTTAAAGACACGCGGGACGTCACGCGATGCGTTATACCTATGGCGTATAGTTGATAGTAATGTACATGGTGCCTCGGGAGGATACCACTTAGTTTTAAGTTTTAACAGCGTGTTCTAGAGGCCCTAAGGAGTTCACCAATTGTTGCTTACCCGGTAATGTATGAACGTAATCCATATGGGTGACGATCGTGCAGTCCGCAGAGCGTACCTACTCGGGACGTTCAACTCCTCGAAGACCTGTTGGGCGTCCAAGATACAGGTGAGGTGACGAAGTCCAAAATCACTTGAACGAACTCCAGGCCGTTGGCTGGACAAAAACGGCATTGGACAGGGAATCCTGGCGATCTTTAGTGTTGGAGGTCAAGATCCACTTTGGGTCGTTGCGCCACAGCAGTAAGTAAGGTAGTGTAAGAAAAAAAAGTGAGCCGAACTCAGTTTAGGCTCAACATTGTTCTAAGAATTTCCCCATTTTCAACGTATCCCCATCCCATCACAAAACGCAATGGCAAGTATGTACCGCTGTTAATTGTATTCCGCACCTATAAAATAATAGCGGTTATTCAATTACTGCGGGGCAAAACCAACATGGCGTTAAACGTGCGGTCAGGTGGAGATTCATCAAATTAATGCTATGGCGAGGACACGGTGGCTAAGAAGAAGCGTTACTTCTTGAAACATCAGGTGTACTTAGTTTTTTGAACGAGCGAGTTTAACAAACGAAGTTCGCTGGTTTAATTTGTGCCAAAAAAAAACCAAGCCTATCTGCTATGCTCCCCGCTCCGCTAGCCAACATGCCCAATCTTCGCCCATCCGTGTGCTGTACGATTGCGAAGATAGATAACTTACTGCATTAACACACTAACTAACTGGCTCACATTTGCGTCATGACTACGAGCGATTACTGTTACCAAGCGGAAAAAAGCTGCTACGAGCGACGGCTTTTTCCTTAAGAGTCCGCAGTAAGCTCGATTCTCAATACAAACTTAGTTACGCTCTCATTTTAAAACTACGCGTTGGAGTGTAACAAAACGTTGCATGTACAATGACATGAGGTATATCTATGTCTATAATTATTTTATGTAGCTTCAGATACCATAGTAAAATAAATACAGCGATGTAGGTTTTTCATACAAAACTTGTTTTTGCTGTATTTCGTTTGTTTTATAAAGTGGATCCATATAAACTAATTACAGACATAGGATACCTCATGTCATTGTATATGCAAAGTTTCGTCACAGTCCAACACGTAGTTTTAAAATGAGAGCGTAACTACGAGGGGCGTTCAAAATATTCTCGGTATTGATACGTTACAACCTCTTTTATATATATATATATTTGTTACTGGCCGCTAAGATTCATCCATTGACATTAAGAAAAAGTAAAATTGGAACCGAGATGTTCTTTTGTTTTTCTGCAATTGCCGAACAAACATGAACACCATGAGCGAATTAACAATGTTAACGAAATTAGAGCACCGATCCGTCATAAAATTCTTGACAAAACAGGGTAAAAATCAAAAAACCATAAAAGAGGAAATGGATTGTGTTTACCGTGAGTCTGCTCCTTCTTTATCTACTATTCAAAAATGGTCAAGCAAATTTAAGCGTGGAAGGGAGAGTATTGAAGATGACCCTAGACCTGGCCGGCCTGTAGTAGCTAGCTACCTCACAAGAAAATATTGATAAAGTGGAAAAACTTATATTGGAAGACGGTCGAGTGAAGGTAAAATCTATAGCTCAAGTAACCAAACTCTCTATTGGTACCGTACATGACATTATACATGACCATCTTAATATGTCAAAAGTAAGTGCAAGATGGGTTCCGCGAATGCTGACGCGGCTTCAAAAGGATATGCGTGTGGCTAGCTGTTCAGATTTTATCGACCTGTGTGGTGAAAATCCCGATGAGGTGCTGCAAAAAATAGTTACGGGAGATGAAACCTGGGTTCATCATTATGACCCAGAGAGCAAACAGGAGTCCATGCAGTGGCACATTAAGGGTTCAGCTCATTCAAGCTCAGTTCAAGGTCATCCCTTCAGCTGGCAAGGTCATGGCCACAATATTTTGGGATTGTGAAGGAGTTTTGCTTATCGATTATAAAGAAAAAGGTGTAAATATCACAGGGCAGTACTACGCTAACGTTATACGTCAATTAAGAGATGCGATCAAAGAAAAGAGGCCAGGAAAGTTAACCAAAGGTGTTCTGCTTCTGGATGACAATGCCTTGGCAATATGAGCAGTATGGACAGGGGTCCATACTGCTCATATTGCCAAGGCAGCTATTGTTGAATGTGGGTTTGAAACTGTTACTCATCCACCCTATAATCCGGACTTAGCCCCAAGCGACTTCTTTTTGTTCCCCAATCTTAAAAAGGATCTGCGTGGAAATAAATTTTCTGACGAAGCGTTGAAGACGGCCGTGGAAAGATAAAAAATATTTTTATGAGGGATTAAAAAAAATAATTGATCGATCTTATAAGTGTATGAACATAGGGGGGGAGTATATTGAAAAATAAATATATCAAACTTTTCGTACTTGTTTGTTTTCATCCACATACCGAGAATATTTTGAATGCCCCTCGTAAGTTTGTATGGGAAGGTGAAATTCGGCCGAGCTTACTGCGGACTCTTAACTCGCGGTTGGTGGGTTACGAGGCAATATTGACTGGTACCTAGGCTCGATAATTACACTGCACCAGTCGAAAGAGACCGGCACAAGTAGGTTAGGTAAATCCTCTATAGAGGGTGTTCGGAATAACGATGTAGGAACTTAAGGTGACAGACTGGACTATTAGGAAGAGTTTGAACCTTACATGTCATGGTCTTCTGTTTGTTTTTAATCGGGTTTTTCAAAAAATGAAAATCCACTGTCCAGACCATAAAAAATGAATAAAAAAAATGTTAGCAAGTAGGAGGGTCGTATATTTTGTATTGGTTAATCAATAAATTGCGATGTTTACCTACACATTAATAAATTAGATTTACTTCATGCTTAGTTTTAAATTGAATTTTTCATGTCAACTTGTGGTATAAATTAAAAAAATTGAAAATCTCGATTTAAAAAAAACTTAGTATCACAGAATGGACTAAGACATGTACGGTTCCAACTCTTCATAATAGTTCAGTCTGTCACCTTCTTACGTTCCTACATCGTTATCCCGAACACCCTGTATATCTGTGAAAATTTTGCATGTGCGTGCAAGTCGGATCTGCCTCGTCTAGCACAGAAAGATCATTTTGCCTTTCTGGTCTATTATGACTGGCGCAGTCTTGTGATCTACGCGCTATGTGCCCCGCCCACTGCCACTTAAGTTTAGCGATTCGGAGGGCTATATCGGTTACCTTGGTACTGCTGCGGATAGCCTCATTTCTGATGCGAACCGATGGCCGTTGGGGCGGAAAGGTTCTCGAGTGGCGACCACGAACCGGAAGGCGCGGCGTGGGTAGCCCCCCCGCAAGGTGGACTGATGACCTGGTAAAGGTTGCTGGAGTCCGCTGGATGCGGGTGGCGCAGGACCGGTCACTTTGGCACTCTTTGGGGGAGGCCTATGTCCAGCAGTGGACGTCTTTTGGCTGATATGATGATGATGATGAGTCTTGTGATCTCTTTATTACGTAGACATTTTGAAGTAACATTTCCAAAAGTATAATTATTGTGTTTTTATTTTATAAGCCTAATATTTCTTAGATTTCATATAAAAACCCCTGCGTACCAGTGGACATTCTTTTGTGACACACAACACAGGTCCGGCACAACGAATAGTTGCTTCATCCATCAACCCAGAGGGAAAACTAAACCTTATTGGCATTAGACCGGCTTCCACACGATCTTTTCCTTCACCGAAAAGCTAACGGACAAAAGTTTATTCCGTACAAAAGTTCCCAAAACTCATTGGTACGAGCCGGGATTTGAACCCACGACCGCCGCTTGACAGCCGCATGCCTAAACCACTAGACTACCGTAGCTCGTTGCTTATCAGTCATAAAAAGCTGGTTACACACAACCTGTCAATCGAGCTCTTGTCAACCATTGACTTGTCCGCTCCGCTACCATTTCCGCCCTCCGCTCCGCCAGCCACCATGCCCCATCTTCGCCCATCCGTGTGCTATACTGACGCGAAGACAGACAACTTAATCGAGCCCTAGCGATGTATCGCGCACCTGATCTAAATTAATGCAGTTAGTTTAGATTACAGATGTCGGGAGCACTGATAAGGCTAACTCAGCCGTTATACGAAAGAATACCTATAACAAATTGAAGTAGACGTAGGGCTATGCGTAAGTAAGTAGTAGTACGAGTAAAGGTATGAAAGAAAGAAAGAAAGAAAGAAAGAATTCATTTATTCAAATAGGATTCTTTGAACCACTTTTGCATCGTCATCAGCTAACAGAACAGTAGATAAATCAGGTTCTATAAAATATACTTAAAATTGGTGAGCTTCTATAAGGAAATCGGTTGCAATCTTGCATTGAATCATCTTACTATCGTTTTTCATGCTTCTAGTTTTCCATTATAGTAAAATAGATAAATCCACGATAATTAGAAATCAAACGAACTTACCAAGTGAAGTTCGATGTTAATTGTGTGAATGTGTTGGTCCAAGACGTCCTATAATTCTTGACATGTAGTAGACACACCGTGTTGCCAATCTATCACGTATATTTGAAGCTTAAATAAAAACGATGCGCTTCTTAAGTTGCCTCGAACACACCCGCCGTCATCTATCATTTCATTTAGTTTGAAGTTTTTATTTCACGACCTGTAATCTAGGGAACTTATGCACTAGCGTTAGGGTCATGGGTGGGAGTTTGTGACGTCTTGGACCAACACATTCACACAATTAACATCGAACTTCACTTGGTAAGTTCGTTTGATTTCTAATTGTGTTCCTGTGTTGGTCCAAGACGTCCTATAATTCTTGACATGTAGGATGTTCAAAGAGTCGTGAAATTATAACACAGTAAATTTATCTCTAAATATAATAAGATAAATCACAAGCCTTTCGAACAATAAAAAAATTAAAACTCTTTAATGAGTAACAACGATTATAATATTTATAATACTAGCAGACATCTGAGATTAATTATTAAAATTAGCTAATTATCTTAATCTTAAACAATCGTAGAAAGTAGGTATAAGTAATACCATATACATTTTTCATTTATAAGAAAATTAGGCACTCGAGTAAATGGTTTCTGCGAATAAAGTCGCGGATTGTACAATAGGTCTATTGTAGAACCTCGCGAAAACCGAAGAGGTTTCTGCCCAACCTGCCGTTCTTCGAATTAAATCGATATTGAGACCTAAAGCCTTCGCTTTCGAAGCAGACGCATGCCGCGTGCTATGTGATGTGAACATGGTGGTGTCTATGCCACTCTTAGACATCATGTCTTTGATCCAACGGCTTAAAGTTTGCGATCCTACCGTAGCATATGGCTTCTTGAAGCTTATAATCAATCGGCCTGAGGTATTGGGTCGTAATTTCTCTGTAACATTCATATGATCAACTAATGTCTGTGCCGGGCACAGATTTTTCTACAAAAAAAGGAATAATTAGGGCAGGTTGAGTTGCACCTACTCGAGATGTTTTGATGAGATCAGTGATTTTTATAATAATATTTGCCTTACAAATTTTAATATTTTCTAATTTAATCAGACATAAAGTTTGAACCCTGTGCGCTGTTATTAAGGCTAGAATAGTTACTACTTTCTTTGTTAACATTTCCAATTGAATACTTATATTAGGATACAGAGTATTTAAGTAATTTAACACGGTGTTGGGATCCCAGGTAATATCATATTTTGGGTTATTTGGTCTTAACCGAAAAACTCCTATAAAAAATCTTTTTATTAGTTCGTTGGAGCCAACTTGTGGTCCTACCATTAAGGAAATTGCTGAACGACATGAGTTGAGAGTACCATATTTTGAGCCATTGTTATACA
This sequence comes from Epinotia bilunana, assembly GCA_947049275.1. Taxonomy (NCBI): domain Eukaryota; kingdom Metazoa; phylum Arthropoda; class Insecta; order Lepidoptera; family Tortricidae; genus Epinotia; species Epinotia bilunana. The sequence goes on along the minus strand of OX346269.1, from coordinate 20,154,539 downwards.
TCTCGGTTAATTTTTTTAATATATCTGGGATATCAGCACTGTATCAATTTATTGAATTATTTAAACAATAGTTCCACCATGTTTTTAAACATGTGTTATACTATGATATGGTATTGTCTGCTAAGGAAGCTAGCATGACCTCGATTGACATATCTGGAACGCCTCGCATTTCTAGAGCTTTCCTGATAAGACTCCTGCAACCAGGGTAAGTTGCTCGTGAAGAGGGTGAGGCATGCTGTTGATAGAAATTGATAATGATTTATTAGGCTGGAAATAAATTGGCTTTGAGCGAAGTAATTTTTTGTATAAGGGATACCAAGCCTGGGTTGGCCAGTGGGGTGCAACCACAATACCAGTAGCCTCTTCGTTGACAATTGTTCGGAGGGTTTTTAATAACATTGAAAAGGGGGGGAAACAATAGAAATAATATTGAGTCCATGGAACTGTAAAAACATCTATGGCAAAAGCATCCGGGTCCCTTTTCCAAGATATAAATTTCCTACATTTTTTATTGGCTCTAGAGGCGAATAAGTCTATGGTAGGCCTGCCAAAAGTTGTGATAATCCGCTGGAAAGCATAGTCTGCTAGTTCAAATTCTACATTAGCTTGAGTCTTTCTAGATTCTGCATCTGCTATAAAGTTGTATTTTGACTGGATATAAGATGCAAAAACAAAGATGTTCCAAGACTCACACCATTGCCAAATTTCCTTTGCCAGTGTGTTGAGATGGATAAATTGTACTCCTCCCATACGATTTATGTAAGATATGGCTGTTGTGTTGTCTATACGAAGGAGTATTTGACAGTCTTTTAAATTAGTTGCATAAGTTTTTAATCCAATAAAGGCAGCAAGTAGTTCTAAATAATTAATATGTTTCTTAGACTTCAATAGACCATGAACCTCCCAACGAATTGTTATTACAAGCCAGGCCCCAACCCGTTAAGGATGAATCTGAAAAAATCTCTAATTCATAAAAGTCTGACCGAATGTTGTTACTAGGTGCTTTTAAGTTTTTTAGCCACCAATCGAAATCTGATTTTAAATAGCTGGGCAAATTCATAATTTTATTATAATTGTCATTATCAAGCAAATTAAGATATTTGAGTCTTTCAAAAGTTTTGGTATATACCCAGCCATACTTGACAGCGGGGCAAGCAGAAGTAAGCAGTCCTAGTAAATGAGCAATTTACATTTTTGTTGGGGTAAAAGTATGCACTTGTCATAGTTTATTGTAAACCGTAGGTGTTCTAAAAGGCTACAAGTTTTATCAATACCATCTTTTGCCTCTGAAGTGTTGTCAAAAATTAAAAGAATATCGTCTAGATAAACGGTACACACAATTCCCTCAGAACGGAGATGTTCAATGACAGGCTTCATAATTTTAGTGAAAACATATGGACCCATGCAGAGTCCAAAGGGCACCACCTTAAATTCGTACAGTTTATCCTGCCATCGAAAACGAAGGTATTTTCTATAATGCTCATGCACGGATACAGAAAAATAAGCCTCTCTGAGATCAATTTTTGCCACAAGTGAACCAGTTGAAAGCAATTTTGTTGCAGTTCTGATGTCTTCTAGTTTAAAATGAGGTGTATTCATGAACTTGTTGAGGTTTTTTAGGTTTAGAATGAAACGATGATCACCATTAGGTTTTCGAGTCAAAAAATATTGAAACAGAAACTGTTCATTGCAAGGCTCACATTCATTTATAGCGTTTATACTAAGAAGATGGGATATTGAGTGCTGCATATCTTGAGCATCTTTACCTCTTAATTTGTTTGCTGGCATTACTGTTTGATTAGGTGTAACTAACAATGGCAATTTATAACCTTTAACCCAGGATAAATTCGTTTTATCATTGGTAATGGGTAGCCAGTTATGATAATAAGATGATAAGAGTTTTACCTTTAAGTTTTTCTCGGTGGAGGCTGAGGTGCTGGCCACCTCTGCACATTGTACCGTGGCTTGAAGTTGGATTGCCGGCCCTCACTCGGTGTATGCTGTTGGTATTTGCGAGGCGGGCCCCGAGAGTTTAAAGTGGATGATGGCTTTGATTGTTTACTTGTTTGGTTGAACTTTATCTCAGACCCTGTTTTGTTCACTGCTTTTCCTGCCTTTAGGTCTTCGTGCAGGTTCTCACCAAAAATGTATTTCCCAACTTTAGTTTGTATGACTATGTCTTTTGTATCCTTGTTAAGGGCAAATTGTAATAGGTACCTGCGAGATAGAGATTCACCATGAAGACCAAAAGACAGTTTTCGGGAATGGGATATGATTGGAGCATTTCTGCTTTTTTGTCTTTTTCTAGCCCATTTGTGACAATATGGGTCCATCTTGTGGCTATGTCTTTGTGAATCGCCATCTGCATAAACCTTCTTGTTCGGGTCCTCACCCAAAATGCTGAGGATATCTTCATCTAGTGGAGGATCCGTAACAGCCTCCGGCAGTCTATTTATTGTGGCAGGCGTATCTGAGGTAGCAGTCTGAGGCGTATCCGAGGTAGCAGTGTGAGGCGTCTCGGAGGTAGCAGTGTGAGGCGTCTCAGAGATTGCAGTGGAAGGCATCTCAGAGGCAGCAGCAGGGATCTCTGTATTGTGTCAGTAATCTCCTCGCTATATTAAATATCCGGAGCGAACTCCGCTGCGGTATTTTCGGTAAACTCTTCAACACTTTCTGGAGTTAAAAAAATATATATATATATTTATTTGGGGCCTTCTTAATAGAGGTAAGAGATAAACCACATGAATAGCACTAACAGTGCACTTACACGAGTAAATCCGCGAATCTTAAGGGCTATTGGTTGGGATATGTCACACGAATGGGACCCACAGTACCACCACACGGACATAACCTCGAACCTTGATTTTCGGTTGAGATAAACCTCACGAATAACACTCGCAGTGTTATCACACGGGTAAATCCTCGTACCATGATTTGAAATTGAAGTAGTCACACCTGTGTAATCTAATAAAGTCATACCGAGACTATTATCCGTATGGATTCGAATGACTTTTCTGACACAAACTTTTTCTTACGACGTGCTTTTATGTTAGGGAAAAAGACTAGTTTTGCTAAATAATTAAGCACGTAATAAACTAATAAACGTAACGTGTATAAGCATATACTTATAATAGTAAGTTACCTTGTTATTCGTCCAAAAGCCTCTCTAGAAGGACTCCTCTCACGCATTCGCTAGGCGAATTTTTTAAACAAGGAAAACAATTCCTCTTCATTATCTTTCCTTTTCCTTTTATGTTTGCCCATGTTTTTCGATTTTTATCACTTATTACTTACTAATAACTAATTTTATAATAGGAACGTGGTTTCTTCGGCGCGCACGAAAATGTCGAATGAAATGACAGATGACGGCGGGTGTGTTCGAGGCAACTTAAGAAGCGCATCGTTTTTATTTAAGCTTCAAATATACGTGGTAGATTGGCGACACGGTGTGTCTACTACATGTCAAGAATTATAAAACGTCTTGGACCAACACAGGAACACAATGTGTGATGCCTCCAGTAAAGCAAACAGTCATCATCATCATTTCGGCCGAAAGACGTGCACTGCTGGACATAGGCCTCCCCCAAAGAGTGCCAAAGAGTCAAGTCCTGCGCCACCCGCATCCAGCGGACTCCAGCAATCTTTACCAGGTCATCAGTCCACCTTGCGGGGGGCCTACCCACGCCGCGCCTTCCGGTTCGTGGTCGCCACTCGAGAACCTTTCCGCCCCAACGGCCATCGGTTCTACGTGCTATGTGCCCCGCCCACTGCCACTTAAGTTTAGCGATTCGGAGGGCTATATCGGTTACCTTGGTTCTGCTGCGATCACGCAGAGAAACTCCCAACATAGCCCTCTCCATAGCCCTTTGGGTGACTTTGAGCCTTCTTATGAGGCCCATAGTAAGCGACCACGTTTCAGTGCCATATGTCATCACTGGCAACACACACTGGTCAAAGACTCTCGTCTTGAGACACTGCGAAATATTGGACGAAAAGATGTGCCGTAGCTTCCCGAACGCTGCCCAGCCGAGTCGGATTCGACGATTGACCTCTTTCTCGAAGTTGGACCTGCCTAACTGGATGGCAGGCAGTACAAGAATTTATTTATTGATTGTATGTTTTGAAATATTTCTGCTATATCGCGGCAAAAAAACAAAGGGTGTAGCAGGATAACCCTTCAAAAATTGCCCCCAAAGCTTTGAGTTCGAAACTACTACCAGTTGATGTCCCGTCAAGAGAAAATACTTTATACCAATTTTTATCCTCTTATATGATATAATTTTACGCCCGGCATACTTTATGTCATACATACGTACACGCACTCTTGCACTCACTGACACACACACACACACACACACACACACACACACACACACACACACACACACACACATTTTAACCATCTAAAACTAGCCATATTTATTTTGTATTTTGCTCTCTTTGTACGCTTGTACAGATACGTAGGTTAAGTTTTTGGAGCAGCGAAACTGGGTCCTGTAATGCAGGGTTTCCTAGCTCAGGACACTGGGTCGTGATTTATATTGTAATGCTGCCCTTATACAATAAACTTTTTCATTTTTCATTTTCAACATATTGTTCTATAAAGTGAAATGAATACGTTTAGTCAGATACACCCTGATATAATAATCATGAAGGACTGCCGCACGAAGGCAGCACAGCAAGCAGTAATTGCACTCTAACTACTTCACAAACAGACAACGGTCAACATTTGTCTAGTTCTTCGTAAACGAACACACGGAATTACATTGCCTTGAGGAAATGTTAAAAGTGGAAAGAAATGCTGGTAAAGAGAACCGTTTTCAACGGTTAATATAAATAGTAAATAATTGGAATTAATTTGTTTGCATTTTGGAATAGTTAAGAGTCGGCAGTAAGCTCGATTCTCCATACAAACGTAGTTACGCTCTCATTTTAAAACTACGCGTTGGAGTGTAACGAAACTTTGCATGTACAATGACATGAGGTATATCTATGTCTGTAATTAGTTTATGATGACTGATGACCTGGTAAAGGTCGCGGGAGTCCAATGGATGCGGGTGGCGCAGGACCGGTCATTGTGGCACTCTTTGGGGGAGGCCTATGTCCAGCAGTGGACGTCTTTCGGCTGATATGATGAATTAGTTTATGTAGCTTCAGATACCACAGTAAAATAAATACAGTGAATTTAAGTTTTTCATACAAAACTTGTTTTTGCTGTATTCCGTTTGTTTTACAAACTGGAACCATATAAACCAATTACAGGTATAGGTATACCTCCTTTCATTGTATATGCAAAGTTTCGTCACAATCCAACACGTAGTTTTAAAATGAGAGCGTAACTACGTTTGTATGGGAAGGTGAAATTCGGCCGAGCTTACTGCGGACTCTTAATTACGTTTGACAAATACCTATTGCACATTATTTAATAGTACATTATTGCAGAGGCTGGGAAATAGCAATTCGTGGATGAGTTGATTTATAGGTACGAATTTCTTCTAAATCCCTCGGCTCAGTTTGGGTTGCACAGGGCGGTTCCACAACGCTTCGGGAGCTCAAATACCGCGAGCCATCCGGTTGCCTCTCGGACATGAAATTACACGTCATTGCTTGAACTGTAAGTAATTGTTTTTCTCATATTCTTATTCTGTTTGCTTGTGTAATTATGTACGAGTGGAGTGCGGATTTGATATATTATTATAGTGTAGATTAGAAGTTGTCATAGTTACCTTCTGTCTCCATCATTAGATCAGCTCGGCCACAGTATAGAAGAATAATACAGTAGGTAATCTGAGGCCGTTTAGGAGCGTTCGTTACCTACTTTCGCTCGGTGCGCAGGGCTGTGTCAAGTTTGTGGCTTGGCGTACCTATAATACTAATTTTGCTTTTAAGTATGCAAAGTATTTCTGTTACAGTTTAATAGACAATATTGTATACACAAAGTAATAATATTATAGATAGTTGGGTATGTGTTTTTAGTTTCCAACTTCATGGAATATTTTAATACCACTATACTATGCCTAAAATATTTCCTAGTATGTATAATAATTGCTAAACTGCACTAGGTTGGTAGGTGCTTAGTTACAAGCCTATTCGGCTCCTTTTGATATCGTGGCACTGGCGGCTCGCTGTCTTCATACCTACGAGGCCGCTTCCTTTGACGTAGCGAGTGAGAACGAGCGAACACCGCAACGGCGCGGCCCCGATTGAAGCATTCTCCATCATTCCCGAAGGCCATGTGTGTGTGCGTACCGAACACGCGCGCATGTGTGCAGCCGTGCGATGTACCTTTGTTCGAAGTTTATCTACTGTTCATATACTGTGGCTCGGCGGTACTACAAAACGTTGCCTTAAAACTTACACAAGCATGCAGAATTTCAGCAATACAATCCTAATGCGTAAATGCAACACTACTGACAGTATACTGGCAAGCCCCTTATTTTATCGACAAACTTTTCACCGAGTGCATTGTTTTCACGTATAACTAAGGTAATAGTGTAGAACTCATTAGGTTAGGTAAGATTTGTTTTATAACAAACGTAATGAAACGTTTAATGTTCCTGAAAAAAATGTTTTCGATGAAATGAAGACTCGGCGAAATATTCATTCGATGAAAAGTTTGTCGGTAAAAGAAGGGTCAACCCCGTATGCTGATAAGTAAGGGAAGCTGGGCGACATTAGTAGGCTATATAAAGTATAAAATATAGCATTGATAATGCGGAAGCGGAAAAAGGCCTAACACACAGCTGGCTTTGTAGATTCCAAATAGTTCAGCCAGGAACGAGTCACCAATCTCATTTCCTAAACAGACCGAGTATTTCGTAAATAGCACGTGTTCCGAATGACACAACTATTGCTTAAGCGTTTTCCTAAAAGGACATGCACTGGAGCGAAATTCGATTTGTTTTAGTTACAAATTCACCAGAGCCAGCTATGCGAGTTAGCGGAAGATATCATTGGGACTACGAATAATCGGAAACAATCATTAATGTAAAAGCATAACATACCAACACTGACATACAATACGTACATACACTACAAACTCAAACATGCACGTACAAACGACAACACTGTTAACTGACCATCCTGTGTTTATATAGAACCTTATTACAATGCACTTAAGGTGCACCGATGGTCAGTTAGCTGTGTTGTCGATAGTACATTACCGACATTCTTTAATGATCTACCTCCTCACTCTCCTACTGCAAGCACCCTAGTACCTATATTTATTAATTGTAGGTATTTCATTGTCTTTTTTCTTTTAGCTTTGTCTTGTTTTCATTCTAAGCCGCATGGACTGTCAATTTGCAGGTCGATCACATAATAACGCATTGTACGCACGTTAGGTAGATCTAAATGTCAAATGTTCTATGCAAAAAATGACAGTTAGTCTGTCCTAACGCGCGTGAGCGTTTCTCAAAAAAAATGCCACTACATTTTTTCGGGAGTTTTCTGCAACTTTTATGTTATTTCTACTCAAAATCACGATGTCTTTCCATCCCAATAGGAGAAAAAAAGTGTCCCAAAATGTTCATACATTTTTGAACTTTCCTATTGTGTTACCACCATACAAAGTGTATGGTAAATGGTAACACAATAGGAAAAATATCTTTGGGACAGTTTTTTGTCCTACCAGGGTCGAAAGAGCTCCTGATTCTGAGTGGAAATAGTTAACATAAAATTCCTATAAGTACAATGAATAATAGTGGCATTTTTTTTGAGAAACGCTCGCGTACGAATTGTTACGTGATTACCCCTCTGTATTTGTCTTGTTTCCACCGGACAGGTCTTCTTTAGTGTGGGGCCATAGCTATGTTTCTGAAAGTCTGTATATGTTTATATTATTTTTATTGAATTTTGTTTCAGATCCTATTTCTTTTTAATTTTGTATCGACATAGAACTAAACGAGTAGGCGCACGTCACAGTAGCATCAACTAACCAAACAAACAAGCACACATAAATGCTGTATCGGAGCAGAAGTTTAACCCAATTTCGCGTCTGATAACATGCTCTACGTGACGATAAACCAATATGACTAAGTGGAGATACCGTTAGACGGTGGTGTAAGACATGGAAGACATGGATGGAGAGGAAATCATTGAGTTATATCTATAGAGCAGCCTAGCTAGCACGAATTATGATGATGATGATGATGAAGGGCGACCACGCCGAAACATAATAGTACATTGTTTAACGATGGGCGTAAGTGGAACATTGCGAACAAGAGTCTATCAGAAGCCCGACGCCGAAGGCGGAGGGCTTTTGATGACTCGAGTTTGCAATATTCTTACGCCCATGTTATACACAATGTTTTTCATCACATTTGCGAGGAAACAAATACATTTTAGATGAAATTAATACAAATCGTAAAAAAAACTGCGACATGTCAGTTGTCCATTTTGTTGAATTTGACGTGAGGCGCGTATGGCAAAGACCCTTCGGTATACAGCCACGATTTGAAAACACTTAAAAACATTTTACATAGACACTAAATAACTACTTTCATATTAAATCTGTAAATAATTCTGTTATACATGTTTTGGTAGTATTTTTAAGTTTAAATTTATTTATAAATATGAAATACGTTTTCAGACATCGTATTTGATATAAAACCTCTTTGCTTTGTAACTGCCGCATGAGTGACAGATACAATTTAAGAAAAAAACCATTACGCCCGTGGGCGTAACATAGGCTATTACAGCTCTGTCTGTCTGCGCATTATGAAGCCCGTTTCGAGCAAGTGTGATGAAAATATTATTAAGATATACTGTAAAAATGCTTACACTCCAGGATTTTGACGACTTCCTGAAACGACGGAGTTGCATCGGTATGCGGTATCTTGTATATGGTCAGTATTACATTTGGACAGTAATACTATAACTTTGTGAGATGAAGACCTACCGAGTGCGCCTTTAAAAATGTTTTTTTTTCGAAAAGTGAATCGACAAACTAAATCTATATAATTAACAGGTTCGTAAATTGACACTTACGTCACTCTGGGCGGTAAGTGATTACCGCCCACAGGCGCAGCGGAAAATCTCACTTCACACCCAGGAGAAGACGTAAAATTGTGTACGCACCACGGACGGTAATTCGTAAAGCCCCAGGGACCTTCGGCTCGGGCCACAAACACCTGCGATCTGGGGCATTCACGAGTTCACCGCCCTAGGCATGTAATGTACTATTTTGTACCAATTTGATAGTACTGGTGGCTCAGCGAGATAGCCATAGTCATCGCGAGCCTGTTTAAAAAAAAACATACCACATAATACACGCTACTGCAGTGCGTCGTCCAACATCATTAACGCGTTGGACTGTCCACTTACAAAACTGCTTATTTAATTCCATTTGATACCCCAGCCGACAAAATGAAATTATGTATTACTAAGTTGTAAATGATTAGGCATCTTTAAGTTTAAAATTAAAGCATTATTGTAATTTGTAACATTTTATTCTATGTTTGACATTTTCAAATTAAATTATTTACATTTTAATAATTATTCAAATTTAATTTTATTTATGTAATTTAAAATCTTTCTTTGACTATTAATTTCGACTGAAGTGTAATTGTATTGTTTATGACTTGAAATTATAAATCTAAATGATAAAAAAGTAAACTTGTTTTTGTGAAATAATTATCATTATATTAAGATAATATTTACTAACCAATATGGACCCGGTTCTGAAATTAATGTATTCATTCATTCATAATTATCAAACCCGCTCACAAAATTTCATGAGAATCGGTTGTGAAATGCGACCTGTAGAAGAGAACAGCCGGACAGCGAGATAACGTGACAGACACAGGACGCCGGGCATACGAACGATTTTACATAGAACTTCGTTCGCTTCGCTCGCTCGTACGATCATGCGCGGAATAGGGGCGGTGAGCTTGCAGTAATATCCTTCTCTCTCTTATTAGACTACTTAGATAGACAAACATCGAGCGAGCTCGCGTGCCGTCTTGTGATAGCCGTGCTGATGCACCAAGCTCGCACCGACATATGCGGAAGTGTATTACACTTTTCGCTTGGACCATACGGCTGCTGCACAAATATAGTCTTTAACGCGTTGCTATGCGTTGCTGTAAGTCCGCGCGTGCGCGTGATTCACCGCACTAATCTGCGCATTACCCACGGCCGTTTCACTGCGCGTTTTAATTGACTGCGCGAATGTCTTGACAAATTAACTAGGAGCTTGATTCTGAAATGGGTTTTTGACTCATTGAACTTATCCTTAGCTTAATCAATATTCCATATTCATACTGATACTCGTACTGTCTTCTTCGTCGTAACCTTACTGCTGAGCACCCTGAATCCGTAGAATGTCAACAGAACGCGTGCATGTATATTAGGGTCAGTGGCCCTGTGCAATGCAACCTTGGTTATATCCAGCTACTACGACCTCTCGGTCTTTTACCTTACCCTCAACTTTCCCGGTCACCGTCAGTCGATCAATATTTATCGCTCCTGCAATATCATAAATGCGCAAGTAACGCGGCCTGTCTGTTACTTTTTCACATTTAAACCGCTGATCTGATCGAGATGTAATTCAGTATGAATATACTTTAATTCCCGAGAAAGAGGTATTAAAATTTTAATCCCAAAACTCATCCCATAAAGGGTACGAAGTCATAGGCAAAAATTAGAACAGTACTCGATGTGACTCATCTTAATATACTAAGTTTTTTTAACAATATGTTCCTTTACTATAGGTTCTAAGGCGGAAAAATATGCATGAATCGGTAATCAAATTTGTCGGACAGACAAATAAAATTACTGATTATGATTGAATTGTTCGGTCACAAAATGGACGCTTGGGATGTTAAAACAAAACACAATCTCGGAAAAAGTATTTAAAATATTGAACCACTTTCCTTTACCCTTAGGCACAAAGCTACTCCTAAAAACCGGCGCTAAACAAAAAATGTCAAAATAATATTCTCATAATCCCACGGTGTTATTTAAAATAAATTATTCAAAACAGTTGCAATGGGTGTTCTTTTCCAAAAACAAGGGGATTAAGCCCTTTCAAATTCTTTTTTCGCCCGAAACACGGAGGATCCTGTAACGCGCGAAAACCGGATCCATCCGGATTATAATCGGTTTTTACTGTTTTTTTTTGCGCTTCCAATTTTATTTAATATTCCCTGTGTTCTGTTCGACGAAAACTACTTGAATGGTATTCGGGAAATTTTTAAATGAAACTTAAAAAGAGATTCGATATTGCGTTACAACTGGAAGCTTGTGTTGTTCGTTTCGGATGAAATCAGGGCCAGGGGCGGCTCACTCCGTGATTTCGTCGCGCCGCTAGAAGTATAATACATGCCTACCAGACGGTATGTTAGCGCTGCTACGGCGCGCACACGTTCTATCGCAGCGCATTTCATGCGATAGAAAGGGATGGCTACGTTTGGGCTCGTTTGGCATACCTAAACAGAGGATTTGATAACAGAAAACTATTATTTATTCTGTCACAGAGCCTGAATCCGGTTCATCTCTTCCTCGTGCCAGTCGCACTTCAATATGCTTCGTACGCTTTCCTTCGAACTTCGTACTCATACTCACTTATTCATCATCATCAGTCTAGTGACATCCCACTGCTGGGCACAGGCCTCCTCTCAAGGATGAGAGGGACCGGGCAGTAGTCCCCACGCTGAACCAGTGCGGGTTGAGCGTTTCTCAAAAAAAAATGCCACTATTATTAATTGTACTTCTAGGAATTTTATGTTAAAGATTTCCACTCAGAATCAGGAGCTCTTTCGACCCTGGTAGGACAAAAAACTGTCCCACAGATATTTTTCCTATTGTGTTACCATTTACCATACATTGAATGGTGGTAACACAATAGGAAAATTCAAAAATGTGTGAACATTTTGGGACACTTTTTCTCCTATTGGGATGGAAAGAGATCGTGATTTTGAGTAGAAATAACATAAAAGTTGCAGAAAATCTCCGAAAAAATGTAGTGGCATTTTTTTTGAGAAACGCTCGGTTGGGGATTTCCAATATACCTTTCTGAATTTCTTCGCGGAAGTAAATGGTCCTCACGACGTTTTCCTCCACCGAAAAGCTACTGCCGCTACTGGTAACTACTAAATGATATTCCGTACATAAGTTCTGAAAAACTCATTGGCACGAGGCGGGATTCGAATCTACGACCGGCGTTTGCCAGCCACATGTTTGAACCGCTTAGGCTACTGCAGCTTACTTACCTACTTATTCATAATACTACAAATATTACGTGTTTCTAACACGATACATTAACAAGCATAGCAAGCACGCGAAACATATTAAACTAGATTTGCCCTGGAAGCGATAAAAAATAAGTTTTGTGAAATACACTCGCGGGCAAAGAATACGGGTCGGTAAAATACCGTCATATTTCCTAAAATAGTGCGAAAGAGGTTGTACAGTTAATCCTGTCATGATCTTTAACTTAATTTTACATATAAACTGCTAATATCAGTAAAAAATATAGCGTTACCAGGTTTAAATCGGACTCGTAGAAACCCATGAAAAAAAACAACGTTAATATTTTTATGATAGGATCCAGGAAATAGTTAATACAGTTGGGTATTGTAAAGAATAGCATATTATGTAAATAAAACAAGTATTAAATATTTTAAAAAACCTATTGCAGTTATTTAATTTAGGGTGACCCGTATTCTTTGCCCCCGAATGTATTTATTCATTTATTTCAATTTGTTGGCGAATATGCGCTCTTTTCTTAACTTTAAACATGGTTGTGTTATATAGGTATCTACCTATTTACTAAATGATCTACTTTAACAACTTTAATGACAATTTCATTTTGGGCATTGTTTTTCAAGGCGACCCCTATCTCATTCCATATGTATAACACTGGAATGTTAACGGACAAATTTAATTCGTCTAGGTTTCTTTGTAAAGGAACGTGACCTGACGGGTAGTCACGTAACGTGTCCAACGCGCGTTAGGACAGTCCAACTGTCATATTTTCGTATATAAAATAATTACATTTAGATCTACCTAATGTATTGTAACGTGACCGTGTTACGTGATCGACTTGCTGGTAAAGGTCGCGGGAGTCCTCTGGACCAGTCATTGTGGCACTCTTTGGGTGAGACCTATGTCCAGCAGTGGACGTCTTTCGGCTGATATGATGATAATGAGGTCTCTTTGTTTATCAAGCATATCAAAGGGAAACATTGTACTAGTTTCTTATTTCGATCTGTGTTTTTCAAAAGTAACGTAATTTTTTTTTTGTGTTTCAAAATGGTTTCCCTTTATGTCGCATGACGACTAACGCAAGGTTTTTCTTATGGTAATAGGGTATGACTATACCTACACTACAGTATGGGGTTCTTCAAAAAAGGAGTGTAGAAATCCTTAAAGGGTCGGCAACGCGCATGTAACACCCCTGGAGTTGCAAGCGTCCATAGACTACTTTAACCACTATGAGCATACAGAGGTCCTGAAAAATTAAAAACTGAACTAAACTAAACCGGACAGGCAATCGCAAACAGTTAACACAACATAATGGAAAAATGGAGACTGAAGCAGTTTGTCTCACTAAAATTCCTTTCTCTTTTTCTTGTTTTAATTTCTAGCACCAGAATCTTATTTCCGACCTCGATATGGCGAATTATATTGTGTTATTGTGTACCTATACAAAGATTCATGTGATTCCAGCAGGCCAAATGCCGACTTGCTTCGAGTTTATTTTTCAAATATCAAATCCTTGCAGCTCTTTCACCCCCCGTACGTAGGGGTTGAAAAAGAAAAATCAGAACTAATCCTCACACAATAACCCAACGCAACTATGTACAAATACTTTTCCTGTCACTATCATTCGTCAAAAACCAATGCTTATCCTAGAATCAAGTGACCAAGACCCCTCATTACGAGTTATTACGGCTGTACAGTCGAATTAATAAATCATAATACTATGACTGTGACAGTAGATATTTCACGCCGATTCTGACGCTAAGTGTAGGGTAGTTTAGGGTTAAGGTGGTTTGTGAATGTGTTATGTTTTTTGGGTTAATTTACAGTGAAAAACTGGGTCCCAAAATGATAAACTGCTTCACACACCAATACGATTTACTCAGCTAATGTACAAATTGCAATAATTACCACGCAGGGGTCATTATTCCAGGAAAAATCTTAACAGCGCGTTTAAGGATTGCTCATGTACGTAACAGCGACATCTAATGGCTTACTTGCCTAAACTATAAAATGTTAGGTAAACAAACTAAACAAAACAAAGGTGACAGTTGGACTAACATAAAAACGAACATTCAGGGTCGGAAAGGGACTGCGGCAGAACAATAACAAAATCACACACACGCACACGCACTCGCGCGCGCGCGCGCGCACACACACACACACGTTTTATTTTTAAACTGAAACGTAAGATACCTTATCGAACCTAACCTAACTTGCAATAAACATTAACTTCGTATATTGAAAACTGACGCAGTAGAATAACTTTGTTTTTGGTGCAATATTCACGCCTCACCCTGTGCTTGTCCTTTTTCGACCAACTTACAACTTGCTACAACTTAACTACCTAAGGCAGTTATCATATTTTCTCCGTCAATCAAAACGACTGACAATGAGTCGGAACCCGCGGTAACGACGCGCCTCACACCTTTTTGACGCGCGGGTAATTGGTCTGAATATTTCATTACCTACGGCCGATCGATTCTGCAACCGCCGTGCTGTGGACGGACTCGCTAGGTTTTAAAATGGTTGTTTCGATGTTTAACTGACTACGAGGAGGATTATTTTCGTTCACTCGTTTTGCATTTGTTTTGTAGCTCTTTTGTTTTGCACGTTCCTTCTGGTCTGTCGGGGCTCTGTACCGTAGGTACTTCTGAGGCTCTAGTATAAGTTTTACCGAAACAAAACTACGATCGCGTTTGCGTTTTACCTTCAATTTGTATGAGATTTGACAGCTAAACTCAAACGCGGTCGTAACTTTTTGTTTCGGTAAAGCTTATACTAGAGCCTCAGAGGGTTGATCACGTAACGTTTCGAACGCGCGTTAGGAAAACTTAACTTTAATTTATGTATACAAAAAGTGACGTTTAGATGTACAGTCAGCATCAAAAGTAACTGCACAATCGAAGACGTCAAAAGCTCTTATTCCCTTTTAATAAGGACTTTTGACGTCTTCGTTTGCGCAGTTACTTTTGATGCTGACTGTACATGACGCGCGTACATTGCGTTACGTGATCGACCAGCAGGCCATAAATAAAAAATAAAAATTGCGGACAAATCGACCAAGTCCCAAACTAAGCAAAGCTTGTTCTTTGGGTACTAGACGATGATAAAGCTTCTTATATAGATAAATAAATATTTAAATAGATAGAAAACATCCCTGACTCAGAAATAAATATTCGTGCTCATCACACAAATAAATGCCTTGGAACTCAGGTCGAAATCTTTCACGAGTCGGTTAAGGTGGTTCGCTTTCTATACAAAACGTTATTTGGCATTCGCAGGCTGACGGCGTGTTTTTAGATGTTAGTTTGTGACGTCATACTTTGAAAAAAAAAAACATTTTTCTCAAATTATTCTTCTTTATAGAAGTTTATTCGAGGAAAAGGGAAATTTCGCGCAAATGGAAAGCCGATTTATGAAAGTTAGTTACATAAGTTTCTTAAAAAATCACGCCGTTAGCCTGCGGATGTCAAATAACGTTTTGTATGGCAAGTGAACCACCTTAAGAAATGCGACCTGTAGAGGAGAACACCCGTACAGCCGGACATCTGGACATCCGGACACTCGAAAGAATTTTTCTTTCTTTTCCTTAGCTTAGTATTTTTTTAAAACGTCATAAAAAAGACATATACGAAAACAAACATAATGCTAATCAAATTTCACGAGAATCGGTTGAGAAATGCCACCTGTAGAGAACAACCAGACAACCGGACATACGGAAAACGAAAGATTTTTTGCCCAAGCGGAAACGGAAAACTTCCATCGCTCGTTCGTTCAACTAAGTCCACAAAGTCATGGGCGCTTTTTCGTGGATTGATTTCAATCATTTGATCTATAACTTTGGTACTGGATCATTGAGTAAGTGTAAATCCATCACTTTACTAAATTACTCGTACGATAGTAGCGATGTTTCAATCATCATTTTCTACTTTATTTTTTATTTTACTGGACTGTCGAGTCTGCTACTATTTTTTAAAAGTAAAACTACTTAGCAATCATATTCAAGTCACGGAGTATTGAGTAAGAGCAGAAAATACACCCAAATGCGTGTTTTGAATAGACGAATGTTTTTCTTTTATTTAGAATAATGCAAATACAGGATAAAATCGAAAACTATCCATTTCTAATTTTATACGGAACCATCAGTGGGCGAGTCGGACTCGCACTTGTCCGGTTTTTTATTTGTATTTGAATAGCTAGTCAATCACGAAAAGCATTGTCGTCAGGTAGATCTAAATGTCAAATTTTATATGAAAAAATG
This sequence comes from Epinotia bilunana, assembly GCA_947049275.1. NCBI lineage: Eukaryota > Metazoa > Arthropoda > Insecta > Lepidoptera > Tortricidae > Epinotia > Epinotia bilunana. The sequence goes on along the minus strand of OX346269.1, from coordinate 20,138,071 downwards.
TCAGTTAAACGTTGACGTTACGTGGTTACCCCTCAGGTTATTGAAGTTATAGGTTATAATCGTAATTATGTTAAAATATAGTTGAATAAGACCAAGCTCACGAACTGAAAGCAATCGGTTGACTATTTTTTAATCATACAGAAAGTTTTTTGCAAACTTTTTTTTATACCACGTCGGTGGCAAACAAGCTTACCCACCTGATGGTAAGTGATTACATGCGCGTTGCCGACCCTTTAAGAATGTATACACTCCTTTTTAGGGTTCCGTAGTAGACTAGGAACCCTTATAGTTTCGCTTTATCTGTCCGTCCATCCGCGGATAATCTCAGTAACCGTTAGCACTAGAAAGCTGAAATCTAGTACTAATGATTATATGAATCACGCCGACAAAGTGGTAAAATAAAAAGTGTTTTTTTTTTATTAGGTTACCTCCTATACGTAACATGGGGTGTTTTTTTTCATTTCCCTAACGTGTGATATATTTTTGGATAAATATTTAAAAATGAATACGGGTTTGCTAAAATCATTTCTTGATAATGTTAATATTTTCGGCGAAAATCGCTCCAGAAGTAAAAAAAAATCTGTCCCCCCCACTTTTGAACCATAAGTTTTAAAAATATGAAAAAAATCTCAACAGTAGAACTTTATAAAAACTTTCTAGGAAAATTATTTTGGACTTGATAGGTTAAATCGTTTTTGAAAAAAAATACAAAATAATTTCTGAACTAAGTTTGTAATTTAACCGTATAAGCAGGTGTTTATTGTACCCGTAATTTCTACAAAATCACAATGAAATGACGTGCTTTCAAATAAAGTAAAAAATCGGTTCACACAATAAAGAATTATCCCATAAAAATCTTCCATACTTTAAGCTCGCGCGCAATAGTTTACTTAATTTGCCGATAGATGTCGCTGTACGAGGAACGCTCACATTGAACTAACCCGCTTCGCTAGCTCGGCTTTCAACACAAGCACTTGTGCCGAATAACAAATAACGTTTAAAATGTACAATACAATACAAATACTCTTTTCATCACTCATACTCTGAAAACTCTGAAATGAGGTGCTTTCAAATAAATTAAAAAAACGGATTTAGGGTTTTAGGGTTTTTTAATTAATATGTCAACTCAATGTAACAAATAGCCCATTTTTTTTAACGCTTAAGTGGGGACACTTACTGTGACGGACGAAAAACTACGGAACCCTACACTGAGCGAGGCCCGACACGCTCTTGGCCGGTTTTTTGAAGAACTCCAAGTACCACTAACTTTTGAAGGATACTAGGATAAAATTAAGAAGAGAAGCTAGAAGAAAACATACTATCTGTCTCAAAACAACAGTAACTTTGCAAAATGTATTGCGTAATGATCCGAAAAGATACTTTTTAACATGTCATCTTGTTTTTGAATCATTATCAACGCCAAAACTGTATTAATGAAGCCAAGATTACAACGCCAGTCACCAAAAACAGATACGCAAAATGTGTTCAGAGCCTTAACCCACTTTAAAAAAGGGTGATTTACCAACTCCATACAAAACCCAATTTCAGAGAAGCTCAATAATTTCGTCGAAACAAATTACGTTCAACGTGGTCAATTCGAGATTATTGAATTAAATTGCGCTGTTTTGAGACCCAAAGTGACCGTTAAGCCTTGGTAATAAGAGATACAATTGGCTAGCAACTTGCGTAAGAGTCGCTGTCACGAATAAGGCTGAGTTTATCTCTATGTTTATAGCGCTACTCAGTTCTTTTGCACGCTTAATTTCGCCACTGACGGCCGAAAATGTACTTTTTAGTGCTCTTAACTGAATTTATTGATGATTTAATACTAATATAGCGTGTTATTGTTAGAACTGCGAGGAGCGCAGTTGTGTAATGTTTGTGTAGAAATAACAATAATATTGCTGATCACTGGGGCTATTTAGATCTCACACAAGGACTCTACTTGTCACGTGCCCAAGATGTGTGTCCAATGTTATTGTATCCTTGATCTGTGAAACTTTATATTTAATCATAAAACTCCATCGTTTACCGTACTTTAAAATATCAATAATACCAAGACTTGTATAAACGGATAGTTCTATTTAACTTTAAATATTTGGGACATTGACTTATCCTCTTTATTGAACTTGTATTTATTATCCTTGCAATCATCAGTCATTAGAATACATCTGGATGTCTGTCTATTTAGGCCAGCTAGACAGTACTGGCTTACCACAAGGCAGCTTGACCATATTAGTAACTATAGATACCGTCAGTTACAGTACTAACTAACGACTCGATAATTTAAATCATACTGTTTATTTCTTTTTATTTATTTATAATTACTTTCTAAACAACAAGATAGAAATTTAACTAACTGACTAACTTAACTATTACATTTCCCTGCAGGTAGGAGCCTCTATAAAAATTATATCACAATATATCTGATTTTATTTATGTAGCAAAATATTATTGCATAAGTACGCACATAAAGCGTTGACTTGTAATGTTAGTAATTGTCACTCGGTGTTTGGAATAAGTACTTTGTATTTTTTTAATGTAAGCTTTTATAATATAACATACTCATTTTAACGGTTAATTTCATAAATCAATAATACGTTTTACTTACTATATTTATTCAAATATTCAATGCATAATACATCATTGAAATCTTAATTATAAATAAAGTTACTATTATTATTGTATAAAACTGCCATTCATTTATTAAATTGTATGATTATGCTTGTCAATGATTTGTCTGAAAAAAGGGCTATTTATTTATTCTCTGTTAATTTGGTTTTAGGCTAGCTTTTTACAATAATTATAGAAAAAGTATAATATAAAACAATAGATACAAAACATGAAATCATGATAAAAAACTAACCTGTTCCAAGTTGCAGTTATAGAGGCTACTGTTACAGGGTTGAGTTTTTTTTTTAATTAAATAATTAGTATAGTTTCTTTTCGATTGACATATTGCATAAAGTGGTCGTCATTCGGCAGATATGATGATTGCATCACACCACCCCAAATACGTCTACTGCTGGACCTAGGCCACCCCCAAAGAGTGCTAGATGAAATATTAAAGCGTCATAATCGTTTCATCCGTGACTAATAGTTTTTGTTATCTCGGCATCAAGGGATGAAACTTTGGTTGCCTCGAAAATAAAACACTTATTTTGGTTTCTATTATAAATAGTACAGGTTCTTTTTTCATAGCTATGACGTTTTACAAGCTTTTATTTAGTTTCACCTACCCCGGTGTCTGTAGTGATAACTTGCAAGTTAATTTTGACCCACTTACCGGTGACCGATTGAGCTGAAATTTTAGGTATAAGTATAGTTAGGATGACAAATCAATATTATGGTACCATCGAGCTGATCTGACGATGGAGACAGAAGGTGGCCATGGGAATTCAGTACTTAACCGACGTAGCCCCGTAGAGTTTGGGCTCGTTAGAATCGTCTCAATTAGTAGTTGATGACGGTATACAGAAAAATACAGTCGGCAAAAAAAGCTTGTTCCAAAAATATTTTTGCTGTCAGAAACTTATTAAACATATAATTATGTACTTCTTATTCTGGGAGTGATACACTTGGCAGTGAATATGTTAAGCACGTGAGTACCAAAATTGTATGAAATGTGGTGTTTCTGTAATTTAAACTGTCATAGTTTATAGTATAGTAAAACGTAAAACGTAATACGATCTTCCACGTATCAACTACTGCGCGCTAGAATTGTTTAGAAAACATTATTAACAAGTCTCCTATTGCGTGATATTATTACTGGCCAACAATAATATCATTGTCTCCCGAGTGAACTTTGCTTTTCTTTGTTTCCTGTTTGGAAATATGAGTCTATAATGCTCATAATGTTACCTAGTGATTCTTTGAACAGCGTTCGGACTTTACTCTGGTTAAATGTGAGTTGAATGAAAACAATCGGTAAGGTATAAGTGCGGCACAGATTATACTAGGTAGCTATAGATTGTGTTAGTTATAATTTACTTTAAAAACAAAGTTTTAACCGACTTCAATTTAGTACTCCGCCAAGCCACGAGAACATTTCTTTTCCAATTTACCTCATGAACTGATTTCCGAGAGCAAATGCGTTGATTATTATAGAAAAAAACCCAATCACTGTATGTGACCCGATAATATTTGAGGACTTCCGTCAATTCCACAAGGATCACCCTTGGCACTTCATTAGTTGCTGTTTCAACGGAATCTTATCAGAATCTGTGATATACTTTTGTACTTTTAAGTACATAATTGAGGAATTCCATAAGTCATCTGTGGTCTTCATCATCAATTCCACTCCACCAATTTATGATTTCCGGATGTAAATACACGACTTATAATAGAAAATACCAAAATCACTACACACGTGCCTAATATAATTGAGGAGTTCCCTCAATTCCTCGTGGATCCCATCATCCAATTGAATTTTCAAAAAAATGGGACCCACCTGGAAGTATAGACTTACCAACAAAAAAAAAGTTTTATGAATCGGCTCATCAATGACGGAGTTCTGAGGTAACAAACATTGAAAAAAAATAAAAAAATATATACAACCGAATTGAGAACCTCCTCCTTTTTTTTGAAGTCTGTTAAAAATGACGAAAACGCACTTAAACGCGGGAATTTACAACTTCTTCTGTAGCTAAAAGAATCGAACAAGCCATGCTTCGCACGGCAAATTCGCTATATTGTGTAACGACCACGAAATAAACAAATGCACTAATCATAAATTAAATCGTATTGTAAACTAAGACATAATTACCTACCCGTTGACATACTTAGACAGAAGACATACTTATCTTAATGTGATAAAATTATGTATCGTGATCATGACCCTATAAAAATTGACAGGTAAAACTACGTTTTATTAAGGAATAAATGAAATGACCGATTGCAAATTCACCATGGAAAAATAAATATGTATGAAAAATCCCCCGACATTTTCATTTCAGAGTCCAATATCTCAAAAACAGCTGAACAGATTTTCACGAAACATGGCTAAGGACACTCGGGCTTACATCAAAAAAAAAACGCATTCAAATCGGTCCATCCGTTTGGGAGCTACGATACCACAGACAGATACACAGACACATTAAACTTATAACACCCCTCTCTTTGCGTCGGAGGTTAAAAAAGGATCACATGAATACGTAATAAAACAGTCAGAACAGTGTCACGTGTGCTGTACTGTTTGTTCTATTGTTTATGCGTATTTGTTTTACAACTTGAACTTAGACAGATACTTTAGTGCATTATATAATGCATCTACAAGCTTTTCTGTCAGGTAGAAAGTTCTCCTCTTCATCAGCTGGTCAATCACATAACGCATTGTACGCGCGTTCGGTAGATCTAAATGTCACAGTTTCCAGTTGGATGGTATGAATCGTTTAGAATACTATCCAAATTGAATATTAATGAACACCAAATTATAAAAAACAAAACATAAAAAGAGCAATATATAACAGTGCCACTCGTAAGATTAGATTGCTAACGTAATATTACTATTACAAACAAGTTTTCTGATTAAAATTTAATAGAATTCGCAAATCGATACACTGCCGCCGAACACAGTAAGTAATTATATAAACGGCTTCAAAATATCAATTTACGCAGAATTGATTAAAATGACGTCACAATTTCGTTTAATTAATACGTTTGTATGGGCTCCAATAACTATTGTATTGGATCGCACACGCGTAGAATTTGTATGGCTGGTGAATTGTGATTTAAGGGAAGGGCAGCGTCGATAAACATATCGATAGTTGAGTGAAGTTTCCCGTGCAGCGGGCGTAGCATGACATTTAATCACTTATCGCTGTCGATAAGACATCCGTCACGTTCTGAGAAGTATGCGAGTGCGAGAGTGACAGATGTCTTATGCGCAACGATAAGTGATAAAATGGCCATCATCTTGGGCCTGCAGTACCGTCTATGGCAAGGGGCTTTCGATATGCAAGAGATTTCGATATCATTACTGGTTGTGTACACTTGTTTATAAACGTCAGTCAGAGCCATTTTATTAAAAGCAGCTTTTAAATTCTCTGTATTGACATTTAAGTTTGTAACAAAGAGTAAAAACTAAATAGGTATAAGAAATCTCCATAAGAATAGGAAAGTAATGGCCAATGCACAAATACAAGACACAACATTAAAATACAAAAATTACCTCAATATAAAAATAACGAAACTGTAAGTTAACCTATAAATATAATTATTCCTTTATTTTCTAAAATATATACAATTACAAGATGATAACTAATATAATTATTATAATCCAATCTAATTTAAAAACCAACCTATCACTGCAATATCACATTTTGTCGATCTTTTATACCCACAGTTATGCTAAAAGTGGCGCTGGAACATAAGTTTCATGTGCTTTGCCTACCCCTTTTGGGAATAAAGGCGTGTATGTATGTATGTATGTATGTAATTTAAAAAAATGCGAAAGTTACGCTGTCTGTTTGCCTGTCTGCTACTTTTTCACGCTTACACCGCTGCTGCACCCATTAAGATGAGATGTGGTATGGATATAGTCTGAGCGTGAGGAGTGATTTCTGGGGTAAAAACTTTCCTTTGTCCTCACAAAGGAAAGTTTTTACCCCAGAAATCATCCCTTAAACGGGTGAAACAGAGGGTGGTACCCAGTTTCTATAGTATAGGGGCAATCACTGATATGACTGTGGAAATTCTAATACCATATTTCGAATTAGATTTTGAACAAGCATAGGTTGAATCCCTAGAGGTTAACGAGTTACCAAAGCTAGAAAAAAAAAGACTAAAATAAAATCTACTAAATTACATAATCTATCGATAATCTTATCGATATCTTTTGTTCCTACACTCCGTACTAGATCGCACGTGTCGTACCAGGCCTAACAAATTTCAAGGATCAACATGTTTATTTAAACCAACTACTCTTTATGTACATGTGTGTGTGCTTTCAATATTTAACGCCTTACAGAATACTAACCGCATACTGAAAATGCTATATGCGACAGTACAGGAAAATGTTAAAAGCACTAGAGCGGAAAATAGTTGTTTTACATGGTTAAGCATCGTTTTCCTCTCCGCCAGAGTTACGATGACAACGCAAAATTCGCATTTCTTTCATCGTCGTTTTTCTTTTTACCGGGCTCAATTTCGGAACCCGGAAAATCTCGTAGCTTTTGTAAAATAACTTGCAGGGTTCTTTGACTTTAAGGTGTACTGCAGCTTTTACAAAGTGGTCTTTCAAGCTGTATCTGAACCAGCCACCTGTGGAACGTCCGTATGATATAAGTTTCAAGTTGTATTGGTTGGTGCTAGGTACTTAACCCCTTTATTTTTTAGATGCACTGGATATTAATGGAATAACACAAGCCTCGAATGAGTTATTGTTTCAATCTTCAAATACAGTTTTTCTAACCTATGATATCAACACGCTACTCATTTTTTTGACATAAAACTCAGTCATTAGGATTTCTTACCTTCTATCATTATTTATTGAAACTAAGCAACGCTTGTACTTTGGGTAATGACGACAGGCACACTTATAAAGAAACATTCGTGCTCATCACATGGATAAATATCCTTACCGGGTTCGAACCCAGGACCTCCGGCTTCGTAGGGTCACTGCTAACTAGTACAAAGCGGTCGTCAACGTATTTTTATAACTTAATATGTCCTCTTGTATTTCAATATTTCGTGCAATGTGCACGACACGTGCCGATCAAAATAAATTGAAATTAAATCAAAACCTAATTACTATAGGGCTGTTATTCGCTATGCGCTAATGCGGCTCACCCCGCCGGTCATTCGTCACGAAACTGGACCTCGAACTACGCTTAGATACTTTACTACACATCGCGGTATCAAGATATATTTGTGGATAAGCGGTGAGGTGAGCTTAAAACAATTTACAGAATAGGGGGGCAGGTATATGCTTCTTTAGGTATGTGGTGTTGTGTTTCTGGTGGTAAGGTGGCCAGAGCGCCCGAGGAAGTGCTGTTGAGACGAACCTGCATTTTTTTCTGGCTAACAACACGGCGAATCCATAGTCTATGATTAAATCAATAGTAGTTGCCGCGCCTTTGACTCTTTTGGAGCCACACGGGTTCACATGGTAGGCTGTATGCTTATTTGCCACCGTTCGTCATCATCGTCATATCAGCCGAAAGACATCCACCGATGGACATCAACCTCCCCCAGAGTGCCACAATGACCGGTCCTGCGCCACCGGCATCCAGCGGACTTCCGCGACCTTTCCAGGTCATCAGTTCACCTTGTGGGGATCACCATCGCTGCGCCTGCCGGTACGTGATCCTTTCCGCCCCAACGGCCATTGGTTCTACGTGCAATGTGCTGCGCCCGCTGCCACTTAAGTATAGCGCTAGTGAGCTGATGCGATCATGCAGAGAATCCCTCAACATGGCCTTCTCCATTGCCAGCATTGTGGTATTAAAACCGGCCAAGTGCGTGTCAGGCCACGCACAGTGTAGGGTTCCGTAGTTGCCTGTGTCTTAGTTACATCTATGTGCGGTGCGGTTGCGTCGGCCGATTTTTTACGGAAATTGGCCTTTTCAAGTAGTACACATTAAGTTGGTCGACTATTACTCGGTAACTACTTATTTATTTATTTATTTAATCTTTATTGCACAAAAGAACAACTTATCGTACAAAAGGCGGACTTAATGCCGTAAGCATTCTCTACCAGTCAACCTTTGGGCAAAGCAGACAAATTGTGGGCGGTGGGTGCAACTACAGATATAAACACACATTTAACATACATTTATAATAAATAACAACAATAGACAAATAAATAAAAATACATACAAATATAAATACCTATAAACCCATATTTTTACACTTAACTGTACTGTACTGTTGTCACGAATTTTTTCACATCCCCATTAGTAGCCATTTAGCCGGCAGGGGTGGGGGGACACATGACACGAACAAAAATTAGGGGTTTTAACGAAAAAAAATACATCACCACTTTAGGTGCCTTCTGGCCATGGTCCTACTGATCGGACGACATGAACTTTTTTTCCCGTTGGTCAGACTATAATCGGCCTGCAAGAACTATTTATTGTACAGGTACCCAGTTTTTTTTTTCAATTCTTTGTCATACTATTTTGTCGGCTTGATTGATTTATATACCCATGCCGAATTACAGTTTTCTAGTTGCAAGGGTTACTAAGCTAAGCCGAAGACGGGCAGACGGACATGGCGAAACTATAAGGGCCTTGTTCACTACGGAACCCTAAAAATGAAGAGTTAACACGTACCTTAGCTTTAGCGGTATTAAAGCAAGAGACAAATACATGCGAACTATCAGGACGTTAAGGAGGCACCTTAATTGGAATCTGGCGGTTACAGACGTCCAACACTTTTGTGTAGGAAGCCGTTAATAACGAAACGTTATTTTAGATGTATACAATACTTTAGATACGGCTATTGAAATGTGATAAGTATGTGAAAATGGCTGCGGTACTGAATGATCTCAAAAGAGTTGCTGTTTTGTGTCGAAAGTAATAAAAAAAAATTAAAGGACAATTTTACTCAAATCGAACTAGCCTCTTAGTAAGCTCATTAAGGCTTGTGCTATGGGTACTCAACGATGACATAATGAATAAAATAAATAACTAGCTGATGCCCGCGGCTTCGCCCGCGTGGTTATAGGAAAATGTTACATATTGAAATTTTCCCGTGGGAATTAGATGTTTTCCCGCTGGAAAAAGTAGCCTATGTCACTCTCCAGCCTCTAAACTATCTCTATAGAAAAAACACATTAATACGACGCTCCTCTGAGACGTGAAAGAAGGACAAACAAACACACACACACACTTTCGCATTTGTAATATTAATAAGGATTACTTACATGGAAAACATCCAAGCCAGAAAAAAATATTTGCTCTTACCGGGATTCGAACTCACTGATAGACCGTGGGCCCACTCCTAATACACCTACGTCACATGACAACATGATCAAATGGATGACAGCAGGTAGAGAAAGCATTAAAAAGAAAAAAAAAAAACTTTCTTAACAAACAAATTATTAATTTTACATTTTTTGTTTCGTGTTATTTTTAACGAGGATTTACCCCGATCATATTTTAAAAGATATGATACAGAAATAATGGATATAATGAAAAAATAAACCATCTTCGTCTGTAGCCCCCGGCAGGACTCGGACCTGCGATCCTGTATTGCCGGTAGAGTGCTTTAACCACTAAGCTACGAGGACAGTGACTGAAATCGCGTATCTTTACGTCATGTGGCATCTTTAGCCCTTTAATCGTAGAGAGTGTAAAGCTAGTCTGTCGGTCCTGAAATGGCCGTAAGTACTTGTCAGACGGTGTGTTGGGAGTGGGCCCACGGTCTGTGACCTTCAGCTTCGTAGGCAGCGTCACTATCCACTGGGCCAAGTACTCATCAAATCAAATTAAATCAAATCAAAATATTTATTCTGTAAATAGGCTTATGATAGCTCTTTTGCATGTCATCTTATAACTATATATTTATATATATTAAATTTTAACATAAATACATCCTTATCTTCTACGAATTCCTTTACAGTTTAAAAGGCTTTCTGTAAAAGCTGTCGTTTCACAGTTGACCTGAATTTATTCGTTGACAATTCCGTTAAATTAGATGGTAACTTATTATAAAAGCGCACACTGTTCCCCATGAATGACATATAACTAAAGAGGTATATTAAGAAAAATAAAAAATAACTAAGTAAACAGGTAAATTTTGTAAGTTTGTAGCTTCGTACATTTCTTTATATTTCCGGAACAACACATCCTATTAAATTTTTTGTAGTATGGATATTGATTAAGCCTTATGAAAGGACAAAGGTTTTCTTTCTATCCTGCCTGCGTTCTATGTAATACACGAGCGAAACCACTTTTGTATAAAACTGTCATTAGAATTGGAATCATCTACTTTTAACGGTAAAGTTGCTTTTTGAATGGACTACTTTGATTAAATTTTGACAACTTAAATAATCTCAAGTAATAATGTGTAGGTGCCACATCTACGCTAAGCTTCATCAAATCCCGAAGAGCTTTTAAAGCTCTGAAAGTTCACAGTGAGCGTATGAGCTGCGCTTGACAGCCCCATTATCAATTAAACATGTTCAACCTTAATCGAACTTATTGTTTTAAAACAATATCGGAGATGGTCGCGTGATTGGTTTTCATAAAGGGCTGTGAAGCGATGGAAATGTGAAATTTGGACTAGGGAGAAAAGTGACATGTTCATGAAATTTTGTTGATGTTGACGCGTTGTTTGGAGTTGAATGAATGTTGATTAAATTGTGACTTTGTTATCGGGTAGTGAGGGAATTTGCCTGAATTACTTCTTACGCTGCCGTATTTTTATTAATTATTATATTGACTCGCTTCTGCCCGTGACTTAATCTGCGTGGAACTTGCAGTACCACAGGAACTTACGCCCCCCATTTTACCCCCTTGGGAATTTCCGGGATAAAAACTATTATATCTCGCTCCCCGGGACTTAAACCATTTCCACACCAATTTTTATTTCAATCTGTTCAGCGGTTTCAGCGCAAAACGGTAACAGACAGACAGAAAGGCAAACTCACAGAGACAAAGTATAGAGATGCATTTTAGTTATCTGACCGTCAAGATTTACTCTTGCTTATGATTCAAATAAATTAAAAATTAAGGAAAAAATTTAATGCTCCTCCCGCATTTTAATTGAACCAGTGACCACAGGCATATGCGGCCCGTCGCCCTCACCTACTCAAGTTGACATGTACAAATCCATTTCCATATCGACACTTGGGCAAGCAACAGACTTCTATCCGTTCAGAAACTTGTAAACACAACACTTCATAAAAGAACTGCCACGGAAGACCATCGCGGCATATTGATTTACGAGGCGCGTAAATTTAGGCAGGGCCCATTAAAAGTAAATCAAAGTGTGTTGTAAATCGTCAAAGCTTACCGAACACCCAGCGTAACCTGAGCTCTTGCAACCCACCTGTAACCCCCTAAGAGTCCAAAAATTGTGAGTGACTTTTGGGGAAGGGAAGGTCAGGTTAAAATGGACGTGCAGCGAACACAAAACTGCGGTGCCAGAGCATAGACCACATTTGTGCAGTGAGCATTTCGTGCTAGCTTTGAACATTAATCTGAACTATAAAACGTTTCTTTTGGAATAAAAGTTATTTTGGAATTTATGACGAGATGATGTAACGTTGATCTGAAAGGACAACTTTAGGTTTCGGTTGTTAAGTTCTTGAAATAAATTGTGTTTTTCGTTAGTGGTATACATGCACTTGCTTCTACCAGAAAAGAAATGGCAGTCGAGTCATTACGTATCCTCAATAATTGAGTATCCATCCAACAAAATAATTTGACTAGTTTAACTATCGTTCGTTTTAGTTAGAACAACGAAAATGTATTTAACGTGGGATTTCACAACTTCTTTTGTTGCTCAATATGAAAGGAAAAGATAACAAAAAGACGTCATAAAAGTGACCGAAATAGCTACTGTTACGTCTATTGTTTATTCATAGTATGCTTTGGGTCTAGCCACACACCTGCATAATTGTTTAACAACCATACTAGAAGATAACAGTAAAAAAATAGATGTTGGTAATTTTTACAGTATCTTTACTTTTTTAAATCTTTCCCATTGTCAATGATTTGTATGTACCTACTTTTTACTGTCATATTTAACTTCTTTGACTGATGTTGGTAATGGTTGATTTTAACTTTAATAAAGGTAACTAACTTCATGATTTCAGACAAGTAATTGATACTTTGTAAGTAGTATTAGTTGTATTAATTTAATTTTAGCTATTTTTCTTTATTACTACTGACTGCACTTTTGTTTAAGAATTACTTATTGAGTAAAAAAGCAATGTTTTTTTTTGCCCGAATTTTTTTCACACACCCCTTTGCATACCTACCAACTAAACAACTCCGTAACATTTAAAACTGGGATTAAACATATCTTTTACACAAACCTGTACCATAATTAACAGGATAGCAGAAACTAAAAGATGGATCAGTTAACTCTATATATCCATTTAGGGTTGTCAAAGTGGGGCAAGCTCGAACTGTTTCCTAGGGATGCTAATTGAAAATACCTGTTCCCCGCCGCGAGACTGATTGTACATAATAGGTCCATTGGTAAATAGGCCTGAAAACTAGCACCTGATGTTGCTGGCTGTTTAATAAGGCTTTATATTTCAAACGAGAATTTATCAGAAATGAATATTAATAACAGACTTAAGAAATAGGTTTTCGATTTCATTGTCACGTTTTGTTTTTCGATGATTCTTCTACGATTCCGGTATTTTTTTGTTGTTTTCAAGTCGTAACATCGGTAAAATTGAAAAGTCTGCTTTTATGTTACAAACTAGCTGGTCGCACTCCGGCCACATGGACACATTATGGCACATACATATGTATATTACAAATAACGCAGGCGGAATCGCGGTACCTATAGAATATAACCTGAGTCTATGATGGTTCAGACCCCCTATGATCGACGGCCTTATCACGCGATGAGTGACAAGCGTCCGTCTCGTTCTATCGAACGGTGTCAGCCAGTGAAGTCTGAAGGTTCATTCTACATGGGTGAACTACATACAACCTTACAAAGCTACCATCTTTGATGAATTATTTGAGGATTCGTCGTGTTGATAGCCAGAGACAAATGGAACAGGTCAATCACGTAACTTATTGTACAGTCAGAGTCAGAGTCAGAGCGGTCAAGGTTTTCACAAACATCTGAACACGACTTTATTGTCAAAGCTATAGAGTGCATATTCAGATATTTTTGAACATCCTGAAGAGTACAGATGTATGTGACGCTGACTGTACGGACGTTATGTGGATCTAAATGTCAATTTTTATATAGAAAACTGACAGTTGGATTGGACGCGCGTACGAGACGTTACGTGGATTACCCCTCAGGGCTGATATTCGCTATGCGCTAATACGGCTCACCCCGCCGGTCACCCGTCACGAAACTAGACCCCTACCTACGCTTAGTTACTACGCATCACAGTGTCAAGATATATTTGTTGGTGAGCGTTGAGGTGAGCTTAAAACAAGTTACAGAATAGAGGGGCAGATCAGATAGGATCAGAGGCGACCTTACTCACCACCAGCCAAACACCCACACCTAGGTGAATGCCAGCTTAAAGAATATCCTCTCGCGAATTTAAAATAAATGAAGTTAATTACGGAAGACAAAGCGAGTCGGTATAACAAATCTCCGAAACAAACTGCAGCATCATTTGCTAATGCTCACTGGTTAAATTACAGTTAAAGTTGTCTTAATGTTGGTTTGTAATTGCGAGATATTAATGGGTGTTTCGAGTAAGATAGTTTTTGAGCGCATGTTTAATTATAAGGCCCCGGGGGTCACATTGAAGTTATGTCGCATCACGCGCTACTTTGCGACTCCGTCTCATTCACGCTGTGCCAATTAGACTAGGACTACTCACGCTTCACCTGCCGGACACAAATACAGACAATCACGCTCATATTCTTGTGATGTGATCCCTTTGGAGATATGATATCTATGACATGTAGAGGACTTCATGTTTTGTAATATTTAATCTGACTCCAACACGAATATCATGCAATAACAGTATGTGAATATTTTACAAGGCACATGTAACATATAGACCAAATAGCTTAACTCGGTACATAGGCGATCTTATCCCTATAAGCGATCTCTTCCAGTTACCCTTTGAGCAATTGAGTGGAGATCAGGAACTAAATTACTATCATTGCAAGGCGAAATGCCCTATGCCCGTTAAAAAGTAAACCAAACCCTGCTGAACCAAAGCCGAGAGAACTGAATAGAACACAATACACAGTCTTTGGGGCCTACAGAACCTGCGTTTTTTTACGCGCCGTCGACGCGCGTTCCCTTACTACCTACCTAACCTACCATCGGCTCTTAGTGTGAGTATCCGGGCGGTGTGAGGTAGCTCAGCGGTGTGCGAGGAAAAAATCCACTAGTTGCGTAGCCTCGATCTCGCATCTCTTTCTATTGGTGCATTTATTCCTCCCATACCGAACTGCTTCCTCGCATAGGGCTGCTATTCTTATAGCGTTCATGCGCCTCACCCCACTCGTAGCGCCTAACGAAACCAGACCTCTACCTTCACTTAGTGACTACGAATCGCGGCGTCAAGATATTTTTGTGGGTCAGCGTTGAAGTGAGCTTAAAATAAGTTACAGAATAGCACGGCAGCTCTCGTGGATACTCACCCATACGTTTTTTTCTTGCTATAATTGAGAATAATAAACGTATTAAAAATAAGCCAGTAATTACCTCATAAGTAGGTAAATTAAATACACTTCAAATACTCTCATTTTAATTAACTACTTTTATTTCACAATATCTTCATATCCTGAGATCCTGACCCGTAAAGTAAGCCAGAATAAAAAGATCTATTCCAAATCCTTGCATTATCATAGTGTCGATTATGGGGCCTATCCATTACAGGAGCCCGGATGTCCATAACAGGAGATATAAAATAAAATGATTATTTCAGACGTTTGCAGTCCTGAGTGTTAGTGTTACAAATTAACTTAAATAACTATGTTAGTACCTAAATTATATTGTTGAGTGGTCCAGTGCCTGATTAGGTCACTGTCCCATCTGTCCGTCACAACGCTTTTTTGCTTATTCCAATTTTTATATATCTAATCCAGTAATCAACATGTCTTGCTCCTCAATACGTTATTTTCACACACCATCTGCCACGGCTTCTTACAATAAGGCAATACAATTAACAATTCACCCGCTACCCAGCTAATGAAGCAATACGCTGTTGATGCGCTGGCGCGCTGCAGATTAATCAAAGAGAAATATTCATGCCGACACATGCCATGAAATTATAATAAACCTGCTGGCGGAAGGTGCAAGGGAGAGGCGATGGCGGTAGAATTTTTATAATAAATCTGCTCGCGGAAGGCACAAGGGAGAGGCGGTGGCGGGGAGAATTTTTATAATAAACCTGCTGTCGGAAGGCGCAAGGGAGGAGCGGTGGCGGGTGCAATTTTTTACTGATGAATTCTAGCATAAATTTTTTTTGACTACTGTAGGGGTAAAGGAAGGGATATGATTTTAGAAGTTGTGTGTATTTATCGAATTGCAATTAAAATGGGATTGGAGGTAATAGTTTTTATTTACGTCAAAGTTTACGAAGCAATTGTTTGTTTTTTTAATCACGGTTTGATAATACGTGTGTTCCACCATAGCGTTTAAGATACTGAAATGATATTGATAATATTCACTCATAATTATTGTTCTGAATATACACATTTTTACAAATAATATTACAAATACACGACCTCCTTAAAGCTACTCTTAGCCGAAAATATAGTACGGAAAACCGTTTGTAGAGAACAGGGCCTACGTGCAAAGCTACCTAAGCAGGTTCCTGGGACCGAGAGTGTTGAAGTTAGAGAAAGAAAGAATCTACATTTATTGAACGACACAATTTACAAAATTAAAAAAACAAACAAAGTAAGTAAGTCTTAATACGAAGACGTTAAACCGGATTCCCTCTCGGTATAAAGCCGAGACAAGACACAGCGAGCTAAGGCGCTTATTTTCGGTAGGGACCTAAATTAAAACTATCATTAGTGGCGACACAAACGCCAACAACTAGAATTGACTATAAAAATAAATCTAAACAAAAACAATTAACATAAAACATAATAACATGTAGGGTACTGGAGGGAAAGTCTAGTTAGAAAAATGTGCCGAACTTTTTTTGCGAATAAAAAGTTTTTTTATTAACCATTTACTCCGCTCGGCGCTTGTGTTTACACCACTCCCCACACAAGGGTTTTAGAACACGAGTGTAAAACAATACATCCAATGAAATGTCTCGCCTTAGCAATTAGGCATGAGCGAATTGTGACCCGGCTCTATACTAGGTCAATACCCGTAGGCTCAAATTGCTTAGTATTGGAGTTATTATTAAGCAACATCTGAGTTGTTTGAGTATAGTGCAATTCCCTTATGCTCCGTACGAGCGTTAGGACAAATCAACTGTCATTTTCCCATACAAAAAATATTATAAGATCTACTGAAAGTACGAACGAAACTAAACGCAATCGACCAGCAGATAACTTAGTTGGTTACGACTAGGTATTGACAGCGTACAAAATATGGCAGGGCCAGAACATTTAAAAGTAAGTTCGGCTTTGCGAGCCATATACAAGCTCATCAGAGAAAATTGTAAGGGTCCTCGGCATCGGATACGACAAGGACTATATATAAAATACCTTCTAGCCGCGACTCCGTCCACGTGGAACTCGTTTATATCGTCATCAGGAGATGCTGGCAGGAGATAGTGTTTGCGCCACGTCCACTGAGCAAAATGACTCGAATGATGATGATGTTTTGCTCAGTGGACGTGGCGCAAACAACATCTCTCCATACAAACTTTCACCGCCTTAGGGAATAATTTCGGCGATAAAAACTATCCTATGTCCGTCCTCGGGACTCAAACTATCTCCATACTAAATTTGACCCTAATCGGTTCAGAGGTATTTGCGTGATGAGGTAACAGACAGACACACTTTTGCATTTATAATATTAGTGTGGATATACAATACTAGCTTCCGCCAGCGACTTTGTCTGTGTGGACCCGGGGTAAAAACTATCCTATATCCAGGCTATAAACTATTTTCATGCTCATTAAAATCGATTGAGCCGTTTGAGCGATTTTGAGTAACAAACATCTAAATCTCATTTGTAATATTAGTACAAGATATATATATATATATATATATATATATATAAGGTTCCTAGTTAAAATCGCGATGTGCTTGTCTTAAAAAACAAACCGCCTGTATCTCGGAAACCCCTGGGACGACATTTATAACATACCTACATACAAATGCCGGATAGTTCCAGTAGACTCTGAGAATATCACTCGCGTTACTCGTTCAACAATTTCAACGCTTATTCTACCTTCACTCGTTTCTACTCTCATCTGTTCAAAGGTTAACTGGAAGAGAATTTTGCCTTTGTGCATACCGACTCCTTTGGTTAATGATATGCTATTTGTTTTGTATATCAATAATTAATGCTACTTTTACTAACGCCTTGTCAAAAACAGGATTATTCAATCACCATCATCACATCAGCCGAAAGACGTCCAATGCTGGACATAGGCCTCCCCCAAAGAGTGCCAAAGCGACTGGTTCTGCGCCATACGCATCCAGCGCACTACCGCGACCTTTACCAGGTCATCAGTCCACCTCGTGGGGAGAATTAAAATGATTTAAAATAATTTGATAATTATTTTCGTTCAGCTACGAAGCTATACAATAGGATTCTGCAGCAAACTTTAAATTGCGTACTTTAAATCTGATCGTTCTGCGTATTTACACTACTAAATAACTTCAAACATTTCGAAAGTTAATCCAATTTATTTCTTCTAGTTGTTTCGGTACCTGTGTACAAATAACTTAAGAGTTCACCTTAACCTGTTGCTTGAATAATTTAAGTCTTTTCTAACACAATAACTATGAAAGAAAAGGTTGAGAAGTATTAAAATCGGCGCCCAAACGAATCGCATTAAAACCCTCATTTTTGTATCAACTTTCTAAAATGTTCACCCTTTCGCTAAGTCTATAGTCTCGCAAACCAAGCTAAGTCTCTTACTATTTCACAATGAAACTTAACAAAGGATTCTAGATCTTATTGATATAAAGTTAAGGTTGCTGGTTAGTGTAAAGTGTAGTTGGTCTGTCTGTCCATACAACAGATGTTACTAGCAGACGGTTTATGGACGACTTGAGTTTTGGAGCAAGTTTCGTAGTGATGTCCGGACTTGTCTAGTCTTCTGAAACCGAGTATTGCGAACTCACAGCCTCAGAACTAATCGAATAGAGAACCGAATTTCATTAGTGAAATGAGTTAGTTTTCGATTCACCAAATTAGTTTTCGACTTTCTTTTCAAGGAAGGTTTCCTCTGGAATTCTAGAAGTCAGTTTAGGAAAGTTGTTGGTCAGACTTTGCTTATGTGAATTGCGCTCACAGATTTGTCCAGAAAGTCCATACTTACTCGTTGCTTTCAATCTGATTCACAACGATAATTAGGATTATTTTGCTGATTTTTCTGCTCTGAACTATAAAAAGTTACTACACCGACGCTGACTCGCTTTACGCGTCATGATTTTAAAGAAAGCGTACGCTGAAGCAGTATTAATTAAATAGTTTCAACCACTTAGTGAAGTGTGTATAACGCTAGCGGTTTTGTCAATTAGTCAAATTCCGTACGCCATTGTCCATCATCATCATCGTCCTAGCGTTATTCCCAGTTGTGCCCTAAAGGAGACTGGGGCTACCTAGCCTAGATTTTAAATGGGTCCCGTCTGTCGAAATCGTTAAGTTCCTTACTAGAAATTATTATTTGCTTTATGTATGTGTCGAGCATTAAATATTTTTCTATTGTGTATTTTCTCAGTATAACTTAACATAATCCTTGCTACTACTAATACTACTTAGCGGCTACTAACTACCTTCTTCTGCTGCTTATTTAAGAGCTAACCTCTAGTCGGTGTAGCTCAAAGGAGGCCCTCCATCTACTTCGATCCCAGCACGTCTATCATGGGACGGCCGCGACATACTCTCGATTTTTCTCGCACTATACCTCTTGTTCTAAGTGTTCTAATATGAGAGAGACGGATAGTGCGAGAAAAATCAAGAGAGCTCGCCTGCCGTCGCGTGATTGCCGTGCACCTTATCCCAACATTTGGCATGGCATAGACTAGTTTTGCAAAAGCGACTGCCACCTGACCTTCCAAGCCAGAGGGAATACTAGATCTTGTTGAGATTAGACCGGTTTCCTCTCGATGTTTTCTTTCAACGAAAAGCTAACGGTAAATATTCCGTACATAAGTTCTGAAAAAAAACTTATTGGTGCGAGCTGGGATTCAAACCCACAATCGCCGCTTGACAGCGCAGCTCGTCTGCTAAACGAAAATTTTAACGCAGATGGTTTATTGGAATTTATAAATAGGTTAGTTTTTTATTCCGAAAAATTTAAAATCGTTTTAGCTGAACATTGTTTACGGTATTAAAAAATTCTGAAAAAATATCCCTTCGACCAAATGAGACTTCGGAATAATGTAGTGTACCCGACAAAACCATTAATGAAAATATTGAAGGAACTTTTACTCGATCACCGTAAATTTCAAAATCACGGCAGACGCCCCTCCCTACCCAAGTTTGGCAGTTCCCGAGTGTTCGTGAGTCGAAATTTTATTTAGCAAAACCTTTTTTGAATATTGAAAGTTCGCTCTATTGACTTCTTACAAGTTTGTCTTTGACGTTTATTGATTTGAAAACTATTTGGTGTTCTTTCGTGTCTGCGGTGGAGTTTGGTGAAGTTTGGATTCGGTTATTTCAAGTTATCTTGACTAATATTAACGCGCGGTATGTATGTAAAGTACCTATGTGGGACTTAAGTTGCTTTTGCACCAGCTTGCTTTGCGTTTAATATAGGTAACTTTCTACCAGCATGCAGTTTCCTTTATGTATAAGTATCACAAAAAGAAAAACATAAATATGATTTCTAGCATTACGAAAATAAAGACTATGCTTATTGACAATCCTAAATTAACGGAGTATTATTTAAATGGGTACAAAGTTGTTTGAAATAATGACTACGTATGAAAACATGCAGAAAAAAGCTAGTAACCAAAAAATATTCACTTTTATTGCACTCTTTTATATTTCCCGCTAATCGAAAAACTCAAATCAATATTTAATTTCATTCCCATTTGCTATCAAAGGGATGTTTGAAAGGAATAATGTACACAACATTTATGTCCGCCATTTTGATTTTATTCAAATAAAATTGGATGAACATTCGTTAAAGTTTAAAATACATTTTCCAGCAATTCGTTCCGTTTACATTAATAAAGTGAAAAATAAAACCAATTTTCAGTATAAAAATCAAAAAGTTCGTCCGTTGCCTCCTCGAGGCATTTTCATGAAATATCTAATTTAGTTTAAAACAGCTGAACTAACTTCATTGTTATTCTAATTTGGACGTAGATGTAGTCACTTTAAAGTCGCTTTCGGTTTGATGATTGACGTAACATTGGAAAAAGTTGGCTGATTTTTAATAAAACATACGATCGTGTGTTATTTGGCAAGGTGTACAAGTAATTTTTAATGTGGATTTTAGTATATCTTAAAGATAGAAAAAAATACAAATGAAGATCTACTCAACGAAGTGATTGGTCCCATCGAAGTTTGGATGCTTTTCAGGGTTCCATAAACAAGGTTCTCGTAAGGCGACCACGTACCAGGCGCAGTGTGAGTAGACCCCCAAGGTGAACTGATGACCTGGTAAAGGTCGCGGGAGTCCGCTGGATGCGGGTGGCGCAGGACCGGTCATTGTGGCACTCTTTGGGTATGCCTATGTCCAGCCGAGACGTCCTTTAAGGCTTGTATACCCGCTAAAGTCCTTGAGCGTATGGGCGGAGCCTCGACCCTCTCCCCGCGCAAGTCGCACAACCCGCCGTCGTTTATTAAGCGTTACATAGATTAAGTTACAGACGCGTCATCGCGCATCGTTACCAATGCAAGGGTGGACGTGGGTGGGTGACATTCGTCATGCTTAATTGAAACGTGATATTTGTCATACATAAATTACATAATTGATTAAGTTCAAAAATTATGTCCCTCCTATTATAAAACTATTTACTTACGATTAGTGTAGTTCCGTCAGCACGCCTAGCACTAGACGGCCGCGACATACTTTCGATTTTTCTCGCACTATACCTCTGTTACTAAATATTCTAATAAGCGAGAGACGGATAGTGCGAAAAAATATAAAGGTAATAATAATAATCCATCCCTACTGTTGCCCTTAGGCCATTTTTTAATGTCGCTATTAATAGGGGCCCATCTAGCAATTAGCGAGTCACCGTCTGCCAGAGATAAAATGTGAAACAGTTTTATTGGGCAGGCGTCCGATGTTTAGAATAGAATAGAATAGAATAGAAAAACTTTATTCAACATCACATGACATTTCTAGTTACATGGGAACCTTAAAAGTAGACTTAACATATAAAATTTAAAATGAATCCTACAGTTATCCTTATGTATGTGATGTTAAAAAGGGGCTTGCCTCAGCATAATGTTACAGTAGTAAGGCCACTGCAACGCTGGTTTTCAGGCAGACCCTGGTAACAATATTAATCCATTTTACATTGCTCGCTGTTTGTCGGGAACGAAATGTCTCAGTTTGTGTGCGCGCGTGTGTGTGAGAGTGTGTGCGTATTTGTATGAGTGTGTGTGTGTGTGTTTGACTTGACGGAATATGTGTGATATTGTGTCGTAGGAATGTTTGAGTAGGTAATAATATTGTATGTTTGGATATGCACTGTAAACGTATTTGGCCAAAAATAATAATAATAATAATAATAATATTTAAATTAAATATTATAATTAATAAATTACTTTAATTTACTAGGTACTCTAATGTAAATTCACATATGAATGTTTCATCCAATAGCCCAGCTACTAGTCCATCATTTTCACCCAATAACCCGTTTTATTTAGATTCCATCAACTAGCAATAGACTCTTACACCCCAGCGGGTGCTGTTTCTGTGTGCGTCCCATGACACGGGCAGAGACAGCATCCGCTCGGTGTACTCCTTGCATTTCATTAAATTGTCAAAAGGGCCTCTACGTGTTGGCTCAGAGCTCCACGCACGCCTCCCAAAGGTCCGGAACATCATTGTCCCGTGAGCGGGAAAGACATATAATCGATACTATCCATACTTCCATACCATACTCCATACTAATATTATAAATGCGAAAGTGTGTCTGTCTGTCCGTTACCTTTTGTGTAAGTGTAAGGTTGTTAAGTTTTAAACTAATTTTCGGTATATTTATTACGTTCTACTTCCTTGATTTGATAATGATGGCGTGTACAGTCAGCATCAGATAGTTAGTGGCATCCAAAGTAGCCAAATATATCGTAACACATTCTTACTCCTACTTATAGTAACAAAGACTATTTCGATGAATGTACGTTCCGATATATTTGGCTAACTTGGCTGCTACTAACTATATTATGCTGACTGTACAGAAATCGGCCTCGGGTAAATATATACTTATAGATTAGTTGTACGTTAACCATACTTTGTTTCATATCAAATAATAACTCTGTATCGAACGAGTTGGCACGCAACCCATAGGTAGGTACTTACAATATTTGCCAAGCCCACTATTTTTATTAGAACTTATTCTATTAACACTTGACAGTCATTAATACGAGCAGATAAAACAATATTGTTTCTATAATTGTTCATGCTCCTAACAATAGATATTGTAAATATATTTACTAATAAAATGTCTGGTTTTAGCGATTTCCCAATTTTGATACTTTGATAGAATAGGTATTTACTTGTGTATTCTTTTTCCTCTTCTCTTGTAAAATTTCTTGATATTACGTATTTTTCTCCTGCGCTTATTTAACCCCAAAGACCCAAAATAATTATTGAAAAATTAGTGAGACCTAAGCTAAGACGTACTGACTCTAGTATCGTAAGTTTGTATGTTACTAACAATCTATGGGCAATCTGGCCTGAAATAAAGAATTTATTATTATTATTATTTCCCATCTTGAACTAAAAACAAAATCTAAACTATACCTACGTAAATGTTAATTAGGTACAAACGCCAACACAGTTAACTGACCATCCTGTATTTATACAAGAATCTTATTACAATGCACATAAAGTGCACGGATGGTCAGTCAGCTGTCTTGTCTATAGTACCTACTACTTTACAAACCACGAAACAGATTGTCCACTCTATGCAACAAAATAATCTGTCAATAAAAACTAAACTATACGCAAATGTTTATTAGTTACCTACTATACGAATCACAAAGCGGATTGTCCACTCTATGCAACAAATATAGTCCACAATTTCCACAAATATTTAAAAATTTCGGCGCAGCGCAAATTGACACAGGTCCGTCATGCAACGTGTCTCGTCCCGCACTGACCGTATGGACGAAAACGGGGAGGCGTAGGAACTTTGGCGGAATATTTCAGAAAACGAGATAAATTTTTAAGAAAATAAAGAAAGTAAGAAAATGATGCCCTTGTTCATTATTTTATGAAGAAAGTTATACAATTTCATATTATTCTGATAAAAAATGGAGCAGTAAAATGGTTACAAGTGAAAAAATAGGGGTGACTTTAGATTTCTTTTTCTCTAATTTTGATTGTTAAAATGGATTTCTACGAAAACTATGACCCGTCGCATATCTTGCAGATTATGATATATTTTTTCCTACAGCAAAAATGTTACGTTGTAATGTATAAAACGGTTACAAAACAACTCATTTTCACGAAAATTTCGAATGTGGAGCCTTAAGCTGATGTGATGAAGCAAGGCCGTCTACAGGAACCCATTACTAGGCTCCCTGTTTGATTGTCGTTCGTTATTATTAGTTACAGTTTAGGCTTGGTTGTTTCAAACTCCGTTGAAATCTGATTGTATTGGAATTTTGGCAGTTTGTGGAATGACAAATGCCGGCGCCATATTTAACGTTGACCGCACGCGTATTGCTATTGCCGTTGTCTGCACGTTCAGCGTCTTATAGTAGAATGTACCTCAAGGGATACTTAATAGATACGAGATATATGTCATCTTTCACATCATCATCATATCAATTGAAAGACGTCAACTGCTGGACATAAGCCTCCCCCAAAGAGTGTCACAATGGTTACCTTTACCAGGTCTTCAGTCCACCTTGTGGGGAGACCCCCCAAGGTGGACTGAAGACCTGTCGCAGCGTGGTTAGACACCCACGCTGCGCCTTCCGGTTCGTGGTCGTCACTCGAGAACCTTTCCGCCCCAACGGGCACCGGTTCTAGGTACAATGTGCCCTGACCACTGCCAATTAGGATAGAGATATATATAATGCTTAAAATTTCCTGTTGAAATAAATACCCAGCAATGTTAAGTTTAAACCTCAAAGACAGTAAACTAGAACCAGAATGCGTTTTAGACACTTTACAACTGTTTGTAGACAGCAGTTTGTATTACAAGCCCAGTGAGTCCAACTATTCGATTCGCGACTGATACAAACTCGCCTCACAAATAACATAAGAAATTTAACGAACAAAGTCGTATACCTTGAGCTACGGTAGCCTACTGACCCCGTATCATGGTCGGCCTTATCACGCGATAAGTGACAAGACAGAGTGTCCGTCTCGTTCTATTGAACGGTGTCAGCCAGTGAGGGACGCACTATCTGGTCACTTATCGTGTGATAAGGCCGTCCATGCTACGGGTTGTGGGCTCGAATCCCGGCTCGTACCATTGAGTTTTTCGGAACTTATGTACGGAATATTTACCGTTAGCTTTTCGGTGAAGAAAAACATCGTGAGAAAATCGGTCTAATCCAGTGGTTCTTAACCTTATAGTGATAAAGGGACCATTCGATGGCTTTTTGTTTTACCATGGACCACAACTGTTTGGGGGTCGTTGTGACGACTCGTTGGCACTTATTGAATATTTTTGATCGATGGCTTCGCGGATCACTTCGGGTGCTTCCAGGCACCACCGGTAGTCCGCGGACCACAGGTTAAGAACCACTGGTCTAATCAATATAAGGTCTAGTTTTCCCTCTGGGCTGGAATGTCAGATGGCAGTCGCTTTCGTAAACTGGTGTCATAGTAAATCTTGGGATTAGGTGTCAAAGCGGACCCCGGGTTCCTTAAGGGCACAACCGGGAATAACGCTAGGAGGATAATGGAAGTCGTATACCTTTCCTTTCATGTCAAAGATGGTACTCATTTTACTTAATACGATAATTATTACGTTTTCAAAAAAAAAAAACATAGCCTATTACGGCCCACTACTGGGCAAAGGCCAGGAGGTATGCGAGACTATCGTTTGCATACCTACTTGACATTTCGGAAACTAGATGGAAAGAGTTTGGGTCGTAGAAAGATTTATAATCTGTGGTTTTGGGAACAATATGTCGAGGACTACACACCCTGTTATACTCGGGTAGGCCGAGAAACATGAGAGAGAGAGGGTAGGGGATCCTATACTCACCAAAATTGAGAGGACCCAGCTCTCAACATAATTCACCTTTTTTTTAAAGGTTAACAATGGATTTCCGTGAAATGACATGACGGTTAAAACACCACCAAACACCATCCACCATCACCTGATATAGTCGTAAAATGACACATCGCAGCAATAGAGTGGCGGCACGTGAAAAAACTCGATGGGCAATTCGGAACAAAAAAGTTATGAAAGCGAACTATATTATGCTTGCCTAAAACGAAAATTATAGCTAAACCGGTGGGAATTGGGTTGTATGGGCGCTCCGCCATTAGCAGCAAAACCACATTTTCTGCATCTTTCAACCTATGTGGCTAGAATTGGCGTTGAAAATGTAATTCCATTACTGCGTTCCCTTTTGAAAATACAGACGTGTCTCAGTATGTATGTATTTATGTAACGATGGTGTTGTCGGTCCAACTTAAACTGGTACATCTAAGACGTGTTGCCGGTGATTGGTAAGTAGACTCGGACCGAATTAAACTCAGCTGGGTATCGTTACACAGGTTTCGATGAGTCGAGTGTTGACAACAAGGCATGAGAGCTAAGCGTTGCTAAATTTACGGGATTATCCTGAAATGATAATCTAAGTGATCGAGTCTAGTCTTTTTGTCCAGATGGACAAAAAATACTCTTGACTCGATAAACTTGCGGCTCTGCTGCTGTCGAACTCGCGAACCTTAAAAAAATATTAAAAAACTGGCTCGGCCCCAATTCAAAAGTTCTTTATAATAACATACTCACAAAAATTCCAGAGAATCGGTTGGGAAATGCGATCAGACCCCGTAGCATGGACAGCTTTATCACACAAGATAGAGCGTCCGTCACTGGCTGACACCGTTCAATAGAACGAGACGGATACTCTATCTTGTCACTTATCGCGTGATAAGGCCAACCATGATACGGGGTCTGTAGAGAAGAACAGCGGGACACCGGGCAAACGATTTTCGGCCTTAGCTGAAGCATAGAACTTCTTTCGCTACGCTCGCTCTTTAAATAATAGCACTCTAATCAGTTCATCCGAGTTCAGTGTGTGTATCCTTAAAATCTGAAAGTTATTATGGGTAACGTACGGTAATGTTGATAAATATGTAGCTTTGTAAGCTTGTATGTAGTTGGTAATCTCCGGAACTAATCATCTCATTTAAAAAATACATTCACCCGCTTTGAACGAATGAAAACATTTATTTCAAATAACACATGACTCATACGGAAAATTACATTCATTTGGACATCCGGGAATAGACAGTCTATATTTTATTCCGGGGTAAATTTGCTTTATTTTTAAACACTACTTATAAAAAGAAACGTGGGGCTCCCCCTACGGTTAGTTATTTTACAAGATTTTCGGCGACGACGATGATTATGATGATAATGATAGCAAATCTTAAACTACACAAGATAAACCCTTCGTGTTTGTGCTCATTAGAACCTCCTCAACGAGTAGTTGAAGGCAACGTATTATATTAATTACTAGCTTCCGCCCGCGACTTCGTCTGCGTGGACCCAAGATAAAGCTATCTTAAATTTTAATCCAGGCTGTAAACTATCTTCGTGCAAAATTTCATTCAAATCGGTTCAGCCGTTTAAGCGTGATTGAGTAACAAACATCCAAACATCTAAACTTTCGCATTTATAATATTAGTAGGATTTTCTTAACACACTTATTTTAAAAGACAATGTCTCATAGCTTACACCCGCTAGAGTGGGCCATTGTTCTGTGATCCAGTAGCAGCTACTGTGCTCTTGTACATTTGATTTGTTTTTTCTACTTTGGCAACGGACCTAAGTTGGCATTATAAATCTACTCGTCGATACAATTGTTTGGCTTTCGTTTCAGCTAATTTAAAAGGCTGAGAGTTGGGGATTCCTTTTAGAATGTATGTTCACTGGAAATTGATTAAGTTTAATAAAACTTCTTGGGACAATAGTAGTTTATGCAACTGATCTGATGGAGAGGCCTTAAAATATGAGTGTGGTTTTATGAAAATAATATAGTATAATTATGTACAGTTGCATTACACCACTTTATCTACACACATATCATAAGTACTTTAAGATGGGTTCACAATTCTACTTTCGTAACAGCAAAAAAAGCAAAAAAATGACAATAACCTATGGCGGCAATTCGATCCTCCGTCAAAACGAATGGTTTAAAAAAAAATAGACAACCGAATGAAGTCCTGTAACGGCTGGGAGTTTGCAACACCAGTGAAAGTCCAGAAAATCGTTCAAACATATATTCTTCTCAATTAAAAGCGGAAAGTACACATACAAAAAAATGAGCGCAAGAGACGTGCGGCGGTCGCGGAATCTAGATCGGCACCAATCGGGCTCGCTCGGAAGCACATAGATGCACCCCCGGTCACCCCTCACCTCTCTTGCCTCTTAAATCTAGGTGATAACGAGTTCTTTGCGTCGCGAACAGTCCCTATACTATTGACGTTTTGTATCAATCTAAATATATAATATAATCTAAATATATATTATCATGTTTATCATCAATTTCATGAATCTATTAATCAAGAAGCCTGTACTCAAACCCATTTCGATTTCCTACGACTGAACTATATGTATATAATAATATTTCACTGTTGTGAATAAAACAAAGGCGTAATTTGCGTTTCTCTGTAAAGACAAAAGATTTATTTTGAAATCGAACT
The DNA here is from genome assembly GCA_947049275.1 of Epinotia bilunana. Classification (NCBI taxonomy): domain Eukaryota; kingdom Metazoa; phylum Arthropoda; class Insecta; order Lepidoptera; family Tortricidae; genus Epinotia; species Epinotia bilunana. The sequence continues at coordinate 20,109,288 of OX346269.1, read as the reverse complement.
TATAACATCTAACCTACTACAATATTTGTTTATACAATAGAATTTACCTGTAAAGACAAAAGAAACAACATTTAAAGCCTCTATTTTAGGGTTTTGTTATTTCTATCACACAAAATCAATCACATCTATCTTACAGTAATTAACAATCTTTTCATATTTCATTCTCTTCTGTCATAACTGTCATTCATGACATTTGGTAAACTCTATGGCTAAAGCGGCTAGCCGCGTTCAGATTAACATTTAGAAAATAGTTGTTACGATTTTCTTTACATCTCCCTCCTGGAAGAAAGTGATGCAATTGTTTATTTAGGTACTAAGTACCACTGGAGACAATTTTGTAATGTGGTAAAGGTTTGATTCCAGTTTCTTGTGGCCTGCATCAACGTCATATATGGAGCTTGAAATCTTTTTTGAGAATCTTAAATGGTCCAATTCTTAATTCATCCATCTTCTTCCTATCCAGTCGGTTCCCATTTTCTACATAGACCATGTCTCCCATTTCAAATTTGTGTATTTTTCTATGCTGGTCGAACTTTTCTTTATTATATTTGTGAGATCTCATTGTGTTGTTGTAAGCTAATTTTCTGTCTCTTCTCAGATCTTCTTTTGAGCTTTTCGTTTTTAATTCTAATGGCAGAATATTTACGTTTTCGCCTTCTAAGAGGTATTTCGGAGTAAATTTCGTGACAGTATGTTCTGTTTCATTATATTTTTCTACACATTTCTGTGCAATAGTAGTCCAGGCTATTTTCTTATTACTTTCATTTATTGTACATCTTATCTTATTGACTAAAGTTTGATTTAGTCTTTTATTAAGACCATTAGAAAATGGTGCATCTACCGCCGTAAAAACCATTTTTATATTTTCATTCTTTAGGTAATCTTTAAATTCTTTTGAATTTATGCCGGGATATTAGTCTGTTAATATCATATCAATATTATAACTTTGAGTAACATATTTTATTAGTTTAATAAAATCACCAGAGGTTTGATTTTTAGATGTCAAAATATATGCATATCTTGTGAAATGATCAACTAGAAGGTGTAAGTATTTTTTTGTTGACCGTGATCCTCCGAAGCCTCCAATTGTATCAATAGATACAATTTCAAACGGACGACTGGCTGGACCAAAATGTGACATTAAGCCATATTTTGGTTTTCTCCTCGACTTGTTCTTTATACATATTTCACATTTGTCACAAATTTTCTTAATGTTGGTGAAAATATTTGTTGCTGTGTAGAATGGTGTTATTTTATTTATCATTTGGCTTCTCCCAATGTGGCAGTAAGTATTGTGAACATCCTTAATGAGGGTCTTGCTAAGCGCTTCAGATAGTATGATTTTATTTCTACATTTGTTCTTTTTGTAATAAATTTTGTTCTCAAATATGATGTTTGTTTTCCCACTTTGTAGTTCTTGATTGTTGTGTTGATCATTTTTTATATCTTCTAGGTTTATCAGATTGACAACTTTCATAATGTCATCAGTATTGTCATCTGGCTCTAAGACCGGATTTCTGCTTAAACAGTCTGCCTCTTGATTGGATTTTCCTGGTTTATATTTTATTTTGAAATTATATTGTGATAGATAATAAGTCATATCACCAAGTTCCTCATCAGTTCTCGCCTTGATGTTCATATTTTCCAATGGTTTATGATCGGAGTATACCATAAATTCTTTTCCCATAAGCCAGTGCTGCCAGTATTTAACAGCTTCTTTTATTGCAAGGCATTCCAGATATATAGCCTTTTTCCTTTTTTGAGTATCAGTAATTTTTTTTGAGAAATATGCCACTGGCCTACTGTTTCCGTTTTTATCTGTTTGTTTTAAAATGGCTGCGACTCCGTTGATACTAGCATCCGTATAGATGTTTATTGGCAATTCAGGATCAAATATCTTCAGAATAGGTTTTGAACATAGTAACTTTTTTATTTTTTTGAATGATTCTTGACATGCTTGCGACCAAATAAATTTTACATCTTTTCGAAGTAAATTATGTAGCGGATCTAGTATAATTGCACTATGTGGTATAAATTTATGGTGAAAATTTACTTTTCCCAGGAATTGGCGTATTTTTTTTTTGTTTTTGGTACTGGAAAATCTTTGACTGCGGTTAAGTAGTCTTTAAGTGGTCTGACTGAATTGTTCTCGACTATATGACCCAGATATTTAGCATGGTTTTTAGCAAAACTACATTTAGAAAATTTCAGTCTTAAACCTTCTGTTAGTATTGCCTCGAGTAGTTTAGACATATGTTGTATGTGTTCTTCGAAACTTTTTGAAAAAATGAAAATGTCATCTATAAAATTTACCGCAAAATCAGAAAGTTTATGTCTTCTTATGATGTTACTCAATATTCTTTGGAAAATAGCCGAAGCCGTCTTTAAACCATAGGGAAGGCACGTCCATTGAAAATGGCCCTCTTGTGTGACAAATGCAGTTTTGTATCTATCTTGAATTTTTAAAGGTATTGACCAAAATGCAGAATTTACATCGAAAGTAGAAAAGTACTTACAGTTTACAGTTTTCACCATTAAATCATCAATCAATGGGAATGGTTGTGACTGTGGAACAACAATCTTATTCAAATCTCTGAAATCCACACATAGCCTTGTTTTCTTTCCGTCTTCTTTTTTGTATGCCAAAGTCACCGGGGCAGCAAATGGGCTATATGATTCTTCAATTAGATTATTCTTCAATAGTTTTGATATTTGACCTTCTATTTCTTTTCTGTCTTCTGTGTTGCACCTATATGGACGTTTGCTACAGTATTTATCCACCATCAAGTCTATATGAGCTTCATAATCGTGTACATTGCCGATGTCATATTTATCCTTAGCGAAGACTGATTTATATTTATCTATTAATTTATCAATCTGTGTTTGTTGATATGAATCTAGATGATCTACTGACATTTCAAATTCATCTGAATTAATGTGTTCGTTAAAATTTACTTCATATCTGCTTTCAGTCTCCTGATTTAAAACCATTTCGGAGCAAATAATATCTTCATCTTCGTCACCTAGTACATCAGGAATATTGACATCAGATATGTTTGAAGTATTATTTCTAAACTCCTCTTTTTCTATCTTCTCACCATTTAGGAACCTCTTTTTATCTTCTGGACTATTATATTGTAAAATGTTTAACTCATCATCTTGCATTAATTTAAATTTTTTGATACAATCTAGACCTACTAGAAAATCATAAGGAAGATTTTCTATGACAAAAATATCCATATGTCTCTCAATCTTACATATTTTTACCTTTAGTGTTACCACACCTTTTGTTTTTTTCGCACCATTAATAGTTTTCAAGTTTGCCGTGTCTATATCAGTTGTATTTTCTTTATCTTTGATCTTTAATAATTTGGAATTTATTAAAGTCACATTTGAACCAGGGTCATAAACCGCTGTAACTCTTAAAGTATCATTTAATAGCAACTTCACTTTTATTAATGGTGGCACTTCTAGTTTTTTGATTTTGCTTGTTCAGTTCAACTTCCAATTCTGAGTTATTCACACTTTTCACTACTGCTCTTTGTTTTTTTTCTTTAAACCAGCAATTTTCCTGGGGATGGTAGCGTGTCCCTTTATTCTCAGTGATGCAGATGGGACATGGCTTTTTTTCTTCAACCTTTTTTAACTTGTTGTCAGAAGATGTAGAACTCTGTTTGTCATACCTATTCTTTACGACCATATGCTCCAATTTTCCTATTTCATTATAGAGATCTTCCGTCTGTTTCAAAGTTTCACGATCAATTTTATCCGCTATGTAATTAGGCAAACCCAATGCTATAAGGTCAATCAGTGTTCCAGTGTCAATTGATTTTCTTATTTCCAGTAATAGCTTTTCTTTCTTTAAGGCGTACTCAAGTAATGAACACGTTTGATACTTAAAGGTAAGAGCATATCTAATCGGTGACCATCCCTTGTTTGCAAACGTCTCACAGAAGTTTTTTTCCCATTTGCTCCACTCTGATTCTACCGTAAATTTAATCAACATACAACTGTACCAATCAACACTGGAATATTCCAAAAAGTTTTTAAAATTTCAATATTTTTTCTGTCTTCGTTAATTTGGAAACGCTCACATTCCTTATTAAAATCTTGAATCCACTGGTAAGCATTTGAATTTTTGCCGGTAAATTTGTTAATCATAAAATCCTTCGCAATTTTCCCCAAATTTTGCGTTTCAGACTTCTTCTGTTTCTCGTCAAGTAGTTTTTCCAACAGTTTTTCCATTTTTTCATTTGAGCCCCAAGGTGTAGACTCAGCACTCTTTTCTGAAATTTCTTCTAGGTAAATATCATTAAACTGTATGTTTTCTTCTTCATCCAAGTATACTTTTGATATCTCTTCCGTCAAGGTTATCCAAATTTTTCTTGTTTGATGTCTCTTAGTTAACGACTTCCGTATTTTTGCATAGTTGGAAGTATTTGTAATTTCTGAATGCATATGCGCAGGCTGGTATTCCGGTGGTAGTCCAAAAATCTTTCCATCAAGTGTAGCAATTGAGGTTATGCACATAACATTTGATTTTCCATCTGCCGCAGGTTTCACAGCGAAATCAAACCTTAACTTCTCCATGTCTCTTGTAATATTTTGCAGAAAATGTTGTTTTATAATAATATTTCACTGTTGTGAATAAAACAAAGGCGTAATTTGCGTTTCTCTGTAAAGACAAAAGATTTATTTTGAAATCGAACTTATAACATCTAACCTACTACAATATTTGTTTATACAATAGAATTTACCTGTAAAGACAAAAGAAACAACATTTAAAGCCTCTATTTTAGGGTTTTGTTATTTCTATCACACAAAATCAATCACATCTATCTTACAGTAATTAACAATCTTTTCATATTTCATTCTCTTCTGTCATAACTGTCATTCATGACATTTGGTAAACTCTATGGCTAAAGCGGCTAGCCGCGTTCAGATTAACATTTAGAAAATAGTTGTTACGATTTTCTTTACATGTATAAGACTTGCGACCTCCTGTCTGTACGCAAACTATATCTATTAAACCTAATCATAAGGAAACACAAAACCACTATTTATATACCGGACACAACATACCGAAGACGAAGGAAAATTAAAGTTGTTTCCGTTCCGTTCATGCGCAGTGCATATGTATCACAGTCTGCCAGACTCTATAATATAGTTTATGTATATAACGACATATACCCTGCCACCTTAAATCTACCTACATTACACCTAAAATCAGAGTTGTTAAATGGCTGAAATCTAAAAACTTTGATGACGTAGAGAATATAATTAAGTGTTACTTAGTAATTTAGTAATTTTATATGATTAACACAAACACAGTCACACACATACACACACACACACACACACACACACTCACACACACTCACACACACAGTCACACACACAGTCACACACACACACGCACACACACTCACACACACACACACACACACACACACACACACACACACACACACACACACATGCACACAAGTATACACAAATCAAATGTCTTTTATCTTTTATCCTTTGTTAGTTTAAGATCTCTAAACATGTCATTTCTTATGTATACGTTATTTACTCGGTGTCTCTTAATACAGGTATTATGAATACTTAAAACTGCACCAGCCTATAAATAGTTTATTACTGAATAAATGATTTTTGTTTTTTTTGAAGAAGAAGATATACAGGGTGGGCCCTGTAACTTGATTAAAATTTTAGAACATCTGCAGTGGCCCCTTGTGTCAAATTGTTTTATTTATTTTGTTAATTCAGAGATGATCTTAAGTTATGACCTCCAAGTAATATAGTGTCACTACGAGATCATAACACAACAAATATCACTGGTCTGTACCAGTGATATTTACCTTCGCCATTAAAAAAAAATATGAGAAAAAAAAAACAAAGTTTAAATATTAAAAAACCAAAATTGGTTGACATCTAAATCGCTCAACAATTAAAGTCCTTGACTGTTCATTTAGATGTCAACATATTTTGGTTTTTTTAATATTTAAACTTTGTTTTTTTTTTCTCTCATATTTTTTTGGAGACTCCTCCACTGTACGCATGGTGTGTCCAGTATAAAGTGAGGTTTAAATGGCTCAACAATTAAAATCCGTGACTGTACCACAACCGTCGGCGACAACTATGCAAATTTGCCGAACACTGCTTACTTGTAATCGTGTTTGTGTCAACAAAGAATGGTTTATTGGCACAGAGAGGACACAACGACAATAACACGTGTGACACAAAGATTCACACTTCGCGTTAAAGAAGAGGTAGGCAGAGCACATTATAAGTTCCAGTGTCATTTCTAATGGTGGTGTTAAAGAGTAAATGTAATATTGCCGTGATAGGTTGCTAGGCAATACGCTACGGTAGCCTAGATGTTAAGGCATGCGGCTGTTAGCGGCGGTAGTGGGTTCGAATCCCGGCTTTGATTTCGATTTTGCTACTAACTATATGACGCTGACTGTACTTAAGCACTAAAACACCGTACATAAGTACGGAATATTTGCCGTTTTAGCTCTTGTTGAAGGAAAACATCGTAACGAAACGAATATAGTTAGTCCTCTGGGTTAGAAGGTCAGATGGGAGTCGCTTAAGTAAAATTAGTGCCTATGCCAAATCTTGGGATAAGGTGTCCAAGCGGACTCCGGGCTCCTTTAGGGCACCACAGGGAATAACGCTAGGGGGCCATTCATAAATTACGTTAGGTTGAATTGACGATTTTTGACCCCCCCCCCCCCCCCCCTATCATCATCCTGTTATTCCTTGAAATGGACCCTCCCTACCGTCGTCATCCAATGGGGAGGGTCTGGACCCTCCCACCTATTTTGAGATGACGTAATTTATGAATGGCCCCTAGGAGGATGGGTGTTGCTAGCCTATCGCCCACAACACACCTCAACTCTATCCCGTAGTCAACTTTTACAATACCCACAGCAATGTGCATTCTAATCCGACATAACACAGGGCATACGAATGATAACAGCTAAATAATTAAGGTATAGGTAGGTATTTAGGGTAGGTAAGGTGCGTGTCGAGAATGAAATGCATTTGTATTAAGCTTGTCGACATAACTTATCCTCATATCTTTAAAGGGTCGGCAACGCATTTGTGACTCCTCTGGAGTATATTTCATCATCATCATACCAGTCGCAAGACGTCCACTGCTGGACATGGGCCTCCCCCAAAGAGTGCCACAATGACCGGTCCTGCGCCGCCCGCATCCAGCGGACTCCCGCGACCTTTACCAGGTCATCAGTCCACCTTGTCGGGGTTCTACCACGCGGCGCCTGCCGGTACGTGGTCGCCACTCGAGAACCTTTCAGCACCAACGGCCATCGGTACTATGTGCAATGTACACGACTAATGAGAGCAGCTAATTTATGGTGCGCGAGGATGCAGGTTGAGAATTGCATTTGTCTTTAGCTGTCGACACAACTTATCCACAAATCAGAAAAAGGTCGGCAACGCGCTTGTAAACGCCACGCCTCTAAACTGGAAAACTGAACTAATCAAATCAAAAATATTTATTTCGGACAACTTCATCCATATTTTGTCAGTAATTACAGTAATAACTTATGCCTAGGGTTAGTATTTATGACATAATACAACTTAAAAGCGACGCGTTGGAGTGGCGACAGACGCGTGCGGCGAATTCCAGCGCTGGCCTAGCGTGCTCAAGATGCTGTTTTTTGAGCTACCGCTACCGCCACCGCCACCGTTACTGCTACAGCTACCGCCTCCGCTACCGCTACCGCTGCTGGCTGCAGTTGAGGAGCTTATGGTATGTAGGTAGAGTCGGGTGAATTGCATCTCAGAGTGTACTTGAGTCAGCTTTAGAGGGACAGGGCTCCACACGGCGCAGCGCGCAACACTTCGGTATCATAATGGAATGCTAAGTGTAATTGTCATATTGACGTTCAGATTGATATTTAATCAAGCAATAGTCCACGTGTCACAAATACGCTATCTGCGCGCACGCAGGCACGCATGCGCAGTGCACCTGGCGCTGTATCAGCACGTCTTCATAATGGGTGACGTTTATAATTGTTTAGTTTTATTCAATTATACTATCAGCGGGACTTTGGAGTACAGAATAATGGCAATAGTTTTCTATACTCTTATGGTACATATCACTTGCATTGGCGTACTTAGGTTCAATGGGGCAGTCTGGCCCGGGTGACACACTTCTGAGGGTGACACCCAGGAGTGTCACCAACCACGCAAAACTCAATGCTTCATTGACACTACATATAGGTACTACGCCATCGATACCAGCTCAGTTTTCGCCTGAGTTGACACTCAGGCGAAAACTGCTGGTGTCTTGGGTGAGCCCAAGCTAGGGCCTATGCCAAATCTAGGGATTAGGTGTCAAAGCGGACCACGGGCCCCTTTAGGGCATAACCGGGAATAGCGCTAGGAGAATGATATCACCCAAGCTAGCGTCCCTTGTTCAACGAGCGAGCGAAGCGAACGAAGTTTTATGCTTCAGCTTGAGCGAAAAATTCGCCGTATTTCCGGTGACCGATGTCCAGTTGTCCCGCTGTCCCACTGTCCGGCTGTTCTCTACAGGTCGCATTTCTCAACCGATTGTCGTGAAATTTGCTGAGCAGGTGCAATAATTATATAGTTTATTTTGTGGATTCACTATTTATCGAATCGAAAAGAAATTAAAATAAAATCAGGCAAGTGCGTGTCGGGTTACGCGCAGTGTAGGGTTCCGTAGATGCCTGTCTCTCTTCGTTTGACATTGACACGCGCGCGCCAACTGAATGGTTGCGTCGGCCGAATTTGTACGAAAGTTAGCCTTTCTAAGTACACTTCGATTTGGTCGACTATTTGGTACTCGGTAACTAGTTATGCCTACTTAGCCGTGATAGTTTTCTATTTAAATCGATTATATGTACTACTGCCACGATTTTTTTGTTTTTTAAAGATTTTAGTCCTCTGTTTTGTCGGCGTGATTCATTTATATACCCATGCCGAATTACAGTTTTCTAGTAGTAATCGTTACTGAGCTAAGCCGAAGACGGCCAGACGGACATGCGAAACTATAAGGGTTACTTGTTGACTACGGAACCCTAAAAAAGACGTGGGTTCTACGACTCCTAGAGCCACTAATTGTTAACACAGACACACACCCTAAGCACTATATTGTACACAATAACAGACATAAGATCAAAGTACAAAGGCGAACTTATCCATATAAGGGATCTCTTCCAGCTAACCTTTGAGCAATTGAGAGGAAGATAGGTAGAACGCGATAGACAAACTTACAACCCGTACAAGAAACGCACAAAAAGGTAAATTATAAGAATAACCAAAAAAAAACAATATAATCATTATTATTGTACATTAGTAACACTGGGTGCAAACTTGAAATATTTGAATTGAATTGAATTGAAAGCACGATTCTAGCACAATTAGATCTAAATATAGATAAGCTATCTCAGGCAGATTTACTCTGTGCCCGCAGAATCGAAGCCAAGGGCGTTCAACTTACTCTGCCAAGTTGTGTTACTTTCTAAGCAGTTGAAGTTTGTTGTCCAACTCGGGAATATTAAAAGTTGTAGTTTCTTTCACTTAAAATGACGAAAATGCACTTAACATGGGCTTTTACTACTTCATTTGTTGTTAAAATGTGAAAGCAAAAGAGGACGACCAACAAAGAGACTTAAAAGACATCATAATACTGACCGAAGTACGGCACGTACACTGGCGTAGCTGCAGGCCCCTATTTCACCAACTTGATAATTGTCACCTGACAACGACAATTCTCCGTACATTGCTGGTTCCACAAGTAACCTAGCAACCACCTTAACTTCTAGAACAAGCAATGTATGGCAAATTGTAAGTGTCAGGTGACAATTAATTGTCAAGTTGGTGAAATAGGGGCCTGTTCTGTTGTTTATACGTTATTATTTTACGACCTTACTTGAAATTAAGAATTTAACAATAGCTGTCCGTAATGGTTGGTCTAAAGTATTTCTCGTCATTTTAAGTGAAACAAACTATGACACATTTTTAAGCACATGACTCCAACAACAACACAAATTGAACAAAAATTTGGAATATCTCGCAAATGAATCACTAATTTGATAAATCGTTTTAAGAAAAACCATAATATTTTTGGACAAGTTATCCAACGATATCCCACACTATGGGTGTAACGAGAAAAAAAGTTACATCCCCACTTTAGGTGTTGGGGAGATACCCCAAAACATTTTGCTTTCAAGATTTTATTCTTCTGTTTTGTCGACGTGATTGATTTATATATTACCCATGCCGAGTTACAGTTTTCTAGTAGTAATGGTTACTGAACTAAGCCGAAGACGGACGGACAGACGCACGGACGGACGGACGGCCAGACGGACATGGCGAAACTATAAGGGTCCCTTGTTGACTACGGACCCCAAAACAGCTGCTTCCGAAGAGTGTTGCATCTCGTTTTCTCGTGCGCGATAGATATAAGAGTGTGTCTTTTACGGGCGCGTAGTTTATACGCATCGAGTCATCCCCAGTAAATGAAGACCACTATAAGGAAAGCCACCATAAACTCTATTACTTGTAGCACATACGAAGCCAATTAAATAGCCAAAGATTCACGAAACGACATCGTAAGTAAAGGAGTTTAGTGCACACATTAATAGGCCGTCTTCCGAAGAGCTTTGGGTATATATTCCCGTACATTATGTCTGCCATTAATTATATGATCGAATGTAAGTAGTGACCTAGTGTTAACATTTAAGTATCGGTACTTGAACTGAATTGGTTTAAATATTGCTTTAGAATCTATTTGCAGCGCCTAACAAATTGATGGTAGATATAAACGTGTGTGAAGTTGTAGGATAGAAAGTTAGGGATTAATTTTCACTTCATTAATTACTGCTTTTAGCTGTATTTGTTTAATTTAATGAATGAAAAGTTTTTTTTTAATCGAATTTAGTTTGCCGTGGAGACCTTAGGTTTATGGAGACCGGGCCTTAAAACTGGTTCATAACATATCAAAAATGCTCATCCGCTCCACTGGTGACCGCTCAACGCATTGGCATTGCCATTCAGCGAGGTAACGCAGCCAGCCTTATGGGCACCCTACCAAGTGGCAATGATCAAGGGGAAATATGTAAATATAAGTAGTGTAGGTCCCATAAGTTAAGAGTTTTAGTCATTTTAGTTCCTAGTATAAGTATTTTGTTTTACTTTGCAGTCAATAGTTTGACGATCAAATCTTACACTAATCTAAAGTATGTAGCCTATAAAATATACAAACGAATGTATTTATTTAACCCCATTGCCGGGGTTTTCTTTTATCTACCCATTGGCGAAAATATTTTGTAATGTACTAAATTCGATATAAATGTTTTTCATACATTAAATTTAACAAATGGGTGAAGGTTGGGCCTCTATTCGTATCTTAGGCTACATGTTTTGGTCTTATTAAAAAAATGTTTAAAACGACATTTTCAAACAAAAGATCAAGTACTTATGTCAAAAAATGTTGCAACCCGTGTTAAAAGTCAGCAATAATAAAAAATATAGCGTGCCAAGTCTTTTATACATATGTGCACAAGGCGTAAGAAAATAGTGTTTTTAAAACTGTTAAATTGTAGTCTTGTTTTTAAATTCTCAGGACAAGCAGAAATTACCTTCAGTTATTTTTAGGTCTAAACACGGAACCCTAAAACCAATAAACCCTCTGGCCACCTCATCCAGGTCACCAGCCGTGAGCATACGTCCCAAAAGTCAGACAACTCATCGAATCAACAATCGCACATTACCGGCTTTGCTCGCCATTTGGTTCGGGACATAAAAATTTAATACCAAAGTCACAATTCAGGGAAGGCAATAAAACTCCTTTAGAAGTGCACAATAAGATTGAGCTCTTCGGGAATATTTTTACGAGCGGGCGAAAAGTGCCGGTGAGCCGGATGGTAATGAAGGTTCCGTGGATTCTTGATACCTGTAAGGTGATTGCGGTATCCTGATCCTGATAGACGTCGGTGGGTACCTATTTATGACGTTTAAAACCAACACATTAAATCAAATAAGGTTCCTTGTTAGAGCTAACAACTTTAGCCCTAAATGCTTCATTTGACCTATTGTTTCATAAGATTTAAAGCAATTTTTTTCTTAAATAGTAAACTGTAGTATTCTTGCAAAACAACTAGCTAATGACTTATATTTGATGATTTTCAAAGAAAAGCCAAAAGTTTACCGGTTCGAATAAAAATGCATTAATTATATCTAGTGATAAATGAGATCTAATGAAACATTAGGGCAAAAGTTAGTAGGTCAAGTGACAGGACCTCATTAAATAAGCACCAAATATTTTACAGCAGAATTGGTTTCCAAAAAAATTATATAAAAACGCACAAACTTGTACTAAAGTCCTCAAACTAAAATGCAGGTAAAGTTTTAAAGACTTACGGCCGTATTCATAAACGTTCTACAAGCCTGTTTTAACTAAAATGCCGTTACAATTCGTTTGTCCTTATCTGTCACTTTGACATTTGTGTTCGTAAGAAAGGGACAAAGCACATTTTATTTAGCAGAGGCATTTTAAGTTTTATGAATAACGGGGTTAGTTTGGGGACGGCAGTTTACCTACGTGTATGCTGAGCTATAACTACAAACTTCGAAATTCGAAGTTCGGAAATCTCCGTCTCTATCGCACTTATGGGTTATGGTACTCGAGCGACAGAGACAGAGATTTACGAACTTCGAGATTCGATTTTCGTGGTAGCACCGCTGATTCCATCGCATCCATTGCATCGCACCATACGATTATTTTTGCACGCCTAATAATAGGCAAAGAAAATTGCAGAGTATTCGATGGTCATATTATTTAGCACCACAAAAGAAAATCTTAATAAAACCACATAATAAAAAAAAACTAAGAACATAATTAAAAATAAAACATCTTTCAAGACAGTTCTATTGATTTAAACTTTTCCGAGTCTCACACATAATTTTTACGAAACGGAACTTAATCGCGTATAATAGGTAATATGAATTGCATGCTAGGTATAAGAAGGTATTTAAAAATAACTTTGAACTTGAGACACTGTATTAAGAATGCTTATCGTTACAAAGTATTTTTTTATTTAAATTTTTCAGTATGCTTCGACGGTCTGAATAAAGGATCTCTAAACTCAGTATATCATGCGAGTGCATCTTTAGGGTATTACGGCGATAATTTACACGCGCATGCGTCGTTTATGTCAACTTGACGCTGCGCGAACGCATGTGAATCAGGAACGTGCACAGATTAAAGGCCGAGCCACACCAGATGCGTTAGCGTGGACGTGCGCGTTCCACAGTTAAGTATGACTTCTGATAAGACATGTCACGCCTTTAATATTATTGTTATTATATAGAACCTGGTACGTCCCACCGCTGGGCAAAGGCCTGTCCCTCTTCTGCCACTGCTCACGGTGTTGAGCTTGATCTGGCCAGTCCTTTAAAAAGGAGTCCAATTCAACCCGTCAACGAGGCCTGCCGCGCCTCCCTTTCAAATTCTGTTTTTACTTCGTGGTGCTCGTTGCCCATAACTCACCGGGCATGCGGCAGACATGACCAGCCCCATTTACCTAATATACCAGACATTTAAACATGTTGATCAGTGAACGAAGAATCCATAGAAGTCTAAGTAGCGCCGCAAAATGGCCCCACAGAATGGATGCCATTGCCATTATGCGGGGATGGGGACGGGGTGTCAAAACGATGCCAGTCAGCCGGTTAGTTTGAACACGCATACCGGGTTTTAGGCACGTGTTTGTGTAGAAATTTGTAGGTAGCTCGCATTCTATGGCTTTCTCGTTCGCTGACGTTGATAGTCTACTTCATACTCAATAGAAATAACAGCAACAGCGCCTGGCGCTCTACTGTCCTTCAACGAGAGATATTAGCCCCAAAAGTGCCAATAGTAGAGAAGCTGAAAACCACACTTTTCCGTCTTACCCAGTGTGGATTTAAAAAATTAACACGTTCGGACCAGCAACGTCTTATTACGTAAATTTTATAAAATTATAATAAACACAACGTCTAAAGACTTCGACATAAAATTTTCATTTATTTGCACTACGTTGTATAACGCCAGGAGCCCTTATTATGTTCCTATTAGCTGATTTCTGCGCCGCAACACCTGAAATTTTCAAATGCCTAGTGCCGCAACATCTTTTATTTTGACGGTACTTTGTGAACAGCGATTCTCACGCACAAATACCCACAATGCACCCACACAACGTTAATTTACGTCACGCGTGGCAGCGGCGCGCTTCGCAGTAGCCAGTGTGTGCCGCAACGGTGACCGCGCGTGCGTCTATGGTGTATCACGATTAACTATATAAAAAATGTGAGTATTTATTGTACTTTTGTTACAAGTAATACATTTTCAATACAAAATACGTTTGAAGGTATTGGTATTGATTTTCAAACACATGTAGTTGTAACAAAACAGGTCTATATTGTAAATTAATTCGGGCAATACGTAATTGCGAAATTCTATGACTAAGAGGTTTAATCTCACAAATATGAACAAACATCTTTCCTGTGATAAAATATTAGATGTCCGGAATCAGGTGAGATGTACAATTGCCCGATGTTACCCTACCATTCACAAAAAACTAATTTGTTCAAGCAAAATTATACATATTGCTTTAGATGGATAGGAAGCGACGAAACGAGGCGTCCCTAAAACTGTTTGAAGAGTTCTCGTCACGAGAAGGTACACCAGACTTAATTTAAATTTAATTTGCCCCCAAACCTAAATCCCGAGGTGATGGTAATAAGGAATAGATTTGAAAATCGTTTAAAAGAGAGAGGTAACTTCATACAATCAGCAACCATCGACAACATTGGAAATGGCGGTCACTGGCCAGAAAACAGTGAGAGAAAACTCAAAAAAAATAGCTGCTATATGAAATGCAAGATGTGCTCCAAGAAAAAGATAAGGAGAAGAGACCAGTCTGAGGTGCAAAGGCTGTGAGGGAAAGCCTGCTCTGTGTTAAATATGTTTTGAGGAATGGCATAGCCAAACTGCAACATAAGAAATATCTTCTTGATCAAAGTTGTACAATACAATAATGTTAAAAGTGGGAAAACTATTTAACTTGATCTCTTAATGCATTGATATACAATTGTTACGTTTTAGACTTGTAATAATTAATTACTTTACTTTAAAATATTGTGTTTTATTACCTATATAAAGAAGTACATAGGTATAGAATATGTACTATATCGACGTCATTAGATGTTCTTAGATACCATTCTCATAAATGATTGCAGCGCGTGGCGCAACTTTTATAAACGTCAACGTTATACGATGTTGTTCCTAGTATATTTCAAATTAAATGCTTTGTTGAGACACAACTTTCATAAAAGTCGGCGTGATAAGATGTTGCACGTATAAATATTTATTCTTCCTTTTGACACGACGTCCAAGGACGTTTGACTTCACTAGACGTTGTTCCCAAGAAAACAAACACGCAAGAAATTATATGCGACGCAACGTTTATAGACGTGAACGTGCCGATACGTTGTGTACTAATTGTACACAGAAATGCTAACAGAGTATATCACAACGTCAATTAACGTTGACGTCTTTCGACGTTTGTGACGTATCTCAAAGCAAGTTGGTTTATAAGGAGAGCAGAACGTTTTTCAACGTATCGAAAGTTTGTATGGGGAAAATATGTGTCACAAGAAGAGCATCTATTATGGGCGGCGGTGGGCCGAACGTGTTAATATGTTGTGCCTCTCTTTTCCTCTTCCGTATCTAAAATGGTTGACTGTAAATAAAGGGGCACAAAATCTACGAACCACATATTAGGTACGTGTTATACTGAAACTCGGTGACAAAAAATTAAGCGTAAATACGTAACAATTCGAAAAAAACGTCAAAACATATAAACTGCCATTCTCACTGTCAAAAATTTACTGTTGATATGTCCAGATGCGCGTCCAAAAAGCTACGATAATGACAGTGCTGGACGCTCCTCAATTTCAAAATGAACGCACTGAAGCAAATAATAGTACATTACTGCAGAGGCCGTGAAGTAAGGGATTGCTGGACGAGATTGGGGTAGACGGCCGAGTTGTAGACGAGGCCGGATACAACGAGTCCAGCAATCCCTGTTCCGGCCGAGGATTGTATACTGCTTTTCTCAAACGATGTGAGGAAATATTAAAATTAAAATAATTACAATCGGAACGAAAGATCAGAAAACAATTGTGTAATTTGCCGCCCTTCTTATTTTTTAAAAATGCCATTTGAAGAAGCCGTTCGAGCACCATGTTTAACCGCACATAAGTATAGTACCTACCATAGATTTTGTTTTTTTTTTATGTCGCAAGTATGCTTACAGAGTCTGGTGGTGGTTGGCAGTATGTAATTTTTCCTTTGTCAGTTTAATATTAGTAAGCAAATTTAAAAAGTTACAGTAGCGGACAATAATGGTTTTACTTAGGGTTTTCATACATTACTTCTTGGCGTAAGGCCAAGAAGAAATGTAGGGAGCCTTAAACAAGAAACTTCATGTCTTCATTTCGTGATATTAACGCATACATTTCCAAGCATGTTTGAGCAAAGGATTTTTTTAATTTTGTATCTCAAGTTTCAAAAAGCACATGACGATTATCACACCATTTTTCTATAGCTTTTCCATTAAGTGGTAAATCTAACGATTTTTTATCAACTAAAAACGAAACCTCACCCCTTAAATTTATACCTTAGGGCTGAAGCCAGTTTAATAACTGGCTATAAATAAGTCTTGACAAATCCACGTAACAACTACTGTTAGTGTTTTTTCCTCAACTAAAACATATGCTTACTCACTATTTGTGTCTTTTATGGCTTTAACCACGCCCCCCTAACAGGAAATATAAAAACTAAATAACATTTTACGATGCCATTATTCTATTCTTTGGCAGTACATTGTATAGAGGGATCAATCCATATCAACGAAAGGTCATAAAATGGAATGTTAATGTCAGTTCTGTCACGAATTATAGTGGAATCAAATGATCTTTTATTTGGAAATGACGATTCCTGGTACTCGTTTGTAGGCTATTATTTTCGAAGTAAATCAATTATGAGGGGAGGTCAACATTATCACCGCTGATATGAGTTAGGCGAAATGTATCTCTTCCACATAAAACGATAATCTTATAATTCAATACTTATACTAAATAATAATAGGTAATCCGTAGAGATCCGTAGGTAATTCCACAGAATTCGTCGGCTAGGTAAAGACCTTTGGCTTAATTGGCAAAGCTTTCCTGTTCGCGAAAGGCAATAACAATAAGCATGACGGTTCGACTCCTGCCGCGTTCATCAATTTGTTTTATTGTGTTTGGTCTGTGTTTCAGTAATAATCAAAATGAATAACTGACAATTTATCATTATCATCCTCCTAGCGTTGATCCCGGTTATGCCCTAAAGGAGCCCGGGGTCCGCTTTGACACCTAATCCCAAGACTTGGCATAGGCACTAGTTTTACGAAAGCGACTGCCATCTGACCCAACCCAGAGGGAAAACTAGACCTTTGGGGTTAAACCGGTTATCATCACGATATTTTCCTTCACCGAAAGCTAACGGTAAATATTCCGTACATAAGTTCTGAAAAAACTCATTGGTACGAACCGGGATTCGAACCCACTACAGCCGCTTGAGGCTGTCATGCTTGAACCACTATGCTACCATAGCTTCATAATACTGATGATTAGATAATATATATCAGTTCAGCAGTCGGCGTCGTTTCACAATACTGTGGTTATATTTTAACAACGTTCTCTGCTGGATAAAACCTCGTCCAACGATCATCACCTTAGTCCTCCCTCTTGTTGACTTACATTCAGCCTATTTCCGTAACGCTCACCAGAACTAAAGACGACCTTACACTAGAGAAAATAATCCTTTTGGGCCTATGGGCCTCATAAGAAGGCTCAAAGTCACCCAAAGGGCAATGGCGAGGGCTATCTTGGGAGTTTCTCTGCGCGATCGCATCAGAAATGAGGCTATCCGCAGCAGAACCAAGGTAACCGATATTATAGCCCTCCGAATCGCAAAACTTAAGTGACAGTGGGCGGGGCAAATTGCGCGTAGAACCGATGGCCGTTGGGGCAGAAAGGTTCTCGAGTGGCGACCACGTACCGGAAGGTGCAGCGTGGGTAGGCCCCCCACAAGGTGGACTGATGACCTGTTAAAGGTCGCGGGAGTCTGCTGGACGCAGGTGGCGCAGAATCGTTCATTGTGGCACTCTTCGGGGGAGGCCTTTGTCCAGCAGTGGACGTCTTCCGGTTGATATGATGATGATCGAAATTCGTTCTAAAACGAATACTGAGCTTGTTACACAGATTATTAATTTTATTATCATTATATTGTGTCCCCATATCGAGCCACTGCGTTACGGTTCAAGCCATAAAACCATAACTAAACTCTCAATGCAAAAAGGTCATACGTACTTGCTATAAAAAGACAGTTACTGCATTATTGGAAGTGGAAATTTTAACAACATTGTCGAATACAATCATTTTATGCATCTCAAGGGAGATTATCTGATCGCTATTGTATTATTAAGTGTTTTAGTCGTGAGAACGGTTCGTTGTATTAATGTGGGGGACGGTTGTTGAACAAGTCTTCTGGTAGTCATAAAGTAGCCCTTAATCCAGTCGGTTTTACGAGTAACGGTCCTAATTTGCGCTCTCCGATCAAAGTCTCACGGTTAAACTGCAGTCAGGTTTGTAGATATTTATTGAATAAGTAGCCAAATGTTGCCTAGTGTCATAAATAACATATATAATCAACACACACTGAACGTGACTGTTCTAGCAAATATATCGTTAAAACTAGGCTAAGAACGTTGCTTAAAAACCCTCTAAATTTTTATGTCATATTGTTTTATGTTTATATGGAAAGTTTCTGAAATTTGAGTTCCAAATATACTTAGGTACCTATGAGGCAAGAGGTAAATTATTATGCAGGCATAAGTTATTTAAAAAAATGTTCACTTGAGTATAAAAAATATTAAAACCTTTACAACTCAATAAATTAGCGGATTCACACATTATGCAGAAAAATACCTACTTTGTATGTGAAGAGGCTGTTAGCTGAAATTTACAGCCGTCATTGGCTAAATATGTATTAAAAATCTACATTTTTACGTTTGTGTCATATTCCAAATCTGAGGGATTTATTCTAAAATCATTCATAAAAAATATGTTTTTTTGGACTATCTACCCTTTAAAATAGTATGTTTTTACTTCTATCCATTCAAATATGACATAAGTGACGGTGTTGGGAAATGTCTTCACTGCAGACATTTTTATTATGTTTCAAAATATATTCCTACCACTTCAAATCGATTGATAAGAAATTAATTTTCTTTTAGCTGGTTTTAATTCTTATTTAACGTTTATTCTATGTCTTTAACTGTACTTTTTTAGGATTATTGTGTAAATTCTATTTATTGTAAAAATTCGCATCCTTAGTTTTTAGGATGACATTTCTAAAAACTAACATTATATAAGTTTGTTTTCTCTCCTTGGGGGAGACCTATGTCCAGCAGTGGACGTCTTTCGGCTGATATGATGATGATGATTACATATCGTAACATTATATTACATATCGCTATTTTACCATGCGTGATGGTACCTCATTACCCTCCCTACCGCACTTTTCATTACCATCCCTTGTCTCTAGGTTGAAAATAATCTACCAAATGTGCTTATAAAGTACACTCGACAATGGGGACCCCCACGATATATATTAAAATGGCCGGGCTATAACATAAACACGCCGAGATACTCCGCATTATCATATATGTAATATGTATATATGAAAGTCGGTTTGTTTACGAGTTTCATTACACAACGGGCTGTGCTGAATTTTCTAAGTTTGCGTTGAAGTTGTGTTTGTATTGTAAGAATATCTAAACAAATTGCCGTGTTGAAAAGAGGACGCTAAATAATCATCTGTTTTAGTCAACTTTACATAGTGTATGTATGTTTCAATGTATATATTTCATTACATTATTAGGAATATTTTGTCGTATATAATTTTTTTGTGAATAGTCAGACTCACTTGTTAAGCTAATACGAAATAACGGAACCGCGGCAAAATTACCATATAATAATGATCTAAGTGCCCTATGGACAAATATTGATTTCGGATTAGAAAAGATAGACATTGCTTTACAACAAAAACGGCCTCTCCCTACCCTGCTAACCCCTAACCTACTCTGCTTGGTAGCCACAGCTACCCCAAATAATTTGGCAAATTTGGTAGCTCTGCTGGTCGATTGTGTATCACTTGATAACTTCTTCAGGTATTGGCATTTTTTGTTTGAGAAAACGGCAATTAATTTATCCTAACGGTGGTTTGAAAATTTACGTAATTGGTTACCGAAATCAAGTAATTAATGTATTGTGCAAATCTGCTTAGTACCAAATACATCAACGATTTACAATCAAGTGATTGATGTATTTGGAGCAACATATAGTACATATTATTTAACGGTCTACCTACCCAAACTTCTTCACGTGATTATTATTTAATCGCAAAGCCAATTTCACCGCTTTCCCCCCACTATTAAGGTTTCTTTACGATGTTTACCTCCAGTGGTCCACTACAGATAATTCGTATATTATTAGCTGCGCGGGCGATATGGTGCGTGAATTACACGATTATATGAGAGAGGAGTTACGACCGGCTGTGGAAGATGACCATTGCACGCAGGCCCGGAGAGCTGGGAATTTCTTAGACCTGGCATAAAACTGGGCATAGGTAAGTTAAGTAAAGCCCCTCTTGTACTGTACACGTCCAGTAAAAATATAGATTACTTATACCTTTAAAAATTGTGATACATCGAATCGCTAAACTTACTTAAGTTGGCCATTGGCAGTAAGCGCACATTGTAAGGCCGTTGTGGTGGAAGGAAGGAAAATTCTCGAGTGGCGATCTCGTACCAGAAAAAGCAGCGTGAGTAGACCCCCCCACAAAATGGACTGCTGATGTGGTTTTTAAATCCATTAAAGCATTCAAGAACGAAGTTTTTGAAATTAGAATCGTATTGGTAAGTGCGCACTTGAATGTACTTTAGTATATATCCATATACTTGATCCTAGTAGGTACATTGGTAAATCCATATAAATTAATTTGTATAACTTCAACTGTTTTGCTTGCTACACGTATATTTCCGTTTCAATATCATCAAAAAGGCGATTGGATACTCGTACGGTCGAGGTCACAAATATGTTTACACGTTTGCACCTTATTACAAGGCAATAAGGTGCAAAAGTGTAAACATATCTAGAACATTCACCCTTTCTATAAAATTTCGTCTGATTTATATACATTTAGTGTCATTTCTCGTCGTTGTTATGTCCCTGTGGGCACCCTGCCCCTTAGGACGATGACAGTAAACAAAAGTCCCTAGTTACTAGCTGGTCTCTTGCTCCGACCCAGCGAAACTGCCGATTCTACATTACCGGCCGCGCGGAAGCTGTGTATTTGACGCCTTTGGAATCCTTGTTTACCTTTGAGTGCCTAGTGATTCCGGACGATTTTTTGTTATTCTCGTGGAATTTGTTTTGGTTTACAATATGTACCGCAAGTGTTTTCCAGTGTTTCAACACCCGTTGGGCTAGCGCGTCTAGGTTGACCCTCTTGCAGATTTTTAAAATACCTATAGTTGATTATAAAACAATTATCTGTGTCCAAAAACGAAAACGATGATAAAAACTATAATTATAAGTTATTTTATCATTGAACCTGCTCACAAAATTTCACCATAATCGGTTGAGAAAAACAGCTGGACAAACGGAAAAACGAAAGAATTTTGGCCCAAGCTGAAGCAAAGAACTTTGCTTCGCTCGCTTGTTCAATAAGTACTGGAACTTTTAACATTATGTGGTGAAAGGGATGTGTAAACTTAAAATTCTTTTCGTAAAACTAATCATTACCGGTCTGATTATTACCCGTTGCGCAGAACACAACACGAGTTGGGCATAAAGGTCTCAGATCACATATTTCGCGTTCCTTTTAGAATTCAATGTGTTTCGCGTACTCTTTCAGACTCGTTATACCGTAAATGCGGGATACATTTGCCCCCGCGAACTAGTCTTTCCACCGCTTTTTTATGCATTTCAACAGTCTAATCATAATATTTTTAGTTTCAGCTAACTGCTCCCGTTCTGACTTTTTTATTTGAAATTGGTATGTGTGGTTTTTATTTGGGCCAAAGTAACCCTGTATTGGGTCAAAGCACTTACGGTATGCAAAAATGTATAAAAGTAAACTTCCAGTTCAATTGCAATACGTGTACTTTGAGTGTGCCAGAATTGAGCCCTTGGATTTCAATCGGCAAATTGGCAATCTGGTGAATGGAACAACAATGAAAATTTCATCAAACTTTTCTAGTTAAATGTTTTGCGGTTTTTTTTATATCGCTGCCAACTGCAGAACACGATATAATATATATAGATATGATATTTAATTGAAGTTAAATGCGTTCAAAATTAAATTTACATTTAAACTTATACTGGCAAAAAATATCATCATACTCCTAGCTTTTTTCGTGGTAGTGCTCAAACGAGCCGGGTTTTTGGCATCTGACCCCAAAATTTAGCGTAGGCCCTAGTTTTACGAAAGCGACTGCAATCTGATCTTCCAACCCAGAGGGAAAACTGGAACTTAATTAGACCGGTTTTCTCACGTTGTTTTTCTTCACCGAAAAGCCACTGTTAAATATTAAATGCTACTTTATACATGGGTTTTGTGAAAAACCCCAGTGATACGAGCCGGGGTTTGAACCCGCGACCTCCTGATTGAAAGTTGCGCAACCTTACTGGCTACAGTGAAATCACTGTGAAATGCATGCAAAAAATATTTAGTAAATAAATACATGGTTGAATTACTCATGTTTTGAACCTCAACCCTCTGGCAGTGCTACGTGTAACAAATTTGATTAGGTAGTACGTAGTGGAATCTAGGCTTGTAAAATTAATTCTTAGAAAGATTTTTGACTTTTTCTAGTGCATTAGCAAAATATTCCATGATGGATGATGGTAAGAATGGCCCGGTAATTAAAATACTTATACATTTTCTGTAAAAAAATTATGTCATTACCATCTTTGCCGGCACTGGTTTTTATCAAATGAAGAATTAAAATGCATTGTATAAAAAAATATCATAAAAATCATTAATTCTTAAAACGACTACGGGTTCGTTATATACCATTGAATGTCAGAATTAGTGAATATTCCAACAAAACGGCTTGATTTTTAAATTGTCAACGGAAAGGCGGGGTGCAAAATTACGTACATTATGCAAATTCATTTTTTGGCCGCAAAATTGTGAAGTCACGAGCCGCGGAAATTATAACATTCCATGATTTATTGTTGTGTCTGTACAGCGGGATGTAAAATTGCGTTATTGTGCTGAAGAATTCGGGACAATTTCGTGTCAATTTTCTGGAATTCTTGAGTTGCCGGCTTTTGGTGTTTAGTGGTGTGTTAAAATCGTGCTCTTTATTTTACAGGGTTTTTTTTGCTCTTTGTCTTGTTTCTTTTTACAGATAAGTATGGTTAATTTGGAGATACAAAGAAGCATAAATTGTATGTTGTACGTAAAGAGTAATGAGAACCCACATTTGTAGTTTTTGGACACAACAGTTCCGTACCCAAAGGGCCAAACAGGACGACCCTATTACTAATGTCTGTCTGTCTGACTTTTTTAATGATTTGATTAATTCGATTTTTCTAATTATATCACAATATTTATAAATTACAGAATGTGTACAATGATTCAAATTCAAATTATTACAAATAAATTATAAAATACTCATTAATATTATAGAAAGCTTTCTGTATTTAAGTTGCCTTTTAAAAGGTTTGAGAGGAGGTACTTCGCTAATTAGGCTTCTCTATATACCAGCTAATTGACATTTTGCAGCGCGCGAGGTGGGCTCTCTAGAAAACAAGTGAAATCGAAGGATTGTTCAAAAAACCAACTGTTTTTTTAAATAATGTCACTCTCACTGACGGTCATGAGGAATCCAACGACACTCGACATGGCAAAATCTATCAAGCCGTTTGAACTGTCGCCACATACATACATACATACGCTCGAAACATAATATTAAATAAAAACTTTTTATTTCGAAAAATTTGCTTGTGAAGTTGGTACAGTCAGCATCAAAAGTAACTGCGCAAACGAAGATTTCAAAAGTCTTTATTAAAAGGGAATAAGAGCTTTTGACATCTTCGATTGCGCAGCTACTTTTGATGCTGACTGTACCACTGCAATTATCGGCCGATTAAAAAAAGTTAGATGATTTGACATCGTGGTCAACAGTGCTTTTATGAAAAATGTTTGAACGATAAAAGTACGCTAAACAGTGCGTTTATGGGCCATAGAGCATAGAGTTTTTCGACGAATTATTATCGGTCTCATTGTATTTGAGCTAAAGCCCATAAAAATGTCAGATAACGGTTCAGGAGTAGAAAAACATTATCCTACTAATATTATAAATGCGAAAGTTTGGAAGCAATCACGCTTAAACGGCTGAACCGATTTGAATGAAATTTTGCACGAAGATAGTTTATAGCCTGGATTAAAATATAGGATAGTTTTTATCCCGAGTCCACGCAGACGAAGTCGCGGGGCGGAAGCTAGTAATTTTATATTACACAAATCAACCTAGTCCCAAACTTAGCAAACCTTGTATTATGGCAACTAGACGACGAATAACCTAAATAACGTAAATAAATATCTATTTAGAAAATATCAATGACTCAGAAACAAATATTCGAGCACATCACACACATAAATGGCCACAACGCTTCATCTGCACCTAAACT
The DNA here is from genome assembly GCA_947049275.1 of Epinotia bilunana. Lineage (NCBI taxonomy): Eukaryota > Metazoa > Arthropoda > Insecta > Lepidoptera > Tortricidae > Epinotia > Epinotia bilunana. The sequence continues at coordinate 20,084,427 of OX346269.1, read as the reverse complement.
TCCTAAATTTAGGTATGATTCTGACTAAAGGGCCTCCGTAACGGGACTAAACTCGAACCCGGGACCTCAACACTAAGCCCACAGATAAGGACATAATATGAGTAAGAGTGCATTAGCCGGCTGCACACGGAAGATCATGCTTATAAATCTTAGGGCCGATTTACAAAGAACAGTTACGCTACGAGTTGGGAGCGACGAGCGGAAACGAGGCTTTCGAAGAGTCAGCAGTCAGCACCAATTGTCTTAAACAGTCGGTCATCGTAAGATGCGTTCGTCAGAATCTAATTGTGTGGGAAGGAAGTCAGTTTTGTATGGGATGAAAGCTGTCGGCGCCATATTTAAGTTTTATAAAAAAATTAAGCCATTAAATTAGAGACGTTGTATGAAAACTCTCTCTATATTTTTTCTATTTTAATTTCTAGCATCAGTAACTAGTTTCCGACCATGATATGGCAAATTCTATTGTGTAAACAATGTTTTAATGTTATTTTAAATGGGAACCAAAGTATTTTTGTATAATCATCACATTATGAACATTAGGTACTAAAAACACTTTAAAATTCACGTAAAAAAACACTAAGGGTCGCCAGCATGCTCGAATCTCCGTAGCAAGGTTTTTATATGAATTTTAGTGTTTTTTTAAGTACCTAATGTTTATAATGTGCCGATTATAAAAACGTACTTTGGTTCTTATTTACAACGATTTGAAGTACGTAATGTTCAAAATGAGTCGATTATCCGTGGATCATGTTTACTGTCGTTAATACGGTTAAGTAACTGCACCATTTACCGCCTGTGCCTTGAACTCAGTTAAGCCTTATACGAAATGTCACCGCGTGACCAGACGCGGCGCCGCTACAGTGGTCGCAACATTTACTCGAAACCAACTTATAGATGGGTTATAAACAGTCAGGGAAAAAAGGCGTTTTTCCTGTGGTCAGTACCTAGTTTACGTCTATATTTATTAGTTTATATCACAAAAAAATATAGAAGAGGAGCTGCCGTTTATGCGGATAAAGATTCCAACCTAAAATCAGGCTTAACAGCCCTTAAATTTTGCCCTGTCCGCAGCAGAGACGCAAACGTAAATCTCTGTATGACCCAGATCTTTATTTTATCCGAAAGTAAAACAGAGAGGATAAGGTAAGTTCAATTTCATTAGTATACAGATAGATATATGCAGGGACTGCAGGGTAAAGTAACCAAACAATACGTAAAAATTCACACATACTGTGTGCCCAATTAAGGGTACAAACCATTGCAATACCTACTATTCATTTGAACACCACTAGTCTGCACTGGAATACTCTTAAGAAGAGGATAAGCATAATTTAGTATGAACCACCAGGCACGAGACAGTATATTGCGTCCCCTGTAACACAATCATGCGCGTACGCACGTGCAAGTCGTGACGCGAGTGACGACGCCCCGCCCACCTTTTTGTGAGCGTCACTCGTTGCCTCTTTATTGCGGCTTTGATTCACTCTCGTGCTTGTTATGTGCGATGCTTTCTTTTGAGTTATGTTTGGATCTTAGTACCTACTCTTAACAGCATTTTGTTTACTGCATGTTTGTATCAAGTATTTAAATAAAAAGTACCTAACTACGGCGAGTGAAAATGACGCATTTCTGAACTTATACGTATCTAGATACATTGAAATATTTTGAATATGGAACATAACGAAATTCTTAAGGCACGCATTGCACTTGTTTTCATCGGGCTGCAGTAGGGCGTTTTCATAAAAAGAGCCAAGGTTTTTAAAGGGTCAAGAACGCGCATGCGAGTCCCCCGGAGTCGCGGCCGTCCATAGTTTACAGTAACAGCTTGTCAACAAGCGAGCTTGTTTGCCCGAGTTTTGAGGGGTAATCACGTAACGTTCCGAACACTCTTTAAGTACAATCCAACTGTCAATTTTTCACATCAAATTCTCTATCTACCTAACGTGCGTACATGATCGCTGGCATAAATAAAAAATAAACTAAATTACGAGGTACAAAGGCAACTCGATCCGAACACCTTCCATTATATCGAGTCAATTAGTTAGGATCAGTCTTTTTTTTTTTTTTTTTTTATTTATTAAGTACAACCACATCATATATATTACATTTCACTTAAAGCTAGTATATTAGGAGGTATTTATTTCTGATATATACAACAATTACGGAAGTACATAACATTGGCTACGCATGTTGCAGTGAGATCAATAAAAGTTATAATAGCTTATACAATACAAAATATGAACTAAACAGCTTAACTAATAGTAACAGAATTTATTTATATGTAAATATCTATATAATCAATAACAGTTACAGAATTAATTTGCTTCTTCTTCTCGTCTTTTAACGAAGTCTCGTGCGATCTCTTGACCCCTGGGTCAAATCGTGATCTACTACAATATCGATTTAGATTTTATGACATGGAGTAGGTTAATGAGGACTCCAGCCACCTGATGATTAATTACTTACGAATAACAAGCATAAAAAGCGAAATTTACGACAGCGAAAACTAAGTAAAATAAAGCTGTACTTTCATACAAAAGTAGCGTATGTCACCCCGAGCATCATTACGAATCGATTGATACCTCATTCGTCAAAATCAATTATCTACAGTACCTTCACGTACATTCTGTCACGTCCAACTTATGTACCTACACAGTTATACAATAAAAAATATTCTATTCTATTCTATTCAACTTTACGTTCGACCACATGTGAACATGTAAATAGACTGCTAAAATAGCATATACCTCCGCCGTAGTCGGGCAAAATCCTACTTATTCTACTAATATTTTAAATGCGAAAGTTTAGATGTTTGGATGTTTGTTACTAAATCATGCTTAAACAGCTCAAACGATTTGGATGAAATTTTGCACGAATTTAGTTTAAAGCCCGGGGTTTATAGACGAAGTCGCGGGCGGAAGCTAGTACATAATAAGAGAAAAGCTTACACTAATTGAATGGAACTCGGACGAGCCTACAATACTCAAGTCGTCAAGGCCAACGCGAGTCTTTTCTTAGGACTGCACAATGCTAGTCTTCAAGGCTCGACCAAGCGCTAGTGACAGAACTTAGGACTGCACAATGCTAGTCTTCAAGGCTCGGCCAAGTGCTAGTGACAGAACTTAGGACTGCACAATGCTAGTCTTCAAGGCTCGACCAAGTGCTAGTGACAGAACTTAGGACTGCACAATGCTAGTCTTCAAGGCTCGACCAAGCGCTAGTGACAGAACTTAGGACTGCACAATGCTAGTCTTCAAGGCTCGACCAAGCGCTAGTCACAGAACTAGAACTAACCCCATATTGAGATCCAGTAAGGCTTGTGTTAAGAGTAGACAACGATATATTACATATTCATCACACAAATATTTGCATTTTGCCCTCACCGGGATTTGAGCCCAGGACCCTCAGTGAACCTGAGGGTCCTGGGCTCAAATCCCGGCTGAGTCTACCCACGGGGGTTTAGAATACAATTTCAATCCAGTTACAGTATTACATCAGTGATATTTGACATAAAGGGAAATCTCATTAGTTTAATGGTTATGTAAAAAGTATGGAAAGTTCAATCAAACACAAAAATAAAGCAGGATACACAAATAAAATGTATTGAAAGATTATTAAAAATAAATACCGAATTACATTAGAAACAAATTAGTTCGATACCATTAATCGCCGTATGCATGCCCACCTACCACCTATCTCCATCATCTCCTAAACCCGATAGTCCCAAATCACAAAAAGGTCGACCACTATGAGATCTGACCTTGATATGCGCCATTACTTGATACCGATCTGAGATTAATAGAGAAGATTCGACCGCCATGAAAAGTGGATGAGATAAACTCAAATGTCAGATTAAATTGATGACGGAATATGAATCTTGGTGAAAATAATGTACTAATATTACTGTTATGCTACGGCTACACTGTCGGGCGAAGATTCGTGTCGCATTGCCGCGATAAAATGCAGTGTTTTTACTACGGCGAACTATATGGCTACATATGTCGCGATAATATTTTCGGGCTAACGACATTGGCGCAAATGAATGAAGCTTTGAAGTTGTACGCACTTGCACAAACTTTGTCGCGAGAAAATCCCTTTTAAATATGTGCGGTAGACAGGTCGAACATTCGCCGAAACCCGGACCTAGCTTTCCACCACGCGCAGTTCACACAGCGAAAAATGCATTGCAACAGTTGCATTTAGAAAGGTTGCATCGATCACACTTAACAGGCCGGCAAGGCGGCTTTTTTCTGTACCTAGCGAAAATTTTAAGATAATCCTTACTAATAAATGCGAAACTGTGTGTGTGTGTTTGTTTGTCCTTCTTTCACGTCGCAACGGAGCGTCGTATTAATGTGATTTTTTGTATGGAGATAGTTTAGAGGCTGGAGAGTGACATAGGCTTCTTTTTCCAGCGGGAAAACATCTAATTCCACAGAAAATACAAAACATCTTAAGACGAACGCGATCAAGTCAATGCGTTCAAAGTACACATGTACAGTAGTCAGGGGTGTTAATATACGTACATAAATAAGGACATAAATATCTTGTACACGCCTTATGACATTGTCAAAAGAGTCCTGTAGTTACAGATATGTATGTCCTTATGAATGCCCCTGACTCGCAGCGTTTAACTTACGTCTTTAACGTTAAAACAATGCTTAGTCAATTGTTTTATGACATACATATAATGCGCGTTGCGTCTAGCGCAATAGTTATCGCGTAATTCAACAGCGCGCGTTAATATAACACAAGTAATAACTAAGAATGACTTGGCAGCTTCCACATGCGTCAATTCTAACGAGTGCGTGGCAAATGTAAAACAGATTCCAACTGAATCGCTGTGTAATGTGTATAGTTGATATAGCTTTCACTATTCATTGATACCTTTGGTTCTGGAAAGGACGATCATGCATATTTTGGACGAACATTATCATGGCAAAAAACCAACGAGATTAAGAAAAATTGTACATTTTTGAAGATGCTGGAAAGTGAGTAATAGACGGACGACTGAGTTCAAGGGTCGAGCCGTAGGTGAGGCTCACAAAGATACGAATAGAGAAGAGAAGAGATGATAACATTGTTGTCCTGGTCAAGTTCCTAGAGGGCTTGTTCGTTCAACGTACGTAAATCACGGTTTGTAAGCCTCAATCCAGAAGATGTTACGTCGCATTTCCAAGCAGTGGCGAAATATTTTTTTTTCTTCAGACAAATATTTTCGCAAGCCGTAAACTTGTCACTTTTTCAGCAATTTAGCCACCACACGCGCCTTACACAAAGTTATGTGTATGTGAAGTCGCCGGTTCATATTCGCAGATTTATGTGCGCGGGGCCAGGTCGCAGAATATCTCACTTGGGGCGGTCAGCGTGAGGGAGAGGCAGCAAAACAAATATGCGTTTTGATTTTGTTTTAAAGTTGACATAACGGTCCCAGTCTTGTCTGAACTGCTATTCAATGATGCGATCATACGATTCATAATGAATAGGTGGAAATTTAAAAGTTATGTGTCATGCATTTTCTCACAATAATCATCACTTTAAGTAAAACTTGATGTCATCAGTCAGTTTTTAAGCACAACTATAATAATAAATGTAATCGTTCTTAACTTAACGTAACTTAGCTTAACATTCTTAAATTATCTACCTACATTTTAACTGTATACTATTGGTTATACCTCTACACTTGATGCTGGAAGAGTGGGATCTTCTGTCACAAGTATTGCAATATACTTACTAGAAGGTCCCAACCCTTTCTTAATTTGTGTAAACACCGTTTGTTACCAATAAACCAATTTTCATTTTTCATTTTCATCAATATAGATTGTTTCAATGTATATTAACAATTTATTGCAAAAGTAATTTTCCATTTCAATACGAAGTCATACATGATTGATGATTAACTATAAATGAATCCTTCAACAGAACGCATACTTATAGAACGCACTGCCAATCATCTAAATTGTTGTTTTTCGACAAGAAAATAAGCTTTAAGCGTTCTCCAATCAAAAAGTGTCGTTTCAGCGAATCCTTTTCACCGTCGACACAAACAAAGATATCCAAAAACTCTGAAAAGGCCCGGATTCCGCACGGGTGTGTATTGCATCCTTCAAAAAGGTACCTGTTTACCCTTTGATCCAAAATTCCATGATATCCAATTCTGCTGTCGCTCCCTAGGGCTGACCGCACTTATCTATCGCGAGGTATGCCTTATTACGGCAGTTTCGCGAACGCTACATTGACTATCACTCAAATGCGGGATACCCTTACCTAAACACTTTTCATGTTTCTTTTTCGGTGGATGGTGTTTTGAAAAATACAAAAGTTGTAATGGAGCCTCTGTAGCCGAGCGGAAAGGATTTTCAATTTGGATTTGGGTTTTAATTTTGAACCCACCCAAAAAAACTTGTGTAAGAAAGTCGTACCAGCACTGAAAAGAACCTTGTGTACAAAATATCATTTCATATTTAACACAGTCGTTTTTTGGGAAAGGAAAAGTGCGTGAGGAAACCGGTCTAGGTTTAGGTCTAGGTTCTAGGTTGGAAAGTCAGGTGACAGTCGCTTTCGTAAAATAGGTGCTACAGAAGACCCCCATGTGGAAAACGCTAGGACTGTAACGACGATTTTGAGGTGATGCAATAAACTTCAAATAAATAACCAAGTCTTGTCTTTAAACCGTTATTGTATGGTCATGATTCCTTTTTCACCTCATTCATCACCGTGTTCGTTTGCCACCTTTGTATTAAAAACATCGATTGATTGACACGAATGATACACAAATAAATCAGAACCTTATATTCTAGTCACAGAGATCAAATTCTATTGGCCCAATTAATTCTTCTCCAAATTGTCCGAGTACCGAAAGCGTTACAGTCATAAAGCAGCCTCTTTTCATAAAACTATCTCGCACCATATTAATTCTGCTGCCACCTACTTTTAAACGCTTTCTTTAGTAGCACGTTACAGCGTTCAAATTGGGTTGCACTTGTGTTTTATTAGTCGCAGACATAACGTTGTAGCATCTATTCACTTCGTCGGAAAGATTTATATGGCATTAGACGACAAATTATGTTTTGTGCGTACTCAATTTTTTTTATAGAGCTAACGAATGATATTTTATTGATTATTTGATTCATACACCTTTGTAAGTGATCGTTGAGATATAAAAATATTCATTTATGAATCATAAAGATATATAAATTATAGTTTTGTTGGCCGTTACCAAAGTGTATCGTGTGTGCAGTTTTATTTCCTTACAAATGCGTGATAGATTTTAAAATAACGGATTTTACATTTATTTATTTCATAAAATAAAAACTGCAAAGTTGCCGTTAAGCTAGCCAACCGTGTCAATGGTAATGTAAAGAAAGTATGTATCAATATGTATGTCATTAAGAGAGATGCTAAATATATTATTATAAGTATAAAAAAGTGCGTGTCGGACCGTCTGTCTTAGTTACACCGACGTGCGGTGCGGTTGCGTCGGCCGAATTAGTAGGAAAATTGGCCTTTCCAAGTACACATGAAGTTGGTCGACTATTACTCGCTAACTACTTATGCCAACTTATCCGTGATAGTATTTTTTTAATTCATTATATGTACTACTGCCACGATTTTTTTCACACCCCCAATAAAGAGTAGTATATCTAAAATTATTTATAATAATAATAATCATTCTATTACAGATTAAATCCATATTAGGTTAATGATAATAAATAATTTATAGGTTTAAGATCATTAATTTAATCTAATAAGGAATTGTACAATTCACGTGAGATAAAAACATAAATAAAAACAAAAAAAAAGTTTTGAGCGCCCACAGACACTAAACTATTAAGTAAAACAGGGTACTTGTACAAATAATGAAAGAGTGCCGCGTGCGAGTAAATATGTACGCTTATATTGTTTATTAATAATTGTAATTACTGTTATTTTGCGATATTGTTAATTATACTCAATAGTTACTTATTTTTTCTTGTTAGTAATGACCAAATAATGTTTTAATTAAAATTCCTGTTTTTCTGCGCCCTATCCGGGTCCTCGTACTGTACCTAGCATTAAGTTGCGTGTGTTTGTGTAATTGGTTGCAAATAAATACATGAAATGAAATTTTACGGCTATATTCCCCCCTCTCCTAGTCGTATTACTCATTTCTGTGGATCGTGATTCCTCTTTCGCGGAAGAAACCTTTCTTCGATTTGATTCCACCACTTCTCTGTGTATGTCCTTTGCATCGTCAAATGTATCATGAAGTTGTGCATTGAGCGGACTTGGTTTGACCATTTGAATCTCAACAGCATTTGCATTCGATCTTGCGTGACCAATCAGTTGGTCGAGATTGGTTGATTGGTCCCTCCTTCTTCGAATTGTGGCCAAAGAACTCGGCAATTCTACGAAAGCAGGCCACGTAGCATGGACGGCCTGTGTGGTCTCGTTCCATCGAACGGTGTCAGCCAGTGACGGACGCTCTATCTTGTCACTTATCGCGTGATAAGGCCGACCATGATACGGGGTCAGATCGTGGAAAATCCGGTGAATTAATCTATACTTCCATACTAATATTATAAATGCGAAAGTGTGTCTGTCGGTCTGTTATCTCTTGACGGTTAAACCGTTGAACCGATTTACATGTGGTATAGAGATAGTTTGAGTCCAGGGAAAGGACATAGGATAGTTTTTATCCCGGGAATCCGTCCGCAAGGGGGTGAATTGGGGGGCTGAAAGTTTGAATGGAGCTTCGATATAAATGAATTCCATGCGGACGGAGTCGCGGGCAGAAGTTAGTCTTGTATAGAAGGGTCGGTAGATTTCCTTAGTCTGTCAAACTAAAGTGCTACTATTACTGCCTAGGCTTGTTTTCAGAATTTAATAAGAGATAAACGAACACCGAACGCCAATTCCAAACACAAAATTCAACGTCGATTCGAAATTCAAAATCTCGTCGTATTTATAACCAAACTGCTCATTGACATGTCCAAATTAGTGAGACCCCTTTTGATCCAGCAACGCCCTTTGTAGCTTAGGATTTATACGATTTGGACACGAGGAGGCGTGTCAAAGTAGAATGGCTGTAACGCTGCAAGCGAAAACGTCCACTTTAACCAGAACCTTCAAACCAAAGCAGGGTCCTCCAATTTGACCTGTATTTAGGGAGTCCGGGGGGTGCATGGGAGCTGAATTTCTGTTGGTTCTTAGAAGGTTCTAGTACAATGAATTGCATTAAGCGACATGGCCTCTGCTGTGAATGCTCTTAGCTATGAATGGATACCATTTGATTGCCGCTGACTTTAGTGATGCGTTCATTTTGCCCATTTTGTAATTATGTTCGCTGTCATGAGATAATATACGAAAGCCAATTTTGCTGTGAAGCCATTTTAGATTTAGCTGCTATGATTGACTTAATCAATTTTAGAAATGAAATAATGATACAATGATTTTTCAATGCACCTCTTTACAAGCTTTTTTTTTAGACAACGACGGTGGCAAACATGCGTACGGCCCGCCTGGTGGTAAGCGGATACCGCAGCCTATAGACGCATGCAACTCCAAAGGAGTAACATGGGCATTGCCGACCCTTGATATGTTTGAGGATTCGCCGTGTTGACAGCTGAAGGAACAAATTCCCTCGCTCTCAACACAACGCATCCTCGGGAGCTCTGGCGACCTTGCTCACCTCCAGGAACACAACACTACACAACAATACAGAGCAAGGAGTAGTGTTATCATGGCTGTGGTCTTCTGCAAGGCGGAGGTACTTCCCCAGTTGGGCTGCTCCAAATTGGAGCGGGATGACATTTCGCTGTGTCCTACCTCAGCAAAAACCTGCGCTGCGTATGAAAGTGAATGTGTCATAATCATCAGCATCATCAATATCAGATCGCAATTAGCGCCAAACTTCCTACTCCACACGGCGTAACTCTACCACTACCAGCCACGCTCTACAAATTCTACATCTTGGCTAAAAATTATAGCCCGTCACTTATTAATATCATCATAAATTCATTCAGCGTGAAAGTCTATGCGGTGACCAGGATGTGCCCAACAAAGCTTATACTGTTAGTTACGCCGTGTGGAGTAGGAAGCTTGGCGCTAATTGCGATCTGATATCTTTTTCACGCTGAAAGCTGTATGAGCTATGGAGTCTTGGCATCACTTTACATGTAATGTTTTTGGTGGGATCAATAGTTTTATCTCAATTACTTCACATGAGCGGTTCCTGCTTACTTTGCGCCGTCGGAATCAAAATAAGTTGACCCGTCCTAAGCAATCACTTTAATGCAAATAAATATTGGGTTTTAATTACAGGAGGGACTGAACGAGGTATGTAAATTAAAAGCAAATAGTGGATGCGCTTTAAAATACATTGATTTTATTTTCTTATTTCACCATTCAACTAACGTTTTTGAAGATTCTTTTCCCCGCTTAACATGTTATTTTCACTCGCAAATTCACCCCCATTTTTCCGTTCTCCTCCGGGAGTCAAAGTAACCCATTACTATTTTCATTATCTTCGGTTATCTTTTTCTTCTAAAAGTTCCGACTATAATTTTCTTGTCACTCGATGCTCGGTTACTTCTCTTTATAACTTTTATTCACTGTAAGAAAAATTAAAATTGTATTAGAACGTGCATCTGAACGCCTTTCATTTGATACCCCACTTTACCTCATTACTAGTGGGCTTTTAATTTTCGCCCCTCATATCTTTAATCGTAATTTTGCATAGAAAATAAAAGTATATTTAAAATGCAAACAAATACATACACGTGTCTTAGGCTCGTTAACTGATAGCATATACTTAGAGATACTTATTTAACTTTGTGACAGACAGACGGAGTCGCTTTTTTTTTTTTTTTTGGAACCTGACTGTTGCTATAATAGGACGTACCCAATATAGCGGTCGAATTGCGTGGTTGGAGGGTAGCCTGGGGAAAATCCAGGGGGAGCCTCCGGCACGACCACGCGGGAAAGTTTGTACACTGGAATACTCTACGAGTTTGCGCTCCAGTGAGATTGGTTGAACGGTATCAACCGAATCTGGGGTGTGAGTGGTGTCGAACTACTGGGAGTTTTATCGATGGTTCGCTAAAACCTAGCCTAGCTGAGAAGAGTCCAGCAAGATACTCAGCTATGCCCGACTTGGGTCGGACTGACTCTACCCGGTATGCGGCGGTACCGGGACGAATAGGGACAAGACGGAGTCGCACCATAAGGATTCCTTTTATACCTTTGTGGTACAAAGCCTTATAATTAGTTTTTTTTTTTACAGCCGATAGTTGACAGCCGTCATCCCGGTACAATAAAACGTCAATTATGACATACGATGACATAAATTGCACTGGGATGATCGCTGTCAAATATTGGATGTAAGGGCATTTTTACTATAAAAATATGGATATATGCTGGATAAAGATGGATGTAGGGGACGCCTCCTTGTTCGATTATGTTATGGTGTAACCTTTAGTGTCATTAGCTGTCAAATTTACTATTGACCGCCACAGCCAGGCCGTGCAAGTCTGTGAGAGGTTTAAAAGATAAAAACAAAAGAGGTGGAATTCAGCTGTCACATATTGGTACCTATTGTTTATTCGCTTAAAAATAGATGTCATTGTCGTGTTTTTTAAATATATTTGATAAATCAAGTTATTTACGTCTTGCACCGTCTACAATGGACCTATTTTAGGAATTTGTATTTGTCCAATCTCTTACAGTTGGCTCAGAAAAGCCCATTTAAAAACCATCTACTCAGTGTGAATTGCACGAAACCGTTTGTAGGTGATTCGCAAGCGGTGTTCGTTAAAATCGAATGGAAAGAGTTCGAAAGAATGGAAAGTTTATATGGGATGACAGCTTTCGGCACCATATTTGGCGGCCATCACTGCCGGCTCATCCCGCTGCGGCTTGCGGAGCGACGGTTTGCAACGTTGTACACCAGGTATCTCTGTTTCTATACAAAATCTGCACGGTACCGTATCGCACCTCCGACTGGCGAAGTTTGCAGTTTTGCACGCGGCTCCGCACGCACGTATGTCATACCACAAACAGCTGTATGTTCAATAAAACAAAACTGTTGAAACTTTATAAAACTTGTATTGCAGTTTAAAATAATATTTTACATATTGCTGTCCACAATAGGTTGAGAGAGAAAAAAAACAGTGTTGCTACACTAAAACCTAACATTAACTGTTGCCAGTTAAAAGAGAAGTATTTTTCTACTAAATGTAGACAAATTAAATTGTATGTTTAATATATTATTAAACAGATATAAATATTTATTTGCTATTAAATGTGGTATACTATGTTACAATGATAAATTATAGAGCCGTGCACATTTATCCCCTTATTCATAAAACTCAAAATGCCTCTACTAAATAAAATGTGTTTTGTCCCTTTCTTACGAACACAAATGTCAAAGGGACAGATAAGGACAAACGAATTTTAACGCGAAGTTAAAACAGGCTTGTAGGACGTTTATGAATACGGCCATAGACTAAAAAGCCATGCAATTTGAAATTATATTAAAACTAAGATGAAGAACATGACTATTTTCAATATTAACAATTAATTAATGTTGTTACAAAGTCGTTTAATTATGAAAATGCCAATTATTACATAAAAAGTATTTCAGTGTGTAGTAACAGTAACACTTCATCGATCGTAAGTTTGGTGCAACCCGCTCTTAATGAAACGCTTTTTGTCTATCCCTGTACCCACTGATTAAATTATTACAATACAGTGTCTAGCAAACATTGCTGCAAAAATTATTCGCCAACGAGCTAAGTGCACTCTCGTAAGGCAAATATAAAGTTGCGAGTTCCATTATCAACAGATCAAACAATACTGCCTGGAATTAGACTAACAAAATTTACGTACGTGCAGACACAAATAAGCGGGCGAGGCCGCGGGTCACACCGTTGCAGTCATTATGGCATACTAGCTCTACTTTCGCCCGCAACTTCGTTTCCCTGAACCCGGGAAAACTATCCTATATTTCAATCCAGGCTTTCAATCCAAATCTGTTGAATCGTTTAAGTGTAATCGAGTAACAAAATCCAAAGGAGTATAATGTATGATCTGCCGCCGAAGGTGATGATGTGCGTCGGGGCGGAAAGGTTCCCGAGTGGCGAACACGTACCGGGAGTACGTAAATAAAAATATAGACACAAGGTGGACTGATGACCCGATAAAGGCCGCGGGACTTCGCTGGATGCGGGTGGCGCAGGACCGGTCATTGTGGCACTCTTTGGGGAAAAACCAAAAGGTCGAGATATTACGATACCGAATAAAGGCAGACTTCGGTGTGAGCGTGTGCCGCCAATCGGCCGCCTCGCAGTTTCATATTCCATCACGAGAGACCTGGGGCGTTTGCACCTCCCGCTATACGTGCGCTACGTTACCGTTCCTATACCGGTTCCGGTGAACCGGTATGAATCCTCGTATACGGTAAGTAGTTATGGTAACTCACCTATTATTATTGTATGCAACGACGGGGGCAAACAAGCAGCTAGAATGTACCAAATGGTAGGCAGACATCGTGGTCTAAGTACAAGCTTTCCTTAGTTTGGGACTAGGTCGATTTGTATAAGATTGTCCCCTAATATTTATTTATTATTTAGGTTGCTAGCTTTGCCTTGCCTTATGGACTTGGTCCGAAATAAAATTAATTGAATTGAATTGAATTGAAATTTGCCACCGTAGTCATATAAAACATATTCATCATAGAAAAATCATCCATTCAAAAAGCTACAACAAGTTTGTAGGTACACGTTTTCTCTCAGGAAGCCAAGCAGTCGTTAATATCAAGCCGTTTCCTAAGACATTAAAAGGAGTATTAAGAAAAATTGCGTGGAAGGCTATTCCAGACACATAAACCGAACGGCTCATTACCCCAAAAAGCACTAAATCAAACATCTCCGTCGATAATCTGCTAAGGAGAGCCTTTTTAACCGGGGAATATTTATACTTCACGATTCTAACGGCCCGACCACGACTGCGCGACGGCGGCACCAACAGCGGTTTTTCTAATTAATTGCGTGTGATCCGAAGTGCTTTGCGCGTCTCGACCGCGCAATGAACAGATAAAACGCTTGCCGCGTCGCAATTCGCGCAACGTCGTGGCTGGGCCATAACGCCCTATTTCGGTCACCGTCATAAGATAAATAATAATACAGTCAACAGCAAAAGTAGATGATGATTTTAGTACCTTGTCACTTTCACTACTTTGACGCATACCAACTGTCACAGTATTATTACGTTAAATGCGACAAAGTACTAAAATGATCATCTATATTTGCTGTTGACTGTACTACATACGGAAGGTTCTCTGTTAACAAATCCTGTTTAGGTATGCCGAACGAGCTTAAAGGTAGCCATCGCTTTCTATCGCATGGAACTCGTTGCGATAGAACGCGTGCGTACTGTAGCAGCGCTAACATTACGGCTGAAGCTGAAGTCATGTACTTGTAGCAGCGCAACGAAATCACGGAGTGAGCCGCCCTGCCACCGTTAGAGTGAGTATCCACTACGCCGATAGAATACGTACATGGTGAAGTTTCTCATTCTCATTAGACTCATTAGAAATATATTTTGGCATTTTTAGTACTCACCTATCACACAGATCTATTTATATATTCGATATTATTTGCAAGCTTTATTTATTTATTATTATTTTTCTTGTAATATTTCACCTGCATCGTGACCCGAGGTACTGGCAGAATATCAGTGCTAGCTCGCACGAGCAAAGCAAAACTGAGCCAGTACCTTTTTGGCATTATTGCGACGCACAAGTATGCCTTAATTTTAATTTATAATTCTATTTCCGTACCACAATTGTTTTACTTGTTTTTTTATTGTTGTTTTTTTTCTGTTTCTTTTTTTTCTGTATCTCTTTGTTTTTATTTTGTTGCAAAATGCCAAATAAATGATTTATCTATCTATCTAGACTAGATTCTAGAAGTAGAACCGGTCTAATCCCAATAAGGTCTAGTTTTCCCTCTGGGTTGGAAGGTCAGAAAAAACTCTGGAATGAATTGTCGCCTGCGGTATTTCCGGACCGTTATAACCTTCAAGCCTTCAAGAAAAGAGCGTACTTCCATCTTAAAGGCTGGCAACGCACCTACAACTCTTCTGGTGTTGTAAGTGTCCATGGGCGTCGATTATCGTTTACCATCAGGTGATTCGACTGCTCGTTTGCCTCCTATTTCATAAAAAAAACCCTCCCCCCTCCCTTATTCAAATTCGTCTGCATACGGCAGAAAATTATGATGTTAAATAAAAATATAAATAGTAATTGTTGTGTTAGCTGTAGAATTCGAGAGGGTCGCTTTAAAAAAGTATAAGTTTCCAAGAACTGAATCGTCCATAAAACGATATATTTAATGAGCCTACCCCCCTAGCACACTAGGTTTTATGTCCGACGTAAAGCATTCGTCCCTCTTGCACTCGCATATTTGCCAGAATGGGACGAATGCTTTACGTCGGACATAAAACCTATTGTGCTGGAGGGCTGCTCACAAAATTTCACGAGAATCGGCTGAGAAATGCGACCTGTAGAGTAGAACAGCGTGACATCAGGGCATACGAACGAATTTTGGCCAAAGCTGAAGGATAGAACTTCGTTCTATCGCTCGCTCGCTCAATTACTCAATTTCTGAATTTAAGGTGTCGTGTCGTTCCCGCCCCGCGTTCACTAAGCAGTATTTTGTATTTGCAGTCATTTTTCTTGGGCAAACAGCAATAAATCACCATTTATCCGCTCGTACATTAGTTCGATTGAGTGATTCCATTACTAGTTTTTTGCATAAAGTATCAATTTTTATTAAATAACGATCGATGGTTCACTCACGGCTTTTTTTGTAGTGTTTGTTTACTTCACAGTGTAGGGGAGTGATTCAGGTTACAAATATTTTTGAAGGATCGGTTATTTAATGAAATTAAAATATAGTTAACTGGCTTTTGCCCGTGACTTCGTCCGCGTGGAACTCGTTTATATCGTAGCTCCATGCACACTTTCACTTGCTAAAGGGATGATTTCAGGGATAAAAACTATCCTATGTCGTACCCCAAGATTCAAGCTATCTCCATACCGAATCTCATCTCAATCGGTTCAGTGGTTTAAACTTGAAGAGGTAACAGACAGACAGACAGAAATACCTACAGATACCTTTTCGCATTTATAATATTACTAGCTTCTGCCCGCGACTCCGTCCGCGTGGAACTCGTTTATATCGTAGCTCCATACAAACTTTCACCCCCGCTTCATTCCCTCGGAGGATGATTTCCGGGATAAAAACTATCCTATGTCCTTCCCCGGGATTCAAACTATCTCCATACCATATTTCATCTCCATCGGTTCAGCGGTTTAAGCGTGAAGAGGTAACAGACAGACAGACAGACAGATACACTTTCTCATTTATAATATTAGTATGGATATATATATCCATTTATTTATATACTATAGTATATAAAGTATGGATATGAATAGTATTATAGTATATAATATAATATGGATTACATAAGAATCAGTAAGCATATTTTCTATCTAACGCCTTAGGTATCTAATTCACCTGTGGGCGTAGCATGGTTGCTATTTTATCACTTATCGTTGTGGTAAAGACGCCCATCACGCTCTGACAAGTAAGCGAGTGCGAGAGTGACGGATGCCTTATCCACAAAGATAAGTGATAAAATGGCAACCGTGCTACGCCCGCTGGAGTCACAGGACCTCAATTAACAGCGTGTTCCATATCGAGTGGTAAAAGCAGTATTTGCAAAAAAAACACAAAGCAAATAGTTAGTATACATATAGTTGTTAAGTTTTCCCAAACATTGCAGTTATCATCCTCCTAGCGTTTATCCCGGTTGTACCCTAAAGAAGCCCGGGTCCGGTTTGGCACCCAATCCCAAGATTTGGAGACGCTAGTTCTACGAAGCCGACTGCCACCTGACCTTCCAACCCAGAGGAAAATCTAGACCTTATTGGGATTAGACCGGTTTCCTCTCGATGAAATCCTTCGCCGAAAAACCACTGTTTAATATCAAATGATAGTGTGTGTGTTTGTTTGTCCTTCTTTCACGTCGCAACGTCGAGCGTCGTATTGATGTGTTTTTTTGTATGGTATCTCCAGGTCTAACAGGCCGGCAAGGCGGCTTTTTTCTGTACCTAGCGAAAATTTTAAGATAATCCTTGCTAATAAATGCGAAACTGTGTGTGTGTGTTTGTTTGTCCTTCTTTCACGTCGCAACGTCGAGCGTCGTATTGATGTGTTTTTTTGTATGGAGATAGTTTAGAGGCTGGGAGAGTGACATAGGCTTAGCGGGAAAACATCTAATTCCCACGGGAAATTTTCAATATGTTACATTTTCCTATAACCACGCGGGCGAAGCCGCGGGCATCAGCTAGTTGGTACATATTTTAATAGGTTTAAAAAAAAAGCATGTACTAGCACAATGTCAGTGCTTGTTCACACGAGCAAAGCAAAACTGACCTATTATACCTTTTTGCAGCGCTAATTTATAATATTTTTTTTCGTAACACCATCGTTTTACTTCGTTGTTCTCAGGGTTCAAATCCGCGAGGTCCAGGTTGAAAGCAAGCATTACCTACTGCAAAAAATTAAAAAAATGACGATGAAAATTACCAGCTGGTCGATCACGTAACGCCATTGTACGCACGTTACGTAGATCTAAACGTAGGTATATATGGAAAAATTACAGTTGGTTTGTTCTAACGCGCGTTCGGAACGTTACGTGATCACCGCTCTGGTAAGGGCAAGATTATGAGAAATCACAAACAATTCCTGCTTTAATTTTAAGGGGAGAAGTTTATTTTTCTAAAGAAGTTAATTAACGTTTATTAGTAAGTACTAAAGGCGCTGATGTATACTTGAGATTATTTGAGTTGGCCGAATCGCATCAAAGTAGTCCATTCACAAAGCAACTCTACAGTCCAAGTAAGAAGATTCCAATTCCAATTACAATTTTATGAAAAGTCCGCCACATTTAAAGTAATCTCAACCATATATTCATGGATATCAGTGTAGAAAAATTTTGATGGTATTTCCTATCACTACAAGACTTCGCTTCGGTGTTTTATTCAGTGTATATGGTATTAATAGTAAACTGTTCGATTTCGATGAAATATTGCACGAAGATAGTTTATAGCCTGGATTAAATATAGGGTAATTTTATCCCGGGTCCACGCAAACGAAGTCGCGGGCGGAAGCTAGTTAATATTAATGTAAATAAATATTTTATTTGGAACAGGTGGCTAGGTTATCTATAGTAATATTAAAAAGAGGAAATTTCTGTGAGATTGTAGCTGTGTGTTTGTTTGTATGCGTTCGTTTAAATCCGCAGGCAAAGCAGCATGAAGCATTTGATTGATTTAAAACATAACCACTCACTTGCTTTCGGATTTTAAAAAAGGTAGCCTAAATTGTATTAAATTTTTCTTTATCAAAGAAGTCCATACTTCACTTGGCAACCACAGTTGCCACCATCAGTTTAGGGGTGCGCGAAATTGGCAACTGTAGTTGCCACAAGCAAGTGAGTGGATAATCTAGTCAAGTCATCCACAGTACAAACCAATTTAGCCACGTGTAAAAATGTACGATGCAAGCTACGATGCAATTTGTTGTAACATACAACCATTGATTGGCAGTCATAACTGTAGCGATCCGAGTGATATATTTAACACATTGCAATATATAACCGATGAAATTCGTTATAAATCTGTTGTACAAAAGGCCATTCGATTTGATGCTACCAGAACACAGCAAATGTTTAATTTCTCCGCTACCCCAAGGGTCTCGGGAAGAGATCGCTCTTTAGCGAAAAGCCCGCCCGTTGTTCACCGCTACTCAAGTTAATTAAATAAATAAATAAATATATAGATATGTCCATACTAATATTATAAATGAGAAAGTGTGTCTGTCTGTCTGTCTGTTACCTCTTCACGCTTAAATCGCTGAACCGATTCAGATGAAATTTGATATGAATATAGTTTGAATCCCGGGGAAGGAAATAGGATAGTTTTTATCCCGGAAACCATTCCCGGAGGGGGTGAAATTGAGGATGAAAGTCTGTATGGTGCTACGATATTAACGAGTTCCACGCGAACGGAGTCGCGGGCAGAAGCTAGTATATTAATATTTATATATATAAATCGAGCTAGTCCCATAGTATAAGTTCAATGATGCTTGATGCGACGATATACTTATGTGAATAAATATTTAAATACATATAAAAAACTCCATGATTCAGGGACAAATATCCCTGTTCAGTATTAAATGCTAACAATTAGGTTAAACCAGTTGTAAAGTTTAAATTTAACTTATTTTTAAACAAGGCCACCGTTTCCTTGTTTTGAGTAGTAGCAACTTTTCAAACTGGGTCTAAACGTCAGCACCTGCTTTTCATACATCTCAGAGCATCCACACGGTGACGCATACGCATGAAATACGCATCCATTGATGCCGTCATGCTTTTCTAAACTGTGACGTAAATGAAATCAATAAATGTTAAATAGTGAGTGACTGTTTAAATGTTCCGTTAGTCAACAATGAACGCTGTAATTCGGTATAGTGTGCGGCATATGTACATACTAGCTGTTGCCCGCGACTTCGTCCGCGTAGAACTTGTTACCGTCTTAGAAAAATTATTGTTATTAAATGATTATAGGCAGAACCTTAATTATCGCTGCCCTTAACAAAGTTCTACTATCTTAAGGGATGATTTCCGAGATAAAAACTATCCTATATCCTCAAATTAGGGTCTCAAATTATCTGTACGGAAAATTTCATCTAAATCCGTTCAGGGATTAAGCGTAAAAGGTAACAGTGCGATGAGTCCATTAGTTTAAATTAAAAACTCTGTTTTTACACATATACATATCTTTAAAATCATCAACAGACGTTTCAGCTTAAATTTTATATTTTCCATAATGTATTAAAGAAAGCTCAAACACAACTGAAAACTTACTGAAGAACATTACTGAAAATAGTTTTGAAAGCAAACGTAATCTAATGCTAATCCATCTCCATCCGCCATTTAACGGTGTTAGAGAATAATATTATTCCGATTAACCAAAAAAAAAAAAAAAATACAAAATAATCCGCACCTACTTACTACTACTACTTACTACTAACCTTTCGGTTCTGGGAGCATCCCAGTTCTAACCTAAGCTAACCTACATTTCTGGTGGCTGTTCGGTTCTATAAAGGTCGTGGTCCTAACTTAACCTAACCTACTTTTCTGCTAGCAGTCGGATTTTGTATGACCTATACATACTTCTAACCCTTTTTAACCTCCGTAGAGGATGAATTTTAAGAAACGCTGTAATTAGTTTCCTAGTTTTTAACCGAAGTTACAGATCCCTTACTTTAAAATTGTCTTGTACCCCGTACAAACATCCAACTTACCCGTACAAAAATCCCCCCATTTAGGGGATGAATGAATGGAATCAATTTAAAACAATCTAAAACAGAAGTTACAAATCCCTTACTTTAAAAATGTTTTGCTCTCCATACAAACTTTGAACCCCCTTTAACCCCTATAGGGAATGAATTACAAAAACTCTGAAATCAGTTTTGTAGTCTTTTAACATACAGGCTAAGACCGAAGTTAAAAATCTCTTACTATAACATTTTCTTGGTTTCCATATAATAGACCTTGAATCCCGTTTTAACCCCTAAGGGGTGGAATTTTTCCAAAACGCTGAAACAACTTTTATTTATTCTGATAAGAAATCTTTATACAACGCAACGCTTTAAGTCTCCAGTTCAAAAATTAGTGTTTCTCATCCAAAACTTGCTCTTAGGGAGAGAATTTTCTAAAACGCTGGAAGTAATTGTTTATATAAGTAATCTTTCTACAAAGTTTCAAATCTCTAGCTCAAAAAAAGTGTTTCCCATACAAACCTTGCAACCCTTTTTAACCCCCTTGGGGTGGCTGTTTCCAAAACGATTAAAGTTCTTTCTTGTATTCATATACGTAATCTGGCTAAAAAGTTTCAAGTTTCTAGCACAAACGGAAAAGTTTCCCTCATACAACTTTTGCACCCCTATTTTAAACCCCTCAGGGGTGGAATTTTCTTAAACGCTAATATATATTTTTTTGTATTCATATAAGTAATCTTTCTACAATGTTTCAAGTTTCTAGCTGAATAAATAAAGTTCCCTCCATACAAACTTTGCACCCCTATTTAACCCCCTTAGGAGTGGAAGTTTCTGAAACGCTGAAAGTACTTTTCCTGTTTTTAATAAGTAATCTTTCTACAAAATTTCAAGTCTCTAGCTCAAAAAAAACGTTTCCCACATACAAACTTTGCACCCCTATTTTTTTCTGAAACGCTGAAAGTTCTTTTCGTGTTTTTTAATATGTATTCTTTCTATAAAGTTTCAAGTCTCTACCTCAAAAAAGAAAGTTCCCTCCATTCAAATATTGTACCCCTTTTTAACCCCATTAAGGGTGAAAATTGCTGAAACGCAGAAATTACTTTTTTGTATTCTAATAAGTAATCTTTCTAGAAAGTTTCAAGTCTCTAGTTCTAAAAAAAATGTTTTCCCCATACAAACATTGCACCCCTATTTGACCCCCGTAGGGGTAGAATTTTCTAAAAGGCTGAAAGTATTTTTTGTGTTTTTTAATAAGTAATCTTTCTACAAAGTTTCAAGTCTCTAGCTCAAAAAAAAAGTTTCCCCCATACAAACTTTGCACCCCTATTTAACCCCCTTAGGGGTGGAATTTCCAAAAATCCCGTCATCCCTTGCCTACGTCATAAAATGAAGTCCTAGTGTAAATTTCAAGTTTCTAGTCCCAGTAGTTTCGGCTGTGCGATGATGAATCAGTCAGGAAGTCTTCTTTTATATATATAGATAAATAAATCAATCACGGCGACAAAATAGTATAAGAATACCTTAAAAAAACCGTTAAACCCATGGTGTAGGGCATCATTGCAAAGCTCGTTCAAAATTATGATGGGTTTTTCAACACTATTTTTCAACTTAGTGTTCCGTTTGCATGATATTCGGCTTAAAAACCCAAATTTTTGTTCGAGTCAAGTGACCCCTCCCCTGCCGACTAAGTGGCTACTATAGAGAATGTAAAAAAATCGTGGGAGTAGTATACATTATGTACAATTCACTTAAAAGGAAAACCAAGGCTAAGTAGGCATAAATAGTTACCGAGTAATAGTCGACCAACTTAAAAATGTAAGTACTTGGAAAAGCCAAGTATCGTACAAATTCGGCCGATGCAACCGCACCATTTAGTTGACGCGCACCGTGCTGTTACATCGACACGTGCGCGGCGCATGTGTCGATACAACAGAGACAGACAGGCAAGGACGGAACACTGAGCGTGGCCCGACACGCATTTGGCTGGTAATCGAGGAGAGTAGAACCAATATTTCAAAAAAAATACAGATGTACATTGTAAATGTGTGAAGGAAATTATTTATTATATACTTCAGAAAGAATATTGTAAGGGAGGAAATTCATTGCAAATCTTTGGAACATTGTTTTTAGTCTACCTTTTCAAAGGCGCATAAGGACAAATTCGAGCATTTAATACAACAAAATGTACGGAATAAATTTACGTCAATAAAAAATAAATGAAGCATACTGTTAATTTTCATTTTTTTTACCCATTTTTTCCATGACTTAAGTGTAATAGACTGCAGTAGCAAAGGCTGAAAAAATATAGATTAACTGAAACTTAATAGCCAACAGAGTAACATAATTCATATAAAACGACAAAAATGTAAAAAAAAACGTGAAAATTATAAGGTGTTAGGTGTTCATTCACGTACTTCAATTGGTATAAATTATTGCAAAAAATATGTTTAACTAAGATAAAACGTGCCTACAATACGTTTCAATTCCAATAACAATTAAACTAAGTTGTTAGGTACGAGCTCAAAATATTCAATTCTTGCGCGCACAAATAGTATCTAGGCCGTATATATCCTAAGTTTACGATACCATACATCAGTAAGTTATGGTTGTATATTTCATTGCCCAGTTGCTTTTATATTTCCATACCAAGAATTGTAAGTGCAACTCCATAAATAGATACACAATTTTCAACCTTAATCCGTGTACATAAGTGGCAAAATGTATACATTTTTATAAACTCGATGCTTCTTGAGTGACTAATGGTGGATAGACTGCGGTGTGCATTTGTCGTGATTGGGTGAATATGTTTGTATTCTATATAATAAAGGTACTGACGTCTATTTAAGAAAAAAAATCGACGTTGCACGTTTAAGTAAGTTTTGAGATTACTTTTTACTTAGACCTTCGTCCGTATAAGCATACGTTAGAATTTTAAAGGACAAATTCCTATACTTTACGTCGACTATCTAGGACTAGATCCCGGCCCTTGACTTCGTCTGCGTGGACCCGGGATAAAAACTATCCCTTATTTTAATCTAGGCTATAAACTAAATGAAAATAATGCAAAATTTCATGAAAATCGGTTGGGCAAATTAAGCGTGATTGAGTAACAAACATCCAAACATCTAAACATCCAAACTTTCGCATTTATAATATAGGTAGGATATAAATATTATAAACAATTACCAGTTAGTGTGATTGCTAAATGATGTGTACTAAAAATATATCCATTATAATAAGATCCTTGCATTTCAAGTCCTAAAACCAGACGTGTTTAGCATTGTTATCTTGATACCTTCCATAAATAACTTTGAAGGGGGCCGGTGTTTTTTAATATTAAGTTTTACTTTTTTGTCTGCGTGATTGATATCCCTAGGTACCTACTTACAGCTTTATAGTAGTAAGGGTTAGGTACTGAGCTAAGCCGCTAAAGAACAGACGGACATGATAAAACTATCATAAATCAATAAATATTTGCGGACAATCTTACACAAATCGACCTAGTCCCAAACTAAGCAAATCTTGTACTATGGGTACTAGACGACGATAAAAATATTTGGGTGAGGACCAAGTTCCTGGCCTGCTTAATCGGTGTTAGTTAAAAAGATCCGATTCCACAAAAAAATATTATTGAATTGTATGGCTAATTTTGGTGTCACAACGGAACTTTTGAACTGCTACCGATCCTCACCAACTTATATACATACATATATACTTAAATACGTAGAAAGCAACCGTGGCTCAGGAACAAATATTCGTACTCATCACACAAATAAATGCCCTTACCGGCATTTGAACCTGGGACCTCTAGCTTCGTAGGCAGGGCACCAACTAGGCGAAACCGGTCGTCCCCTTTTTAATAAGGGTTCCTTGTTGACCATGGAACCCTAAAAATTACATATTTGATATAATTTTATTTCCCCAGAAGTTACCCACCACAATCTTCTGCAACGAAAAAATCCCACATCTTCAAAGCATGCCATTGCAAAATAAAATCGTGCCCCGACGGGGACGGTAACGAAGCAATTTTAGCATTTCCACACTTGCCGGTCATATACGGCGCGAATTACACCGCCGTGCACTTGCAATGATACACCGCCTAATTTGGGCTTACAAATGCTCTTGGTGGCGCTTGGTTGTACAAAATATGCTTGTTTCTGGAAAAAACCACTTTTGGCGGGTAGGTATACAAAATATTGGTTTTTGTAGTGCTAACGCTCTTAACTCTTCTTTAATTCTTGAAAAAAAAAGTGAGTGGTTGCGGCTTGTAAAGAAAATAAAATCCCTGAAAAATACTTAATGAGAATCAAAAAAATGTGTAAGTAGGTATATTACAAAATACAATATCAGAAAAAGATAATTCTTCAAGAGAGGCTGTTTTCAACTTGTAGGTACTTCCTACTGCTTCAAAAGTGCATGATATTTTCACGATTCTTTCGAAAAGTATTGGTACTAAATTACCTAAAATCTAAGCGTAGCTTAGTCGGCAATAATCATTCATTTTGACGGTATGAATTTGTACACGCATTCGCTTGGACCTATTTCAGTACGGAATACTAAAAATAACAACAAGCATTAACCAACATGCTTATGCCCTTTGTATGACAGCCGCTTTGTCTCATAAACTTTCATGGCTCTCATACACTCCCTAATTCCACATTTGTGCCTAACCTTTTACTTTGACCCGCACTGTATTTGGATTTATGGTGCTATTTTTATTTTCCGACCGCACTGATTTATTACACTGAGTGGTATAGAAAATGGATTTTGCAAGTTGGAAATAAAGACTAAAATGTTGAATGGAGCTGAGTCCATGCGAATGGTTACGTTCAAGGGTTAATCAAAACGGATAAGATTATGGTTTATAGCTGTGTAACTTAGAACTGAGAATAGAATAGAAAAGAATATAATAAATTTATTTTGGAACAACAACCGGAATATATGTACATCAACATCAACATACATACATACATTCACGCCTTTATCCCTAAAAGGGGTTGGCAGAGCACATAAAACCAGGGCCACTTTTAGCATCAGTGTGGGTATAAAAGATCGACAAAACATAAGGCTTACATCTAAAGAAGGACTCTATTGCTGCTTTAAAAAAGGAGTCCACTCGACTTGAGTAGAGACACAGAGTGCAACGAGGCTGATTTACTAAAACTAACGTATTAACCTATTTAAGAGTATATTAACCTAAGAGATACGGTATACAGAGACAATTGCTGAGTCCAGTCCACGCTTTGTCCAAAACCCGCGTTGCAAGTACAATAATAATATCATAGTTACTCAAAATAAATTGTTAACACAGACACGCATTGACGCAGACGCAGATCAGCTAGGCCAAAGAAATGTGTTTGTTTAGTAGGTGGAGTTTAAACTTATTTTTAAGTTCGCCAAAGGACAAAAACATGCTAAAGCCTTGATCAAAGGGTACAATAATAAACTGTCTAAAGAGCTACTGCGACTCAGAAGGCACAAAACCTGCGCAGTGACGAGAATTCTGACAGGACATTGCAAATTAAACAAGCACCTGTTTCAAATGGGTATGAAACAGGATGCAACATGCAGGTTCTGCCAGGAGACAGAGGAAACAGGAATGCATATTCTCTGCTCCTGCGGAACACTCATGCACAAAAGAAGTATCTACCTAGGGCGGCACATAGTGCACCCAGAAGAGGTACAACATATCACCGCCCAAAGAATCTGGAACTTCTTAGAGGCAACGGGTCTCAACGGTGAAATATAAACAAAGGGCTGCCACAATAGATCACCTGCTGGTCGAAGCGGCATATAAAAGCCCACAAGAACACACAATAATAATAAATATTTTTAAATGTAAACAGGGAAGGAGACTTAACATAAAACTCAAATTGAAATAAGTTCCTATAAGTGTAGGTGTGATATATGATAAGAACGTCTTTCGACAACGTGTTATCAGCGCGTGCGACCGCCTTGAAAAGCTAGTCATTATCCTGCTAATATGCTACTATCCTACTAATATTATCAATGCGAATGTTTGAATGTTTTGATTTTTTGATTTTTCGATGTTTGTTACTCAATCACGCTTAAATGGCTTAACCGATTTGGATGAAATTTTGCACGAAGATAGTTTATAGCCTGGATTCAAATATAGAATAGTTTTTATCTCGGGCAGGTGGTATTACAGACAGCCCCATGTGCAGAGCGTGCGTGGAGGCAGAAGATACGACTAAACATATTCTGGACTGCAGGCAGGTATTATACCGAAGAAAGCACCTGTATGTCACCAGACACACTACGGAATACTGGGAAAGTTACCCAGACGCCGCTCACCAACTAGATGGCCGGACCAACTAAAGAACACACCGAAATTTACACTGTCGCTAACATTGCAACTGACAGGAGCTGATGGAGACAGTTCGTCCGTTCCAGACTTGTATCCCACCATGATCACGATCTTCAGACGTGGAGGACAGACCAGAGGGAGAGACATCGTTCACCCACAATTTTTTTTTGACGTTGTGATTCGTAACTAACTGTAGGTAGAAGTTTTGGTTTTGTTCGACGTGACGGGTGAGGTAAGGCGTTATAGCGTGCGCCGAATAACAACATAATCAGAATCACGTAAACTTTTGAACGCTGTCCTACAGTTTAACTGTCATTTTTCCATATAAAAAGTGACATTTAGATCTACCTGACGCGCGTTCAATGCGTTACGTGATCGACCTGCAGGAGCCCCATTCTCGGGCCGATCGAGATCTCTCTCTATGGAAAAATCCAAAATCTCGAGGACAGCAAAACTTCTTATTCTGGAGCATGATAAAGGGCATGTCGAGCAACTATTTCAATGTCTATTGCAACATGCGTTTTGTATTTCTTGATTGCGTTCGTTTACAAAATAACATTGACATCTTTTTAAAGTATTTCTACTGAATACAATATAAAGAACAACAATGTTTTACATACAATAAAGTAATCCATAATTATGGTGATTTCATACATAAAAAATATATACGTGATTGCTCGATTAAGAACTTACGCAAAAGGGAGCGCATGAAAAATATTCTGCCTTGGCAGTTTCGAGTCAAATACTACTTACTGTCAGTGTTTGTAAGCTGTCAATATTTTCCGCCATTACGCTACTGACAGATCTAATGTAAAAGAAACAGATCTTATCTGAAGTGATACCCATCTCGATCTTCACCGACCGACCACTCGTTGCATCTCGAACGCTGAGTCGAAATATTTCGACCGCGAGATTTTGAGAATACGGAAATTGGTTTTCGATCGTCATCCGATTTTTTTTTCGAAATATGTCTATATTAAACATCTCAATTGGCCCGAGAATTGGCCTCCTTGAGCCGTCACGTCAGAGTGCATCCGATAATACAACCAGAATAAACGCAAGAAACGGATATCATTCTGTAGCGTCACGTCACCAGTTCACCACATGTCACGTCAGACGAATATGAATGAAGAAGTCGGTCCGGGAATCGCTGAATCGACATTTGGTCCACATTTGTAGCACGTGAATTGAGGGACCGCGTCGTCGGCAACCTTTTGACGATTATGCCATTTAGCACGCTTGTGAGCTAAATCGTACAATCAGAGCTGCTCCAAACGCCCGAATATTACGTTCCGTATATCTCTCTCTATCAAATTGAGCAACTGCGATAGACATGGAGATATTCAACAGTTTTTCGCAGTTATAGCACACGGATATCACAGGAAGACCCATGAGCTGTGCCGCGCGCGTTGGCATAGACTATCCGTCTCTTTCTAAGTGTTCAAATTAGAAAGAGATGGATAGGTACAGCACGCGGGCCATCATGTGATAGCCGTGCAGGTGTTAGGCCGCGAACTGGACGTCAGCGTGAAGCGGGGCGACGAGCGGCAGCTCATAGGTACATTCGAGCGACTTCAATGTACGCCTTAGCCTAAGGGCTCGGCTCGGCAACACTGCAAGCGGCGGTAGCAGCAGCAACGGTGCGGCATACGTGTGAACGAGAGGCTGCACTCCGATCCGATAACTCACTCCCACGTAAGGGTAAGGGAGAGCGTTGTGCATTTCGCGGTCTTCCTTGACAGTGCTTCTCCACTCAAACACAAGATCTTCAAGTGCTGCTGCGACGTTGAATGCACAGGCTATTTGCCTTGTTGATATTATGTTAGCTACGTGGGTCTAGATTTCATAACAAAGCCGGTATCGTATCAGCATCATTTGCAGAGCTATACCTATTATAATAATAGCAGGTGCGGGCTCAGAATTGGCCCGGGGGATGTCAGACATGCGTTGCTCCATCGCTCTTTGTGTACCTTTAAGTTATAGGCGGGAGCGATAGCGGATTAATATCGTTTTGGTGCACACTGTTACGGCCGTGGCTACAATTATAAAGCACTAATGTAATTATTGATTTATTTATTACCTTAAATAATTTGTCGATAATTATCTAAATAAAGAATACGTGGTACCTACTGACATCAACGGCTGTGACATTATGCACTTTAAAAAAATGAATGGACCATGTATATAATTTGAGCAGTATTAAGGTATTACGACCAAGTTATATAGGAATAAGGGAATCACATACACCCAGACATACATATGTTTTCCTGACAATCATATATCACATATAGCGCCTTAACAGTCGTTGAAGGTAAATGTCCCAAATATCGATGTGTAGTCTAGACAACTACCTAGCTCTCTCTCTCTCATTTTTGAATAAACACGGAGATACTCGAAGTTATTTTTCTTATGTTCATAGTTTATTTCCTTTGTATTACACAAATCGAACTATCCCCATAGTAAGTTGAAAAAGACTTGTGTTATGTGTTATGTATCAGACGATGGCCTACTTAATAGATATACATACTTTGATACATAAATAGACTCAGAAACAAATATTCATGCTCATCACGCAAATATTTGCCTTTACCACAATTCAATCTCAGGACTGTCAGTTGCGTAGGCAGGTTACCCACTAGGCTAAGCCGGTCGTCGATTCAGTCGCATAAGCTCATCACTTGCTCCGCGAACGAACTCCTAACGGGCTTTAATACTAGTACGTAGATAAAGTGGTACAGGTTTATTTCATCGGACTTAGCTTTGCCTCAGTTCGGGACTCGAATTCTGAAACTAATTGGACCTGTCTGTATTCAGGCATTACAGGCTATGTTTCAGTACTTTCAGTCTTGTTATGAATTCTATTCTATATTGCTGTTATAAAATTCCAAAAGGTGTTTGTGAATGTTGGATGGGCTTCTAAGTCCGCTCTTGCGTTTAGTTTTTATTTTGCTGCGCTCTATTTTGCTGCAATTATATATTTTTTATCTGCCTGGGAATTTTTATAGAGTGCCCATAAAAAATATGTCGCAGCAGTTGCGGCTAGAAAATATATAGGTTCTTGCATATACTAAATGCATTCCAAATAAGTGGGGGAAACTTTTCCGTTTGGAAGGTTTGCGACGTTTTTAAACCATTTGATGGCGCTGCGTTGCGTGGTTGCTATTTTTTCAATTTTCGCTGGCGATAAGACATCTGTCACTCGCACTCACATACTAGTCAGAACATGTCAGATTTTGCCCGCAGATCATATTATGATCATACTAACTTAAAATTTTAAACTTTGTGTGCTTCAGGGCATTGGTACGGATCCTTTTCTATCCAGACCCCGTATCATGGTCGGCCTTATCACGCGATAAGTGACAAGATAGAGCGTCCGTCTCGTTCTATTGAACGGTGTCAGCCAGTGATGGACGCTCTATCTTGTCACTTATCGTGTGATAAGGCCGTCCATGCTACGGGGTCTGGTAGACTCATATCCAAGCGGCTTGCTAGCACAACAAAGGACAGGCAGTATTTACTGATAAATAGTAAGGGGTGAAAAAAGTAATGCATAGTTTTTAAGAAATTTTGTTTAAATTAAACACAATTTTGAAGGTTTTAATATTTATGAACACAGCACGGCTAGCACAGACTACACATTACTTTGCGACCTAGCTGTTTAATAAAATATCTGTGACAAGAAAATAGTTAGCATTGTATGTGTCTGAGTATTTCTGAAGTAAAAATATTATTACATATTTATCACGTACATGGTACCTGCTAGTATTGCAACATCAATAATAAATATTAAATATGTATCTGTTTTCCTTACAAAAATAATAATAATTTTCATTTATAAATTACCAAAAACTGAAGTGTCATTTTCTTATGTAATTAATCGATGAGAACCTGTAGAAGAGAACAGTCGGATAATTAGACAGCCGGACATTGGGACAGCGGGAGATCCGGATATACGGAAGAATTTCTAATTTCGAAAGAATTATGAAATAGAACTTCGTCGTCTTCTAGCTCGTTCAATAATGGACCTGTAGGCTATCCCGGGATTCCTCCTGCTACGCTGGCTAGTACTAATAATAAAGATTTGTAATTTATTTTAATACTAGCTTCCGCTCGCAACTTCGTCCGCGTGGGCCCGGGATAAAAACTATCCTATATTTCAATTCAGGCTATGAACTATCTTCGTGCAAAATTTAATTCAAATCGGTTCAGCCGTTTAAGCGTGATTGAGTAACAAACATCCAAACATCTAAACTTTCGCATTCACAATATTAGTAGGACTAGCTTCCGCTCGCGACTTCGTCCGCGTGGACCCGGGATAAAAACTATCCTATATTTCAATCCAGGCTATAAACTATCTTAGTGCAAAATTTCATACAAATCGGTTGATCCCGTTTAAGCGTGATTGAATAACAAATATCCAAATATCTAAACATCAAAACATCCAAACTTTCGCACATATATTAGTAGGATTAAATGTAACTAGTGACTTCTGCTTTTACGAAGCATAATAAAGTCTGGACTATTCATGTTTTGAAGCCTCAGTAAGCTGGCTGTATGATACCTTTGAATGAAAACTTTGATAGAGCTACGGTTTTACAACATGACTTTAGGAAGGTGTTTGAATTTACGCTCTACGGAGTTCGAAGTTAGATGGGGATTAATATTGGTTTTATAATACTAGCTTTGCCCGCTACTTCACTTGGAGCTCGTTTTAGATAAATCTTGATTGACCAATCTGTTTTCGGAAGGTCTGGGAAAATAAGGAACTAACATAACTAGACACATAGTTTTGTAGCAGTAATAGAAGCAAGTTGAAAACTGTTGTCGTTGTACAAAACAGCCTTTCTACGCGACTGCCTTTTTGCTTTTCTTCTAAAAGGAGGGTTATGTTTTCGAGCGTGTGTATGTTTGTATGTACAATACAATACAATACAAATACTCTTTATTGCACACCTCACACAAACAAAGCAGTTATGTATGTATATATGTATGAGGACAAGTAAATTATATTGCACGGGCTACAGTCCAAACGGATTGATTGATTTTGACAAATGAGGTGAGTTGATCCCTCTTAACATTTGTAACGAAACAGTCGGGTTATGCGTCAAAAAATATAATTTCACTTATTAAATACTAGCGACCCGCCCCGGCTTCGCACGGGTACTATATTATAAACCTTCCTCCGTAATCACTCTATCTATTATAGAGTCGCATCAAAATCCGTTGCGTAGTTTTAAAGATCTAAGCACACATAGACATAGGGGGGTTTTATACTATGTAGTTATTGACATAGTATTTTTGGTTCTAAGTACTACAAAATGCCAACAAACCGCATTGTGGTTTGAATAAATAAATTATTAAATTAATTATTAATGCAAACGATCAGATTTTTTTATTTATTTATATTAATGGGAAACAAACCACCTTAGCGGAACGGATGGACACCGTATCGGAAAACGCAGCGTGGGTAGACCTCCCGCAAGGTGGACTGTCGCCCTGGTGAAGGTTGTGGGAGTCTGCTGGTATTCTAGTGCATGATCGTTCACTTTGGCACTCTTTGGGGGAGGCCTATGTCCAGCAGTGGACTTCTTTCGTCTGATCTGATGATGATGAATGGGAAAAGAACTTAACACACTGCACTTATATGCTAACAATACAGATTTTAATACAGAAGTCAAAATAGTTTCCACTTATAGTTATTACATTCTTTGCCCTGAGTACCTACGCACAACATGCACTAAACTAAGTTTAAAGATTAAAATAAAAGTGAAGTTAATTAGAATTAAAGTTATTATTAACCTGCCGCAGTTTTTTATATTTAACAAGCATTTTATTGTATGTAAATGTTTATGATTCAGAAGACTTTTATGATTTAAATATGTACTTTATTGCAGGAACTGCGACATTAATTGGAACATGTCTAAGTACATGTAGTGAGGCAGATTGGTGGAACAAATTGTCGTTAACGTGGAACTGTTGGACAAAAGCAGATAGTTAGGAACATGACTAAGTTTTTGATAGGAACCAACTCCAATGTCAATATTTCTTATCTGAAATACTGATTCTTTTTTCTGTTTTTTTTTTGCCTTCACCTCAAAACCAACATTTTGCAAATCTACTTGATTACATCACATTAGCCGAAACACGTCCACTGCCGGACATAGGCCTCCCCCAAAGAGTGCCACAATGACCTCTCCCGCGCCACCCGCATCCAAGTTTAGGTAGGGCACAGCGAAATATCATCCCACTCTAATTTGGAGCAGCCCAACTGGGGAAGTACCTCCGCCTTGCAGAAGACCACAGCCATAATAACACTACTACTTGCTCTGTAGAAGTGTTGTGTTCCTGGAGGTGAGCAAGGTCGCCAGAGCTCCCGAGGATGCGTTGTGTTGAGAGCGAGGGAATTTGTTCCTTTAGCTGTCAACACGGTGAATCCTCAAACATATCAAGGGTCGGCAACGCCCATGTTACTCCTTTGGAGTTGCATGCGTCTATAGGCTGCGGTGTCCGCTTACCATCAGGCGGGCTGTACGCTTTTTTGCCACTGTCGTTGTATAAAAAAAGAACCAGCGGGCTCCTGCAACATTTACCAGGTCATCAGTCCACCGTGTGGCTTTACCCGCGTTCCGCCTTCCTGTAGGTTGGTCACCACTTGAGAATCCTGCCCAACGGCCATCGCTTCTACGTGCAATGAGCCTCACCCAAATGCCACTTAAGTGTATCGATACCTACCTTATTACTTCCTTAAACATTCACTAAGGCATAAATGTCCCGGTACAAGTTTATATAATGAAAATCTGACATTTTGAACGAGCGAACGTAGCGAAAGAAGGTCTCCGATTCTGCTTGGGCCAAATTCCCGATGTCCCACTGTCCCGCTGTCGAGCTGTCCCGCTGTTCTCTTCTACAGGTCGCATTTCTCAACCGATTCTCTTGAGATTTTCTGAGGTTCGATCGTTATAAAGATTTTTTTGTCGAGTAATTTTGATTTTAGGCATTTTTTAAAACAGACTAGCTTTTTCTACAGCTCACAAATACATAATAATATTATAAATGCGAAAGTATGTCTGCCTATCTGTCTGCCTGTCTGTCTGTGTGTAACCTCTTCACGCTTAAACCGCTGAACCGAAATAGATGAAATTTGGTATAGATATAGGTTGAGGCCCGAGGAATGACATAGGATAGTTTTTGTCTCGGAAATCATCCCCTAAGGGGGTGAAATGGGGGGTTAAAGTTTGTAAGGAGTTACGATATAAGGAGTCCCACGCGGACGGAGTCACGGGCAAAGGCTAGTCAGTTATAATATGAAGCCAGAGGGGACAGTTTCAGTGAGGGACAGATGTCTAGCGACTACCAGGCGATCACATATTGAAGTCAATGTATGAAATGCCGCTCTTCACCCGCTGCCCGCTACCTTCCAAACCACGGCCTTAGATCAGCTTCGAACTATAAAACAATATGTAATAAAAAGAGGATACATTTATGGTATAATAATATCCCATTATAAATTAAGTAGCTCACCTTTACGGGTATAATAAACATCATTACAACACAACTGGGTGGTAAAAATAAATAAATGAGTAATCAGAAAAATAACATATTTTACCTCAATAAAAGCAATTAAACAAATAAATGCCAACAATAATGAATGCCACGGTGAAACTAATAATTCGCTCAAACGTCAAGCAATTACGAGGGATTCAATTATAGTATAAAAGGTAATAAGTGACATATAATACGTATCATTATAGGCTCATTTGTATTGATATAATCGCGTGGCTTTATATATGATAAGTAAGACGCATCGGCGAGAACGATTGTTAATTTATGGTTTAAAACTTTGATCTTTATGTACCGAAAACTTTATACTGGTGTCAAGTTCGACTTATTTTCGTAATAGCTGGCCGTTGCGGCAGAAAGGTTCTCGAGTGGAGACCGCGTACCAGCATGCGCGGCGTGGTTAGACCTCCACAAGGTGGACTGATAACCTGGTAAAGGTAGCGGGAGTCCGCTGGATGCGGGTGGCGCAGGACCGGTCATCGTGGCGCTCTTTGGGGGAGGCCTATGTCCAGCAGTGGACGTAGGCCGGCTGATATGACGATGATGATTGTGACAATGGCCTTTCTTGTGAAAAGTTGGGATGTCAGTGGACCGTCAAGCTATTTGGCTGTAATTTAAGGAAATTGGTATGATAGCCTGACCGAAGGCAATCTGAGGTTCTCTCTATCTCTCCCTATCTCTGGCATGTTGGTGGGGTCAAGTTTCCATGCTCATCTGCTCCACTTCTCTCTGTCTTAGACAGCATAGTCGGATGCCTGACACTCTATCATGTATGTATGTATGTCAGCATGTTCACAATAACATATTAAAGAATTATACATGTCACACAATATATCAAAGTCAGTCATGTCTTTTAGCACTACAACTTTTCTGAATTAAATCTAAGATCCGATGTCATTATAGTTTAGAAGAATAATTAAGATACAGTTTAGGGTTCTTCAAGAAAGTACTGTTACAGTTTTAAAGGATCGGCAACGCGTATGTAACATCCCTGTAGTTGCAAGCTTTATAGGCTGCGGCAATCGCTGACCATCAGCGTCGCACCCTGTTTGCCACCGACGGTATTATAAAAGTTAACGTATTTAAAATTTTGTTTATGGGATTCTTAATGTATTCACTTTGCATGCCACTAGGTAGCTGAATGTGTATGGATCTCAAAATATTACTGTTAATAGGTACCATCATTTACCTACATGCATTCTAGCAAATAAATGTATTTCATTACATTTGTCACCTTGACGTATTTTCATAAGATTTAACATTTTCAGAGCTACCAAAACAGTTCAAAACGAAATGAACCAAACAACCAACAACCAACTGTTTGTGTTTTAAAGAGCATTTGTACTTGTATTGTATTGTAGCGTTTCAATCAATTAACGTGCTACCAACCACATTTCAGTCATTAGTCGTACAATGAATGGCCATTTGCTGTAATTAATAATGGGTTATTGTCGTTTTGTATAGTCTTGAATGGCAAGTTTTATGGAGAATTTACACTACAGTACAGTCATAATGAGTTAGTTTTTACCCCCACGCAATTAAGTGGGGTGTTGTCATGGGGCGCATGACACTCCTACGGTGTAGACAACTGTTTTCTTAAAGAAGGGATTGTTGAAATAATTATTATCATTATAAATAATTAGGTAGTAGTCACATATAGATAATTATCACGTAAAGAAACAACTTACACTTAAGCACCCGACGTAATTGTTCACACTACTCAAGAAGCTATAAGTATTGGTCGTTTTTTTTTCAGATACGGTGCTTGCAGTATGGTCTAGATTATTTATAGTGGCCGACTATTTATAAAACTGTCACTGGAATTGGAACCTTGCACCTTGGACGGCAGTTGCTTTTTGGATCAAATAATTTCAAGTATAAATAGGATCGCCCCTAATAACTTGCAGTTCCGTTTAAGAGTCCGCAGTAAGCTCGATTCTCCATACAAACGTAGTTACGCTCTCATTTTAAAACTACGCGTTGGAGTGTAACGAAACTTTGCATGTACAATGACATGAATGAGGTATATCTATGTCTGTAATTAGTTTATGTAGCTTCAGATACCATAGTAAAATAAATACAGCGAATTTAAGTTTTTCATTGAAAACTTATTTTTGCTGTATTTCATTTGTTTTATAAACTGGAACCATATAAACTAATTACAGACATAGGTATACCTCATGTCATTGTATATGCAAAGTTTCGTCACAATCCAACACGTAGTTTTAAAATGAGAGCGTAACTACGTTTGTATGGGAAGGTAAAATTCGGCCGAGCTTACTGCGGACTCCTTATATGTTTAGGTACAAGTACTTATTTTTAAATTTTATGTGTTTTGTGCTAAGTAGTGTAAGGTGCTATATAACTATCTACATATCTGAAATTATTAGATTCGACCATTAAAAGTAACTCATAATCTCAGTTTTCATAATTACATACGCGTTATAGATTAGGATGCATATTTCAAGATAGGTAGATGTACTTTAGAGCTGAGCTGCCATTGTTACTATTGTTTGTATGGAAGTACTCTACACATCTAACAAGGTGGCGTTAGTGTGCCATCAAAAAAAAAGTACCAATTTTGAGCAAAGCCCTTTTATACACATATGTAATTTTTTTATAAATAGTATTACGTGGTACTTATTAAGTTCATAGTCGCCACTGCTCAGTAATAATTCACCTCCATGTTGGACATAACCTTTTTTCTAGTTTTTTCCTTACACTTAAATAGACATGTTTTGCAGTTTGGCGTAAATTTTACTGTCAATTATGCAGTGAAATCCTTATTTCGGATCAATAAAAAAACGGTATAGGTATTTTATTTTTGTTTCTGTACCCAAAGTTCTAAAAAAATCGCTCTTTTACAATAGTACCGCCCCGCCTGTTGTCTACCTAATTGTTTTTTTTTTCAATGCTTAGTGTGCAATAAAAGTATTTGTGATGGATTGTAGATAAAAAAACCACAAGCAATAAAACGTGAGATATAGGCAATAAAATGCATTTTTTTGACATGCGATTTTCTACCCTTATACCGTGCTATCTTTAGTCAACAATTAGGTTAATTATTTGTAATTGTAATTATTATCGTATAAAAACCGCCGGCGCTAACAATTTCGAACTAATGAGCAAGTACCTTAACTAAACCAATTAAATCAATTGAAAGCCTTATCTTCTTATTTTCTAAACCTCTTATTCCAAACTTAGACCTCTTCAATAATGTACCTTGTTGCGCTGATTGTAAGGGTTGAAATTTGTAGTATCTTACGAAAAACTTATGCTTTTCTGAGAACATGCTCTCCATACGTTAAACAATGTCTGCGCTTGCACATACACCTGTCCGTAGATCCGATCTAGACAAGCTACAGGGCGGTTTTAAATGTCCTTTGTATAGGACGTCCATGATATCGATGGACAAGCTCTATTTTGCGTTGTGCTTTGTAAAGGCATGTCGATAGAGTTTGTAATAGAATTTGGGGTGGATGAAGTCATTTATTTTCAAATACGTGTCTTTTATTTTTATTTCATTAGCAAAAGTGGGAAACATTTTTTTTGGTGAGGTAGGGCACAGCGAAATGTCATCCATGTAGAGCAGCCCAATCTAGGGAAGTACCTACCTCCGCCTTGCAAATAAACCACAGCCATAATAACAATACTTACTACTTGCTCTGTATTAGTGTTGTGTTCCTGGAGGTGAGCAAGGTCGCCAGAGCTCCCGAGGATGCGTTGTGTTGAGAGCGAGGGAATTTGTTCATTCAGCTGTCAACACGGCGAATCCTCAAACATATCAAGGGTCGGCAACGCTTATGTTACTCCTTTGGAGTTGCATGCGTCTATAGGCTGCGGTGTCCGCTTACCATCAAAAATATAGAAAAAAAAATATTTACCTATGTGCCTAAAATATTATACTGGTGAATAAAATCTACGTTAATTCTGCTTTAAAAAAATAAGGTTAATATTTCGTAAAGTAGGTATGTACGTATGGTGGAGATTATGTAATGTGGCCGACTTTTTATATAACTATCATTGGAATTAGAATCTACTACCTAGGAGACGGTAGAGTTGCTTTTTGAGTGAACTACTTTGATGCAATTCGGCCAACTCAAGTCATGTCAAGTATAGGTAAGTAATATTATTTGAACTGTAATATAATTTTCCTAAACATGCAATGAAATATGAACGTTGTGTTCCTCATAATGGGCTTCGAAGTGTCACGTTTCGGGCGCAGCGAGACCGAGGGATTCGTAATGGCATTTCATACCAAATTGGAGGCCTAGGCCTTCTACAATTTGTGGTACAGCATCACGGCATTCGGCCATAAAAATTTAAGTTTGATTTCTTGGAGTTTTTTTTATTTATTTCATTGTATGTTTGAGGAAAGCACTATACATACCTCGGCGTGAAAAGGGGTTGCCATGCCAGCCTCACAACTATCCTTTTTAGGGTTCCCATAGGGTAAAAACGGGACCCTATTACTAAGACTTCGCTGTCCGTCCGTCTGTCTGTCACCAGGCTCTATCTCAAGAACCGCGATAGCTAGACAGTTGAAATTTTCACAGATAATGTATTTCTGTGGCCGTTATAACAACAAACAATAAAAATAAAATAAAATTAATATTTAAGGGGGGCTTCCATACAACAAACGTTTTTTTTTCAGGCTGTATCTCAAGAACCGCGATAGCTAGACAGTTGAAATTTTCACAAATTATGTATTTCTGTTGCCGCTATAGCAACAAATACTAAAAACAAAATACCGTACATTTTTTGCCAATTTTATAGATAATAGTACGGAACCCTCCGTGCGCGAGTCCGACTCGCACTTGGCCGGTTTTTTAGTTTATGTGTACTCGGCCGTCAACCCCTTACTTCCCGGCCTCTGTAATGTACTAATTCACATACGAGAGTGCTTATCAACATATGCAACAAATCTCAACCAAAACCATATTTATTAAAATACAACACAATTAGACTAAGTTCCTTTCATCCACGTACGCGCCATTTAAAATAACTGGTACTAAATTAAAATAAAAACAACATAAAATACAATACACGGGTTCAACGAAACTGACTCCCAGGGTTCCATTAGTAATGCCATCACGTATTATAATAGTTCTGTATAAAGGACAATAAACAATTATCACGACTCAGGGACATGCTAGAATCAACAGTGTCCTTCAAAAATCCCCAAAATATTTTTTTACCAATTTAATCATGCCAATAACAAAATCTTATGTGTATACAAACAAGGTTGAATTTGGTTTGTAAGGATCTCGTTGTTATGTTTGTGAAGAATGCTAGCGTGAAAACATGACAACCCCGACTGGACAAAAAATGGGCAGGCGTGACTTTGCGATAAAGTGAAGGGTTCTGTTCTGTAAAGTAAACGAGGGTTGATGTTCACTTGTTTGGAAATAATGTTCTTGTTTCAAATTAAGTCAGTTATTTACACTTCAGTTAGAAGACAAGCGTTTTGTTAACTTTAATATATGGACTAACATTTATTTCTATTGATAAGTATTGATAACGGAGCGTAAAGTTTATCAATCAAACTATTTCTCAATGCTATTCTGTCCATTGCCAGGATACAACGCAAAAAGTGTCTTAAAACGGGTTAAAAATGTCAACAAAAACCTGGATTT
Source organism: Epinotia bilunana (assembly GCA_947049275.1). NCBI lineage: Eukaryota > Metazoa > Arthropoda > Insecta > Lepidoptera > Tortricidae > Epinotia > Epinotia bilunana. Next base: position 20,044,513 of record OX346269.1, on the reverse strand, counting down.
TACATAAAAGCCAATAAAATCATTTAAATAAGTGACCAAAATATTCAAGCGAGAACGTATCTTTTTTGTTCAAATTAACACCTAGACAGTGCGTGGTGAATATAAAGAATATAAAGATAAATAATAAATATAATAAATATTAGGGGACAATCTTACACAAATCGACCTAGTCCCAAACTAAGCAAAGCCTGTACTATGGGTACTAGACGACGATAAACATACTTATATAGATAAATAAATACTTAAAAACATAGAAAACATCCATGACTCAGGAACAAATAATCGTGCTCATCACACAAATAAATGCCCTTACCGGGATTCGAACCCAGGACCTCTTGCTTCGTAGGCAGGGTCACTACCAACTAGGCTAAAGCGGTCGTCAAATATCCTGGACATTGCGCAACACGGAAATGGCGACGTCACGAGCTATCTATAAACAATGCTGCTATGTCGAATTACATTCATCCGTTCGGGAGCTATGATGCCACGGACAGACACACAGATACACAGAAATCCATGTTAAAGTTACAATATCCCTAGTTTGCGTCGGGTGTCAGAACTATAATTCTCACTACTTTCATGGGACCCCTAAAACTAGTTCGTTTACCATTCCTTCCACAAGAGTGGACTACAAAAAACGTCCAAGTTCGACGTCAAATAAACTAAGATTGAATACATTAATGCCCAGTTGCACCCATTGTGGTACGTCGTACCAATTTTATTCCGGTACCGATTTGAATGGGTACAAAAAAGGGTATGGGAACTTTTTGAGGGTCATATGTGGACTTAGGCGATTCCATTTTTTTTTAGTGTTAATCACGGTGTGGTGGCGTTGAAAAGAAAATAATGAGCAGTCTTAGCTTAAGTAGATAGCCGAATATAGTAGGAATAGATCGGAAGAAACATTTATTCCAGACAAAAAAACAATAAATCAATACATAATTAACACATTTAACATATTCATTGCCGCGAATCGCTACGCTCTTAGCCGATCCCGTGGTTTCCCTCGTATGTAGCGGAAAGCGCCTACGATATCGGGTTCTCGGCACTGGATGTGTTAATAAAGAGTGTCAGGGAAAAGTGTGGATGGGCGGGCAGAAGCTACTAATAGAATAAAAATTAAGCGATTATTTTTTATCTATTTTAACTTCTAGCAACGGAAACTATTTGCCATACTAGATATGGGGGATTGTTGTTTGTACAAGGTATTTTGGTACAAGTTGTGTATATAACTTGTTGTGTATACAAGGTTTCATGTTATTCTAGCAAGTAGGGTAAATCGCCAGTAACTGGCCACCCATCATAACCGGCGCCCTCATACTAAAAATTTACTCTTTTCCCCTACAAACAATTCAGTTTAGTATAACGTGACCAGATATTAAAGGGTGGCCAGTACTAACACCTTATACTAATGAATGAATTCTATTATAGGTGAACAGAGTTCATTTTTGATATTGACTGTATGAGGTGGCCAGTTACTGGCGATTTACCAAAGATTTTATCGTCGATTCAGTTGTTAGATTTCTTTTATTTTAAACATGCCCACTTGCGAGTTCTGCAGCTCACGCAGCCACTAAGTTAAGTGTTCTTATGTTTCAGTCTAATTAAAGGTTTGTCCAGAACTGCGTCATAATTACTAATTACATAGTGTACCTATAGAGAAAACGGCGGCAGAGCAGCCCGGGTGGGGATTGTTTTTTCTCTCGTACTCTTTTAAATAGAATATAATAGAATATAATAGAATATAATAGAATATAATAGAATATAATAGAATATAATGTAATAGAATAGAATAAATTTATTTTGATATTGCTCCACTCTGTACGCATGAACGCGGGCGCGTCGCGAAGGGCAGTGAATCCACGACACAGTAGACCACAGCCATAATAACACTAATATTTGGTCAGGAGTGTGGCGTTGCATTCCTGTCAGGACGATCCCTGACAGGAATACAACGCCACACTCCATGTCAACGCCATACGGTATACGATTACACCTATTGATATTCTTATTCACAAACATATATTCCAACCGACTCATCTAAACGTCGACTTTAGTCCTAACACTTCCCTCGATATTCATCCTTGAGTTTGGCAAATACGTTCGGCAGAATTTGGAGGCATTCCCAAGGAGGAAATGGACCAGCGGTCGTTTTCAGGATAGAAGGCAGCATGACCTTGAGGTGCCAGGACACCGACTCATGAAAACGGCCACAGGAATGTATGTCTTGGGTCCGCGGATATACAACCAAATACCGACAGCTATCAAAGACTGTCGGACGTGCCTTGGTTTTACCCTCAAACTTAAATCCCTGCTGATACAGAAGGCCTATTATTCGGTAGCTGAATTTCTTGACGAATCATTTTAATAATAATTTTGATCGTCCGGTATTTTATGTGCCTGTTGACATTGTTTTTAATTCTTAGTGATTATTTCGACATTTTTAATGTAATGAATGACAATGTATGATTAATACGAAATAAATGAATATGAATATGAATAAAAGTTCAGCGGCATTTATCATCATCATCACCATGAATATACATCGTGTAGGTATAATGTTTACCTACAACACTGACATGCTCTCGAATTGAAAATGGCCTTTTTCTTACGTATACCGGTAACGAAGGGACTAATCCCTTGTTGCCGTTTTTTTTTTTGTTTATCTTCCGTTCGTATTCCACGGGCAAACAGTATCTTTCTATTACTAATAGCTGTGTGGGCTGTAGATCTCGCGAGTTAGCTTTTTTTTTTCAAAACAAAAGTTAGTGGGTAGGATAGGTAGTTTTTTTGGTCAATAAAAAATCTGTATAATTATCGAACCTGCTTGCAAAATTTCATTAGAATCAGAGCTTAATTCTTCATTTCGAGCATTCAGGAATAGTTGGACAGCCGGACATACGAAAGAATTTTGCCCCTGGCTGAACGAAGATCTTAGTTCGCTTCGCTCGCTCCTTTAATTAATCTAGCTAGACACGCGTGCGTTAATGTGCACAGTAGGTACGTACACGACAAAACCCAAACTTTAAACGCTGAAGTAAAGTAACAATTTTGTACCAAATTAATTTAATTAAATAACTTGAAATTAAAGTTATCCACTCAAAATTAATTCCTTCAAGGCATTATTTTACTTTCGTTTAGCAAAGCCATTACCAATTAAGGTGAAGCTGGAAACTTGGAAAATGTTTAAATTACCAAATATTGAGTTGCTGGCGGGAAGGAATAATTTAGTTTTGTTCTAGTCGATAAAAACATTTTCTTTAGAGAACAAAGTGTCACTTTGCCTTTTGAATTTGATGAAGCCGGATAATTGATAAGCCCTAGTGGTTCAAGAGGTTTTCTTGGCTGGAAAGTTTCTTGATATTGTATTACTTTGAAAGTTTAACTGGAAACACTTTCGTGAAACCTAATTGTTTTTTTTTAACAAGTTAAAACTTTTAGAATAAGCTGCCCGCGCGGCTGCACCCACGTATTGGAAAGAACGCAGGCAAACCCTCAGGATAATATGGCTGTTTCCATCCAGAAAGTATATTCTATACATTAGGTGTAATCATGTTTGAAATCGGATAGGTATGTGGTTCTGGAGTGTACCCCCTAATGCTAGAGCAACAACTTACCTGAAGAAGTAGGTTACTGCGAAACGCTTCTTACGTCTACGTACGGACACCGTTATATTATATTAGAAGTAGGTTAGCGGGTCTACTGCGAAACGCTTCTTACGTCTACGTACGGACACGGTATATTATATTAGAAGTAGGTTAGAGGGTCTACTGCGATACGCTTCTTACGTCTACGTACGGACACGGTATATTATATTAGAAGTAGGTTAGAGGGTCTACTGCGATACGCTTCTTACGTCTACGTACGGACACGGTATATTATATTAGAAGTAGGTTAGCGGGTCTACTGCGAAACGCTTCTTACGTCTACGTACGGACACGGTATATTATATTAGAAGTAGGTTAGAGGGTCTACTGCGATACGCTTCTTACGTCTACGTACGGACACGGTATATTATATTAGAAGTAGGTTAGCGGGTCTACTGCGAAACACTTCTTACGTCTACTTACGGACACGGTATATTATATTAGAAGTAGGTTAGCGGGTCTACTGCGATACGCTTCTTACGTCTACGTACGGACACCGTTATATTATATTAGAAGTAGGTTAGCGGGTCTACTGCGAAACGCTTCTTACGTCTACGTACGGACACGGTTTATTATATTAGAAGTAGGTTAGCGGGTCTACTGCGATACGCTTCGTACGGACACGGTATATTATATTCTATTTTTTTTTTGTGTGTGCGAAAATTACACTTGATTTCTTCCAACGCTTGTTCAAAACATTACATACTTAAATGCCATTCTTGCCCTGCAATGGACAAAACTAGAAGGATAAAGTCGTTATAAAAAGGTTTGTATTAAAAATAAAAACAATATTTAAACTTATGAAAAGCACTTGTTTGTCCTTGCATTAATCAAGAACGTAATTTAACTTCTTTTCAGGAAACCACCCTATTGTGTACAATGGCCACACATCTTTTCGGGCAGAATAAAATTATCCCCGTTCCGTTTTGGAACTATTAAATTTATTTGTTGCCGGCCCCTGCAGTAAATAACCGAATTAACATAAGAAACGGTCACACCGCACTTTGCTACTGAATAAATTAACTCCATTTTACTTTTTTAGGGTTTCGCAGTTTAATGTGTGGAGTTAGTGAGATCACAAATGAGATCGCCTGCGCTTTTATACGTGAACGCGGACGCAAATTGATTCAACGAAATGAATGACATTTATACAGCGTGGAACGGAATGATGGACTTTTGTTGCTAACGCTAACCTATCCTACGCTTGCGGGAAGCAAGAGGGGGATAGGTTACCGCTGGTAACTCTAACGGAGAATAAGGTCAATGACATCACTGGTAAACAATATTTTCAGGGATGACGGGAATTCCTGTCACCGGAAAGTCAAATTATGCAGTGAAATTGACTAATTATCGAGAAGCAAGTCGGTCCTTGTAAACAGTAACAGTTACAAACATGAATTAGGGTTGGCGCTATCATTCAAAATGTTTTTTTTTTGTTTGCAGTATTTGTGTATTCGATTCTAGTGCCCTCATCCCTCATATTTGCGGACAATCTTACACAAAGCTACCTGGTCCCAAACTAAGCAAAACTTGTACAGTGGATACTAGACGACGATAAATATACTTATATAGATAAATAAATACTTAATACATAAAAAACAACCATGACTCAGGCACAGATATTCGTGCTCATCAAACAAATAAATGCTCTTACCGGGATTCGAGCCCAGGACTTCTTGCTTCGTACCATCTAGGCTATAGAGGTCGTATGACAATGTTCTAAGGTTCATGGAAAACTTCCACTCTGTATAGAGTAGACCCCACTGGGCTACTCTTAATCATAAAATCAAGCTTGTGGAAAATCTTGCGGTTCGTGTCTTACTATAAAGAATTGTCACTCGTACCAATGATTATGAACTTCATACTATGATTAACTCGAATCTGGCTGAAAAATCCATGTACCAAAAATTTTAAAACCTGTGTGAGCTGACGAGCCTGTCTTTATTTAAAAAAAACCTTTTGTTTAATTTCCTAAAACTTGATTTACAGAAAAGTTCTAGTTAATTATCGACCCTGCTCTTATCATGAGTATCAATTGAGAACAGATACGAAATAATTTTTGTCTAAGTTGAAACGGAAATTCGTTTGCTTCGCTCGCTCTTGTACAACACAGTTTTAAATGTAGTCAAACTTCAAATGTACTGTCACCGCCAACACTAATAATGATAATTCACTTTAAAAACAAAGTTTTAACCGACTTCAATTTAGTACTCCGCCAAGCCACGAGAACATTTCCACATTTCTTTTCCAATTTACCACATGAACTGATTTCCGAGAGCAAATGCGTTAATTATTAGAGAAAAAACCCAATCGCTGTATGTGGGCCGATAATATTTGAGGACTTCCGTCGATTCATCAAGGATCACCTTTGGCACTTCATTAGTTGCTATTTCAACGGAATCTTATCAGAATCTGTGATATACTTTTTCTATTTTATGTACATAATTGAGGAATTACATAAGTCATCTGTGGTCTTCATCATCAATTCCACTCCACCAAATTTATGATTTCCGGGTGTAAATACACGAGTTATAATAGAAAATACCAAAATCACTACACGCTTGCCTAATATAATTGAGGAGTTCCCTCAATTCCTCATGGATCCCATCATCCAATTGAATTTTTGAAAAAATGGGACCCACCTGGAAGCATATACTTACAAATAAAATAAAAAAATTACGAATCGGCTCATCAATGACGGAGTTCTGAGGTAACAAACATTGAAAAAAAAAAAAAAAATACAACCGAATTGAGAACCTCCTCCTTTTTTTTGAAGTCGGTTAAAAATTGAGAGCTAGCCCCACAAAATTACTCTCAATATATTCCATTGCTGGGGCCCATTACACAAAAGCTTGTCGCTCGTTATACATACGGAAGTCGCATTCGTTAAATGGATTTGAAAAGAGACCTCGACTTGTATTAAACGTTACTACGTATAACCAGGTCTATGTACTGTAGTGGAGCCAGCGACGTACCTTCTCAATTTTATAAGACTTTTGACATCCAAAGCGACTCTTGGTCTACCTTCTCAATTTTATGAGACTTTTGACATCCAAAGCGACTCTTGGTCTATGACAGGAGTTGTCGCCATTTGCGCCATTTCCTCCCAGTTCATGGCTTGACGATCGCGCAGATCTGATTCGCGCGTTCAACGCATTTTCGACGCGCGTCAGGTAGGTTGAACTGTCATTTCTCCTTATAAAAAATTCCATATAGATCTAGGTTACGTGATCGACTTGCTGGGACGTCTGTTGGTAAAAAAAGACCTAGCCTCGTCCCGAATCTCTCACACGGTCACGGTCACGTGACCGTAGGATGCTTCGGTCACGTGACCTCTTAAGGCGAGATCTCACCTTACGCATTTGACGTCACAAAAATCTGTGCCGAGTTTAACAATTTTTCCTGATCCCAAATAGTGCACAGCGCCACAAGAAGTTTTCACTTAAAAAACAACGAAGATGTTGCTGAAGATAATGTTGCTAACATTACTTTCGGAGTATTTAAATTTCATAGTATATCTCAATGACTTCGAAGTAATTATTGTCATTTTCGATGAGTCTGTTGATGACATACACACATAGGTATACCAAGGTAGATACAAAATTATAACACACATTTTCATGTGCCGTATTATAAATACATACGTATGTATGTAAAATTACACCGCGTCATGTTTTGAAGCGCCCGTACTGACATTTTACTACTAAGCCCGATGAAAACTACTGCGTACTCCCAAAACCTCCTATACTTAGTTCTTCATACAATTCTCTTTCAACTTTACCTAAAGTGCATAAAGTTGTTTTTCCTTTGACACGCTACAGCGTAGCGCGAGCATGGAAAAAAAAGTGAAAATCAACTCGTTACTTTCGCAATCATGTATATGTTTTTCTTGTAGTTGAAAAGTCAACTTTATGATTAACGACTCTATGCTGCTTTTATATTAACGTTTTGAATGAAATACGAAATATGGAAAGTTGTTTGTGGAAATGTTAATTTTATTAGGCTTGAGCCCTCAGGCGCGCTTAATAGATGGCATCTCTGCTTTTTTTTTATCTAAATTAAAAATCTGCGTCTGAGTTCGCGTATTGGGGGTTACGTGTGCTGCGTTACCGGGTTTGGTAAAAGGGGGGGTTTGTTTATATGTGTTAATTTAATTTATGGCGGTGCTAGCATGTCTGGTAATGATATCTCTAGCAGCATAATAGCTTTTGTCGGAAATAAGGCATTCGTTCTTAAGTGCAAGTATGTTAGTGCGAGAGGGACGAATAATACTATAAGTAAGACGCAGTATGGCAATGTTTTACAGATATTTTCGGCTTTCAATGCGAATAGAAATACAAACATTTATCGAAGCGAGCAAAGCGAACGAAAATCGTTTGTCTGTCCGGAGGAGAACAGCGCTCCTCTACAGGTCGCATTTCTCAACCGCTTCTTGTGAAACTTTGTGAGCAGGTTCGTTAATTATACAGAATATTTTATCGACACTTTTTCGAAAAAAAATAAACAGCCAAATGCGAGTCGGACTCGCGCACCGTACCATTAGTTATCTATAAAAACGGCAAAAGACACGTTTGTTGTATGGGAGCCCCTTAAATATTTATTTTATTCTGTTTTTTTTGTATTATTTGTTATAGTGGCAACAATAAATACATGATCTGTGAAAATTTCTGTAAATACCACGGTTCATGAGATACACCCTGGTGACGGACGGACAGCGGAGCCTTATTAATAGGGTCCCATTTTTACCCCTTGGGTACGGAACCCTAAAAAAATCAGGCTCGTGAGTTCTACAGCTCACAGAGCCACTAATGTTAGTATTCTGTACCAAAATTGCTCCAAGGGAACACATGGGTTCACTTGGTGTTGACTGTCCGTCTGTCAGAAGTTTTCTCAAATATTAATTGACACAGGTAGCTGAAATTTGGGATTAGATATTAGGAACGGATGGCATAATTTTTTTTTTCCTACTGTGCTTGAAACTGGATGTATTTTTACAAGCTTTTATTTATTTTGACCTGTTTGTCATAAAATCTTGCAAGTTAAATTTGACCCACTTCCCGGTGACCGATTAAGCTGAAATTTAGGGTATGAGTATAGTTTGGACGACAATTCAATATTATGGTACCATCGAGCTGATTTAATGATGGAGACAAAAGGTGGCCATGGGAATTCAGTACTTAATCGACGTAACCCCGTTGAGTTTGGGCTCGCTAGAATCGTCTTAATGAGTAGATGATGATGGTATACAGGAAAGTAAAGTCGGCAATAAAAGCTTGTACCAAAAATGATTTTTTTTTACAAACTTTTATCTTATTATTTCTAGAAGTAAACGTAAAACTAGAACAGGTAATATTACACTTACGCGCGTTACATAAATTGTATTTATATAAGCCGCGTATGTATTCAAGTGCTCCTGTCCTTTGACTGCCGCACCTCTAATGATGTAATATAGAAAAGAGGTAGACACGATCTCTATACGAAATTCCGCGTTTAAAAATGGCCACCAAATCTGACAGCTGAGACACGTTTAAACGTTTCCACTGGTGGCGCAAAACTCAGTGCCACTTTTGGATCGCTTATAAACTATCTACTTCTTTATTATATTACATCATTGGCCGCACCGCTCATCTACAAATATTACACAGCTTCGCTCGCTACCCGGGCCATCCTCGCTACGCTCATTTTCCTCGCACATTGGACGCGATCACACCATTACGCAGCATGCTTAGCCTCCCTCCGCTCCGCTACCTCGCAGCTCTGTTGGATGTCCACCCTAACATGCGGATGCGGTCTGTTTACAATTGATTAAAGGTTGAGTCAATTGGCTCAATAGAGTTCATTTTAAGAGTAGTCCTCATCAGTTTGATGATTTGTTTACATATATAAATAAATAAAATAAATAAATATAAGGGGACAATCTTACACAAATCAACCTAGTCCCAAACTAAGCAAAGCTTGTACTATGGGTACTAGACGACGATAAACATACTTATACAGATAAATAAATACTTAGATACATAGAAAACATCCATGACTCAGGAACAAATATTCGTGCTCATCACACAAATAAATGCCCTTATCGGGATTCGAATCCAGGACCTCTTGCTTCGTAGGCAGGGTCACTACCAACTAGGCTAAAGCGGTCGTCAAAAAAATATAAAGTACTTGCTTCAATTTAGTCAAAAAAAACTTCCTACAGAACAGCATTCAGCGAAAAAACTTACCTATTTGACAAGTCTTTTTCTTCGAAGACATTGTAACTTAAGTTAAATACTCTGTAAACGTTATTTGACATTCCTGTGTAGGCTCGGACAATAATAGGTCTACAGTCTCCCCCGTCTGTCGTAGAAGACGACTAAAGGGGGTCATCGGGGTCGCAGTGTTCTGGCGGGGGCCGGGGCACTCGCTTTAGAACCCCAGGGAAGCTGCCAGTGTTCTTTGCCCTAGGACGAGCAAAATATGGAGAGGCGCGAGGGGGGCTCCAGTGCGTTCAACATGAGATCCTGGAGTCCTCTCCATGAGAGCGCAGATGCAGGGCACCGTGGAGTTTTTAGTGGATAGAAACACCACATAACCCAGTCACCCCCCGGTTATTGGGTACCTGGTTCGCAGGTTTTCTCCAAGAAAAAAATAAAAAATAAAATAAAATAAACGACCTAACATAAAATAACACTTTTGCCGGTACAGGCAGACATGTACTTTTAACTATAGTCGTAAAAGTATGCAAAAAAAACTATTAATTTAAGACGAACCTTAAAAACAACAAATGAAAGTAATTCCATGAATATGCACGCCCCAATAAAACTTAGACGTAATGAAAGCTCGAACTTAAAGCGTTTAAAAGCACCAAAGTGTGGCCAGAATGAGCTTATGCTAATTCTAGAATTAAAGTTCCACTCCAAAGTTTTCCTTTACTTAAAACTATTGTCTTTAAAAACAGCCATTTTCTACCCTTATTTAAAAGTTGGGCTTAAGTTTTGATTTTACATTTAAAGAGCACCATTTTTAAAATTCTTTGCCTAAAAGGCAAAGCGAAATGGTCGAAGGCCGATTGTTCGACCATGATATCAGTGGATAGACGAAGTTCAAAAATGCCTTTACCAGAATCAAACGGCGGATTTTTAATGGTGACAAGCTACTTAGAATAAATAATAATGAGGTGTCTTATATAGGGCGGGTTGCACCAACTTACAATTAAGTATAGACCGATCCAATAATAGACCGTTCAATATGGCACCAACAGCTGCCATTCCCTAGAAACTTGTCAAACTATCCTATATTCAGATTTTCACGAACAATGCTTAATACGGCTACATACGGTTTGGAGCAACCCACCTTAAACGTCTTTGATAGCACTGTATACTTTCTGTGGGTAGAGACCCAGCCTAAACACCCAAAAGCGCCCAAAAGCCAATGTGAGACGATATTAGCGGCAGACAGTGGCAGCGTTATTGTGTTAACACTGGCCATTAGTGGCAGATGCCCGTAACTTGATTTAAGAAGAATCGCCGAAATGGACGGGACAACTTAATTTCTGTTGTGGGGACACTGTTTCCATTGTATCGTGGATCTTTCTAAGACCAATTATTACGTGTTTATGTGTGTATTTTAACAGCATAATTCGATAACTATAGGTACGCCTATTTAACCAACTTCAAAAAAGGAAGATGTTCTCAATTTGATTACTCGAAAACACCTGGACCAATGTGGAAAATTCTTTTTTTATTTGTATGGGTATACTTTTTCAGGTAGTCCCATCAAAGGTCATCAGATTCAAAGTAGGTTTAAACTTTGTTTGTAAAGTAAATTATTGAAGATTGTTTTCAATCTTGAAAACGAATAAAGTCGTTTTGGTGCTTACCCGTTTCCTTATTCACTGTATCACAGAAAGATTCAAGCAGCGTGAAGTACTTTGTATGGATATGGATATTGTATAGTATTAAGGTTACTGCATATAACTACCTATGCTTGATAAAAAGTTGTGAGATTTTTCGTAGAGCCAAGTCTACGGCATTCTTATAAATCTTTATTTGCTTGCTAAATAAAATTTTGTGACTTGGCAATCACACAATACTACATAGATTTAGGTATACAGAAATCCGTAAATGCAGGTAAGTAGTGTGATTGCCAAGTTACAGAATTTTATTTAGCAAGCAAATAAAGAAGATTAATAAGAATGCCTGAGACTTGGCTCTACGAAATATCTCACAACTTTTTACGGTGGAAGAGTTTCGAGACTTGGCCTCTTTTTTACATGGAATGTTTTTTATGGGATTAAGGTTGCATATAAATACCTATGCTTAATAAGGTTGGTTGCGGAGAGTGTTAACTATAGATAGATGAAAATAAAAAAACTTTAACGGAGTAGGTATTATGCTACTATCGCATATAATTTGCAATATGTACAATCCTTTATTATTCATTGAACGAGCAAGCGAGGCGAACGAATTTCTCCGTTTCAGAATGGGCGAGAATTCTTTCGTACGTCGATTTTCGAGAAATTTTGTGAGGAGATACAATAATTATACACTTAATATATATTCTATAGTTTTTATTTAATCGTATGGCGATCTGGGCTGTTATTCGCTAAGCGCTAATGCTGCTCACCCCGCCGGTCACTCGTCACGAAACTAGACCTCTACCTACGCTTAGTTACTATGCATCGCGGTGTCAAGATACATTTGAGCTTAAAATAAGTTATAGAATAGGGGAGCTGTAGAATAGGCGAATTATCCATTTGATATTTTTATAGGAGCGCTCATTTAGTACTACCCAGGGGACACGTGCAGGGTTGTCGTAGGTAAATCCTGCGGACGAGAGCAACAGATTGTCCCCTATAAACATGGTAACCGAAGCCGATATGATGAATCAAATGACACTTTTTTTGACGTAGGGGATATTGACGTGATACCTTGGAAACGGTTTCGTAATTCTTCCAAGGCGCGTGTGAGGAAATAATAACATAATAGCATCTAGCCTCTATAACAACGGACACCGTTCCGCAGTGTGGGTATTTTATACGTGGATAAGAATTAAGATTGAGGCCGTTTATCTAGATGTAAAATTTAATTAAGTACTTACATATGTAAGTTGATATCAACTCATCATTTTACACAATGTAGCCTTCTCATTTTTTATATAGCGCACCCGGAGACTAGGGGTGTTTTTATTCATTTGCTTTAATTTTTAGGGCAGATTCTTTACATCTTATGTAGATAATTTCTCAAAGAAACGTATGTAAAAAATGAGAAGGCTACCTAGCATTGTATAAAATGTAGAGTTAAAAAACAGAATAATATAAATATGTACTCCCATACAACAAAAGTGTTTTTTGTGGCGTTTTTATAGATATAATGGTATATAATGGAACCCTTCGTGCGCGAGTCCGACTCGCACTTGGCCGCTTTTTTTCATATTTTTGTTATCTAATGCACGCTTAATACATACTTGCAAAATTGCAAGTTAGAACTTGATTAAGCCACTGGTCCCACCGCCGGCTAGTAAGCTAGAAAAGTTGGGCGAGTAACGGTTCATTGCGTGCTGACCAGGCACAGTGTGATCAATCGACCTTTACAGATCCGAAATGTAATGCTACTCGCCCAACTTTTCTAGCTTACTAGCCGGCGGTGGGACCAGTGCCTAAAGGGGCCATTGACGCTTCTTTTTGTATCTATTTACAAACAAACACTCTCGATACATAACAATGATTCATCGTCACTCTGCTTACTGTCAACATCATGATTTATACTTTAAATACCCAAGTTATATCCGATATCGGATGCCACACATTGAAGGCCATAAAACTGACGATCCAGTATGAATCACAAATGTCAATGCCGTCTAAAACGACAATTTTACCATGAAACAGATAGCGGAGAACACGTGTAGCGTAGCAACCAGAATACTCGTAATAAAGCTATTAGCATGACTTGTAAATCTTTATTATTTTAATTAGATGCGTAAAACAGCGAAAGGTAAATCAATCTTTGTGATAAATAAATAAAAAAAATATTATCCTGCAAGAAGGCCGTAATGGCACTTTTACAAGTCAACATTATACCAGCGTTTCTGAAAAAGAAGACCACTGTTAAGAAGAAATGCCGAAACAAACTCAACAGCCATTTTTTGCCACAAAAAGCTTATTATTATACAACAATAATTGCGTTCATGGCGAGACAATCCTACTAATATTATAAATGCGAAAGTTTAGATGTTTGGATGTTTGGATGTTTGTTACTCAATTACGCTTAAACGGCTGAACCGATTTGAATAAAATTTTGCACGAAGATAGTTTATAGCCTGGATTAAAATATAGGATAGTTTTTATCCCGAGACCACGCAGACGAAGTCGCGGGCGGAAGCTAGTGCCAAGATAAAGCATGCACCTCTTTCCTTCACCGCTTGATAGAAAGAGATGGCAAAAAGGTGAGAGTTTAACTCGTGGTCTGGGTACTTGCTAACCGTGAAAACACATATTTAAAATTTAAACATTTTTACATCACCGACCGTGCCATGTTTTAGTAAGTACCAATGTAAAAAGAATTCAGTATTTATTTGCAATATAAAATATAATTGGACGCACAGGTCTGCCCGCGTTTTGGGAAACATAGTCAATGTCAATTCCAAAGGTCCATTCTACATATCGGCAAAAAAAATTACATACAAAGCACGCTCGCAAACTTTAACGTTTTAAACAGTAAAGATAAATATAATTAGTATCTTAGATGAGAGAGAGAGAGAGAGTTAGATAATATAGCCAAAAATGTACTGTGTATGTAATGATTTTCAATTACTTATATTTAAATCTACTATCAAGACAAGTCATAATTTACTTTATTTATTTATTTATTTATTTCAATATAGCAACTATTTTTACAGGTTAACTTAATGCTTTAGCGCCTTAAATACCTAATTGATTTAACCTAATTATTATACTTGCAAAAAACACACAGACACACTTTAACCAATTCGGACATTGAACAATGAAATATATCAGTTTAATAATTTCGTCAGGGTCTGAAGTCGTTTATATTCCACTTATTTATTTAGAAGTTATGACTCAATCATTTCCTAATACCTAACATAGATTGGATGAGTCACTTTAGGTGAGTATTGCATGGCAACCAACGGTCATATTTCATGAAACTGTTAGTAATCGACTTCGAGAAATTGTAACTTTTGCAATTCTGTTATTTCTTTACTTTTTTGCTTAAGTATGTAGTACTAATATTTATACGGTTAAAATCAGGTATCGAATTCTTCGACGGTTCATTTCTAGGATGTAGTTATTATAGGTAAGTATTATTAGAAATATTAACCATGAAATTTTAATGATTGTTTTTACTAGCGAACATCAGCTTTAGAATTTTAATGGTTTTATTTTATTTAAATGGGTAAATAATCTGAGTAAACCAACTTATTTCTGTCGATTTCTACTTGCTTGGATACGGTGACACCTGTCATTTACCTGAAATCCTTTTACAATTACTTATAAGCTTAGAACGTCAAAGATGGCACAATTCAATTGTACGAAGTAGGTATAATCACAGCTCCCACCCAATCAATTTGAAACGCAGTTTATTTGCCATAGCAACGTCTCCTGGTTGTTTTTTTATAATTCAGATTTTATGGGTTTAAATCCTTGAAGAATGCAGGGTTTGTTGTAATTTTTAACACCTTTTTATGGGCCATCTTCTACGCTCTGTCACGATGTCTCCTCGCTAATAATACATAATAACAACAATATATTGCTGATTGAGCTATAATCCACCTCTATCTGATCTGATCAATATAATAAATAAGGCTGGAACACAAAAATCATAATAAAATGCTTGGCCATATGTTAACACAGGTCACAAAGAAACCGACAAGAATACCAATGTGGGGTTCTTCGAGAAGGGAGTACACAGGTTTTTAAAGGGACCCCTTTGAGTTACGGGCGTCCAGACTTCACAGGCTACGGTAACCGCGTCGTTTTAGGGCTCGTTATAACTGTCGTTAATGAGCAACAACTCACAATAAATACAGTCGGCATTAAAACCTAGTCCCAAAAATGTTATTAAACAAACTTTTATTTTTTCACTGTTCGTACCTTTAGCTAATACTTTTAGTCGGAAAAGTTGCAGGTACTTCTAAATTTGATTGTCTCTGATAATAAATAAACTTTCTGTAGAGCCCTGTAGTTTAAGTTGCTTTTGGTTTATAACAATCCGGAAAAGTACATTTTCTGAGAAAAACTACTTAAATGATTATGGTGAACGTCACATGTATGCTGGCAAACTAACTTCCACTCGCGACTTCGCCTGACTGAGCCAGGATAAAAACTATCCATAAGCTATATTCGTGACACATTTCATCCAAATCGGTTGAGCCGTTTAAGCGTGATTGAGTAACAAACATCCAAACATATATAATATTACTCGTATTTTGTGGAAAGTAGGGTAGGCTTAATATGCCTCATATTAAGAATACTCGTACATGTAGATAATTACGCAATAACTCTCAACTCTGCCTAATGCCTAAGTTGAGCACGAGCCGAGTGACTCATCATAGGCAAGTATAGCATGGCAACGGTCATTATTCACATGCGCGTACGCATCCCAGTGAGTCACGCTGTTTACGCTACGGTTAGGTTTGTTTCCAACTTCATCTGTGACATGCGCTTTTGAATGTGATGAAAATTATTTTGATAGTAGGTGTGTAGACACCAAATAAAATAACCAACAATATTGAATATTCCCGATGAAGGATTAAAAATATTGTGATTGTAAAGCAATTAAATAATCACAAAGCTATATGTGTCCAAAGTTTTAAGAGGGGGTATATTCTGTCCCTTTTCCGCAAAACGCATCTTCATTATGAATCAATTGTCGTTTACTATGACGCTCGCAGATCGTGACGTCACGATCTGTAGTTAAAAGGCTTTATTATTACACTTTTCAAGACATACTGTCAGACGTGCTACACGTGTAGTCTGTGGGTGATATTTACACAGAGAGCCTAGAACGCTATTCGCGTTCAATACAACGACATCGTCATGTTCGCAGAGGCGCGTACGGCTGTTATTCGCTAAGCGTTAAAGCGGCTCACCTCGCCGGTCGCCCGTCACGAAACTAGACCTCTACCTACGCTTGGTTAAAACGCATCGCGGTGTCAAGATATATTTGTGGGTGAGCGTTGAGGTGAGCATAAAACAAGTTACAGACTAGGGGGGCAGATCTATTTTTTGCCATCAGGCGGAAAAGAGAGAGTCACTGCTGAAACGAGCTGGCAGCAGCAACGGTCTTCTGAAGGTGTTGGCAGAGCGCCTCGACTGCCCACTCCCTCGCTACTGGGTGGAAGTGGCTATCGGCAGGACCAAGTAGAGCGGGTTGTTTGCCTTGCATGTTCCTGTCAATAGCTATCCAAGCCAAGAGACCGATGACGTAGGTAGTACGCAACTGGCTGCACCATTCGAGTTAGCGAGAAAAAGGGCTCAAACGCCATGCAATCCGCGGCGCTTACCCGTTCGGCCGACACACAATACATTCTCACACGCTAATTTGCAAGTGAAATAGTTTACTTCTGTCGCTACGGTATTCGTAGATTTGAAATGTCAAAATATTCAAGTTTTCACTTCTGCCGGCACTCCCGGAGTGCAACCCGGTCTTTTTTTATTGTTTTATTCACATGGTTATATACTGTATAATAAATATAGATCAATTTGGTCTGAAAATAAATAGTTTTATTATTTATATAAAATAATGCTTGACAGTTAGTTGGCAAATATGGGATTAAGTACCTTGTTTGGGCTAATAACATTTTGTCTAATTTCAGTTTGTCTAACAACTTTAAGTATTATATTGTATTGTTTGTCTAAAGTCAATTTGTATAATTTCATTATTCATAATTAATTGTTTGTTCGAAATACGTTTACCCTAAACGTCGAGCTTCATAACTCTTGTTTTGCCGAATATTATTTTATCTTAAAATCACTGTCGATTCTCATTTAACAAATCGTCACATTGCCGAATAACGTTTTTACTTGGTTTTTTTTTGTCTAATACTAAATTACTATAATATTATTTACTCGATAAAAAGTACTAATTGTACAAAATACGGTTTAATATAGTTATACATAAGTACTAACTTTTTGCCTAATTTCAGTCCACCAGCGGTGAGCGAAACACTGTTGTTATGTACGTCTTATAGCGCTGTCCCGCTCGCATTTCGTACACCGTAGTGGAAACCGCGTAGTATAGCAATCGTTTATTATCAAACACAACAGTCATGCCAATCTTTCCATCGACTGTTATCTTGGGTTTAAATTTACAGTGAGACAAATTCGTAAGTTTCTGATGTAATTCAACACTTTTACTTTACACATACTGGATATAATCGGGGGTCAATATTTGTTTAAGGAGAAATTGAAAATACCTATTTAGATATCAGCCTCTTTCTAAGAATTATTTTAATGTATATGCAGTGCCCTACTAGAAATAAATGAAACATGTTTTCACTCTATATGCTTGGATGATAAAGCCGGTAAAGGTGCTACTTGGAGATATTTAAGTTATTGCAAGATGCATCTTATGAGCACACGCGGTGAGGTGAACAGAGAGAGTAGAACAGAAAGTGGCCACCCACGAACCCGCAATAGGTTTTATTGGTCACATCAGTTATTTTTAAGTGCATCTCAAAATAATACTTAGTACGAGTACCACTCAACGACGACGTTAAATTACTTGTATGTAAACTTAATTGATGCACCAAGGACATTATACAACGTATTGCAATTGCTAGAAAAGCTTTCAACACCAAAAACACCTACTTAAGACACATAGTATATCTAAGAAAGCCAAGAAACGTCTAATCAAAGTATATATCTGGAGTATTGCATTGTACGGGAGTGAGACGTGGACGCTCTGACGCAAAAGGATAGAGAAAGGCTCGAAGCCTTCGAAATGTGGTGCTGGGGGAGGATGGAAAGAATAAGCTGGACAGAAAGGAAGACAAACGAAGAGGTTTTGACGATAGTAGGAGAGAGCCGATGCTTGCTAAAAGCAATTAAAAAATAGAAGAGGCAAAATGATCGGACATCCAATACGACACGACAGCTTCTTTTTAAATATCTTTAAGGCAAGATCGACGGAAGGAGAGGTAGAGGAAGGCCCAGACATACTTCCACCAGCCAAATATAGGAGAAAGTGGCTGTCGAGTCATATGAAGACGTGAAGAGGCTAGCAGAGCACAAAAATCAGTGGCGGTTACTCCACCGACAAGAGCCTTGCTCTGAAATAGATGATGATGATGAAACTTAATTTATATGTAATTGTTCATGTATTTTGTTCTAGCATCCAGTTGTCCTAAAAACAATAACCCTTGTTACTAAAATTTGGCAGTGGCGCAGGTCTGAATGTTCCGTAAAAAGATTCTTCTTCGAGAATCTCCGTTGATCAGGCTAACACACGCATAAACAAAACCAGTAAAAATAAAGCTATCAATCCACCGAAACACGCCTTACGATCACGCAAAAACATCTACCATACAAAACCAAACCGTCACAACCACCAACACCGTCTCTTTACAAAGTACTTAACGATTCTGGAGCCATGTATCGTGTTGCCAATGTGCTTGGTGGCAAAAAGATGTATCTGAGTTCGACGTCTATTAGACTTAAGACCTATCGTAGTTAAGTTAGGCTGTTTTGTTACCGTTAATACGAGAAGGTCGATTCCCGTCTCCGATCACCAATAAACTTGATCTAACGACTGTTAATTAAGCTGCTGTTATTGGCTATTCGCACGAACTTAACAGGAGTACGATTTTTTGTTATAATCGTTTTTTATTTATTTATTGGTAGCTATATACGTCGCGTTTTGTTTTGGTATTAGTCATCCGCCGAAAGACGTCTACTACTGGACATATGCCTCCCCCAAAGAGAGCCACAATGACCGATCCTGCGCCACCCGCATCCAGCGGACTCCCGCGACCTTTACCAGGTCATCAGTTCACCTTGTGGACTATCCACGCTGCGCCTTTCAGTATGTGGTCGCCACTGGAGAACCTGGTTAGTCATCATACTTCTAGCGTTTTTCCCTGTAGCCTTTATGAGCATAGGGTTCGCTTTGGAACCCAATCTCAAGATTTGGCGTAGACTTACGAAAGCGACTGCCATCAGATCTTCCAACATCAACCCATGGTAATATCAATTCTTGTTCTGTAGGTATGGTGTTGAGTTTCTGGTCATGAGTCAGGTGGTCAGAGCTCCCGAGGATGTGCTGTATTGAGAGTGAAGGTCAACGTATCCAGCTGTTACCCCATCATACATACATACATACATTCGCGCCTTTATTCCCAAAAGGGGTAGGCAGAGCACATGAAACGTATGTTTCAGCGCTACTTTTAGCATAAATGTGGGTATATAAGATCGCCAAAATGTGATATTCCAGTGATAGGTTGCTAGCCCATCACCGACAACACACTTCAACCCTACACCCCATCCCCCATCCCCCCAACCCATATTACCCTGTAATAATCATCATCATGTCAGCCGAAAGACGTCCACTGCTGGACATAGGCCTCCCCCAAAGAATGCCAAAGTGACCTGTGCCACCCGTATCCAGCGGAGTCCAGCAACCTTTACCCGGTCATCAGTCCACCTTGTGGGGGCCCTACCCACGCCGCGCCTTCCGGTACGGTGGTGGCTGTTACCCCAACGCCTCCTCTATTCAATAAGAGATATCCAATGCGCACGTGATTTCTCTGGTATTAAAAATGTATTCAGGGAATTAAGAGTATGTTAGCATCTGATACAGCTGTAGTGACGAAACCCTCAAAGATCCACCCTTGCGGCATCCAACTGGCGTGACGTGGGGCAGAATGGGGACGTAGAAGAGTGGTGTTCTCTTGTCCCAGAGACCAAGATCCTCTTTGGGTTATCGAGCCAGCGTAGTAAATATTAGCACCTGAATCTCTGAATGGCCCCTAATGGACTACCGTCAAAAGGTCAGACTAAAACCAGTTAAAATGTTGTAGTAATTTAAAAATCATTGTTGATGAATTAAAAAACAGAACAACTATAATAATGAAAGCCAACCTAAATAATTCTCTGGGACCGTAACATATGAATATAACAGCATTTTAATTGTGTCAAATTAACAATGAAAAATGACCTACTTAATCGACAACTTTCCAAGCTGACAATACTTTGCTATTACAAAACCAAGTTAAATAGAAATGACTCATAAATATACAATCAGAACAAATTCAAATACGTATATATGTAGATATAATATCGTTTGCGGAACGGGTAGCGACAAAAAGCGAACATTAAGCTAAGCTATATAACACTAACAATTTCTGTAACCTAATAAATACTTTTCACGCTTTGAAATATGAACATTAGGAAATTAACATAAAGTTGACTTCGCAGTGACACGATTCGGTAAGATGCGATGTCGTGAAAGTAATAGATGGATATACTATATCAGTTAGGTATAATAGAAACACGTTTCGCGTAGTACGGTAGCGATCGAATATATTGACTTGTTTAGAGAAGACGATACGATTACGCGACGGCAGTCTTAATTTTTTTTTCGTATCTTTAAAATACTCTTCAAAATTATTATTTTTTAATTAAATCCTATCATCAATCCAAATTGAGCGCTATCCGAGTATTGAGGCGAAAACACAGCTTAATAACTATTGTCAAGAGAAGTTGAACTTTAAACTTAAAAAGGTGAAATATCTCAGCAATCAAATGCTGAAGAAGTATAGTTTAGAAAAAAAAAGAAAATTAAATCTGCAAAATTCTTTATCTAACAACATTATCACATACCTCAATTCAATGCTAAAGTTATGACATTTGAGCATGTAAATAGTACGCCAAGAAAGTGGTCTACCAGGTTTAGACTCTTTTATGTACATTGAGGTTCAAAAATGGTAGAACCTGCACAGTCGACGTCAAAGGTACATCATCACCTTAATACAGTCAGCAGCAAAAGTAGATATGCGGATCACGTGCTCAACACAAACACACGACTCTAATGTCAAGAGGATAGACTGTCTACCTCTAGATAATTTTAAGCATGTTATTATTATGCGTAGCTACTTCTGCTGCGGACTGTACAAGGCGCAAAAGTGTAAACATATTTTTGACGTCATACTTACATGCCATGGCATGGATATCATTATCATCATCATATCATCCGAAAGACGCCCACTGGTGGGCAGAGGGGGAGCCCAGGGATATAATCACGATTGAACCTCGCAAACTGTTCCCTACGACCCACTATTAATCGGCAAGAACATAATACAAATAAGTTCAAAAAGTTCAAATGTCGTGCCGTCTAAAAAGCTCGGAACCGGTTTTTATTAGCACATGGCAGTGGCCGGAGAGGGCAAGCTCAGCAACACAATGGTTCATTGGATAAGCTTCGTTACGCGAGCTTTTGGTTAGAGCTTTCGGCCGAGCTTTCCTTGAAAACGCTGATTTGGAACGTTTGTTTTTAAATTAACGGGAAATACGAATTCGGCGAAATTGCGTGGTTTCTGGTCTTAGATATAAATTATATTAGTAAAGCTAACAAAAATACATTTAAGCTAGTAAGTTGTTATGACACCTGCATTCTGAACACATCCACCCTCTTTAACATTGTTGATTGTAATAAAAATTAGTTTTTTTTTTGTGATTTGATTTGATTAATACGTCAATGAATTTGATGTTTGTACGTTGTACGTAACTTAATTTAATTTACCGGCGCGATGTCATGTTGGAATAGCACGCACACACCACCTCTCTGTTCATTTGTGCAACGAGTCGAATATGGGAACATTTAATTGGGTTATGGACGACGGACTGTCCTCGGCTATTGACACCGCGGTGACTGCGAGGCCTGTCAGTGCAAGAAAAAGATCTGTCCATCAAGTAGGAGCCCAACCACACTTGCCATCCTCAATTCCAAAGGATATGTAGATACAATTCGATTATATAGAGACCCAATCATACAATTAAACATGGAACACATACGAACGAAATCGTCCCGGAGATAATCCCGTACGTTACGACGTTACAATTGTACAACGTTACTCTTTCTCGTTATAATATTTTATATATTCACATGTATAAAGTTCAGCCCCATAGCTGTTCTGTATTCAGGCTGCAAATGGTTCGTCCTGTGGGACACAAGCACATTTACTTTAGACAGTCTAGACCTCGCTAGGCCTTAAATTACCTACGTAAAAGCTTCCAAAACTACTTATTTCGGTTCGGTTTCGTTCTGGCGTTGGCAAAAAAAGAGAATATTTTGTATGTATTCATCACTTGCCGTTCATAAACATTAATCGATTGCAGATTTTTTGTTGGGTCGTAGGTTGGACACACTTTGGGACACTTTAATATCGCAAATAGTTCTCCAAATGTGGCAGTCAAATCGATTCCAAATCAGAATCAATTATTTATTCTGCAAGTTGGCCAGAAGGGCACTTTAACATGTCAAACGATAATTTACAATGAAATAATAATAATCTTACACAAGCAGGCAAGCTTATAGTATAGATATAAACGGTTAACACACTAAATGTTACTAAATGAATACAAAAACAATTGCAAAATGTTATCCATTACATTGGATGTAAGGTCTGTGTCAGCATTAGCAAGAATTTAGTGATATGAATTCAGTATTCCACAGATGTATAAGGTCTCTGAGCGTCCATATACAAATAATAATTATATTGATTGGTTAATTGGGCCATTTTACGGAAAGTTGTACTCGACTTTTTTTTATATAATCGGGGTTTTGTTACTTAGAATGGAGAGCACTTTCTAACTTAATAGAAGAAAAAACCTGTCCAAAATTTTACATATAATTTTCGGGTTTCCGTTCCGTTACCACCATACAAGCTTAGTATGGAAACGGTAACGGAATGGAATAAAAAATCTTGGAACACTTTTTTTCTCCTATTAGGCTCGAAAGTGCTCTCGAGTCTGAGTAGAAAAAACCCGATTATATCAAAATTTAAAAAAAAGTCGAATGTAAGTACAACTTTCCCTAAAATGGCCCAATTAACCAACCTCCCACAATGTTACCCCTTTATGGTATATATCCACCAGAAATGTGCCAGCTGTGTTTTCATACCTATTCGACACCTATCCGACAAGTATAAGAGATCTACGCACATCATCATTAGCAGCCTGTAGTCGCCCACTTCTGAGCATAAGCCTGTCTTCGAGTACGCCACTTATCCCGGTCTCGTGCTATTCTCATCCACAAATGACCTGCGGTCTTTTTTACGTCATCGACCCATCGAGCTGGAGGAATCTTCGCACTTCTCGAAAAAAATTCACCTCTATGGAATAATAACCAAGATGAAAAGTATCCTTTGGCGTGGTCTGTAAGGTAAATGTCCTAGTACTCGACGTCCTTCTCCGGCACTTTATGTCAAAGTGACGTGGCTTAAATTCGAATGAAGTAAAGTCCTTTTAGTTCGAATTTAACCCGTATTGCTTTGACATAAATTGCCCATGCCATACCATAATACAACGTTACAAAGAGGATTGGGACGTTTACCTTACACATGTATATGCTTATATCTCATTGTAATCGGTTTATAGGTTACTATTAGGATTAAGCGTTTAAAAACCACAAACAGACTGAGATTTATTTCTGAGAGACCCTTAGACCTTTCACATCTCAATGAATTAGGAATTGCAATTGTTCTCTAAAAATTTTTTTTTTGACATGTAAAATATTGATAATGCAGTGTATTTTCTTATGAATGATGTATGCAACAAATGATATACTTATTAACATGAAAAAAGAGGCACCAGTCTGAACGTTTGTAAATTGTTTGAGCTTTTGAATAATTCTTTTTTTTTTATGTAAAAGTGCCCTTGTGGCCAATTTTCAGAGTAAATATTTAGATTTTTGGAATCTACGTGTCAAGATTCCTGGATATCCAAAAATTTAATGTTTCTAAATTATACATGAATCATAAGAAAAGACACTACATTATCAATATTTAACATGTAAAAAAAATATTTAGAGATAAATTATAATTCCTAGTTCTTTACATATAAATCAGGTAGGTACTTAATTACTTATGCATTAAGTATTTATATTTCTTAAGATAAGGCATAATTTGGGTATAGTTGCGATGAATGTAAGATAATTCCAATGCGTAATCTTCAACAAGTTTATGCATAATAAACCCATTATAGTCAACCTAGTGGCGCTTCGATACTATACTATAACGTTATTTTATGTAACCAAAAACTAATTTAAAAGTCTGATTTTAATCTCATTAACTGGGTCATCACGAAGTAGCCTTTTTCTAAACCAGTCTAACCTTTTACATTGTTTTTATCTCTTATTTAATTAGATCAGTTCGTTTTTTGTGTAATTTATAATCAGAAACATACCTAATCTGATCTTTTCTACCATAATCATAAATACGAGTTTAAGTATAGTGAGTTCTAGTGTATTCTTTTTGTGACTGCTTGCTTTCTCCTCTTATTAGAAGAAGTTCAAACCGCTACTATGATAATGTACAATGATTTAGAAACTCCTATAATTATTAAATTGAATTAGCATAGGTAGTCATGCCAATGGACAGGAAATACTTCAAATAGGTATTTTAGTTGTATAACAATTTTTTTCTGTTGTCTGCTATCATAATGCCTGGCAACCGTACTGTCTTTTCGAAGAAGTCACGGTTCTAAACAGACTGATTTGAACGTATCTAAATCACTCAGTCGCACCTAAAGTAGGTAGTTCATTTAGATGAGCAAAACCATTATTTTCACACAATAGCTACTGTGAGACAGATTCAGAAAAATCTATCACGTAAATGTCCTGTTCGTCGTGTCGCACTAGTATATGACCCATGTCATACACTAATGAAAATTCGACTACTAACGTGCCCATGCACTTTGTCAAAGTGACATTAAGAGGCTTAAAATATAGAGTGTATCGATATACACTCTATATTTTTAAGCCTCTTCTTCTTCTTTCTTTTTGTATTGATATACACGATGATATGTAGACAACCATTAGCCTAGTTAGTAGTGACCCTGCCTACGATGCTAGAGGTCTCGGGATCGAATCCCGGTAAGGGCATTTATTTGTGTGATGAGCACGAATATTTGTCCACGAGTCATTGATGTTTTCTATGTATTTAAGTATTTATCCTACTAATAACTATTATAAATGCGAAAGTTTAGATGTTTGGATGTTTGTTACTCAATCACGCTTAAACGGCTGAACCATTTGAATGAAATTTTGCACGAAGATAGTTTATAGCCTGGATTAAAATATAGGATAGTTTTTATCCCGAGTCCACGCAGACAAAGTCGCGAGCGGAAGCTAGTGTATTTATATAACTATGTATATCGTCATCTAGCAACCGTAATACAAGCTTTGCTTAGTTTGGGACTAGTTCGATTTGTATAACATTGTTCGCAAGTATTTAAATAAAATACAAAAAATTTAATTCGAATGATGGAAAATCCTCTTAATTTGATTTTAACCCATAATGCTTTGACATAAAGTACCCATGTCATATACTAGTAGGAGGTCAAGGACAAATACGTTTACCTTACATTACTAACGGTACGAAATCTTTATTGGTTCATTTAATACTGAAAATAGAGACTTACATTAGTAAATCAATATCAAAAGTAAATATTACGAATGAACCTAGTCTCAAACACCATAATTAATATGTTCGACACACAAATAATCGGCCTTATCGGAATTCGAATCCAAGCCTGCAGTGACAAAAAACCTACACACTATGCTGCTGAGCTAAGTCATTCGTTCCTAACTTTGTGTAACTAAGTTTAAAACGTATCTATAACAGAATAAAAGAAAAAACGGTCACAAAAAGACCAAATCATTGTGCGTAGTTCGGTAGTGGGACACCCACTCTCAAAAGCTGGTTACCACTGACCTGCGCTTGCGCACGACCTTATTTTCAAGAATTAAGGATCATTTTGGATTGGCAGAGTGTTGTGTACGATTGCGGTGGCCAGTCGTAAAGGGCACTGCTTATAAGGTCTTATACTACCTTGATGGTTTAAAAGGTTCTATGCGCCTTTGGAAATGTACGGAGTTAGGCCGTTTTGCATTTGACAGTATGATGTTAGTGTAGTGTGGTGAAATTTGAGTTTCTTTGACAACCTCACGTTTTGAAGGATTTTGAGGCACGACTCGTTGATGTATATGTTTCGTTGAGACGTAAGACAGGGAATTAGCCTTTAGTCGAGTTGTATTGGAAGACAATTTTTAAGTCTAAGTCTAAGTTTAAGTGCACAAGTGTGTTTGTTTGGTTAGCAGAAGACCGTGTGCGATCTGTTTCTGTCCAAGTGTTATAATTAGATAGAGACGGATAGTCTAAATCTGAACGTGTAGTTTGAGTTAGCGAATATATTGAAAGCAAAACAGAATGTAAAATAAAGCGCTTGGTTCTCTTTCACATTTCGGTTTCGGTCATGTTTAAATAATTGATGCTCCTAAGAACAAAAGGACATGTTCACCTAAATGAAAACATACCTAGAAGCTATAACATAGTAATCGAGCATAAAAAGTAACAAGTAACATGCATTGATCATTTTTAACATGCTTGATATTCAATACAACCTCTTGATTCATAAGTAAGTAGGCAAACTATAGAGTAATTATAAATAGTAAGTACGTACAGAGACTTGGCTATCCATACTCTTATGGATCGAGGTGTGTTATTTAAATAAACCAACGAGTTAATCAACTAATTTATTTAAGCGTTAAGTTACAAATCAGATTACACTAATTACGCTAATTGGTACGACGTCGATGGTCACGGGTCCTAGCTAATCGTCCGATCCCTAACGAGCGCGCCGCCGAAGTGAAGTCCGTCGCTGCTCCGGTCTCTTCCCCACCAACTCGCTCCTCGTCCGGCTGGCTCTCGGTGGGAGAACTCGTCGGGGCTGTGACGTAGGCGTAGCAAGCAAGACAGGCAATCTTGCCTTCTCTCTCTTTCTTGAGGGAGTTGGTAATACGGCCGTTCCTGACTGCGAGACGTCCTCGGCCGCTACACTTTCAAGGAGGCTGTTGTCATCATCAGAGTGCTCGTCAGCTGGAAAAAGAGAAGAGAAAACTTTTATACCGGCTTAGCTCTATAGAGCAATGACTACACTCGGACCAAACAAAACTTACGTCATAATGTCTGTGCGCAATAAGCCATTATGACGCAAGAATACCTTTCACACCCACAGACAGTCTTTCATGTAAGCCACAATTGTTACTAATCAAACCTATAACAAGACGCATTCATGCTTTCAAGCCATTGTTGCACACATACGTTCACGCGTACATAAACACACGCTCCGAAGTTAACATGGCCACAAAACGGATGCTAGATCGGTACCAGTGTCTTACGCGACAACATGTCGCACTGCTACTCCCCTAGGAGTGCAGTCTGCCGGGAACAAAGTGATACTGACACCCACAACAAGGTTCAGTCTGCCGGGCAAAGAAGCCCGTCCCGAATAAGATCACACAGTCACCCACTAATGTGAGCACTGCCTGCCGGCTGGCCAAGCCGTACTACAAAATAGTGTAGTCTGCCGCACCTGCAAAGGCGCACTGTCACTCAACACGAGTACAGTCTGCCGGCTTCTAAGCCGTACTCCGAGATATCGGAGTCTGCCGCGATAAAATCGCACTGCTACCCAACACATGAGCACAGTCTGCCGGCTACAAAGCCGTACCCTGAAAGGTCAGAGTCTGCCGCGATAAAATCGCACTGCTACCCAACACATGAGCACAGTCTGCCGGCTACAAAGCCGTACCCTGAAAGGTCAGAGTCTGCCGCGATAAAATCGCACTGCTACCCAACACATGAGCACAGTCTGCCGGCTACAAAGCCATACCCTGAAAGGTCAGAGTCTGCCGCAATGAAGTATTAAAACGACATATTGCTACTCACTTTGAAAAAACGTTGCGCATGCCTCTGGGGTCCACTCTCCACGCCACGACACCATGTACTCCGCGGCAGCCCGC
Organism: Epinotia bilunana; assembly: GCA_947049275.1. Taxonomy (NCBI): domain Eukaryota; kingdom Metazoa; phylum Arthropoda; class Insecta; order Lepidoptera; family Tortricidae; genus Epinotia; species Epinotia bilunana. The sequence continues at coordinate 20,015,847 of OX346269.1, read as the reverse complement.
GTCCGTTTCCCATATGAACCAGACAGCAGTTCAAGCTCATAGCGATCGTGAGGCAGGACTGAAGTCACCTTGTAGGGACCCCTCATGCCGGAATCTAATTTACCAGTGCTCTGCGCTTGTTTAATGACAAAGGCAAAATCGCCTATTTTAAAAGCACGTGGTTGTTTACGACCCTTGTTAGTGCTTTCGTCTTGCCGCTTTTGTCTTGCAGCCAACCGATCGCTTACGCGCTGTCTCTTAAGCACCATCAAAGCTTCGCGATTTCCACTAGTGTTCTCGAGAGCAACGTTACGGACTAGAGAGCGTAACACGGGTGTGGTTGCATCAATACCCACAAACAGTCTGAGAGGAGATTCGTTAGTAGCAGCGTTTTTAGTAAAATTAAGAATCAATTGCACTCGCCATAGTGCATCGGACCATTCAGCGCCTTTGTTATTTGCTTCTACCCTTATCAAGTTATGTACAGTACGGCAATAACGTTTAGCCTGACCATTTTCATGGTGCATTTCAGGAGTAATGAAATGGAATTTACAACCTAGCTCTGATATACAACTTTGAAAGCTGTTGCATTCAAACATTCTACCGCGGTCGCTGACAATAAGCTGAGGTGTACCAAACAACGATATGACATTTGTAAATACACGTTTTAGGTCGTCAGCATCTTGCCGATACAGCGAGTACAAGAGGCAATATTTTGAAAACGCGTCCACAACCACGAGGACGTACATGAATCCTTTGGATTCCGGTAACGGACCTAATACGTCCATATGTAGCGTCGAAAATGGGATATCAGGCTTAGTCCATGATTCGATTGGCTGGTGAGGCGCTCGTGCAATCTTTTTGCAAGTTAAACAAACTAAGCAATGCCCTATGTATTTCCGAACCGGCTCCTTAGTAAGGCATTTGATAATATATGTGCGAGCTTCCTCCTGTTCAGGTCCCCAATCGAAAAGTACACCTCGTCGCGTAAGCCTAGCAATGCACGCCGTCCTTTGCGAAAAACCGGAAATATATCGACGAAAAAATATCCAGCGAGGCCCAAAAACTGGCGAACCTGCTTAACATTTGTTGGACGGGGTGCATCACTCAAAGCCTGAACTTTTCGTGGACTCGGCCGTACCTGACCTCTACTAATGAGCCGTCCTAGATACTCTATTTCTGTCACAAGAAAATTGCACTTTTTCAAGTTGATAGAAAATCCTGCAGTTGTCAACGTTTGTAAGACCTGGCGCAAAAGTAATATGCCCTCGTCTACAGTTTCAGATAGTATCAAAACGTCGTCGATATATACAAGGACGTTACCACTCTCGATAAATGGCTTCAGGGTCTCTGATATGATCTTTTGGTAAACAACTGGGGCATTAGCCAAGCCATACGGCATCTTTAGATACTCGTAATGCCCTTCAGGCGTGACAAACGCCGTTTTGCTCACTGAATCTGGGTCCACCTTAACTTGGTGAAAACCTGTGGCCATATCGAGAGTCGAAAAGTACCTCTTTTTTCCTAGCCGGTCAATATGGTCATCTATTAGCGGCAGCGGGAATCTATCTTTGACTGTTATCGCGTTCAAAGCACGATAATCGACGCACATTCTGTCCGTGCCGTCTTTTTTCTTTACTAATATTATTGGACTCGCGAAGTCAGAGTTAGATTCCCGTATAACGCCCTTATCTTTAAGGTCTTTAATGATATCGCGAACACGCAATTTCTCGTCGTAAGATAGCTTATAGGGCCGGTAGTTGACCGGTTCACTTCTAATCAATTTAATCGCCATTGTACCAGTCGTCACTGTTGAAGATGCAGTGCCACTGATGAATGATTGAGAGAACCCGTTAATAACCGTGAGCAGTTGCTGTTTTTCATCGCCGACTAATGGCGTGTTGATTTTGGGCTCCAATTCGCTAATTTGTTGAACTAACGAACTCTCAGTCCTCATCAGGCGCTGCACCCCATTGGTCCTAATGTATGTGACCCCTTCTCGATTCAAAATATCTGTTCCTATCAGTACCGACGCGTTCATACACGATTCGGGCACGACATATAAATCAACCTCTATTGATATATCGGGGAACTCTACTACTAATGTAACGAATGAAGTAGATTCGATTTCTTGACTCCCTATGCCTCGTAAAACACGATAGGTGGGGACGTGATTGCAGATGAAATGTTTTAATGCCGATCTAGATATCAGAGATATGCATGAACCACTATCTATAAGCACGTCCAAAGGAACCCCCTCTATGACAGCAGTCATTACATCGTCGTTAGCTACTGAATCCCGTTTGCGACACAAATTGACATTATTAGGGCGTTTATTATTTGTTTCTGCACGCTGCTTCGCAAAACAAGATTCTGCATAATGACCGGGTTTGTGACAGTAAGAACAAGTAATCGGAGACCTATTGCTTGTGGGCGCAGTACGTAATGCTACTGCACTTGTATTAGTGCTAACCGAAGGCGCAAGTGCGTTACGATCGGTGCTATCCGTAGCAGTACTCTCAAATCGAGACTTTTTATAGCAGTTGGTGCGCTTGTGACCGATACGACCGCAGTTGAAACATTTCAATCGATTGTCCGACCTACTCAGCTCACGCTTACGCGAATTTGAAGTTGCGGGCCTACTGTTAGAACGGGCAGGATCATGGGAAGCAACACGCGGTTCAGTCTTAGGTTTTACAAACACCGACAAAAAATCAACAATCTGATTTGGTTTAAGCTTCGCGTTAGTGGCAGCTGCTTTAATCTGTGAGTCCGTAATACCTCTAAGAACTATAGCCGTTCTAAGATCATCCGACAAACCGTTTACAATATTTAAACGCAACAAGGTACGGCGCGCATACTCGGCATACGTAACAAAACCCTTCGAATCGGTATGCATCACATCATAAAGCACAGTTGCCACGTCTATGCTTCGTGGACAGAGGGACCGAAACTCGACTTTAAAGTTACTCCAGGTGCGGTCGTTGGTCACCCATTCATTGAGCCACGAACGCGCGTCACCTTTCAAGCAATTCGCAACACGTGATAAACACTCATTATCGGCCCAGCGATTTCTTTCACGCGCGCGGTCTACCTCTGCACACCAAACATCAAAGTCATGTATTTGCGGATCAAAGTTAGAAATATAATAATGGTTCGGTCTTACTTGTAAAAGTGACGAAAGCGTTCCCACGATCCTCTCCGTTACCTCGTCGCCGGAGGCGTCACCGTGCTGGGCTGCGACGGAGTCCTGGCGTTCGGTCGCTGCTGGGCAGCCGCTAACCACCGATATGTCATCGCGCGCAGAGGCCGGTGCGCTGGCCGACGCTACAACTGGAAGTGGCAGCGGTGGAGTAGCTGATGGCTGTGGAACAGAAGCAGAACCAGCACAATTTTCCGATACCGACAAATGCGGGCGCAACGTTGGGGACGGAGGCTCTAATCTTTCAACGATTTTCCCCAATTTCTCTAAAATCGTACCTAACACTAAGTCAGTTTTGATAGTCCGCTTTTTACTCTTACTCTTACTCTTACGCTTTTCACAAGGTGTGCTACGTTCCGACATTTTAGTTAAGCAGTAAGCGGAAAATCAAAATACCTGCACTAGCATACTATGCAAATCACTATGAAATTCTCAAACAGGATATTTAAAAGCGTAACGTACCTATTACTAAAATAAAACACATAACATTAGCAGACTCCAACTCGGTACGCAAATATAAGATTCCTTTAGCAATAATCCATATCGAAAAAATCTACACCAGCTACTTTCTTGCAAGATGATTTTAATAAAATGTTTAAAATACTCAAGCACTCATTAAAACTGCAACGTATTATAACAAAGCACAAGTATATAGCAAGCCACAACTATGTACGCCAAATGAAGCTGCAATAACCAATCACCAAAATTGTATGATCCACTTTAGCTATGATCAAAGCAAGTTCAAAATGATTTAGATTAACAAACAGTTATTAGCGAAACTAATATCACTAAGCCGCGTTATCGTTAAGAGTTATATTTAAATAAACGATGTACTCAACACTGAATTCCTTATGCGTTCGAACTTTAAATAAAAGACAAATCGTTAGCACGTCCGTTAACGGAACACGGTTTAAACTATTCAAACGGAAAAAGATAAATGTCTGGATGCCACTCGCGTGAATATCATATCCCACCTTCTGATCTTATGGATCGAGGTGTGTTATTTAAATAAACCAACGAGTTAATCAACTAATTTATTTAAGCGTTAAGTTACAAATCAGATTACACTAATTACGCTAATTGGTACGACGTCGATGGTCACGGGTCCTAGCTAATCGTCCGATCCCTAACGAGCGCGCCGCCGAAGTGAAGTCCGTCGCTGCTCCGGTCTCTTCCCCACCAACTCGCTCCTCGTCCGGCTGGCTCTCGGTGGGAGAACTCGTCGGGGCTGTGACGTAGGCGTAGCAAGCAAGACAGGCAATCTTGCCTTCTCTCTCTTTCTTGAGGGAGTTGGTAATAATACTATACTTACTATAATACTACACTATACTATACTATACTATATACTTATACTATTAATATTATAAATGCGAAAGTGTGTCTGTCTGTCTGTTACCGCGTCACGCTTAAGCCGCTGAACCGATTGAGATGAATGATAGTTTGAATCCCGGGGAAGGACATAGGATAGTTTTTATCCCGGAAATCATCCACTGAGGGGGTGAAATGGGGGATGACAGTTTGTATCGAGCTACGATATAAACGAGTTCCACGCGGACGGACTCGCGGGCAGAAGCTAGTTTATAATAAAAAGCATGGATTACTTAGGTCCTGTATACATAGGACGTGAACATCGTATACTGGTTAGTGTTTAAGCATAATTGGAAGCAAGTTGCAACAACACACATCATCATCATATCAGCCGAAAGACGTCCACTGCTGGTTATAGGCATCTCCCAAAGAGTGCCACAATAACTGGTCCTGCGCTACCCGCATCCAGCGGACTCTCACGACCTCTACCAGGTCATCAGTCCACCTTGTGGGGGTCTACCCACGCTGCGCCTTCCGTTACGTGTTTTCCACTCGAGAACTTTGCCGCCGCAAAGGCCATCGGTTCTACGTGCAATGTGCCCGCCCACTGCCACTTAAGTTTAGCGATTTGGAGGGCTATATCGGTTGCCTTGGTTTCTTATGCGATCATGCAGTAAGGATCTCTCTAACAAAAATCTATTAGCAAGATTTCGCATAAATTCCACGATCACGTAGATCACACAGAGACACTTCAACCGAATCCCTACAAGTCGCTTGACTCGACAACGTGGTACGGCATGCAATGATCAGTTTTGCACCGTTTACCATCCATCAATCAATATCGACGAGAAGCAAAAACACTCATTACTGTTCAGTAACATAATAGATAATACAGGGCGATTAACGTCAGATAGGAAATAATCAGTCACACGACGGATGCTTCTAAAGCTTTAGAATACTATTAAAAAGTTACAAACTAGTTCTGTATACGGTCTGCGTTCTTTGACAAACATTTCAATACGTATCCAATATAGTATGGTCGTGCATCTTGCTTCCACTAATGCGTTATCAAATGTGTTAAGATGTTTAGGGATAAGGTTCTGGCAAAAATAAAAATAAATCGTACCAGCTTTCCTTGCCAACGGTACTTTTCTGTATACCGTCATCAAACTACTCATTGAGACGACTCTAACGAGCCCAAACTCAACAGGGTTGCGTCGGTTAAGTATTGAAATCCCATTGACACCTTGTCTCTCTCTCTCAGTTCAGCTATATTGAATTTATTTATTTAATTATTTATTTATACAAGGAATTCCAACAGCTATGAAATATTCGCTAAACTTTATAAATAGTAATACAGAGCCAAATCCAAACTATTGCTATCCAAACAATAGTTATACCCAAAATTTCAGCTGTTGTTGAGGTTCATTGGTTCAAAATAAATTTCCAAGATTTGTCCCACCACCGCTAACAAACTTAAGTAATAAACGAACAGGTCAAGTTATATAAAAGCTAGTATTAAACAAAATGTCATAATAATTTATTTTCTAAAGTATATACAAGATGATAATTAACATTAAATAAATTAAATTCAAACCAAGTTAAATCTAAAAAAAGGCGCTCGGGGCATTGTACCGAGCTTGTAATTATAAATGGGGCCTAAGAAATCAATTCTATTATTATAACTGGGTGAACCTCTCTGTTTATCATATATTCACACTTAAACCTCTCAACCGAGTATATAAAAACTAAAACCTCTATGTACACAGAAATATTTTATATCCTAAAAATAACATCTAAAGAAAAAGAAAAGTTAAAAACGTATGGAACTGGACTAAATGGTGGACAAAAGCTGTAAATGCACCTCGTTCTAACACATTCACTTGTTAGTGAGTGGGAGCCGTTAAGATGCAATGTTTAAGAGATTTATTGCCCTGAATACGTATTTAATGACTGTCGTAGCATGCATGCTCTGTATAGGTGTAGTTTTTACGTTGATTCGGTCGTAGGAATGCCTATATTGGTTTGAATGTGTCTTTTACTTTTTAGCTTAAGCTGCAATTGAAAAGTCTGTTTGTTACAGTATGCCATTATACTTATCTACTACTAGCTTTCGCCCGCGACTTCGTCCGCGTGGACCCGGGATAAAAACTATCCTATATTTTAATCCAGGCTATAAACTATCTTCTTGCAAAATTTCATTCAAATCGGTTCAGCTGTTTAAGCGTGATTGAGTAACAAACATACAAACATCCAAACATCTAAACTTTCGCATTTATAATATTATAGTAGGATAGTTATCTAGTTATGTGAATTCTACATGTTCTCCTTGAAGATTATTTTAAAACTCAATGATGTCTTGATTTGATGCGTTTCATCTCACAAACAGTAGTTTCATTTTCAATTCAGATTACTCCTGAGCTTACACACAGAGAGAGATAGAAAAAGAAAGAAAAGAGAGATAGTGCAGTAACAGTCTGACCGAACTAGAACGGTTCATGTATCTTTCTCTTTCAATGAATCATTTCCTATGTGTTTTATTTGAACAGTATCGGTAAAACTGATCCCAATAAGGTCTTAGTTTTCCCTCTGGGTTGGAAGGTCAGATGGCAGTCGCTTTCATAAAGCTAGTGCCTATACTGCCTATGCTAAATCTTGAGATTAGGTGCCAAAGCTGACCTCAGGCTCCTTTAGGGCACAACCGGGAATAAAGCTAGGATAACAAGTATCGGTAAACCTGACGACAGCTGTAGAAATAAATCTACCGTTCCCTCAAACTCTTACTTCAGTCGCGTATAGATATTTCTGAACTCTGTGTCCCTGCACGTATATTTACTACACGAGTCAAAAAAGGAGATATGCTTGATAAAAAAACCGCCGAGTGCGTCCCTTGTCCCACGGTTCTCCAGTTTCCCGGTGCGAAATTTCCGCTTCCAAGTATCGGAAGGACGCAATGAAGTGGTTTTAGCGGCGTTTTTTACAAAATAGTAGGTATTGGTACAGTTGGCAGCAGATGTTTAACGGGGAAAAATAATGCAGGTTTGTTCTGAAGATGTGTAAATGTAGCTTATGAAAATTGCAATTTTCTTAATTCAAAGCGGAATATATACTCAATTTCGTTGTTATACTGAAAGACCGACACGGAAATTAATTTGAGTAGGTATACATGTCCTGATAATCGTATTATTAAGCCGACGAATTTTGCCATGTGTGATATTGATGCATATCAATATCACACATGGCAAAATTAGATAGATGCATATCTAGACATTTGTGATACTGCTTCAGCTTTATGTACCGTGCCATTGATAACCGACACTGCATTGTGCAAACACAGCGTAAGGGAGCACCCATCAAAACACCGGACAGGGCTTTTGTGGGTTGCGCCTGTGGCTAGCAGACTTCAGACATCTGATAATTGAGTAGCGAATTACAACGATGGTGGCACACAAGCAAACGACCTGCCTGATGGTAAGCAGACGCAGCATATGATGGACACTTGCTAAAAGAAGAATCAAAAGCGCGCTGCCGATTTTGATTTGTGGATTCGCGTGTTGACAGCTAGAAACAAATGCAGGTCACTCTTAACACAGCGCATTTTCAGTTCTGGCGACCTTACTGCACCAGGAACACAACACCAAATACCCACAATGGAAGTGTTTGTGTTATAATGGCTGCGGTCTTCTGTTAGGCTGAGGTACCTTCTTGTACTGATGGGCTGCTGCAAATATGATCGAAATGGCCTTCCGAATTACTATTATTTATCTATAGGTACTTACATATTAATGTATTAGAGTGTGATTATAAATAAATAAAGAGGAAAGGTCTGTGAAATTGTAGCTTTGTTAGTTTTGACGACCACTGCAGCCTAGTTGGTAGTGACCCTGCCTACGAAGCCGGAGGTTCTGGGTTCGATACCCGGTAAGGGCATTTATTTGTGTGATGAGCACGAAATTTGTTCCCGAGTCATTGATGTTTTCTGTATTTATTTATCTATATAACTATGTATATCGTCATCTAGCAAATGTAGTACAAGCTTTGCTTAGTTTGGGACTAGGTCAATGTACTCGTATGTTTGCTGATCGCTTTACTAAATTATGCCGTATTGCTAAGCAGTTACTGGACAATTTTAATTAACAATCGTTTATTAAGTATTCCATATTCTCAAATTGACGACCTTTTCTTTTTGAAACGTGCTCTGTTATATGTAATAATTTATCGTGCAAGTGTTTTGGTGTTATTGTGTGCTGTAAAATTACATTGAGTTTTAAATGAATAAATAAAAATAAATAAATGTAAGACTGTCCCCGAACATTTATTTCAGCTCATAATTTTTGTATGCAATGGGAAACCTACGGAACCGCTTATCCGATTGAAAAAAAACCACCTCACCTGTGTGTAAAATAGACTTTCTGGATATATATGTGATGTGGATATACTTACATTCTGAGTTTTTGCCTTTATATAATGGTGGCGAATAAGGTGTCCAGTTTGTTGGTCAGCGAAAAATATTGCAGGCTTGTAATTTCAGTAATGCCAGCTCTGTAGAGCCATCACTGATCTTGCTCTTTCGTTAATGTTAGCTCGATATGCTGTGCTCTTCCCGCGCACGGACCAACTTGCGTCAATTTCATCGTACAATCGGCGTGCTAAGCTCTGATTGAAATTAAACTCATATTTAATGTTGTAAGTATCTGTATTAGAAACGTCTACTATTTATTTCCCTACAACCTTGTTATTGAAGTTAAAAGAAGCAGTTACTGATTTGACTATCCGTCAAAATACATGTACCAATGTCGTCAATAGAAACAAAACCGCTCCCCGCTCCCCTCTATACCACCCGCCATAATAACGCATATCCGCTAACACGCCGGCAGCACTGTCAATAATTGGAAACGCGTGTACCCCGCGGGGGTTGGCCTGTGAGTCTATTTCCCTCAACAAATTCATATGATATTGGTGTGACATTTTCCCACTCGTTCTGGCATTTAAAAAAAGGCGCGTGTGGAAGCGGGCCGAAGCGACAGGTGTCATATCAAAGTAGTATTAGTTACCGCGCTTACCGCCAACTAGAGAACCAATATAAGGATGGTCTCTTTCCACATAATACAGGGTGTTTTTTAACCGTCTTAGAGCCGAAGCATGAACTTCAAAAATTATGTTTGAAAAGTTTGGTTAATCGTTTAGTTGATACGTCATCCGTCTAGTTTTAGATTTAATTATAGTATAGTAGTTTTTTAGCTAGGGCCCTACTGAATATCAGCGCCACGGCTTGTCGTCGCAATATGCTGAGTGGGGCTGCTTTTAGCGTCGCTTGTTGTTGCATTGATATGTTTTGTGTAATCGTTTATTGTGGCGTTAATAAAGAATTATCTTATCTTATCTTATCTTATCTAAAAAAATGTTGTTTTTTTTAATGTAGTATTTATATTGTTTTTTTCTTGTATTCATTTTAATTTTAATCATCCAGCCGAGTGACCGCAGTAAACGCTAGCCGCTATCTTATGTAGATAGGTACGAACTCTAACCGGGTGAATGAACTTCGCACGGCGCGCCATACAGGATTTTTCAAACTTAATTCCCTTTTATTACTAAAAACTTAACTAATACATTTTTTTTCTCGAGTGATTAGTACGTTTTGGATACTTTAAGTGGGCTTCGGCTTAGACTGGGACTAGTGATGAGGTTGAGAAGGAAATAGGGCGAGAGCTGTCTATATCTGATCAATCAAGCTTTCCTTACACTAGAGATTATTTCAGTTGGTCGAATTGCATGAAAATAGTCCATTCAAAAAGCAGCTCTACCGTCCGAGGTAGAAGATTCTAATTCCAATGATAGTTTTATAAAAAGTCGGCCACATTAAATAATTTCAACCATTACCGTGAGTTTGACTAGTATTACTTGAACTTTAAAGCAAAATCAAAAAATCCAAATCAATTATTTATTTTGCAAATAGAATTCATAAATAAGTAAATAAAATATATTCTAAGTTCTTGACATGTTTATGCATAAGCAGACGTAAGCCTTTTATAATTGCAAGGTTTGCCGAAAATGATTTAAGTGTTTTTTAATTAATTTGTATTAAGGTTACAAATTTTAAAAATGTTTGGAAAAAATATGAATGCTCCTACCACCGGGCTTTTTACCCAATCGTGCTTGGCTTCTGGCAACCAAATTTTAAGAGTTGAGATACATTTTACCTGAAAATTAATTCAATTTGTTTCCTCTTTCAGCCATTAGGTATAGATTATAATATAATCCATCCACCTATAAAGCAGGCTCCCAGCTACGTCTCATTTGTAGACCGACTGAAAGCGAAGCTGTGCGAGGACGCGTTTTACTCTATTGACGAATTCTTTCAGAGCCGAGAGGCGTCATAACTATTATAATCCTTATAACTGGACATAAATTAATGTAAAATCGTAGATAAAGTTTTTGACTTCTAAAATTTATATTTTATGAATAAAAGTTTCAATGGAATTGAATCGCTTAAAAACTCATCCGAGATTTTTTTCGCACGATTGCGACAACAAGATGCTAAGTCAAGGTACATTTTATCCGAAACACAATTCATTTTGTTTCTCAGCCATCAGCAGCCATTATTAAAAATCAAATTTTCGGAGCATGCTAGTGAGTTTCGTGAGTGTTGAAGGACTTTTGAATTTTCATTCTACTAATAATTTTCAACAGCTGTGATCAGTGCTGGAACACACGAAATGTTAAATTAAGTGTTTACATGAACCCAACAAAGATTCTGTCTAAAGCTTAATGGGACTACGAGTGCTCGCACGTTGCATTAAACAATGCCAGTCAACCTAAACCTAACCACAGCTGAACTAAATCCAGACATGGGTAGACGATGTAAACGGATAGATACGTCGGCCGAGTGTTAACCGGATTTATTGGTTCACTGGATTTACTGGATTATGGTAATCCTGCTCTGTATTAGGTGTTCATGGTAAATACTATGTTTGCATTTATGGTAGATTGTTGTGTGAGTACCTATTTGATTTAAGCCCTGTATGATTTTCACGAAGTCTATCCGCAGCAGAACTAAGATAACCGATATAGATAGCCCTCCAAATCCCTAAACTTAAGTGGCAGTGGGCGGTACAAATTGCATGCAGAACCGATGGCCGTTGGGGCGGAAAAGAACTCAAGCGGCGACCACGTACCGGAAAAACGTTCGTAGCCCCCCCCCCCCCACAAGGTGCACTGATACCCTGGTAAAGGTCGCGGGAGTCCGCTAGATGCGAGTGACGCAGGACAATCACTTTAGCACTATTTAGGATTATCTCCTGTCCAGCAGTAGTCACCTTTGGCTGATATGGGTGGTGATAATTTTGACGTAAAAAGACGGCATTTTGCATTTGCAAAGCTTTGTCAGTGCTGTCATTTGCAAAATGAGGAAATACATTCATACCTGTGAGTTCCGCCGTCAAACATAAATAGGTAACTCATAACGAAACAAAATCCATGAACAATCCAAGTCACATAAATGCCAGGAGTTTACTTCCGTTGATACATTTGCGAGCTGCGCGCAGAATTTTTGATCTCTATAATTTCTCTTTCATTTCGGGCTACATCTTCAGGTTTTAGAGAGGTGCGGCATAGCGTAATGTCTTCTTGCTTATATTTAAAGCAGTCCAAGGAAGTCTTCAACTTACGGAAGATCACAGCCATAATAAAACCACTACTTACTGGCTCTGTAGGTATGTGGTGTTGTGTTCCTGGTGTGAGTAAGGTCGCCAGAGCTCTCGAGGACACACTGTGTTGAGTGTGAGAGGGAACCGCATTCATCTCTTCGCTATCAACACAATGAATCCTCTAATCAATAAAGGGCCAGCATCGCGCTTGTGATTCTTCCTGTTGCAAGCTTTCACAGGCTGCGGTGTGTACTTACAATCAGGCAGGTAGCTTACAATGAATAAAGCTATTGTTGCTTCCACTACTTCAAAGGCATCCTTGATTTTGAAAGAGTTGGATCTTTTGTCATCAGGACGGCATTTCTTGCCTTACCTAGTTAAACAGAACGTGGCTACGTACGTCAGGAGAGTAGATCGGAATTTTTGTGTAGTAAATTGCCTGTCCTTGTTCCAGGTAATCAGTTCACCTTGTCGGGGGTCTACCCACGCTGTGCCTGCCGGCACGTGGTCTCCACTCAAGAAACTCTCCGCCCCAACGGCCATCGGTGCAATGTACCCAGTCCACTGCTACTTAAGTTTAGCGATTCGGAGTACCTGGACCTTGACCTGGAGGACCTGGGTGCGCTATATGCGGGTGGCGCAGGACTGGTCTAGTAGTGGACATCTTTCAGTTGATAAGATGATGATGATTGCTGGTTCGCAAAGTAAAGCAATTAGATACCCTCCTGGCGGACCTTACCTTATCTGGATTGATTTAATTTTGCTGTAATCGACAGGCCTACATGAAGTTTGTCACTGATAATGGCGCTGCAAATGACTGTTGTGGGATCGATTAACACACAACAAGCTTGGTAATTCTACACACCAACATCGACTACACATTTGATTTCTCCTCTAATTGACAAGCAAGTTATTGCACGCACATCGGAGTTCTGAAAGAAAAATAAAATCAAAATATCATGTAGTTAGGAACGTTGGTTTCGCGATTTCAAAATTATGTCTATCCCACTATTCTACTAATATTATAAATGCGAAAGCTGCAGCTAACAGAGCCACTAGTTTTAAAAACCTACGAGATATCATTGTATCAGTCTAAACCAGCTATACTTGAAACCATAATTAGATTCCACAAAAATAACCTTAAAATTGCCATGAAAATGAAAAAATAACCGACACTGGCAATCTTACACTCTTGCAAACGTAGCTAAAAACTAGCTTTTAGGGTTATTTTTGTGGAATCTAATTATGGTTTCAAGTATAGAAAGCACCTATTTGACCACTAAAAAGTTGACTTCATGACCAGTGTTGACAGTTAACATATAGAAATATCCATCTGCTTTTCTTAGATAAAACACTATATTCAGCCAATTAAAACAATTCAAAAGCTGAATCAAAAAGACGGCTCCAACTCGCGAAACTACCCAACTCGCTCAAGTACTCAGTTATTGGGACTTGTGACTGGCAACTTGTTAGTTACTTGTTCGTCGAGTGGGTAGTTTGATCGTCATTTGTTCTCGGCTCCCCGTCTGAGTTTTTTTTTTCGTAAAAAGTGGACATGGAAGTTTTTTCGAGGAGGGTAGGTGTGTTAAGCGTTCTATACACATATCAATTTGTCTCAGCAACTACCTTTAAAGTGAATTACTTGAATGTTTGCTGTCTCTTGTCATCTTATACGCAGGTCTCTAGGTTGTTGTGACATATTTGCTAGGTTTATAATGGCCGTTAAGTGTGATCGTAATTTGGTGTATTCGATAGGGTAGGTGTGTTGAGTGTGGTAGAAATTGCACATGCAGGGAAACTATGTTTGCCGGCTGGTGCAAGTCTATGGAAAAAACAATTATTTTTACAAATAAGTACACAAATCCGGGGAGTGGTTATCACTTCAATGACACTTTTAAAAATTATTATTGACACTTTGATCAGTTCTAATACCTGCTAGTGCCAAAGTTAAGGAATAACCTAGTCAGATAACTACAAAAGGATCTACATAGTTTACGAAGTGATGATTCCTAATGCTGTAGACCATAAGTATATATTTACGAACATAGAATAACATAGGATTAAGAAAACTACTAATCATAACTCTGATTAAAGATAAAAAAAAATTAAAAAAAGCAATAAGCTTACTTAAAAAACTATCATCGCTTGGGCATCAGAATCGCATAGAAATTCAAGAGAAAGTATCTTTCACCATAATAATGTAGTACGGATTAACATCAATAATGCTAAAAAAATATAAAACTAACTTGACTTGCATCATACCTATTTAAGTAAATCTTTAAGTGCATTTTTACCTCGAATCCAAAATGGCCTAAATATCTCCACCTAACAAGTAAACTGCAGTTGGAATAACACAACTACTTGCTCTGTAGGCATGTGGTGTTATATGAAGTGGTGATTGAAATAGAAATAGGCCGCCCCCAAAGAGTGCCACAATGACCGGTCCTGCGCGACCCGCATCCAGCATACTCCCGCGACCTTTGCCAGGTCATCAGTTAACCTTGTGGGTTCTACCCACGCTGCGTCAGCCGGTACGTGGTCGCCACTCGAGAACCATTCTGACGTAGGAAAAATGTACGTACCTAGTCGTGTGTGACTCGTCAAATCATTGCAGATCGGCCCTTATTCTTCTAAACTAAAACAAATACGCGTTCTTACTACTAGCTGTTTCGTCACCTTCTATTTCAACTTCGGTTCAAAATTACAATAGAAACCACTTAAACTTACCGTTGATTCGGCTACCCGTATTACATTTTAACTGTAACCAAATACAGCCTTGGAAATCTTTATCACGAAGACTTATGGTTTATAATGGAACGGTTTAAGTGTAAATGCGGCGAGATACGAGTAACTTTTAAATAAAATAGGTTAATAGACTTTTTAACGCCGAACTTAACGTTTGTAGTTTGTTTAACCATAATATACTTAAGCCAAAGATTAATTAATGAACAGATTGTCAATATCAACCTATTAGCAATTTACTTAGAAAAAATACTACATTTTAAGAACATGCATTTTACTGCATAATTAACATACATATTATGACGAAAGAAAAAAATTACTGGATTCAATCTATGTCAAATTAATATATATATAATGTGTGTTTAACACACTTCTTGCAGGATATAGCTATGGTGAAATAAAAACCAGATTGTGTTGCTCTGAAAGAGGAGAGTTTTATTACTCACTAATATTTTACCCCAACATTACATTTGTGGAACTTAATACTAATTAATTTAATATCTTACCTGAAAGAGAAACAACATTAATGCTATTATTCCACTTTCTTCACTAATACCTATATACGTCCTTAATTCAAATAATAATCCTATTTACACCGTTATAATTTCTCTCTGCATTACTTGCACCTTTTTATATAAATCACGGTTGACAACCCGTCTAAACTCTGACAGCTGTCATCTGTCATTGACAGCCACAGATAACGCGAAACTAAATGAAGTGTAATTGACTTCGTTTACATATATAACACCATGTAGAGTACCTAAATGAGCAGCTGCTCATTCAGTAGCTACTGAATAATATAAATATAGTAAAACACAAACCGAGTAAACCTTTTAACGAACGAAGCACCTCTTAGTAAACTTAAATTACGTAGGTAATGCATGACAATTTTAACCATTTCGATCGGTGCATAGTAGATTTCGATTTAGATTTATTTATTTCGATACAAAGATTACAATATATTATTCGAATACAATGTCAAAATTATAAGAATCCTTATCACGATCGTCAATATAAAGATATAAAAATTAAATAATATTCAAAATGTCAATTCAGAAAGCGGTAATAGTACCTATCTCCGATTACGGATTGTCATGTTACACAAGAAATAGTATCAGATTAGGTATCAATAAATCAAATAATTACTTAAAACATTATTTCCATGAACTCGTGAACAGAGTTATACAACAAAAGTTTTCTCAGAATACGCCCAAATGTTTCGTCACAAGGTTCGTTTCTTATATCGGCGGGTAGGTGCTCGAAGTAAGTAGGCCCAATAACCCGGGGATTTTTCTTTGAAAGCGCAAAGCGACGAGGAACTGTCATATTATTATGTACTTACAGACAAGGTGAAAGCCATAAAAAGTTGTTTTTCCCGCTTTTTAGGTAAAGCTAGATATTAGTGTACGACATATCTTTGCCGTCAACTGCTTTTATTTGTTTATAGGTCTATCAACACATTCTCTTCATTCAATAATGTCCAATTAAAAAATGGGATTTTCGAGTTGTCGCTTCTGTTGTTCAGTAATCTCTGTTCTAAATGCAGCAGGCATGTGACGTTTTATAGGTTTGTTTTAGCTTATCTAAACAGAAGCTAGTAATGGCGACTTTCTCATTTTAACAGTTCCCTGACAAATTATCAGGCGATATGACAAATATGACCAGACACTCCTATTGGGCATAGCCAATGCCTTTAATTTAGGAAGGCTCGAGGGCAGTTTAATATAATAATTAAAAATTATGTCATTTTTGCTTCCGCAAAAACTAGTTCCTAAGCTAATTCGAAAGGAATAATTGAGAATGCAACCGGCATAACGCTAAGTTGAGAGAATCGTTTCAATAGTTTTAATTAATCTATACTATAATATTATAAAGAAGAAAAGTCTCTGAGATTGTAGCTTTGTAAGGTTGTTAGTTTGTTTCGTATGTAATAGGTAATCTCCGAAACCACATCCGATTTCAAACATTCTTTCAACACGATTTCTCACCATTTCTCAACCGATTTCAGTTATTTTTTTTAGCAGGTTCCTTAATTAATAGATTCAGTATTTGGTTTTTTTTTTTAAAAGTCACCTCCGTGTTCTACAGCTCACAGAGCCACTAGTAACTGGGGTCAGCATTGAAGGCAGGATAACTGCCAGTGGTTAATAACGTCAAAATGACCAATAGAAAAGTAGAAAATTACATCAATACCTACTAAAAGTCGAAAATATATTATGTCCATAAGTAGAATATAATCGAAAGCCACCAATTCCTGCGCCCGCGCAATGATTGATACTAACCAATGATTTACTACTAATGAGCGATTGGGCAACCCTCGTTAACTCAAGTGCGTTTTTAGAGCGTTTTACGGGCGTTTTTGGAGCGGTTATCTTTACGACTTACCAGACAGAGTTATGACTTTACTGTTTTATTGTTATGAGAAGTTTTATTTGTGTATTATCAGTTTTTAAATGGGCTGTTTCTTGGAGTTATTAAGTAGTCACAATACAAGGCGATAGTGGCAAAAGGCTTTATCGGTAAATAGTGTCTTGATAAGGTTATGACGAGTTCAAATGCCTTTCTTTACAAACTTTTGTTTAACTTGCAATGTGTTTTGTCTCCGGCTGTGTTGCTGTTCTGCTGTTCTACATTTCATAACTAATTATGGTGTGTGAGCATGTTCTATTCTGCCAAATGAAACTGACAACCTGAAAAATAAACACCGAGTCACAATTGGCCAATCAGCGATCAGTTTTGCGATGGGAAAACTCCATGTTTTTTTTACTAATTTTCCGATGTCAAGAGATGTACTTATCAGTTTTGGCACAATCGATATCTCCAGGATCCAGGAGGCTATTGTTGCATTTGTTTTTAGTCCATTCAGTTCTAGGGTTCCGTAGTCAACAAGGAACCCTTATAGTTTAACCATGTCCGTCCGTCTGTCTGTCCGTCTTCGGCTTAGCTCAGTAACCATTACTACTAGAAAATTGTGATTCGGCATGGATATATGAATCAATCACGCCGACAAAACAGTACAATACAATTTGGAAAAAGATTTTTTTTTAGGGTACCTCCCCTACACTTAAAGCGGGGATGTAATTTTTTTTTCTCTCAAACCCATGGTGTGGGGTATCGTTGGATAGTTCGTTCAAAAATATTATGGGTTTTCGAAAACCATTTTTCAGATTTAAAAGGAAAACTATCACGAACAAGTAGGTTATTTTCGATATTTTTCAAAAACAACTTTTTGAAAAATACTCAGTCACGTTTTATACAGCTCACAAATACACTTTTTGTATGTTTGCTCAGCTTACACACACAAGACTTCTTATACCATCATCATCAGTCTATTTATGAACGTCCCACTGCTGGTCACCATCCTACTAATATTATAAATGCGAAAGTTTAGATGTTTGGATGTTTGTTACTCAATCACGTTTAAACGGCTCAACCGATTTTGATGAATCTTTGCACGAAGATAGTTTATAGCCTGGATTAAAATATAGGATAGTTTTTATCCCGGGTCCACGCAAACGAAGTCGCGGGCGGAGGCTAGTTTTTTTGTAATTTTGGTAAAAATTGGTGATTTGCATGTGCATTCAGTGTGGCAATGACCCTGACAACTTAGACTTACAAACAGAGGTGACCAAAGGAAGACACAATGTCATGTCACAAAAAATTAAGTGGCATAAGCTTTAATTTGGCCCATGGCAATCGCTAAATTTCACTTTAACTGTATCGTTTGTCCGAAATTTCATTACGGCCAACGACCCCAAAACCTTTTTTTCTTTATACTTTTCGTGTAGAACCCATTAGGTTAATTAGGTTAGGTTTGTTTTATAATAACTGAAAATTTCATGACTTCAGAGAACAACTACTTTTAGGACAAATGAAATTTCGGACAAACGATACAGTTTGGAAACAATTATTAGTGATTCAGATAGGTAACCGGATAGGTAAAGGGTTTTTTTACTACTTTAATTTCACGTTAATGTAACAATAAATTATAACATCATTATTTCAATGACATGCATATTGAGTGAAATGTAAGTACAATACATTGTGATGTAACCAAATACTAACCCCTACCATCATATAACCACTGACATTCAAACAATCAACAATTTTGTATTTGTATTCAAACGTCTAAAACCATCAACCACTAAAACTCAAAATTAAGCAATTTCATTCAAATTCTACTAATTACCAAAAAAAGACACGGTTGTCGACAATGTAATGACGCTAGTGTTAAAAACCCATTATAGAGCTAAATTAATTACGTCCAAAAAACATTAGGCCCGAAACACCTGCATTCGAAAGTCGCATTTGCATTTCGGCCCTTATGCATTTAAATTGGGTTTTTATGTGTGAAAAATACATTTGGATATGCACTTTTAAGGCAATAAAGACGCAAGTGTCATGGGCTCTATAGGCAGACAAAGCCGTTCTAGTTTTAAATGGGTGTATAATGTCTTCAGCTGATAGACTGATATAGCCAAGGTGGTTATGCTTGATCAAAATAAATTAAGGGTGATACCTACTTGAAATATCCCGTAAAAATAAATGTCCTTATGGCAGGCATTTGCGCTATTATCAGCCTTTTTCCAGAACAAATGTGATACAAATATTTCAACGCTGCACAATAAAGGCCTTTTTAACTGACACGTGTTTGACCGTGAACGCGTTGCCATGCTGATCGAAATTTGTTACATATTCAAGTCAAAAAGGCGTATCTGCAATGGATGAAAACAATATCATATACATATATACTTACATATAATCTGAAACTTGTAAATCTTTGAAACCGGAGGGAAGAGGTTAAAATTACTAGCATTTGACCTTGATATTAGTAAATAAATAGTTAAACTAAGTTTTAAACAAAAACCGAAGTTAAGAAGAGAGAAGGTATGTACTCAAATAATAAGAATCCAATGAAAAGGTAAGGGTATGTACTCAAATAATAAGAATCCCATTAAAATTTTGTTATTATGGCTTCAAACTTCGCTAAGATACCTACAATCCAGCTGTGCTGACTCCAAATATCGACGCGACATGACTTTTCGCAGTGTCTCAGAGTCAGCACACACAGCACCAGTGTGTAACCACCACCTAGTAGACATGAGTAGTTCGCGAATGAGTGATTGAAAGTACTTCATTTGGTGTCACTCTTTCGTTTACTAGTTCAGTTCGGATTCATATACTTCAATACTTCAGTGTATCATTTAGAAAATTGGTAGTTAATTCTTCCGATTCCTTGATATGAGTGATTTAATGTTATTTTAATTTTAAATACGGCAAGTAACTCGATAGTTCATTGAAAGACACGCGTACAACTGATATGATATACTCAATCTAATCTATCTATCTATATCAACTGATGTCGATGCACCTCCAGAGCTACTGAACTAAATTGAACTAGTGAACTAAAAGAGTGATATACTTCACAGCGAACGAAAGATGCATATCAATCTTTTCTTTTTAGTGACACATTTTGCGTATGATTAGTTGTCGTGGTCGCTTACTATGCTCCTCATAGGAAGGCTCAAAGTCACCCAAAGGGTGGAGAGGGCTATGCTAGGGGTTTCACTGCGTGATCGCATCAGAAATGAGGCTATCCGCAGCAGAACCAAGGTATAGCCGACATAGCCCTCCGAATCCGAACTTAAGTGGCAGTAAGCGGGGCACATTGAACGTAGAACCGATGGCCGTTGGGGCGGAAAGGTTCTCGAGTGGCGACCACGTGCCGGAAGGCGCAGCGTGGGTAGGCCCCCCACTTAGTAGGACTTAATGACCTGGTAAAGGTCGCGGGAGTCCGCTGGATGCGGGTGGTGCAGGACCGGTCAGTTTGGCACTCTTCGGGAGAGGCCTATGACCCGCAGTGGACGTCTTTCGGCTGATGATGATGATGATGATATTCCGCTATGCTCTGCGTCTTCTAAAATATAATACAATCAATGATATCATATCCAAAAAGACGGCAAATTAAAGTATTCTTTTAAGGGGCTCCTAGCTCCCAATGACCTTCGACCTGTAAACTGTCAGTTTTTTCGTGTTTTTTATGGCTTATCGTATTAACAACAACGAGATTTACCGAAATAGTATTTCATATTTACTTCTATATCCACAGTTTTCGGGGTATATGGCACCAAACTTTGGCAATTTCAGGCCAATAAACCAGTTTTTTGGACGTAACTTTTGTGAAAATTTATTTAATATAAAAATCTCTCATGAGTTGTTAGAGACGTCAATAAGGAACAGTTATATGCAGGTTTCATAATATATATACAAGTACATAAACAACATACTTATATCGAAAATAGAGTTTTTTTGGACCATGTTTGAATAAATCATAAAAAAAAAATATTAATTATTTAAAAAAAAAACTCGTGCATATGTAGATAAAGGATTGAAGAACCGATAAGTATTTGTGCCAAAACTATATCAAAAGTTGTTACGGAGGAATATCAACTCAAATCTCGTCAAAACTAGCCAAATAGCGCGTGGAGCCCCTTAACGCATAGAAGCACCAGCCATAATCAATTTTATTGGCCCGGTCATAATTGATGCCAGAATAATGGTAAACACTCGGCGAACACGCGAAAATGTAATTTTTAACTTGATACAGTTGTTTTGCGAGCTCGGTTACGTACTAATTGTACTATTACATAGATTAAATGCATATAAATTGCACGGTTTATGACGGGTCAAAATTTTTAATTCATAAAATTATTCCGCAAATACGTCAAGGGCTCTAACACGTCAGGGCTTAAAAAATAAACAGGAGCGTTGCAATGAGCATTTTAGCGAGCATTCTAAGGAAATTACAGTTTTGCTTCGAGCTTTTTGCCAATTTTGTTATTGATCCGCTGCCGTCCCTCTTCGCCCACACCTCCCGCAAACCAGAGCGTTCGCTAGAATGATCTTGAAAATGGCTCCCAGACATATCTGTATCAGTGAGTCGCACTATTCATTTCCTCTCGTGTGATATCATCATCGTCATCATATCAGCCGAAAGACGTCCACTGCTGAACATAGGCACAGTATAGAAGAATAATACAGTAGGTAATCAGAGGCCGTTTAGGAGCGTTCGTTACCTACTTTCGCTCGATGCGCAGGGCTGTGTCAAGTTTGTGGCTTGGCATACCTATAATACTAATTTTGCTTTTAAGTATGCAAAGTATTTCTGTTACAGTTTAATAGACAATAATGTATACACAAATTAATAATATTATAGATAGTTGGGTATGTGTTTTTAGTTTCCCACTTCATGGAATATTTTAATACCACTATACTATGCCTAAAATATTTCCTAGTAAGTATAATTGTTACTAAACTGCACTAGGTTGGTAGGTGCTTAGTTAAAAGCCTATTCGGCTCCTTTTGATATCGTGGCACTGGCGGCTCGCTGTCTTCAGACCTACGAGGCGGCTTCCTTTGACGTAGCGAGTGAGAACGAGCGAACACCGCAACGGCGCGGCCCCGATTAAATAATTCTCCATCATTCCCGAAGGCTATGTGTGTGTGCGTACCGAACACGCGAGCATGTGTGCAGCCGTGCGATGTACCTTTGTTCGAAGTTTATCTACTGTTCCTATACTGTGACATAGGCCTCCCCCAAAGAGACCGGTCTGTTCCATCCGTATCCAGCGGACTCGCGCGATCGATTCACATTAGCATTGGCGAAATAATTTGCCAGTCAGTAAGAAAGAAGTGAAAACCGCAAAGCAAAAAAAAAACTGTTTACTTAAAGCTTTTAAAGAACCAGTTGATGTGACGGACAAGTTAAGACAAGTTTATCATCATCATCATATCAGCCGAAAGACGTCCACTGTTGGACATCGAGCGGGAGCGCCGGGCGCTGTGCGTCCGCTGTAACATGTTGGCCCGCACATTCGCACGTGCTAGTAGAGAGGTGAAATTAACTCTATTTAAAGCCTTCTGTCAAACCTTCTACACGTGCGGTCTGTGGACTAGCTTTACCAAGCGGGCGTATGGCGCTCTGCGCGTTCGGTATAATGATGCACTCAGGATGCTGTTTGGGCTTCCGCGGTATTGTAGTGCTTGGGCTATTTTCGCTGATGCTCAGACAGACTGCTTTTACGTTATCATGAGAAAACGAAGTACGTCGCTCCTCAACCGCAGCCGCGGCAGCTCAAACAACATCTTGAGCACGCTAGCCCAGCGCTGGGATTCGCCGCTGGTGTGGCGGCATGCGTAGCTGCACGCGCCTGTCGCCGCCCCAACGCGCCGCTTTTAATTTAATTTTAATTTGTACTAGTTTATTAACCCTAGGCATAAATTATTACTGTAATTTCTAACAAGAAATGGATGAAGTTGTCCGAAATCAATATTTTTGATTTTGATTTGATTTTGATAGGCCTCCCCCGAAGAGAGCCACAATTACCGGCCTGCGCCACCCGCATCCAGCGGACTCCCACGACCATCACCAGGTCATCAGTCCACCTTGTGGGAGTCTAGGCCATACAACCTCCCCATACCCCCATGACAAATTTTTCACTGTGAAATTCCCCAGTGTTCCCACGAACCAACTATAAATTGTACATGTTATGGTATTTTATTTCAGTATTACAATATGGTAATGATTCTCTCATTGATAACATTTTATTCCACAAAAAAACCCTCCACAGTAAATGCACAAAAACATTTGCTTAATACGAATGTAAACGGGAAATCCACTCCCACTCGCTGTACATTCGGCAATTACGAGTAAATAATAACTAAATACCAGACCGTAATTAATGGTACAACGTACAACGATTTACATACGAAATATAATCGCTCTGACGTGTTATACGTGCAGCTGGAACATGTCGGTTCGAATAATATTCTCTAGCTAGCGCAACTGACGCCGCGCCGCGACGCGAGTCGAATAAGATCTACTCTCCTCTATCTAATTTGCACGGTGCGAGTGCGACAGGAGACGCTCAGTCGCGCGTGAAGCGACTTGTCATCAAGTTGTGCTAGACGTACTGTTACAATTATGATATGACCAATGATGTAATATAAATAAGTTTCTGACAAAAATTTCACTGACTGTACTTTTCTATACACCATCATCAACTACTCATTGAGGTGATTCTAACAAACCCAAACTCAACGGGGTCACGTCGGTTAAGTACTGAATTCCCATAGCCACCTTCTGTCTCCATCAGATCAGCTCGATGGTACCATAATATTGAATTGTCATCCAAACTATACTTATACCCAAAATTTCAGCTCAATCGGTCACCGGAAAGTGGGTCAAATTTAACTCGCAAGATTTGTCCCATACTAACAGGGCAAGTTAAATAAAAGCTTGTAAAAAAAAAGAGGTACCTAAAGTAGCACACTAAAACTGAGTCCATTGCACCAACTTGCCTTGGTTTCGAGTAGTCATCGTCAATGGAAACGTATGCTGTCAGATTTGGTGGCCATTTTTAAACACGGAATTTCTTCTAGACAACGTATCTTCCGCTACACCTCTTTTTTATATTAGGTGACATTGATTATGACGATGACATCAAAAAAATCAATATTACGGAAATAAAATATAATAAGTTTTGTTTTGAAACTGAACGTAACAAAACAAATGTGAAACCAATACAGCGAATGAATACGATTATTTGCAGACGAGAATCGGTTGTAAAGAAGAACCGGGCAGACAAACGATTTTCGGCACAACCTGAAGCATAGAACCTCGTTCGCTTCGCTCGCTCGTTCGATTATACCTCATTCCATATAACATTCGTAATGTCATCGAAAAAATCCTCTACGTCTCTCCGTTTATCGATATCAAAGGGAAATATTGCAGTATAACTATTTACTGATTTCGATCATTCAGGGCTTTACAAACATTAGAAAGTTTCAAAATAGTTGTCCTTGAAATCGCATGACGATTAACGCACTAATTACAAATTTTATACCGATGTAGGTTGCAGTGGCGGCTTGCCTAAAAGTTCATTTTAACCTAAAATTTCATCTTTATATAGTCTAAAAACTCTTTCATAACTTTTTTGTCCCGGGATGCCCATCGAAAGTTTTCACGCACTGCCACTGGTAGGTCGGTAAAGTTTTTCAATAGGTACTGACTCTAATCTAACGTTCCGTATAATGTCGCAAAACAATCTTCACGACTTTCATATCTGAACTATCTAATGTAGGCAACCTAGATCTAATAATACAAATTAGGTGCCGGCAAAAGCTAACGTTAAAAGAGTTGAAATAAACACTTATTTCCTTTCATCATCACGAGGGACTTGAGTGCGTCTTCCGGCCACTTGCTTACCCATAATTGAATAATAAAAAAAACGTTAAAGAATTATACTATTTCAAAAAATTCAAATCCAAACAAAAAGCAAGGAATCCGTTTTAATTCCACGCGACTGCACACCTTGTTACTTGGTCAGTACGACGCGAATTCGCAAGCGCGTTCGCACTCTTACGACATTTTGGTACGGCATGGGTATGAAACCCTTTCGGTATTATGAACGTAGAAAACAATGGAATATTCAAACTATTTAATTACCTATCGCCGAGACATCAATCAACAGTGCCGACGGCCTTTGAGAACGGTCAAGCATGAGTCGGGTTTAAGGAATGGGCCCGTCAAATAACTTTGGCAACCATCGATTTTCTAGGGAAATAAGATTACTTTTAACAATTTAAGCCTAGAAACGCTACCTGTAGGTACGCCTTAGCGCGTAGAAGCATTATGTTAGTCATTGGCCTTGAATAATCAAACATTTTCGTACTTGTTTTTCCTTAGTCTAATCTTAATCGTTTTTATTTCTATGGAATTATACTTAAAATGAACCTTGGTAGCCTGTCTTATAGTGTGCAATGCAATTTATTCTTCACGCATATAATTCTTCTTCTTGTAATTTAAATATATATATAAAAATAAGTACAGATGATGGTTAGGTTAGCTGTGTATATAATATGAAATAAAATAAACACCTCATTTTGGCTGTGGTAAACTCCCGCCCGTAGGTGTCGACAATTTTAGGTTATAATGAAACAGATCACTATAACGTCCATTCCTGCCGAGCGATAAGTCATAAGTCATAAGTCATTTATTAATAATATTCAAAATATTACATGTCATCATTCTTAAATTAAGTTGTACACGTTTATGGATATTCATTATTATTGTGGTAACTTGTAAAATTCTTTTATGTCATAAAAAGTGGGCGAGGAGCCACGATTTTAATCTTCTTAAGAAAGATGAGATACTATCCGCACATTTTATGTTCGCGGGTAGTTTGTTGAATACTTTTGGCCCCACATGAGAGATGATCTTAGTTGATTTGGTCAGTTGAGTGGTGTGTGTGAGGATATTCGACCTTTATGACGTGAGTGACTCTCTATAACAATATCCATACTAATTTATAAATGCGAAAGTGTGTCTGTCTTGTTATAGGTGAAAAACTTAAGTAAGTCACCTGTTGTATGTAGTAGTGGCGTATTCGAATAGACAATACATGTTTAAAATTAAAACACAAACAAAACAAATGTCTATTCGCACACATTACTCACACATACAACAGGTGACTTACTTAAGTTTTTCACCTATACCTCTTCACGTTTAAAGTTTAAACCGCTGAAACCGATTTAGTTGAAAGGTATACAGATAGTTTGAGTCCCGGGGAAGGACATAACATAAGTTAGGATAGACTTTATCCCGGAAATTATGCCCTTAGAGGGTAGCATGGAGAGTGAAAGTTTGTATGGAGCTACGATATAAACATCTATCGCAAGCAGAAGCTAGTCTAAAATAAATAAATAATACCGACTTACATAATTTTCTGTCAGAACAAAAGTGCCATACAACATCCGCTAATGAACTTAATTGACAGGTGAAAAACCTAAAAGCAATAAAAGCGATACGGAACTCCAAAAATAGCATAACGTGCCGGCCACAGGGTTCTGCCGTAATAAATTAACCCTGCCACTGCCACCGCGTTGACTAGAAATTTTAATGACCTATTTTAATTGATAATTGACCCATTTATGCGTGCAGTTTTTGTCAGTCGATCGATCAATTTACTCGTCAATATTCACCTACACTGTAACCGCGTTTATCGAAATTGAATAACCTTCTAATTTTAGCTCTGTCTCTGAGAGCTGTACAACTCATCATCATCATATCAGCCGAAAGACGTCCACTGCTGGACATAGGCCTCCCCCAAAGAGTGCCACAATGATCGGTCCTGCGCCACCAGTCCATCAGGTCATCAGTCCACCTTGTGAGTCTAAAAATCTAAAAAATAAATATTTCATGTCCCAAAATCTGAATTGACAAAAAAACAATATACCTACTACTAATAATTACTTAAATTATTCGTCACTTATTTGACATTAGTTGTCTTTCCCCTAACCCTGATTGTCTTATTATTATTATTATTGGCTGACTGTTTATATATTATATATTTTTATTTCTGTTACTTGTATATATGTATGATGGTGTATGTATGTTTATATATACAGCTATTTATGTACGTGCATTAATATTTTTTTTTAGATTTTTGGCTTATTATAATCTCTGCACCACCTACTACATAATCTAGTTTTATCTCTTTCTCCGACACCCAAAGGTTGTCTGGAAGAGATCGCTCTTCAGTGATAAGATCGCATGTTGTCTACCTCTACCTACATGTTATTGTATTGTTTTTCTTTTTAACTGTTTGGTTTTGTGAGGTGTGCAATAAAGAGTATTTGTATTGTATTGTATTGTAATTATTAAAGCTGCTCACAAAACTCCACGAGAATCGCTTGAGAAATGCAACCTGTAGGAAAGACCAGCCGAACATCCATCCACCGCACAGTCATACGAAAGCATTTTTGCAAAGGCTGAAACGGAGAACATTGTTGGACTAGCTCACTCGTTCAATAAAAAGAATCCATCGTTCAAACCTTGTCATTAGAATAGAATAGAATAGAAATTGTTTATTGCCATATAAACACGAAAGTAAAGTATAAAAAATAAAATATTACATAATAAAAGTTAGAAAAGACACAATTAAAACTAAACTAAGAGTCGATAAACAGGCAAAGGGTTCCTGTCCCATCGTCTTTCTCTCTCTAAAAAGCAATCATAAAACGGTTGTAGCTTCGTAATTCTTTGAGATATCTGAATGAGATTTTCGCTACTAGGCATTTTTTTACCTTCTTTCTTTTAGAGTTAATAAACGTTGAGTCTACACCCGTATTGTTTTTCGCCGTAAGTATAGCGAATCCGGCTTACGATTTTAAATTAGGAGTCGTTGTTGAGGCGGTGTTACGAATTCTAATGTAACGAGTCACGCGAGCGGGTTTGGGTTAAGTTGGAATACGTGGAATGTTGTAGTATTAAGTTTAAAACTGTTACTTTCAATTGTAGACCAGTGATCAATAATGTTTTACATGATCGATCTACGTACGGTCACGGACTTCAGTTGTTGAGCCATTCAGAGCTCACTTCATACTGGACATTTCGAAGCTTAACTATAAAAACCAAAATTAGTTGACACCTAAATGGTTCAACAATTAAAGTCCTTGACGGAACCGGCAGGTAAATCCCGTATCGCATTGTATGTACATTCGGTAGATCCAAACGTCACTTTTTGGATGGATAACAACTTAGAAAAGTTGAAAAAACCCCGACATTTTCATTTCAAAGTTCATTATCTAAAAACCGGCTGTACCGATTTTATTGAAACGTAGCTAAAAACCATCTAAATCACGTCCAATATTGGACAAAAAAAGCAACTTTTGGAAAAATTATAGTAGGATTTGTCCTAACGCGCGTTCGAAACGTTTCGTGATTGCCCCTCTGTTGGTCGATTACTTACCGACTCGTACAATTACATACGTTAGGTTAGATTTAGAGATATTTAGTAGAAAAATAAATATATAGATGTATATATTAGGAGACAATCTTACACAAATCGACGTAGTCCAATAGTAAGCACAATAAGACTTGTGTTATGGAAACTAGACGACGATGTGTTTAATAGAAATGTACCTACTTATTTAAATATATTCATATTCATATTCATATTCAATTTATTCATAAAGCCAATTTACATGTCATAGTTAAAGTTAAAATAAAAAGTTAAGAAATTAAAACCACACATTATGAATTATTTAAAAATAAAAATTAATTAAAATTGAAATTATATTATATTTATTAAAAGTACAATTAATAAAATAAAGAGTAACAATAGACATAAAATTCATATTAATTATTGAGAAGCACAAAAAATAATTTAAAGCAACACAGTCTTGTCTTTACACAGCATTAATTCGCTAAAAGTGTAGAACGGGTGCTCGGTGCTATAAGTACAATGAAAACATCCAAGTCTCAGAAATAAATACTCATGCTCATCGCACAAATATTTGCCCTTACCGGGATTCGAACCGATTGCCAAATGTTTCTTTCTTAACACTTTCGCTACCAGGCACCCGCCTAGCGCCTACGCCGTAGTCGCTTTCCGCTACATACGAAGAAAACCACTGTATGAGTTGTAATAACTAAATTATTCTATTTATTTTTAATCTATTTTAAAATTGTATTGTGACATGTTATATTGAATTATCTTGAACTGTAATAGCTACTTAGCTCAATTGTTCTTTTTATTGTTAACTAGCTTCCGCCCGCGAATTCTTCCGCGTGGACCCGGGATAAAAACTATTCTATATTTTAATCCAGGCTATAAACTATCTTCGTGCAAAATTTCATTCAAATCGGTTCAGCCGTTTAAGCATGATTGAGTAACAAACATCCAAACATCTAAACTTTCGCATGAATAATATTAGTAGGATTCAGCTTAAAATTGTTGTTGAGATGTTTTATTGAATTATTTTGACGTGTATTCATTCGACTGCTCTATTTATTAATTTAGTCCTAATATAATCCATATGGTAAGCTTAGTTTTGTACGCCAAAACATAGTGATAATAACATTTTTATCTTAACACCACTGTAACCAGATGTACCGAATGGGGTAACTAGATTCGGGGAGCGACTTTGATCCAATAAGTTTTTCTCCGAAAACATTAATTTTACTTGTGAGTGAACTATGGCAGTGAATTAGTATTCTATCTTGCTGTTTACTCGATCGAATATGCTTAATTTCAAATAGTTCTGCTTTGATACTATATTCTAAATGATCAAAGTATTTTTTTCCCTAAAGTGACCCCATTCCACGGTACATATGTATAACAAATAAATACTTTTGAGATTGAGTTTTGAGTTTAACTCAGGGCCTTCAGCTTCGTAGCTAGCGTCACTTGGCCAACTGGTCGTCAAAATGTCTGTTGATTCCTCTGCATCATCAGTAAATGGTGACTTTTCCTGAATCGCAAGCGTCCATAAACGACGGTGCTCAGGTACCAGTACCATTAATAAATATTAAGCAAATTGTTTGTAATTCTCTTATCGTGGTGGAATAAAGAGTATTTATTATTATTATACTTGTTTGCCACCGTTCTGGTAAAAAAAACATGGACTAATATTGGTGAAACAGATTTTTAACCAAGCTACTTTTTAACATCAGTCCAAACAGATGACTAATCCAAATGGGTCTTTTCAAAGAATCGTCAGAGTATTTTTCATAATATTTGCCAGTTAATTAAATCTTATGAATAGCGTTAACTCAGCTGTTTTCGTCAGGTTGATTTAGGAAATTAAAAAAATGCCCTAAATCAACCCCTTTCTTTAACAGACTTGTTAGAAGCCTAACAAAGAAATTAATGCTAAAAAATCCAGCGAATTTCATTCCTCAAAAGTGTATTTTTCCCCCTTCATGTGATTTGATTACGTGAATTGATATAAGCACCCTTTAAAGCCAGAGTCACGTCCGCAAAATAATAAAATATAATTCTTTGAGATTTGTGAATATTAAGCACTCTAGTGGCTAGTTTCGGTATGAAATTAGTTTTTAGTACGACGAATCTTTTAGTTATACGTTAAAAAATAATTAACCACCTGCCTCTATCATCCTAGCATTATTTCCGGTTGTGCCCTAAAGGAGCTCGGGGTCCGCTTTGAAACCTAATCCCAAGATTTGGCATAGGCACTAGTTTTACATAAAAGTGACTGCCATCTGACCTTCCAACCAAGAGAGAAAACTAGACCTATTGGGATTAGACCGGTTTCCTCACGATGTTTTCCTTCACCGACAATCTAACGTTCAGGATTCCGTACATAAGTTCCGAAAAACTCATACGGTCGAGCCGGGAGAAAAACGAAGTGAAAAAAAACTTTACTGAGAACAACAACACCATACATACCGCTTTGGAGATGAAGTGGTCGGTCGACGACGGTATATAATACTCATGCGATCATACTTAGCTGGGTGGCTTGTTGGTCATTTCGATTACCAGGGTGTTATTTTATCTTTTCGAGCAGTATGAGCTATTATTTATTTTATGCTCATACTTATAACAACAAAACTCTCGACTTCACGAGAAGTATTCATGTCAACGTAGCGTAAACTATGCTTGAGTTCATCTGACGATGAAGAATTAGAGGATAGCCGTGAGCAGCTGTGGAACAGCCAATTTTGGATATTCCTAGCCCTGGTGAGGAGAGAGAGACGTAAATTTGGAAGTACATACAATTACTCTACTGCAGAGATAAAATTACCTAATATTCAACTATTGAATATATCAAATGTACAGATAGTCCAGCAGTTACTTTCAAGTCATCTGGCCTAATTGGAGAATGATAAAAATAGAGTGAAAACCAGATGTCCATATCGGTCTTTTTCTTTCTCTGCCATGCCCTACCGGGCGTCGGTGACCACCTTTGCAAAGTCTTCCCTATTCTTGGCCAGTCTTGCGAGCGTTGCCGCGTCCTTGATATTCGTCCATTTTCTAATGTTATCGAGCCAGTTCATCTTGCTTTTTCCCTCTAATTTTCCTTCCATTATGATTTTCAGTATCGGCCTGAAGGACGATATTTCCCACGTGACTTTTTAATGAAACTAAAGAAATGCCTAAACCTAAGTATGGCGTTTTAATATGAGTATGAGTAATAATTAACCTGCATAAAAAATATACAGACATTAACATCCTAATAACCATCCCGCGCCATGTCCATTTAAGGGATAAACAGCTTTAGTATAAGTAACTAGATACCCGTAAATAGGAAACAACGATCCACACCAATTTAAGTTAATTTTATTCATAACGAGAGAGCATTTCTACTTCCATTTGATTTAAGAACAGCCCTTTCCCTGTCTTAAGCATCGTATTTTCAAATACCTTTTCAATTGTCAGCTACATTCAATGCTTATAACTTGAAATGCGTTTCAAAACCCAACGGTAAAACAGCTTATAAACCCTACTTTACTGATAATCTTACGCTTTTCTCCCACAAGTTAGTAAAAGGCATCCGATTGCCACCCAGTACCGAAAGAGGACAAAAGACGACCGACAGCACTCGCTTAAGATGTTCTCCTTTTGAGTACAAATTGGTATTCGCTTCGACAAATAGAAGCTTGTCAAGTATTTAATTTAAATGAAGGGCCAAAATAATTGTGCAAAGGGGTAGCCAGTTACCCCCTATTTACGTTTGAGGGAGCTTGCTTTTTTAATATTGAATTGTAAGTAAAATAAGTGTAATTCATGTTTATCGTGTCTTTCTTTTATTTCGTTATCTAGATAATAACTTGAATTAGCCCTTTTTAGTTTTATGTGTTGACTGCGTTTACTATACTCTTAAGGTGCTTCGACGACCATAGAAAACGTCTTTTGACATTGGCAGGCTAATGGCGTGATATTTTAAGAAACTTATGTAACAAACATTCATAAATTGGCTTTCCGTTTGCGCGAACTTCCCGTTTTCCTAGAATAAACTAGAATAATTTGAAAATAACCGATTTCCCAAAGTATCACGCGACAAACGAATTTCTCAAATTATTCTATTTTATACAAGTTTCGTCGAACCACCTTAATGTCATTTGCGAGACATCCTTCAAGGCCTTAAAATAATTGGGTAGTTGCCTAGTGTTACAATTAATCGATACTTATATTAGAAATAGGAAGTGTATTTGTAGCTTTGCAAGTTTGTACGTATTGTGAAAGATGTCCTCCTGAACGCATTATTTCATGACCAAAATAGCAATACCCTTTGTCCATTGAAAGGTTTGTAAGGATACAAAGTTTTGACGTCATCATTTTGTGTCATGTCTAATACTGAATAATTATTACATATTTTTACTAAATTAATTGCCTTTACTAATGCTCTAGTTAATTTCAATTGTCCTATACCTTTGTTACCCTCTAAAAATTGGTTCCAATATCGTAAAAAAGGTAGGTATTATCTATTCTATTCAACTATTATTTTTTTCGGGTAAAAACGTGTATTTTTGCATAAATGTGTTCAACAATTAAATAATTAACCTCTTTTTATAGCAATTCTTTACTTAATAATCACACAGAATGCAGAATCCGTTGTTGCTTTTTAAAAAGTTGTCCTCCATGACATAAAAAGTTGTCCTACAAAATGTCTCCTGCCATCACAATGTGTATTTCTTTTGTTCGTTTACGACATATGGGACACTCACGACAGAATACGAGGTCTCAAACTATCCCAATACGCTGATGACCTATGTATTTTAAATAGAGCAAAAAACCCCGACTACGCGACCATACGAGCGGAATGGGCAGCCGAAACTATTGTAAATTACTATGAAAGATGGGGTCTTAAATGCAACGTAGAAAAAACAGAATGCATCCTGTTCACGAAAAAGAAGAAATTCAAGCCAACGGTTAAAATAAAAAAACAGACATTCACATACAAAAAAGAAATAAAATATCTAGGAGTCATCTTCGATAAGACCCTCAAAATGAATCCACACACAGACAAAGTAGTCAAGAAACTAAAACAGATAAGAGGTGCTCTGGGACCCATCATCGGCTTCCACGCCAAGACAGACCTAGAGGTCAAACTAGCTATAATTCAAGCCCATTCCTTCCCATCA
Organism: Epinotia bilunana; assembly: GCA_947049275.1. Classification (NCBI taxonomy): domain Eukaryota; kingdom Metazoa; phylum Arthropoda; class Insecta; order Lepidoptera; family Tortricidae; genus Epinotia; species Epinotia bilunana. The sequence continues at coordinate 19,982,021 of OX346269.1, read as the reverse complement.
TGGACTATGGAGTGGTACAGTTATTATCTAGATACAGTAACTCGAACCTCCAAAAAATCGAGAGGCAATATAGAATGGCGCTGAAGAGTGCAGGTCAATTCCCTAGACTTCTACCCACGGAGACGCTCTGGGAAATGACAGATCTAGAAGCATGGCACCTCCGAGCTGCTGACCTGAATTACAAAATGCTGGCCAAGATCGCATCGCTGGGAATAGAAGACCTAAACACACCTGGGGACGCTTACCTGGCGCACGGAGAATTTAACCCATTACTAAAAAATAAAAGAATAGGTGAAATAGAGTATACTATTAATAAAGACATGAGGCGTTGGCCTCGCTGGGCGGCGGCTCCTCGTCCTCTTAGAATAAAATAAGATATAGAAATGTAACATATGAAATACAAATAAATAGGTACTAACTAATAACTAACATCTTCAACTCATCACTTGTGACATGACACCTTCAGCTTACACAGATCTTTCCTAGACACAAGTTAGCTGACACAATCCTGCGGGAACTGAAAGATGTAAACACTAATAGGTAATAAATGATTTCTGATTCTGATTCTGATTCTGTGTATTTCTTTTTTAGGGTTCCGTACCCAAAGGGTGAAATCGGGACCCTATTACTAAGGCTCCGCTGTTCGTCCGTCCGGCTGTCACCAGGCTGTATCTTATGAACCGGGATAGTTAGACTGTTGAAATATTCACAGATGATGCATTTCTATTGCCGCTATAACCACAAATAAAAAAAATAAGGGGGCTCCCAAACAACAAACGTGATTTTTTACAGAACCCTTCGTGCGCGAGTCTGAGTCGCACTTGGCCGGTTTTTTTATTTCATCAGTGTTGCCAACGTGTTCGTGTTCGTTCGAGCTTAAACAATACAAAACATTTCTAACAAACAATTAGTGTCACAATTTTGAGATAAAAGCCGTCATCAGATACCTATATCGGAGCGGCCAAAGTGCTCACAAATATCTGAACAGGGCTCTATTATCGAGGCATTATTGACGTGTTCAGATATTGCCTACTTTCGATATCAATTTTATGTTTTCTGATATCTGTTATATTTTCGGAATAATCGCCTGGCTACACTTAACGATTACACCCTGTATATGATGGCTACTGTACTTAATACTTAGGTACTCTATTCACGACCGCCTTAAGTCACCTTATCATTATATTCATTATCAATACTATTTGCCACAATAAAAATGAAGTAAAACTTGCCTGCACGCCCTTAACTATGCGCAGTAATTGAAGGTATAAAAAGTCTAATTGTAAATTTTAATTTATTGTTTCAAAACACGCAGGTTTATCTCCGAAAGCGATCACAGACAACCTGCAGGTTGTGACTAGCGTGACAGGCTACATCAAAAGGGTTTTTTAGCCTTCAACCGCAGATACGATCATTTAACGCATTTTGGAATACGCATTTCATTATCGGGTTACTAGCTGTGCCGTCACGGTGTTTGTTGTTTAAAAATAAAGGTCCTTTTCTCTGAACACACTTAACAGGTTCTGACGTATTATCATATCCGTAAAAGGATGAATAGTTGAAATATCTTTGATAACGACATAAAGCTACAGACTTGGTATTCTTTCTCATTAGCCAGGAGACAAAACGACAGTTTCTTTTAGAAAAAATGTTACAAATTGACTTCTAACATGCTTAGAAGATGGTCCATACACAACGGAGTTGAAGTGGGGTTGAACATGACAAGAAACCCCATTGGTGAATTACCCATAAAATCACAGTTTAAAACGTGACCCAGGAGACGTCGCCATGGCAATTAGGGACGGAAAAAAGTTGATTCACCAATACAAGGTTGAATATCCACCAACGATGTACGAAGCTGTGTTTTCATAGATTTGTTATAGGGCTATGATATATATTATATACTTACTAAGCTTAGTAAAGATAGTAAATATCCAAGCACCCTATACTATTTACGTACAGAAGGTACACTGTCTTACAAAACTGATGTCAACACAGCTCGTCATTATGCCCCGCTTTACCGCATAAGACGTTCTCTTTCATGTAGATAGGGTCGTCAAATTCGCCCGTCCGGACCGGCTGCACATCAATGAAAAAAAACACCATCAAACAAAAAATGTTTCAGTCTCTGTTAACCGCGAAGGGATGAATTGTCACCTCGGGGCGCGAGAGCCTAGTTTAATTGAATCGGCAAGTCGGACGACTTTGCTGGTACGTGATAGGTCGTTCTAATAAACGATGGGCGCGAGTGCGATCGAGAAAACAAAATTTATATCAAATTGAAATGAATGTCTAGGATTGACTACTTGGTATAAGTATTTAAAGTCCGCTGGATGCGGGTGGCGCGGTGTGCAAAGTGACCGGTTTAGAAATTTTTGGGAGAGTTCTTTTGGCTGATATGATGCTGATGATAAACTGACTTTTAAAATGTGTTCACATATTTCAGTTTACAAAACGTTATATTAACAGAGAAAAGGTGTTAAAACAGACACGTTCAACGAATAATAGTTACCATGTCGCTCCCTAATTAACCTCGCGATGACATTTTTACGGACAGGAAACAGATTGGATCTCTGTGCTCATAATAGCCGAATAATTACGTTACGCGTTTGAAATGTTCTGTAGCAGGTCACACAAGGGTCCGGACAATACTCGTAGGCATGATTCCTACGGCTTTTTTTGATGCCATTCAAACCAGTTTTTAGAGAGGAACAAATGTTTGTATGGGAGCAACTACAATTAAAGTACATAAATCGACTAAAAATTTAATCAAAGACAGACCTCGCGGGCGGCAGACGAAACGCTTTATACTAATTGACACATAAGTATGACGTCACCGCTGTATAGGTATGTGTAGTAATCGTTGTATGGAAAATCAAGTAAAATGCGGTTTTGATCGCGAAATACTGCGTTAAGGTAAGTTGTGCTACAATTTTGTTTCTATAAAAGCGTAAGGATTCTATTGGTATCTTTAAATTTACTCTTGGACAATAAAAAACATTTTTTTTCTAAACTTTCAAGATCCATATCTTTTTATGATTTTAATTATATTTTGTAATTATACTCCCGTGTGGTGTCGGGTTAGAATTTCATCACCCCCTTTCTTCCCGTGGGTGTCGTAAAAGTCGACTAAGGGACCAGGGTTGAAGTGTGTTGTGGGCGATGGGCTAGCAACCTATCACTGCAATATCACATTTTGTCGATCTCTTATACCCACATTTATGCTAAAAGTGGTGCTGGAACATACGTTTCATGTGCTCTGCCTACCCCTTTTGGGAATAAAGGCGTGAATGTATGTATGTATATATGTATGTATGTATGTAATTCTACTTTGCTATCCATTTAGCAATACTACGTTATCAATTTTGACATTAGACAACTACCCCATTACGTTACGTAGATGGAGCCGTTCATGAGGTCATAGGTTACTACCTACAGATGGCTACTTGATAATTGTTTTCCATGGTTCCGTTCAAACCATTTTATATTTATTTATTGCAATCCATGTTACATTGATATATTTACAGCGGACATAGTACGTGTTTGCGGTGTTGCCGTGGAGACCCTGGGTCCTAGACGACCGGATGAAATTAAGATTTTTAAAAATCTAAGTTATGTACTTATCCGGGGTCCTCTGGTGACCTTAGGGCTGGCTCGTTCCTCAACGTAATTGCCATTGCCATTCAGCGAGGCCACGCAGCAAGTCCTTTAAGGGCACTCTGCCTAGTGGCAGCGATTTGGAGTAGTTATGCATATACAGTTTAGGTTCACATGGTTTAATTTAGTTTGTAAGTTTTTTTTTACAAACTTTTATTTACTTTCACCTGTCCCGATGTCTGTCTGTCTGTCTAATCAAATCTTGCAAGTTAAATTCGATCCACTTCCCGGTTTCCGATTGAGTTGAAATTTTGCACGAATATGCAAATCGCGTGACAATGCAATATTATGATGACCTGGAGCCGATCTGATGATGGAGCTGGAAGGTGGCCATAGGAACTCCGTAATAAAACTACATAACCCCATCAAGTTTGGGCTCGTTAGTAGATCATCTCAATGAGTAGTTGATGATGGTATACAGAAAAGTACAGTCTGTTGTTTTTTTTTTCATGGTTATTCTTGTAAGTAAATAAACACCACCTGTTTTTAACATTTATTTTTTATAAATTCTTATGTCTATTTGATTCATGTTTTAAGGTGTGCAATAAAGAGTATTTGTATTGTATTGTAAATAATGACTAAAAGCTGCTATAGTACAATTAGAACAACTTGGACTTTGACAATAGGACATAGCAGCTTTTCTGAGTGGATCAAATATTTGTATATCTCGCAAACCATCGAACCAATCTTATTCAAAATCATTATCAGTGAAAGAATTTAGTACCTAAGCAGTATGTACGTGTTTTTTTTTTCAGTTTTTTTTCCGTTTGGAAATTAGAGGGGGAGACACAATTTTTCTGACGTTATCACCGACCATATGCACTTAATCAAATTGCTGAGTAACCTTATATTTATTTTGAAAGGCCCATCAATTTAAGTGCCACACGTGGACTTACAATGTTTTTACAGTTACATGAGTGGAGTTTTTCGTTGTCATTTGAGTTAGAACTATTTAGCGACTAACAAAATACACCTATCCTCCAAACTTTATTCAAATACACCTTATAGTTTTCGAGTAAAATGCCTGTGACATACGGACAGATGGACATGACGAAACTATGAAGATTCCGTTTTTGCCAATGTGGCTACGGAACCCTAAAAAAGAAATTTAATGGCGAACCCTCGCTGGTGACAGGGGAATAGTATTATGATGTCACTGCATTATCTTCGTACTGACCGTTGTCTTTAAGAGTGCGCAGTAAGCTCGATTCTCCATACAAACGTAGTTAAGCTCTCATTTTAAAACTACGTGTTGGATTGTAACGAAACTTTGCATGTACAATGACATGAGGTATAATAGGTATATCCAGGTCTGTAATTAGTTTATGTAGCTTCAGATACCATAGTAAAAAAAATACAGCGAATTTAAGTTTTTCATACAAAACTTGTTTTTGCTGTATTTCGTTAGTTTCATAAACTGGAACTATATAAACTAATTACAGACATAGATATACCTTATGTCACTGTATATGCAAAGTTTCGTCACAATCCAACACGTAGTTTTAAAATGAGAACGAAACTCCGTTTGTATGGAAATGTGAAATTCGGCCGAGCTTACTGCGGACTTTTAAATGTTGGCCGATAAAAATAAATACAAATTTTTTGACACTTTCATGAGTTCCAAGTCTCATCATTTTATGTGATGAATTATATTTTGTAAATTATAATAAGTATATATCATAATTTATATAATAATTAGATGTTTTACTATCACCATAACAACACCACGTTATGCATTTAAACATGAGGAAAGTACCTACCTAATTCGGTAGTTTCCTCATACTAAAGTGTATAATATGGTGTCACCATGTGGAATGGAAACCATCTAGCTACCTATCGGAATATATTTCTTAATTGGCTTTGTAATAATATGTAAGACTTATATCATGTTTTTGCAGCTGTTGGTACTCCTTAAGTATAAATAAATAAATAAATTATAAAAGAAGGCGGTTCTCTTTTAGAAAAGTATCGAACTAATATTATAAATGCCATAGTTTGGATGTTTAGATGTTTGTTACTCAATCACGCTTAAACCTTTCAACTGATTTGGATGAAATTTTGCACGAAGATAGTTTATACCCTGGATTAAAATATAGAATAGTTTTTATCCCGGGCCTACGCAGACAAAAGCGCGTGAGAAAAGTTTATATATAATTATTTAACCTGTTCACAAAATGTCACGAGAAACGGATGAGAAAGGCGTCATCAACTACCCATTAAGACAATTCTAACGAGCCCAAACTCAACGGGGTTACGTCGGTTATGTACTGAATTCCCATGGCCTTCTGTCTCCATCATCAGATCAGCTCGATGGTACCATAATATTGAATTGTCATCCAAACTATACGTTTACCCAAAATTTCAGCTCAATCGGATAACGGCAAGTGACTCAGTGGATTGCAAATTTTGACGGACAACTTACATCCTTACTAACAATATAAATGCGAAAGTGTGTATGTTTGTCCTTCTTTCACTTCGCAACGGAGCGTCTTATTGATGTGTTTTTTTGTATGGAGATAGTTTAAAAGCTGGAGAGTGACATAGGCTACTTTTTCCAGCGGGAAAACGTCTAATTCCCACGGGAAAATTCAATATGCTACATTTTCCTATAACCACGCGGGCGAAGCCGCGGGCATCAGCTAGTACTTACATATTTACATACATACAAACAGTGCAAGTTAAATAAAAGCTTGTAAAATAAAAGAGGCTCGCTAAGCAGTTGTCAAGCTCACAGCGCCACTACTTTCAAAAATGTTTTTGATTGCCCTGAACAGCGCGATCGAGGTCTGAAAGCCAAGATTTTACTAACCCATCACAGATGTCAAACTAACCTAGCCCTAACCCTACATTAATACTCGTACAGCCATTCCCTTAATTGTAGCCCTAATGTCAGTCAAACATGTATGTGTGTGATGTACCGTGATGTGGAGCTCTATCACCATTACCGGGGATATGTGATTATATGTGAATTCGTGATTCGGGGGTCATTCCGTATTCGACACGTTTAATAATGACATACCTAATAATTATTTGATTTGTCCGCTAATAGAGTGATATCTTGAATGTAAATAATCTCAATAGCTTCATTTGCGGAGTGTAAGAATTTTTATTTACTAGGGGCTCTGTGAGCTGTGACAGCCCTAGAGCTCTTTTTTCAATTTAAAATTTTGTAAGTCTAAATTTACTAAAAGATGTATGCTTAGTTATTGGACCTGTTCACTAAATTTGACGAGAATCGGTTGTACGTAGTCGGTCCCAAAGTTCTGTCACTGGCATATTATTTTTAAATTTAGATGATGATTTTAAGAAAATTTTATTGCATTCCATTTTTGAATGTTTGACAATTATTTTAAAACAAAAAACAGTCATTCGTTGCCATTTCTCACGATGGAGTGGACATAGAAAGAAAACCGAATAGCTGTTTTAGCATTGCACCTTTGTGGGCACTCGCCAAGTACGATTTTCAAGTTGCTCAAAAATTTAAAAATAACGCTTAGGTTTGTGTACCGTACTATTGATAGGTACAATGAAGTCTCCAGTGTTGAGGACAAGAAAATAATTGGCCGGCCTCGCTCCGTACGAACACCAGCAGTGATCAAAGCGATCAAGGCGCGCATAGCAAGAAATCCTGTCCGAAAACAGAAATTGATGGCTTTGCAGATGGGTGTCAGTAGAAAAACCGTCAAAAAGGTTTTAAACGAAGATCTTAGTCTACGAGCATACAAAAAAAAGCGTGGGCACTTACTTAATGCCCGTCTAAAAACAATAAGGCTTAAAAGATCCCGGAAGTTGTTAAAGCGGTACGCGAAAAATCGACACCGTGATATCCTCTTTACAGACGAAAAGATTTTCGATATTGAAGAGAAGTACAATAAACAGAATGATAGAGTGTACGCTAGGAGCTCTGAAGAAGCAGGAAAAAGAGTTCCGCGGGTGCAACATGGGCATCATCCATCATCAGTGATGGTCTGGTTGGGTGTATCTTATTACGGGCCAACTGAGGTTCATTTTTGCGAAAAAGGTGTCAAAATCAGTGCGAAAGTATACCAAGAGACAGTTTTGGATAAGGTTGTCAAAGATCTGCCCAACACGCTATTTTCGGGACATAATTTTGTGTTCCAGCAGGATTCTGCGCCAGCACACAAAGCCAAGACCACTCAAGCCTGGTTTGACCGTCAAAAAATCGACTTTATAAGACACGAAGATTGGCCTTCCTCTAGTCCGGACCTTAATCCTTTGGACTATAAAATTTGGCAGGTCTTAGAGGAGAAGGTCTGTGCTAAACCACATAAAAATTTGGAGAGCCTAAAGTCATCTTTAAGAAAAGCAGTCACTGAGATAGATATGAAAATGGTGCGTGCTGCGATAGACGACTGGCCGCACCGATTAAGGGCCTGTATTAAAAACAAAGGAGGTAATTTTGAATAATTTTGAGTAATTTTAATTCTTTATTAAATGTACTTTAAATCGGTATATAATTTATTAAAAATTTATTGCTACTTTTGTTTTTATCATTATTTTCATTTGTGACAGAACTTTGGGACCGACTAGGTATAATGCGACCTGTAGAGGAGAAGAGCTGGAAAAACGGGCATACGAAAGAAATTTGGCCCAAGTTAAAGCAGAGAACTTCGTTCGCTTCGCTCCCTAGTTCAACTACTAAATAAACAAAGTCTACATTAAATAAACTTAATTCATATCCAACAGTTTTTGAATGGTTTGAGTTTTACATATTTTTAGTGTCGACTTCGAGATTGGTTAAATATACGTCCAATATTTGCGTCACAAATTACTTAAATTAGTTAGCAGTTTTTATTATTTAATTAGATTTAACACTTCTTGCTTCTTTAAGGCGGGATTCCACCGGTGTGCGGCACTGTGCGGCACAAGCATATTCATTACAAAAATGCTTATGCCGCACAGTGCCACACACCGGTGGAATCCCGCCTTTAGTGTGGCGGTAAAAACTAGACCGCACGAGAAAACAAAATCTGACTACGATGCAGCATTCGGATTACGTTAGGTTGAATGCACTTTTGGGACACCAGCACGTCTATCATGGGACGGCCGCGACATACTCTCGATTTTTCTCGCACTATACCTCTTGTTCTAAGTGTTCTAATAAGAGAAATACGGATAGTGCGAGAAAAATCGAGAGAGTGCAGCTCGACATGAACGATAATAAGTTGACAGGCTGACAAAAAACCGGAGAGATTTGGAGACCTTTGTGTTTTTTTATGGTATAAAGGCATCAAAAAATGTTTTTTTTATTTATAGGAAAAAACTACCTTATAGGTTCCGATAGACTTGATAATTTACTTGTACCTAATGACCATAGCTAAAGTTACATTAGATGTTAAAGCTCACAAAATAAACAGGAGCGTTTTAGCGAGCATTCTAGCGAAATAACTGTTTTGCTTTGATGTTTGGCCGAGCCGAGCAATTTCGTGATTGTTCACAGTATTTACTAGAGCGTTCGCTAGAATGATCGTGAACATGTTCGTAGCTATGTTTGGCTCTATGCTTGGCTCTGTTCGTTGTTCAGTTTAACAGAAAAACTGCGGAACGTCAATGTTATTTTATCTATGGCTATCAGCACCTTAAAAGTCATAACCGTTTCCTATTACTAAATGTAATTTAACTTAAAAATCCATACTAATATTATAAATGCGAAAGTGTGTCTGTCTGTCCGTCTGTCTGACTGTCTGTCTGTTACCTCTTCACGCTTAAACCGCTGAACCGATTGAGATGAAATTTGGTATGGAGATAGTTTGAATCCCGGGGAAGGACATAGGATAGTTTTTATCCCGGATATCATCCCCTGACGGGGTGAAATTGGGGATGAAAGTTTGTATCTAGCTACGATATAATCGAGTTCCACGCGGACGGAGACGCGGGCAGAAGCTAGTACTGAAAAAAATAACAGTCGACAGTCGACTGCAGCACAACCGACTGTTCTTCCACTCCGTTATCTCCACATCTTGATAAGTATGGAACATTGTAAATTAAAACCAAAATAGTGGTCGAGAAAGTTAACAACCGTAAAAATTTGTAGGCACCTAAAGTGGACTCATTAAACACGCTCGAGACAAATATGCTGATGTGTGATTAGCATAAGACGCTTATTTTACATATATTTTATGTGGGGTGTGGCGTGTGGCTTATGGGTTTCAAAGGGTAAAAACAATGTTGTTTTTGTGAAGAAATGGGTTAGTTTTACGTAAAATAAAAGCTCGTCGAGTACTCGTCTTTACTATTCGTTCAGGTTCTCATGTAAAAACAAAATTGTTGTACGATATCTTGATATCGGAAAGATCGGATGACCGGATTAGCCTAGTTGGTAATATGCCTACGAAGCGGACGATTATGGGTTCGATCCCGGAAAGGACAAAAATGTTAGTGTGACGGGCATGAATATTGACACAGGCTTAGAATAGTCTGATTTGAGTAAGATTGCCTTTTACTATTATCATCATGATCATCATCCGAAAGACGTCCGATGTCCAGACAAAGGCTTCCCCCAAAGAGTGCCACAATGACCGGTCCTACGCCACCCACATCCAGCGGACTCCCGCGACCTTCACCGTTTGAGCTTTGAGACTTTGAGCATTCTTATGAGGCCTATAGCAAGCGACCACGTTTCCGTGGCATACGTCATCAATGGCAACACACACTGGTCAAAGAACCTCGTCTTGAGACACTGCTGTCTTGTACCATTATATCCATTCATTAATAAATGTACAATCATCCTCCTAGCGTCATTAATGGTTGTCCCTTTATGGAGTCCGCTTTGGCACCTAATCCCAAGATTTGGCATATGCACTCCATTTACGAAAGCGACTGCCATCTGACCATGCAACCCAGAGGGAGAAAACCGGTCTAATCCCAATAAGGTCTAGCCTTATTGGGATTAGACCGGTTTTCTCATGCTGTTTTTTATTCACCGAAACGCCATTAATTATCAAATGATATTTCATGCGTTTTGAAAAAGCCCGTGGTACGAGCCGGGCTTCGAACCCACGACCTTCAAATCGAAATTCGTGAGACTTACCGCTCGGCTACAGTGGCTCGGTGGCAGGTGGTGAATTAATAAATTTATAGACAACATTATTTAATAACCACTAGGATGCCTTTTGGCATGCAAACCCGGCCTTTCACTTTCCTTCCACTCGAGAAACCGTACACACGCGACAGATTCCTTGATGAATTACTAAGCCAATTTCAGATTCCCTTTGAGCCTAATAATTACTGAATCGGAATAAATCTAAGATTCATTTTGATGTACAATTAAAGGACCATTGAAAATGAATGGGTCTTAAACTGTGGAACCTGAGGACATTTATACAGCACGACATATTCTATTATAACTTAAAATAATTACTTATAACAGTTCGGGAGATTTAACGGTCATTATAATTTATAACCTTATGATGACTTCACTGTTACATTGGCTCGATACATCAACCCGATTATTAACTAGTCGACGTGATAACGACGTCATGACAACCTAATGCCCAAGCATTTATCTAGGCGCCGCGCTGCTACGTTTGTCTCGGCGCCAAATGGATGCCTCCGCATAGATGGATGGTATTGGCGTTGATGTTCCAACGTTTAATTTCGACCCATCGTCCATTATATCACCGGACATTATTAGTGTTGTCGGCCGGGTAACAACCTGCACATGAGGTTAATAAAAACCATGTGGGGGTAGTTCGAAAAACTCGCGCACCAAGTAGATGTTGAAACCCCCGTAAGCCAGTCGTCCCGCGACTAAAAATGTGGTGGCACATCCCAAGCATCGGGCAGCCTCAAAGAGGTACATAAGTTTAATATAATTATAATATTAATTATACCCAATATACTTGTTTCTATATTATAAAGGTCACTGACCCTTGTGTTATTGTTACTGAACCTATTGAGGGTTGTCACATGCAGCATTTTGCATTAAAAGTTAACTGCCTATTAACTTCAAAACGCTAACGAATATGAGCCTAGTTTCTTTACAATCCCCCTTTTGCGTAAAGGATCGTCGTGCCTTTCCACCCTGTATATTATTAAAAGTAATTATAATTCAATTATACCCGTTTAAGTACCGTTTAGTCAAAATCATGCACTTACACTACCGTGTAAGTGCATGATTTTGATTTTGATATGAGTATAATCAGATCAGTTTTAGATGAATCGTGAGTCTAGGATACCTCCTAGACTCACGATTCATCTAAAACTGATCTGATTATACTCATAAGTATGGTTTTATTAACATGCCCAACCAAAGTCACTACATCCTTCACAATAGTTATCTTATTACACTTATAATTTAGTACACACTAAGCCCTGGTTCCCGGGACGATTTTTTATCGTGTCGTAGTGGCTTTTCACACTTGTCGGACACCAATTTGTATGAGGCGACGACACATGATAAAAAATCGTCTCGACAGACTACATAGTGGGAACAGGGGGTAAGAATCGTTATAGCTACAATCGTGCCGTAGCTGCACCCACTAAACGTCTCGTCCGATATTCGCCGCGATTCTTAGTAATTTATGATAATGTTTGAAGTCGCATTGGAGTGGAAATGAAGTGGTGAATACTTAATATTTCGTAAATATCTGTTATTCAAGGATATCTCGGGGAAATCTGCAAATAAATGGCCTATTCAAAGCAACGCCTATGAGATTTCATATTCTGTTGGACGTCTCTTAATGATAATGTAAATAAATCATCATCGTCATCATCATATCAGCCGAAAGACGTCCATTGCTGGACATAGGCCTCCCCCAAAGAGTGCCAAAGTGACCGGTCCTGCGCCACCCGCATCCAGCGGACTCCAGCAACCTTTACCAGGTCATCAGTCCACCTTGTGGGGGGCCTACCCACGCCGCGCCTTCCGGTACGTGGTCGCCACTCGAGAACCTTCCCGCCCCAACGGCCATCGGTTCTACGTGCTATGTGCCCACACCCCACACGCACCACACCACCGCCCACATTTATTTATGTAAATAAATAAATAGACAAATAAATAAATATTAGGGGACAATCTTACCCAAATGGTCCTAGTCCCAAACTAAGCAAAGCTTGTACTTCTAGATAAACATACTTATATAGATAAATAAATACTTACATACATAGGAAACATCCATAACTCAGGAAAAGATATTCGTGCTCATCACACAAATAAATGCCCTTACCGAGATTCGAACCCAGAACCTCTTGCCTCGTAGACAGGGTCACTACCAACTAGGCTAAAGCGGTCGTCAAGCACTTTCAATAAGAGTTTACACAACGTAACCCAGTGTAGCCGAGTGGTAAGGTCTTTAAATCTGGACTTGGGAGGTCGTAGATTCCAATCTAAACCCGGCTAGTACCAATTGGTCTTAAAAAAACTTACGTTCGAAATATCATTCAATATTAAAAACAGCAGCGATGAAGGAGAATATATCGTATGGAAACCAATTTAACCCCAGATCAAGATTCCCCTCTTGGTCGGAAGGCAGATAGCAGTCACTAAGTCACTATCGTTAGTTTTTTTTTGTATGTGTACTTGCTTTTTTATGACACGAATAAACTTATTTTATTTCTTTCTTTCCTATGTCTTAATTTAAACTAGTACCTACGCCGAAATTGGGGTTTGGTGCCAACGGACCCCAGGCCCTTTTAGGCTACATCTGGGAAAAACGCTACCACGATCATGACAACGTTGAACGCAGGTGGAATCTCGAAATAAAATAGGAGTGATTTATTTCACTAGTCGCTCTGTGAGCTTACTCTTTTTAAGAGTGTACGCGTCAAATCCATACGTAAAAACAAATTGTACAAACGAATCGACGAAAAAAAAGGTATCACACCCGGTCTCAAAAGTTTCACGAGAATTGGTCGAAAAATACGACCTAGGACTTCTATTCCGACCTGATACTTTATCCAGAATTCCTTTTATTCCTTATGCAGATCCCATATCACTACCAGTATTGCTATTCCTATAGCTAAGCAAATAAACATCAACACCTCCTGTTGACACATTCCTTCTAAGTCTACTGTCAATATTTGGATACCACACCTCATTCCTTCCAGAAGATCTTTTCCCCCATAGCAATAAAACAAGCGATTTGAAACCCTATCTCGAAGCGTCAAAAACGACGCGAACTGCAGTGTACACTTGGTAGACTACATGTAAAGGACAGAGCTGCTGTAAATTGTGTTTATTTTGCGTCAAAGGAATTCCAACCTTTAAACTGTAGCACTAAGGTCGTGATTTATAATGTGATACAAGTTTAAGGGTTGTACTGTTAATTATCATGTGATATACGAATCTTGGCGCGTAATTAGTCTTGTGAGGCATGCCGTCTCATTTACACATAGGGGGAGAACAAGGATGCACGTATTAATAGCTTTTTGGGATGAAATAATTTGGATGGTAATTTATTTTTTAAATAGCAGCTCTATCTATATTTGTAAAGAGGAAATATTCTTTGAGATTGTTGCTTTGTATAATGTAAATTTGTATATTTTGGGTAATCTCTGGGACCGCTTATCCGATTTCAAGAATTATTCCACCTGCGTGTATAAAGGGCTTTCTGGATGGTTCTAAGCTATACAGAGTGTACCAAGAATGGGGTGTGAACCGATCAACGGCATAACAGGTATCGTGTTCTGATAAGAAAAACTAAGAGATTTTTTTTAACGCGTTTTTTTTACATTTGTATGGAGCGTTGGCCAACGGGGGCGACCTGCCATACAAATGTAAAAATTCAATCGCGTGAAAAAAAAACTTGGTACAACACAAATTTAACAAATTTTTGGTAAACTGTATTTTATCCCGCGAGTTTGCCTGCGTTCTTTGCAATAAGTAATATTATAAAGTAAAATGCGAGGTGGTATGTTTTTATGTACGGGGTACTATCCGGAACTTCTCGTCCGTCTTTAGAAACTCTTTTACCGGTACCGTGAAACATGCCTACTTTGCCACCAGGGGGAACTTTGCCCAAAAAGCAACTTTTAAACAAATCCGTTAATGTAGAAAAATAAAAAAGGTTGGTGGCAACACCACTATTTTTAGTAGAAAATAGGTTATATCTGTGGTAACACTACGAATCTCCTTGGCGTCTAACTCCATTCAGTAACTTGTCGGAACTCGTCGAGGAAGGTGTGGTTTTTGGCGGGCCAATTCTTGCGGAAGTGTGAGTGCCTATTGTTTAAAATGGGGAAGCCTCAGGTGAGTGAATCTTCTGCTTGTAATAAAATAAAAACGAGATCATTTTTATTATAATTTTATCTGGATATACTTATTGTAACAAAAGTTATGATGCTGGGCAATGCTAGGTAGTATTCTGCGAACCTAGAGTGTAAACATTGCCCAGCCTCAAAAAAGGCTTAGGGTTGTCACTTTCATCATGTTTACCTGATTGCGCTAGTAGAGGAAGGTTATGAATTTAATTTATGTAGGACGTACGGTAAATTATATTTATATTAATCTGTCGTGTTTTAGTAGTATAGGTAGTATGCGTATACGTGTGGTTGTGTGATTTGACGACCGGTTTAGCCTAGTGACCCTGCCTAGGAAGCTGAAAGTTCTGGGTTCAAATCTCGGTAGGGGCATGTATGTATGTAAATCATTTAATCTAGTTACACATATCAATGAAGAAAAATATTTTGTTAGGCTACGAGGAGTAAAAAAATACCCGTTGCACTCTTATTAAATTTCGATCAGTGATAAATTTGTTCGCCACAAGCGCGATTTGAACCCGCGACCTTTGGAACCCGTCCATACCGTCCTACCGACCGTCCGTCCATCGTGCTCGTGGCGAATAATTTAGGTTTAGTTCAGTCACCCTTACTACTAGAAAACTGTAATTCGGCACGGGTATATAAATCAATCACGCCGACAAAACAGTAGAGTAAAATCTTGAAAAAAAACTAATTTTAGGGTAGGGTAGGGGTAGGGGGGTAGGGTAAAGAGGGGATGTATTTTTTTTTTCTTGTTAAACCCATAGTGTGGGGTATCGTTGGATAGCTTGTTCAAAAATATTATCTTTCGTACAAATTCGTCCGACGCAATAGCACCATTTACTTGGCGCATGTCGATGTAACAAATACAGACAGGCAACAACAGAACCTTACACTGCGCGTGGCCCGACCGACACGTATTGTATTATGTTATGCAAAAAGAACACCTGTTGGTTGGTAAGTGAGTGAGCAAAAATGAGATAGTTGTTTTTTTTTGACAACACAAAGTTGGTCCCATAGTAAAGGTTGCTCGGAATCATGGATAGATTCACATTTTGCCAACCTGGATCACGAATTGGATTGCACCCTAAAGTATAACTTTTTGCTATACTAATGAAGAGATAGAAAATAATTTGATTAAAAGTTGATTTTTGTTAAAAGAATTTGTTTTATTTTGTGGTCGTGTGAAATAATGGCACAAAAAATCACTACTACAGATTAAGTCAAAAGTGACAACCCTAACAGTTTCAAACTGCTTGATGCGACTTGTATGGAAAAGAGCAAAATGCCTATGCAACATTGCCCAGCCATATTTCTCACGACTTTTCATAGTTACGACTAGGATGATTAAATGGAACGCCAAAATTACCCAAGATTTAGCACTGATCCTTGTCTCAGCGTCACAAGAGCTATAGTTGCGTCAATAATTCGACATGGCAATGTTGGCAAAAGTCCAGATAACTTTACCCGCGATCAAAATCGATAAAAATATGGAATAAATGTTGATTAAAAAATATTTCTCCTCATAAACACATGCGTATTACTACGATAGCTTCGTTAACCAAAAAAAATAACATCCTACCATATTAAAAAAATTAGATATTCGTGTTTTTTCGAAAAAAGCGGGCAAAGTAGGCATGTTTCACGGTATGTAAAATAGGCCTAGGTATAGTATGTACATTGACTATATTTTAAGTCGCGGCTTCACCTGGGTCATGCGGGCAGCTAGTGAAGATATAATTTTCCAGTCTATGTGTACCTATTTGATACCTACAGGGTTAGTAAGGTTGAGATTATTTCATGTGGTCATCTTTTTATAAAATTGTAATTGGAATTGGAATCTTCTTTCTTGGACGATAGAGTTGCTTTTTGAATGGACATAACATTCATGCAATTCAGCCAACTATAAGCAGCCAAATAATCTCAATTGAGTAAGGTTTCCAGTACATTATCAGACAAGCAAAATACAGCACGGTAATAAATTATGTTTCTGCTATAGTTGGTGAGATCTTACTTCGAACATCATCCCAGTACAATTTATGTCATCATATGTCATCATTGACGTTTATTGTACTGGGATGACAGCTGTCAAATGTTCGAAGTAAGATCTCACCAACTATAGTAATCAAAAAGGTTGCTGACTTTGTTACTACCTATCTGAAACACTTTTTTTGTCCTTTTTTCATTTTGGCATGAACTTTTCGACGAATGTCTATTCAAAAAACATTGATTTTACAGTCTAAGCAGGGCTTAAGGTATTATTAGAGACCAAATGCGTCTACTTAAACGTAAGGTATTAAGCGAGACCGATCCGAACGTTAGCCGACGGTTCGAATTGTCAATGTTATCGAGATTTCATTGCGTGATTGTAGAAAAAATACGCAACAGAACCGGGCCCGGGGCTCGGGGCGGGGAACCTTTATGCTCTTATTCTATGGTAATATCCAGAAAATTGATTCTAAAATTTATTTCTCATGTTACTTGCGTTGTTTTTGAGAAACGTGACGCCAGAGATCGTGTTTTTTGTAAGGCGCTATCCCGCTTGTTCCTTCCCGTTTTATCCCGTTCAGGTTTTTCGATTGTATATAATAGATAATACATATGTAAGTATTAGGTATTAAAAAATGGTTCGATTCTGGCGCTTCGCCGGCCGCTGCCGCGGCACACTCGCGCGCTGTAGGGTCGCGGTTCGTCCTAACACTCCTCGCTCGTCGTCATACCTACACCGACCTGCCTAAAGCTGGTTTTCGTCTCGTCTCGCGCCTCCGGTGGAAAACCAGCTTAAGAGTCTCTCTAGAACTGGGAACTTCACTTATAATTGAGATTTGGCTAAACGTTTGGAATGCGGAAAGTAATGATGGACAAGTAAAAATATGTGAAACAAAAGATGTAACGAGCCAAAGCTCATGACTACAGCAGTAAAAGTTTTTCGGACAACTGATACATTTGGATAACATCAAATGATAAATGAAAAAAGTATTGGCGGTAGTCTAATTTAACTGAACACGCCTCTAATGCCTCAACAATAGAGACGTGTTCAGATATTTGTGAGCACTTTGGCCGCTCCGATATATCTGATGCCCACTGTAGAACAATACATTCGGAAAAGTCATAAAAATACGATAAGTTTTCGGACAAACAATATTCGGTCAAGAAAATTTAGTGATTGCGATAGATTTCTCTTTGTTAAAAATGAAAGGACCGACACCCTAATTAGGAGACATATAGAAAGGTACTTACTAATAATGGACGAATGGTTTATGCCCGACATAATAGCGGTCATGCTCGCGAGGCAGGTGATACCTTTTTTAAATTATAAGTAATATAAGAACCTGTTGTCAGCATAAATACCTGAATGTTATGGAACAAGCTCCTTTCTGATGCGAAGAAGAATTGTAAATTCGGTTTCAATTTCAAATTATTAATTTACCAACACCAATGATTTAAAAAAACCTCGATGGGTTTCGCCTCTCCTCGAGGCACCATCAGGAAATGCTGGCTGGAGATGTTGCTAGCCAAAGTCCGCCTAAGAAATGCCACGTGCTGCATTTTCTTTAGCGGTATACCAAAAGCAAAAATGTTCTACTAACTTATCGCGATCTCCCGGAAAACTTTCCTCCCCGTTACCAAGAGGTGGCTTTCCTCTTTTTGTCTCTCACAGCTATGCATAAGGAAAACATTAGCGAAACGTAATCCCACAGACTTCACTGGTTCCACCATCTACTAGGAACAGGAGACGATCGGGCAGTCAAGAGAGCGCACTTGGGCCGACCAGCTGGTTGCCATCCAGTAAGGTACCTGGGCCGCCCTACACAGTGATTATTCGGGGTTAGCGTGCAGGCGGATCTGCTTCATCTTTAAGCTAAAAGCTGGCAGGAAGTAGAGCAGGATCAGGATAAGTGGCGCGCTCTCGTTCCGCAGGCCAAGATCCGTTTTGGATCACTAAGGCACACATAGTTAACTTATTACGGAATCCCGCATAGTAACACAATTCTATCAATTAGCTTGTCCGTTTGCCTGCCACATTTAACAAAAAATCCTAATTCCCTAATCCTCGTGAGACCTGTGTTTGATCCTTCCACCTGGCAAAATCAATAACACGATCCGACGTACTTTCTTCAGCACACCTCGCAATATCACAACAGATGTCCTAATTAAGGGACATAGGCGGGGGCGATATTGCGACCTTTCAATAATGAAGACTGGGGGAAAAGCTATGGGGGGTGGCTCAAGGGACAAAAGACATGGTTTCCGCACCGTAATGCATTTGTAACCTAAAACGCTTGTTTGTTACACATTTTCTTTCGATGATAATGGCTTTCAATGTCAGTTATTTTTACAAGTTTTCTACCCATTCTCTTGCACTTTTCTCATGTAAGTATGTACGTAAATTATATAATGTAAGTCAGCAGGTCGATCTCGTCTCGCATTGTACGATTTGTACGCGCGTCAGGAAGATATAAATGTCACTATTTGTACGGGAAAATGACAATTGAATTGTCGTAACGTACGTTAGTACGTTACTCAGTTGTCCTTCATAATTTGTGAACCATTATTCTGACAATTAAAATTATAATTCTTTAAAGTGGCCGTCAATAGAATTTGCTAACTATGTAAACAAACCGCCATATTGAAATTGTCTTTCACTATGGCGGTTTGTTTACATAGTTAGCAAAGTCCATTGACGGCCACTTTATGTTTGGTTATGATTATTTATCGTGACCGACTTTTTATAAAACTGTCATTGGAATTAGAATCTTCTACGGTAGAGTTGCTTTTTGAATGGACTATTTTAAATCAATTCGGTCAACTCAAATATTCTCAAGTATACATTTGGTGATACTGCTATATTATGGGACCGCCGAATTGATCTGATGATTGAGGCAGACTTGGCTAAAGCGACTACAACAACACTAGATAAACACGTCGTGTTTGGGTTCTGGAAGATTAACTTACAAGTAAACGCAAAATTCGGTCTACAACCAAAATCCACGGTACCTTTGATGTCGCTGCACTGAATCGCCGCCGCTGTCGCGCTGCGCTCCGTGCGCTGAGCCACGGCACCCAATTTGTCTAGTTTCTTGACACGTGCTGATACTTGACCACAAATCTTTATTTAACAATAATCCGATTAAAATCCTAAATGCGCACACTCTTTTCCGTCGACAGATCTTGAGTGACGTTTTTGTTTTTATATTATCAGCGACTAGCGAGCGCTCATGGCGCGCGGCCAGTGCGAAAAGAGGTTTCGATTGAAATTTGAATGTTGCATGCTGGGTGGGGGCGGGCTGTCAAAACGATGCCAGGCAACCGTTTAGTTCGAACATGCGCGGTTTCGGGCACGTGTTTGATTAGTGTCAGGAGCTCACATTCTATGGTGTTTTCATTCGCTGTTTGAATTAGAATTTTCAGCAATACCGGTAGGTCATAAGTTAGTTGAAACAATAATTTAATAAGTAAATAAAGGCATAACTCAGCATTTTACTGACACGCCATACTACAGTCGTAAGCAGGCTAGATGACTTTCCCGAACCCGAACAAGCCGGGTTTCCGAAGAGGCTTTGCACCGTAGACCACATCCATACGCTCCGTCATGTTATACAGAAGACTGAGGAGTATGACCCACCCTTCTGCTTAGCGTTCGTGGACTACGGAAAGCCTTCGTTTTGATCCAAACCTGGGCTGTACAAACGACAACACTGTTAACTGACCATCCTGTGTTTATATAGAACCTTATTGCAATGAACTTAAGGTGCACCGATGGTCAGTTAGCTGTGTTGTCGATAGTAATACACTCTCTCCAGCCGTACCAAGTAAACTAACGCTATAGCGAAGCACTGAAGTGGGCACGAGAACGCCTCTATAGATGTCAGTCCGACTCCAGAATCGGAACTGGAAACTACACATATTATGTATATCACTTTAATAATTTAAAATAAAAGCTTTTATCACCGCTATGCTTCCATAACCTGCACCATCGCCTAGCGGATAAAGGAAAATATTTGGCAATGAAATCCTCCGCTCCCTTGTAATTGTGGGCCCGGTCTGTCGCTTACAGGAAGCCTTCAAGGATAGAACGCTTTGTGCTCAACTACTTAAAATACTTTGCTAATTCGTGAATTAGTTGACAATTGGTGGTTTATAGGAGTCACAGGTTTAGGTATTCGCTTTTACTGCAAAGGACATCTAGGAGCATTCAGCATCATCATAATACAAGGTGTAACAAAAATGGGGTATGAACCGATCAAGGGCCAGGTATCGTGTTCTGATAAGAAAAACCAGACAAAAAAAAAATTTTGACGCGATTTTATTTTACCTTTCTATGGAGCTTGTCGCCCCAGTCGGCCAACGCTCCATTTTAAGTAAAAAAAAAATTGCGTCAAAAATTTCTTTTTTCTGTTTTTCTTATCAGAACACGATACCTGTTAAGCACTTGATCGGTTCATACCCCATTTTTGTTACACCCTGTATGTACTTTCCGCTGCTGGGCACTGGAGTATTATTAAAGAATGTTGGTATATTTAGCTCAAAACTATTACAGACGCTGTATTGGACCAATAACACTTTTTAATTTACATAATTTACGTACTAGCTGATGCCCGCGGCTTCACCCGCGTGGTTATAGGAAAATGTAACATATTGAATTTTCCCGTGGGAATTACATGTTTTCCCGCTGGAAAAAGTAGCCTATGTCTCCAGCTTCTAAACTATGCCCATACAAATAATCACATCAATACGACGCTCCGTTGCGACGTGAAAGAAGGACAAACATACACACTTTCGCATTTATAATATTAGTAAGGATAAGGATTGACACTGATACTCTCTCTCTCTCAGAATGGTGCCCTAATATCACCTAAATACTTAGTTTATTGATTTTTTTCAATTTAATTTGTTCAATATAACAAGAACCTCATTTTAGTAAGTATATGCACTGGAAAAAATGAAGCCTATACTCGTGGTCTGATGTTACACTTACAACTTAAAAACTAAAGGGCTTTGCTCAAAATTGGTGCCTCTTTTTGATGGCACTCTAACGCCACCTTGTTAGATATGTAGATTACTTCCATACAAACAATAGTTACTATGGCAGCTCAGCTCTAAAGTACATCCGCCTTGAGATATGCGTCCTAATCTATAACGCGTATCTAATTATGAAAACTGAGAATATGAGTTACTTTTAATGGTCGAACGCGTTATAGATTGGACGCATAACTCAAGACGGATGTACTTAGAGCTAAGCTGCCATAGTTACTATTGTTTGTATGGAAGTACTCTAAACATCTAACAAGGTGGCGTTAGTGTGCCATCAAAAAGACACCAGTTGCCTATACATTTCCAGCAAAGCCCTTTGATTTGACGTGTTTAATTATGTGCGCCAATATGGGGCTACAAACAAGATCAGCAATCGTTTTCAAAATGTTGTTTGGACTCTTTCTCGTTTAATGCAAGAGGGCCCAAGATGACATACTTAATCATACCTACGACGTCAAAAATGCACTCCAGATTTGGACACCAGCAGGGTAAATGCGTAACTTTTCCAACTAGCGTTAGGACAAATATAATCTCAAATTTTAGGATTCAAACAAGATAGTTATCGTTACCGCGGATACGTAAACTTGCGCGTTTAATTTCTATCGATCCGTATTCATGAATCAATCAGCTCAAGAAATCTTTTTTCTGACTTCTAATATTAGAAAAACTACGTCAATTTTAAGTTATATTTATAAGAATGGTTAAGTGTTGTTTCTGTGCACCTTTTCCTGAACTTGCGACCGTGTTTGGTTAAGACTTGTTCAACAGTTAACCGCATTAAATTCAAACCATCACACCTCATAGTTTTTCATCACAGGCAGACTTTTTTCTATTCTGGTCAAAAAGCAGGTTTATTAGCTACATATTGGCATTTAAAAACTTTTTATTTTCTTTAAGGTTATGATATAATAAGGTTGTTTTTTATTGAATGGAAATTGACTGTCTGTGTCCGGCATGCACGAGTTATACCACACGGCACTTAATTAATCACTAATTATGAAAATTGATTTATTTTGAAATAATAACAGGTTATGTATTGCAAAATTATTTTCCTTCGGGAAAACTCGGATCTTTATCGGAATACGATGACACCCGAACTCTCAATGAATTATCGTATTAAATCAGTGACATTCTCATACCCATTAATATGGAACTTTATTGTTAAGTGTCAAATGTCAAAATGAATAATGTTGTTGTATAATATAGAGATGTTACAACCGCAACAATTATTAGGTACTGAAAATAAGATTTTTAAAACCACTTTCTGTAACTTCAAAATTAATCAGTTTTATTGTCACTACTAAACAAAACATTATGTCCGCTTTAAAACATAATTAAAAGGACAACAAAATAAAGCTTATCGGGAAATATTTACAATGATAAAATTCAAAACCTGTCTATATTTTATCTTTGGCGTCCCTCTCGTACCTAAAAATAACCTGCGTGTGAGAGGAATGCAATCGATTCAAAAGGTTTCATAGGCAATTTCACGAAAGTTATCGCCACGCACACAACCGTTGTAATGAATGATAGAGGATTTTTAAAATTGGTGTTTTTTTTGCGTACCGATTGCAAGTTCAGCAGCGAACTGATGGGATGACAAAATGTTTTTTGTTAAGATTCTCACATTGACTCAATCACTTCGTTCATTCGTTTTTCTTGCAATCAGTACGTAATGTAACTGGGTGTTGGTTTCATTCATTTCAACTTTGGTAAAACTACCTATACCTACCTAACATTACAATTTCATCGTATTTGGATCGATGTTTTCAATATTGTCCATTTCACAATCTGAGTCAGTCATATCATCGTCAGATTCGTCAGTGCTGTCATTGACGTTAATAACAATCCTATCAATGCGATCATCCATAGAGTGTTCCTGTGAGAGGTATTCATTTTCACATTTGATAGCATAATCACAAACTTTCTTCCATTCTTCCAGGCCAATAATATTTATTTTTTCTTCAATTAATTTTTTTACTGTACCCAAATTCATATCTATGTTTCTTTTTGATACATAACCTTTTATCTGTGACCATATATTTTCAATAGGGTTGAAGTCGGGGTGGTATGGAGGTAACCTTAACACTTCGTGTCCATGTTGATGTAAAATTTTGTCAGTGCAATATTCTACAAAGTCTTCTTTATGCCGGCAAATAATTTCGTATAATTGTATTTTGGTTGACGATGAATTATGTGGAATATTGTATTTTTTAACCAGTTTATCATAAGTGGCTTTGCGGTATTAGAGTTGGGCGGACATTCCACATATTTATTGTGATAAGCAGCATTGTCTACTACTAGTACAGAATTTGGAGACAAGTTGGGAATAAGTTGATTCCGTAACCATTTTTCATAATTAACATTATTCATGGCATCGTGATAATCACCAGTTTTATCAGTAGACTTATACATAAGTAGAGCACCCGGTACAAATCCTTTGGCACTACCTGCATGTACTATAATTAGACGTTGACCTTTTAAAATTAACTGTTTCACTCCTTTATCCGTAGAATCGATCCAGCACTTTCCTGTTAAATGGGATGTGTGAACATAGGTTTCGTCAGTATACACAATATCTCTGCCTTCAGATCTGTACTTCCTTATAAGGTCTATGAACTTTATTCTTTTAAGTCTAACGTCATCTTTTTCCATCAGCATTTTCCTATTATTAGTAATTTTCTTGAATAAAAAACCCATTTGGCGAAGTATTTTTCTTAGTGTAAAATCGCAGCCCTTAAAATTCATCGTTTCTATTAATTTGGACTTTAGTACTTTTATAGTAGGGACCTGTTTATAAATGAGATGAAAGTTATAAACCATTCGTCGTATCACTGCGTAGTCAAAATCATCAAGATCTAAATAGAATTTCTTGCGTGGTCTACCCAGCTTAATTTTGTTTGTGTTGGGATTTTCATTACTTCTGTATTGTTCTTCCTGGTTCAAATATTTTCTAATTGTTGGTCTAGATATTCCTGTTGCGTCCGAAATTCGCTGAACTTTCCTAAAATACTCTGTCGTTTCTATTTTTGAATTTGCTATTTTCCGATATGAAGTACAGGTAAATATTAAATATAATACCTTGAATTGGATTTTTTAACCGTTTTCGAGATTTCGGCATGGCTATACAACCTTATTATAAGTAATCTGAAAATATGATTAAAATTACAGCGAATTTTTAAATTGCGGATTATCCACTCTATATAAGAAGTAATTTGAGAGAGCACGATAAATACGAACTTTTCCGAAAAATTACGAAGGAAAATAATTTCGCACTACATCTGTAGGTATTTTGCCTTCTTATATCTGAAGAAAGAGTATTTTAACAAAATTTACAAAAATATCACCTTGATAATAATTACTAAAACGAACAACATGTTTATGAGATCAACAAATTCAAATTCAAATTCAAAATAATTTATTGCCAAAAAGAACACAAAATATAACTCATAAGATAAGTAAAAATAAACAACTTAAAAATGCCTTTGAATTAAAACTAAAATACTAAATGCATTAGGTTGGGCAATGGGTGCTCGTCTCAGCATAATGCGCTGGTTTTCAGACGAGTCCCTTCGACAGGCTCTACGTCTATCTTATACAAGTAGGTAGTTAATATAAAGTTGGTAAATTATTGCTCTACGATCATATTATTCTTGTGTTAAGTGTTTAGATGTATAAAGAATAATATAAATAAATAAATACTATAAATAAATATAAATAAAATCTCTCTTTTACCTAGCCTATGTATAACGACTGTATATTATGTGTGTGATGTGTGTTCGTTGTTGTGTGGTGTGTTGCTGTTTGTGTGTCCTGTTGCGTTTGCGTTGGTTTTAAATTTGCCTCTGCAGTTCGAGGAAATGAGCTCGCAGTAATTAAAAAAAATAAAAATAAAAAAATTACTGCAAATCTTACTAGTCATTTTTTAACATTGCTTGGCATTACAAGTATAATTTCTTGCAATAATGTCACTATTAACCGTTTTCGTACTTTTCAAACGTAATATTTGCCACTAAGGCTTAATAGCAGGAGATTCAGTAAGTTTAGTTATTTGATATACACAACTAACGGCTAACTGTTGAAGTGGCATTTTGGCTAATTGTTTGACGACCGCTTAGCCTAGTGGGTAGTGACGCTGCCTGCGAAGCTGAAGGCCCGGGGTTCGAATCCCGGTAAGGGAAAATATTTGTGTGATGAGCATGAATATTTGTTTCTGAGTCATGGAAGTGTTCTATGTATTTAAGTATTTATAACTATTATATACATCGTCGTCTAGTACCCATAACACAAGCCTTATTGAGCTTACTATGGGACTAGGTCGATTTGTGTAAGATTGTCCCCTAATATTTATTATTATTTATTATTTATATCAGATCCAGACGAAAATTGTCGTATGTGGCACGTCTGACAAATGATGCTTAAACTATTCCGGTTAAAAACGTAATATAGGACGTTTTGTATTTTTTTGGAAAAATGGCTGCAAAAGTACATGTATGCTCAACGGCTTGTAATAAACAACCTAAACTTGATAACAATATTCCATTAATTAACAATTTCTCCCATTTTAATTGGGATCGTCGATATAGCCTAGAATTGGGGACCGGGGAGCGGAACCGTTTTGACATCTAAATCGCGCTAATGAGGAGCTGCAACATTGCGTTTGCCAAATAAAGACGTGGACAACTGTGTACGAGTGGCTAACTGTCCAACAGGTGACCCTACTAATTTTAAGTCTTCATCCTAAAACGAAAGGTTAACACAAATGTTTCTTGCATCTAGGTCTCGTTTCTTTTTCCTACAAGCAGACGTTAATTACCTTTAATTAAATTAACACTCCAAAAGCCCATAACGTCGGGAAAGGCTTTAAAATAAATAATCTCGCCTCTCTTTCGGAACGCGGTAAAATATCAAGTTTAGAGTTCTTGAAAATGTTTCGCTTCACTTAACTCAGGGTTATAGTCTATAACTTGAAAGTATAAAATTCAGATGTTGGATTTTACGAGTTTGTGATCTTAGTGAAGTAAACGGGATAGTTCAAGGAAACTTTACTAATAGGTCACTCTATAAAGTCGCAAAATGAATAGACAATTTTAATGTGCTCGTAAAGTTAAGTTAATTAAATGACTAAAACTGCAGAATCTATAGCATCTACCGTGTGGGTATGCGATTTGATATCTACAGTTCTTTTACATACATAGAATGCAATTTCACCAATCAACGAAATTAAAATAGGTTACAAGATGTAACTAAACTCGATCTAACAGCAAAAAAAACATGAAAGAAAAAGTCACAGAAAAAAAAACTTAATTAGCATCTTCCATTAAATTTGCTCTGTATTGCTTGCGATTTTTTTCATCTTTAGCCATATACTGGAGTGGAAATTGGTGATAAACGGTACATTAAAAATAATCCATGCCCATATTTCCTTGCATCCAGGACATGCGAGAAAATTCCTTTAAACGTCGAGAAAGATTAAAGCAGAAATTCTTTAAAAAAAATACTGATACTGTATTTCCACAACGGTATTGACAGGCCCAAAATCAGTTCACGGGACTGTCCTCTAAAACAATAAAGGTGGATTGGTCTTCATGAATTGTTGCCCCCTTAGAGATTCTGCTGGTTATTTACGGTGGAAGTTTTATGTTGGGCCACAGTATACCGGGGAAGCAGTAGAGTGATCGATTAAGCGTTTTTAGAATAACAAGGTACTTGGCAGAATCTATAATCTTACCATTGAATACACTGGCTCTGTGAGATGTAAAACTCGCGAGGGACTCCTTTTTTGTTTCTTTAGTTTATAAATTCATAAAACTAAATTGACAAGAAAATATATATATAATTAACGAACGCGCACACAAATTTCAAGAGAATCGGTTGATAATGCGACCTATAGACGAGAACAGCTGGACTGCGGGACACTGGTCATTACGAATTTCAGCCCAAGCTGAACCATAGAGCTTCGTTCGCTTCGCTCGCTCGTTCAATGACTGCTTCAAAAACAAAAAAAAAAATTTGCAATAACTATATAGTAATACAATCATGCAAATACATATTAAATAGCACGTTCGTTGTTTGCGTTCTTATTTCCACGTGCACCGAGCTAATGTGTCAAAAAAAGTGTATGCTAGAAACTTATCGAGGTCATTACAAATAATTCCCAGTATGCCTACACCGGAAAATGTTTCCAGTATTTTATAATAACCTTATATCAAACGGACCTACAAAAACCACAAAACGCTCCCAGAACTGGGCTCAAATGTTCAGTGCACCACGTTCGGTCAGTCGGGCAACCGCATTGGGTACAAATTGACATCACGCATTTACTTTCTGGGAATAATGGTGTGAATATTACCTGACAATAAAAAATATAATATGTATCTCTGTAAGTAATATATAAATAAACACAGTGCTAGGCTGATACTCCCAAACAAAAAGAAGATTATTGACGAACTCCCACTTCTAACTTGAGGTCTTTACTGTCAAAGATCTTTATTCTTCAATGTATATATATATATATATATATATGTATTGTATTTTTCAATAAATAAAAATATTATACTTAGGTGTAAAATTAATTACATTATGAATGCCAATAAACTCCCACATATTAAAGTTTATGAAAGACCAACATTGCCTTTGGCTTGACTATGGAAATCAACACACCGCCACTGAAATAAATACTCCCATATTACAAATGCGAAAGTTTAGATGTTTGTTACTCAATCACCCAAAAAAGGCTCAACGGATTAACTAAGAAATTTTAGTATACACGTAGTGTATAGCCTTGATTAACATATAGAATACGTTTTATCCCGTGAATCGTCTCCTAAGGGGGCGAAATGAGGGGCGAAAGTTTGTATGGAGCTACGATATAAACGAGTTCCACGCGGACGAAGTCGCGGGCGGAAGCTAGTATAACGTATAATAAAAATATCCCACAACATTTAGGTTCTTACCTCGTAACCTTACATCCATACATCTCAAACCAAACAGGCTCGTCCCATGCATGTGCTTCTGACCAGGCCTTTTGCAGTACCGCATTTTATACGACTTCGCAATTTTTCTTCGCAAAAAATGCTTTTAGATTGTGTGTCTGCTCTTTTCTACTTTGCATCCGCTGGATTCAATTCCTGAATTATAAAACGTCCATTAAAACAGCAGACATACATCAATAAAACTCAATTAAATATTTCTCACAAGATTTGATTACTTCCCAACTTTTCTCCCCAAAAGGCCTCGAGATTGCCTCTACTGTACTCTCCTACTTTGCGCCCGCTGGATTCTATTCCTGAATTATAAAACGCCCATTATAACAGCGGATTAGAGCAGTAAATTGATTCTTCCCCAGTTTTGAGGCTTAGCACGGATTGTACTTCGCTCTCTTTTTCTGCCTGTTCGCGGCGTTTTTTTTTATTTATCTTCGTGACGGGGATAAGTATTGTTTTTGGCAGTTTAATTCGCACAAAACATCAAAGATCCATAGTTCAAGTCTCGGTGACGCTGGATATTCCAAACGATTCTGGTCGGGGAAAAAAAACAAAAAGACGGTGTATGATTGTGTTGAGCTGGGTGGACGATGCGAATTAAAGGGTTTAAATGTGAAAGTGTTAAGTAAATCAATTCTTGACTTGAATAGATATCGATTAAATATTTGTAGATAAATAAATACGTGAAGGCCTGGTTTTGTATAGCTGCGTTAGACCAAATGTCAGATCTAATTTCAGTTACTCTGCATCTTTTGACATTACTGACCGACATAAGCAGGTCGATCACGTAACGCATTATACGCGCGTCAGTTAAAGGTGCGAACACACAGCTGCTCAAAATACGCTAACGCACCGTAAAACGCAGCAAAATGTGTGTAGAATACGTGACGCATACGACACGTCAACGCGTATACGCAGCGTTAAGCACCGGTGTGGTCGCTCCCTAAATTGTCCTAACGCGCAATCGGAATGTTACGTGACTAACCCTAAGGTCGTGAGTAGCGGTCGGAAACCTTTTAGCAACCAAGATCCACATAGGAGCTAACAAAAATGACGCGGTACGCACTTCTTCATTATTTCTGACTTTGTCAGACAATTACAAAATTCTGAATTTAACGACCTTTACATACAAAACAGCCAGGGGGTCGCGGGTCGGCAAGCAAGGGTGAGGCCGGCTGTTGCCGACCGCTGGTCTAAAGGATCTTTTTATGACCGAGGGTAAGATTTTTCGTCTATAATAGCAAATACGTATAGGTAGGTTTTGAAGACGGTGACCATAACGATAAAGTTCTGGGTTTTGCCGTTTGAGGTCTAATAAATAATTGAATAGAAAAGTTGAAAAACTCCCGACATTGTCATTTAAAAGTAACATATCCCAAAACCGGCTAAACCGATTTTGTTGAAACGTAGCTGAGAAATATCTCGATCACATCAGCTTTCGGAGAAAATACCGCATTAAAATCGATCCATTCATTTAAGAGCTACGATGCCACAGACAAACACAAAACAGATACACAGACATACAGACACGTCAAATTTATAACGTTCCCTTTTTGCATCGAGGGTTAAAATAAGCCATTTTTAACTGATAGTCGCGGGTTTTAACTAAACGTGCCAAACCTGTGTGCAAATGGCTAGGTTATGAAGAAATGTAAAAACACATTATTTACTTACTAGGCATAAGGGTGAGGACCAAATTCTTGGCCAGTAGTTAGCCTGGTTAAGAAGTAGTTAAAAAGTTCCGTTGTGACACAAAAATTAACCATACAATTCTAGGGTAAATTTTTGTGTTGCAACGGAACTTTTTAACTACTACCAATTGGTAGCCTGGTTAATTAACCAGGCTAACTACTAAACTATAGTTTATTTTCCTTAATATAACTCATAGTATTCAGTCAACTCCCATACTTGCATACAAGTGTTTCGTTTGTTCTGCTTCAGTAAGAGTTAACTTGAAAACTGTAATCACTGCCTTATTGCTTCTGAATAAAGTAGGAAATGCTTCGTTTTTAGGCTTCCGTACCTCAAAAGGAAAAAACGGAACCCTTATAGGATCACTTTGTTGTCTTTCTGTTTGTCTGTCTGTCTGTCTGTCAAGACCCTGTCTCTCAGGAACACGTGGAAGTAACGAGTTGAAAAGAAAACCATATACCGGTCTACTGTCCCTTGAAGCTGTGAAAAAATCGTTTATGACGCAAAAAACATTTATTTCGACACTCAAGATTTATGGGGTACTTTCCGTTGACCTAAACCTATGAAATTTGGCAAGTAATAACGTCTTGTAGGTACTAAAAGTACAAGGAAGAATCAGTAAACTGAACATTTGTTATTTAGACCCTCGGTAGGCGAGTCCGACTCGCACTTGTCCGGTTTCTTTTCATTCATCATCACCATCATATAAGCCGAAAGACGTCCACTGCTGGACATAGGCCTCCCCCGGAGTGCCACAATGACCGTTTTCTTTTCATTAAACAGCTATAATACTAACATGGTTAACGTCACTTGGTTATTTGAGAGAGTTTTCTTAGAAACCGCCAGTCACTGTGAATCAGGACAGCATGATGTTTCAGTCATGCGCTAAGAATTACAATTCATTTTAATTTCAGTGTGTATAACCACAATGATGTAGAGGATATTTGCCATTTAATAACAATTTGTTGCTATAAATATGAAGTCAAAATATTCAATTTACTATATATGATTTAAGAACACCTAAAATTAGCCATTTTGAACGGCTGCAAGTGTTAATAGAGTCCATGCTATGTATATATAAGAGGAAACCCGTAACAGCGAACGAAAAAAACCATAAAAGTCTAAGTAGCGCCGCAAAATGGCCCCACAGAATGGGTGCCATTGCCATTATGCGGGGATGTGGGTTGGGTGTCAAAACGATGCCCAGGCAGCCGTTTAGTTCGAAAATGCGCGTACCGTAAAATGGGGTGAGTAGGGTGAAAACTGACATTCAAACCTC
This sequence comes from Epinotia bilunana, assembly GCA_947049275.1. Lineage (NCBI taxonomy): Eukaryota > Metazoa > Arthropoda > Insecta > Lepidoptera > Tortricidae > Epinotia > Epinotia bilunana. Next base: position 19,950,152 of record OX346269.1, on the reverse strand, counting down.
GATAACATTTTGTTTTGACTTATACAAACTGAATGGTGTATATAATAAGTGTTCCGGACGTTTGTATTTTATTTTGGGTAGTTCCATTTCATAACTTTGACGATAAACAGGAAAACCCACCTCACCCCGTAGTCCCTCGTAATTGGGGTGAGATGGTGTACCAGAATGTACCTTAGGGTCTCGAAATTAAAGCCGGTAATACTTTAAACCGCTATAATGCTCTAAGTATCTCCAAAACAATTCTCACAAACAAAATATAAAAATACACACTTAATTATCTACGACGAACTGGTGTTAGCTAGTTTGCGCTAGTAACAGCGACATCTATCGGTGCATTGTCACACTAATCGCCAGGGTATGGGTTTAAGTTACGAATCGGACATGCCGCCCACCAAGGACAGAATGTCCTTTCTGCCCGCCCACCATAGCAACGTTAGCAACTCTTAACTTATACTAAACATCAGATCCGCCATTAGACACAGCTAGCAGCAATTAAATCTATAACAACAATTTAAATTATAAAACAAATTATTTTTATTTATCTAACAGTCTTCATATTGCATTGCACTTACTCACTAATTGGTAATACACAAATTTTAGAAGTTGGGCGTTTTATCACGGAGTTCTTACATTTTAACGACACCACTCTAGTCAATCCATCTGAGCCAGGATGTTTCGAGAGGATTCTACCAAAAAGCCACTTACTAGGAGGTAAATCGTCCTCCTTCACCAAAACGATGCTCCCGACCTCAGGTTCAGGTGTCTTGAAGGCCCATTTGTAACGATGCATGAGATGTGTTAAATATTCCTTCGACCATCGTCTCCAGAAATTCTGTAACATCTCTTGATTGATCTGCCATCTTTTTAAGGTACTTATGTTACAGTTCTCATAGTTTGCCTCAGGGACCGTTACAAGTGGCTCTCCTACTAAGAAGTGTCCTGGGGTTAAAGGGACGGCATCTGTTGGATCATTGCTCAAGACAGACAAAGGACGCGAGTTCAGACATGCCTCTATTTGACTGAGCAAAGTGCTCATTTCTTCATACGTCAAAGTAGATTCGCCTATGACACGTTTGACGTGGTATTTGACCGATTTTATGCCCGCTTCCCATAGCCCGCCGAAATTGGGTGCACGGGGAGGGATGAAATGCCATTTAGTACCATGGACAGCTAGACTGTCAGCCACTTCTTTGGTCATTGTCGACGTTTCCGCATCAAATAATTCTTTGAGCTCCCTGGAAGCTCCTATGAAATTAGTCCCGTTGTCACTGTACAAGTTAGCACAGTGACCGCGCCTAGCAACAAAGCGTTTAAACGCTTCTAAAAAACCTCTGGAGGTAAGATCGCTTACCACTTCAATATGTACGGCTTTGGTAACCATACACACGAATAAGCTTACATAACCTTTAAAAGCCTTATGGCCTCTGCCTTTAGAGGTTCTCAGCATGATTGGACCCGCATAGTCTACACCGCTATTTAAAAACGCTCTGGCGGGTGTTACTCTAACGGCAGGTAGAGTGCCCATAAGTTGGTTCTGCAGTTTAGCCTTGTATCGCACACAAATCACACATTTGCGCACATGACCTTTCACAAGAGTCTTGACTCCGATGATCCAGTATGCCGATCGGATAAAATTTTGCATCAATTTTGCGTCGCCGTGTAAAGTTTTCTTGTGAGCGTCGTCCACTATTAAATCAGAAAAGTGTGATCTGTGTGGCAATATTATGGGCTCCTTAAAGCTTCTGGATTCCTGTGCGTGAGTGATTCGTCCATTCACTCTAAGTACTCCCTTCTCATCGATGAAAGGTGTTAAGCATAACAGCTTCGATGATTTGGATGTGATCTGTCCGTAAGTTTGTATTTCTTTTATTTCAGTTTGAAATTCCGAAGATTGACTTAGTTTAATACAGGTCACTAACGCTTCATCAAGTTCCCATTTATTTAAATGTTTGACGTCTTGACCCTTTTTGACTATTTCCCTTTTTGTGACAAACCTTCTACAGAATGCTACTACTCTAATGAGCCTTTGCAACGAAGAATATTTGTCCACGATAGACTCTTCTATCTTAGCGATGTAAACTCTTATCGATTGCTCTTCATTTGTTTCGTTGGTTTTTAGCTTTTTATATGCTATGTCTTTGTCCCGTAGAAACTTCGGGCCAAACTTCCACAACTCTAATTCTGCAAGTTCTGATGGCTGCACTCCTCGCGAAGCGCAATCAGCTGGATTGTCCTTCGTGGAGACGTGACACCACTGCGAGGTTTCCAATTTGGAATGGATGTCGGCAATTCGGTTCGCCACGAACGTTTTCCAATTACTTGGATGCTTATTTAACCACGCTAATACCACCGACGAATCTGTCCAAGCTCTTATATTGTTCCTGGGAGTATTCAAAACCCCAGCTATCTCAACCAACAGTTTGGTCAGTAAAACAGCACCACAAAGTTCCAAGCGTGGAATGCTGACTTGTCGAACGGGTGACACTCTGGTCTTGGCACTAACTAGGACGACATGGACTTCTGAATTCGCATCTATGACGCGCATATAGACAACCGCGGAGTACGCTACATTGGATGCGTCAGAAAATCCATGCAATTCAGTGACAACATCATCTACCCTTGTGAAAGTCCACCGTGGAATACTGAAGTCGGTAAGTTGCTCTAATTCATTACGGTAAGTATACCAATCTTCTAAGATGCTCGTTGGGGGTTCCTCATCCCATCCTGTCCCTGCTATGCACAATCGCTGTATGAATATCTTAGCCTTTATCACGCATGGAGCTATCCACCCCAGGGGGTCGAATAACCGCGCAACGTCGGATATAATCTTTCTTTTAGTTACAGGTGCAGACAACGGAGGCAGCTTCACCGAGTATTGAAATTCATCGCGACTTCTGTTCCAGGTGAGTCCTAATATTTTTACTACATTGTCCTGTTTAAATTCTAAAGCTTTATCCTGCTTTTTCTGTTCCCCATTTCCTGAGTGATCTATTATCTGTAGTAATTCGTCTTTGTTGCTTGACCACTTTTGTAAAATGAATCCACCTTCCTTTAATAGTGCATTCATCTCCTGGTATAACTTTGCTCCTTCTTCTATTGTCTGACAACCCGTCATCAGATCATCCATATAAACCTCCCTTGAGACCTTCTCTGATGCCATAGGGTACTCTTCCTTATGATCTATGGCGACTTGATTTAGAGCTTTGACTGCTAAGTACGGCGCTGAAGCCGTGCCGAAGGTGACAGTAAGCAGCTTGAAGTCCTGTATATCATCTTCAGGATGACTTCTCCACACTATGCGTTGAAAATCACAATCTTCTTCTGCCACCTTCACCATTCGGTACATCTTAACGATGTCAGCTGTTAAACCTACTGGATGTTTCCTCCAACTCATGATCAAATGTCGCAGATCTGGCTGCAATGTAGGTCCAACCATCAGGTTGTCATTCAATGAAACGCCGTGTTCATTCTTGCAGGAGGCATCGAAGACGACTCTAACCTTGGTGGTGGTTTTATCCTCTCTAACCACTGCATGATGCGGCAGGTAGGCTGATCTCTCTTTATCAACTTCTTGTTTAGGTACACGCACCATGTGACCTAAGTGTAAATATTCGTTTATTACCTCCGTGTATCTTTCTTTTAACACTTTGTCCTTTATGAACTTTCTTTCCAGTGATTTTAACCTTTTTATTGCTATCTCACGAGAGTTTCCATTTTTACAGGTAGGCTCCTCATCGCGGAACGGCAACTTCACGACGTACCTACCATCTTCATCTCTACGTGTCGTGACAGAGAAGATGTCTTCGCACCTCTGTTCTTCCTTTGTTAGAATTGGTATACTCAATAAAGGCTCGCTTTCCAATTCCCAAAATCTTTTTATTATTTCATTGTCCTCCACTTGTGTATGGAAAACGGATATTTGATTCTCTGCACCTGCGGCGCCCATTGGCCCAGACAGTATCCAGCCAAGAGCAGTGCACTGAGCTACCGGGGACCCAGCTGGCCCTTTCAGTACACCGTCCTTTAAAATCTGGCTATAAACTTCTGCTCCCAATAGAATGTCGATTTTATTGGGTGAATCAAAGTTTTTATCCGCCAAACACAAGCCTTTTAACTGTACCCAATCCGGAACCGACATTTGTCTCTCAGGGAGCAAGGTTGTAATTTTTGTCAAAACAAAACATCTTAGCTCCATTTTAAAGTTTGGGTCCGTTAATGACTGAAGTTTTATCGTCACTGCTGCTTTTGATTTCATTGACCTCTGATCGCCTCCTACTCCTGAAATTGTAAGGTTGGCAGATGTTTTCTGCAATCCCAACCCTTGAACTGTGGCCTCCGTAACAAAGGAGGCCTGTGAACCCTGATCCAATAAAGCTCTGACTGGCCGGTACTGACCTGTTTTTGACTCAACATTCACGATTGCCGTGGGTAACAAAACTTGGTTTCTTACCTGACCTTTCAAAAAACAAGTCACTACCGGTGTGTTATTGTTTGACAACTGGGTGGACTCTCCATTTGAGTGTCCGTTAGTTGCTCTCTCACCTGAACCCTCACCAACTAATTGACCTGAACTACCTGAATTACCCGCTGGAACACCCTTTGGATGAAGTAAGGAATGGTGTTTTTTTTGACATACTCTGCAACTGGTGGCTTTTTGGCAAAATCTTACACCGTGATTGCTACCTAAACAATTATAACAAATTCTATTATGGGTTACGAACTCGTGCCTTTTTTCATAATCCTGGTTGGCGAATTTCTTACAAAAGCATAATTTATGATCCTCGCCACAAAATTCACAACTCATTTTTATTATATTCGTCGCATGCAACACCTTTGTGTGGCCTTTACTGCTGGGGGCCCTTGAACTGAATGTTGTTGCCTTGTATACATTTTTTGGCTCAATGAATTCCAAAGCCCGATACCTATTGGTTAAAAATGTTTGGAATTCCTTGAACGTCGGCAACGCATCCGATGGCACATTAGTTGCAACATTCAGCTCCCACTGCTTTCTAGATTCGGCATCTAATTTAAGTGAAAGCAAATGAATCACAATTAGGTCCCAGGATGAAACATCGATACCTATATTTTGTAATGCGTTCAAACAATCGGAGGACGTATCCATCAACTCTTTTAAGCAACTCGCTGACTCAGTAGTAATATTACGTTGACTAAGCAGACGCTTTAAAATGCAATTCGAAATATATTTTTTATTGCTATAGCGTTCCTCCAATTGCTTCCAACATTGAACATAATTTGCGTCCGACACAGGTGTGTGCCGAATCAATTGCTCAGCTTCTCCGGCCAAATAACCCTTAAGATATTGCAACCTTTGCACATTATCTAACTCCGTGTTATTGTGTATCATTGACACAAATAAATCCCGAAAAGTGGGCCACTCCGTATATTTCCCTGAAAATGTGGGAATACTAATCTTGGGTAGCTTGACCAGAGTTGACCTTTTGTTTACATTTTCATTCGCACTCATTTTTAAATCATTTACATTCGACTGCACCTTAAAATCAGTCAAAATGCGTTTTAACTCACACTTGTATGTAATATAATACTCTTCTGTGGATTCATAAACATCATCTGTTGTGTATGTCAGAGAGCTTAATACCTCAGCATCAGCTGTTTGAAGTAGCTCTTTATGGCCCTGCCTAAAATCATTCCACAACTGTTCCAATGCCTCGAGTTTACTTTCGACATAATATTCCGTTATACGGTCCTTAGGGGACTTTCTGAAATTGCTTCTTGCCTTAATTACACGGTTTGACAAATCGACTTGAAAATTTAACAACGATTCCATGATGGAGCAAACTAAACAGATCTATAAAATTTCGCAAGTTTAAATTAACACTATTTCATAAACAAGCTACCAATTTCAAAACACGTGTTCACTTGACACTTAGAAATTTTCGAAGTAAATTTTGTGAAAAAATTACAAGTGTTTAAAATTTTGGGACTTAGGCGAAATCCGGCATGGATTCCCCGTACCTCCGTTTTATTACGAATTATTCTAAGTCCTAAATCTAATGAAGCTAAATATTACAAGTTATATTTTAGTCCAATATTGCACTAAGTCCAGAACTCCTTGATTTTAAGGTTGAGAATGTCCAAATATATTGCTGAATTTCACTGACTTTAAAGTTTGGAACTTCTTGAAAATAAGGTTCAATTTCGCGTACTAAATAATATAAATGTACTCACGGTTTGCACTCAACACCTCACTCACACATGCCACCTTTCCACTTTGATCTGCTGTGACGCGCTGCTTGCGCTCTCTCCGCTGTCCTCCTGGCAACACCTGTCTCAGCTTGGCTCACGCTAGATGGCGCCACCGTCGCTGCTGCCACACCAATCGAATCCCTCTGAACAGCAATCCACTGCTACTATGGGATCGATGCGAAGAGGTAGCTCTGCTCACACGCACTGAACTACTAACACCGCTTCCGATTCGATGGACCATGTACCAGAATGTACCTTAGGGTCTCGAAATTAAAGCCGGTAATACTTTAAACCGCTATAATGCTCTAAGTATCTCCAAAACAATTCTCACAAACAAAATATAAAAATACACACTTAATTATCTACGACGAACTGGTGTTAGCTAGTTTGCGCTAGTAACAGCGACATCTATCGGTGCATTGTCACACTAATCGCCAGGGTATGGGTTTAAGTTACGAATCGGACAGATGGGTTGTCATACAAAGGTGATTTTGGAAGATTGTTGGATCGATTTTTTTTATTATGAGTATTCCTATAGCTCCATTTTAAATTGGAATACATTATTTTTGTAGCAGTAGCCTTAAAAAACCATCTCACCCCCCTCTCATACCTTATCTCCCCATTCATAACCCAACTCTCCCCGCGAACCCTACTCACCCCATTTTACGGTACCGGGTTTTAGGCACGTGTTTGGGTAGAAATTTGTAATTAGCTCGCATTCTATAGTATTTTCATTCGCTGCCGCTGGTACTAAAATCATAATTGCGAAAGTAAACTAATAAACCGATTGCTATTAGATAATATGAATCTATTAGGGCCGATTTTTCAATTCCCAGATTAAACTATCTGTCAGATAAATGTTAGTTAGCTGACTTATATATGTATTCCACTTTCCCGAGCGAAGATTAAACTCCTTAACGTTTAAAGGCAATGTTTTCGACACCCTCGTTCGCCAAATATCCTGTACTAGGTATATTATTCGGGAGACAAATAACACAGCACGCTGGTATATTCAAGACTGTTTTATTTCACCTTCGTCGGTAGGTACGTAGATCTTAGTCTACCCACATTCAATACATATCACTTTTCGTTCGTATGACCTAAGAAAAGATGGTGATAATTTTAACTGACTGATTTTTCAATCTCTAGATAAAGTATCTAGAGATTGAAAAATCGCCCCTTAGTAATAAAAAAAAACTGTACCAGAATAGTTTCTATCTCAGAAATCATCCCTCAAAGTATTAAAAAGAGTGTCGGAAGTTTGTACAGTAAGTGATTAGCAGTAACAGAGTTCTATACGGACAGATTGGGGTGCAATAGCTAATAATAACTAATAAACTATCAGTGACATAGGTAGGACAGTTATAATTATAATTATTTAAACAATGATATTGATCCAAATGGCCTCTTTACCTAAATGGTGTTATCAGTTGCAACATACACGAACATAAGATGGAAATACAATGCTTGTGCATAATGTTATCATTAACATTATCAAATTCATGGAACTGCAATAAAATCTCGTCCAATGTCCTGTTTTTAATGTTAACAGTGACCAAACCCACCCTGTACCCTTTTCCCACCTACCTTACCACGAAGTCTGGTTAAGGAAAAGTATTGAAGAAAAATGGGAATGCGACTGGTTTCTTACGGGGTCAGCTTCAGCTTTATTTTATTTATGAATCATCAAAACGATTTGTTATTTTAATGTCTACACTTCACTTTTATTACCTAGGTACCTACATCCAACCGCAGACAGCAGCAGCAGACGGCGTGTCGCAGCGATGCTACTGGTTTCTATGTATTTCTATGAGACACCTTTCGCAGCTTGCTGTCTGCGGTCGGGTACCAACTTGCACCTTTATTTACCGCTTATAAAGTAAAGATTAAGATCCACTGTAAACAAGCGGTAAGGCACTAGACTTGCAATCTGGAGGTCGTGGGACCTCCCCAATGGTCCAGGTTTAAAAAAAAAACTTGTGTACGAAAAACTATTTGATATTTTAACATTAGCCTACGCCAAATTCGGGGATGGCCAGGGGCTCCTTTATCGCCAGGATAGACGAGGCTTGTATTTCAAGCTAGATACTATACTGTCTTGGCTTGCTGTCCTGGCTTGGACCATGCTAGAGCTGTTTACATGATGCCTGATAATTTTAAGCCAGCCACCTGGTCACCTGGTCACCGCGCATTAGCCGAACGGATACTAGTTTCGCCTGCCACACGATGCTTATACACAATCCAGGACAAGGAAATCAGTGGTGGAGGGCGCTACTATTAAGCTATCCTGGCATCAGACACTAGCTTACTAGCTTTCTCGCTAGCTTACTACACAAAGATAGACGCACTAGCTGGCTATCCTAGCTTGAAAAACTAGCCTCGTGTATTCGGACCAAGGGTGCAACCGAGGAAAATGCTATTAGGATGTCTTGAACGCAACTATGTCACCGTAATCAGCATGTGATATTTGGAGCGGAATAACTGGGAGCCTATCTCCCGGAGTACATTACCGCGCTTTTCCTCCTTGGCAATTAGTCACAAGTATTACTTATTATGGTTGTGAGTATCCATATCAAAACAAACAAAGAATCATGTCAGGGGCCCGACGGGGTAGGCGGTCGTGTATTGAAATCATCTCGAAAAGGATTATCGTTCACGCTTACCCTCTAGCGTTAGATACACGTAGCGAAGCGAAGCGATCACACCCGACAGACCTTACCCTACTAATTATTATGCCGTGTATTTAATATAATACACCTAGAAATCTATCGAGAATCATTCTTTTGTGCACTGTATGCGCTTCACAACAGCGCATCCTGGAAAGTTACGGCGATCTTACTCACCAGAAACACATGACACACACCTCTGCCGTCTTAAGCAAAAAGGACGCATCTGACTATGAGACTCGTAGTTAGATGCGTCCTTTTTGCTTAGGACGGCAGACCTATTGTTTTGTATTGTATTATTTATTGGTAAATATTGTCATTTAAAATTCATAAACTATAAAAAAAACTAATTGCATGTCATATCATTATTTTTAGTCACTATTTAATTAATTCATGTATTAACAATTTAAATACATAATAACATTTTAATAAAAGGCTGTATTAAATAAGGTGCGCGACTGAGCCAATGTCTTGTGGTCATCGAAAAACTCGTCAATGGTATATCCAGCAAGCCATATCCAGTAGAATAACTTTTAGATTCCGGACAAATATTGCATCGCTAGAAGCTTCCTTTATTTCGTCGTCCAGTGTACTATCGAGTGATAGTTAAGTGGTGTTTTTATTGTCCTTGGTGGCGACAAGGGGAAGGTACGGCCTGATAGTGAACAGTTACCTTAACGGACCTCCAGGGACTTGCGTGCGCGTTGCCGACCCTTTAAAAACCTATTATAAACTCCTTCCTTGAAGAACCACATACCTACTCCAGTCTCTCGGGAAAACCAAGGCCGGGTGTTATTATGGCTGCAGTTTTCTGTAAGGTGCTTCCTCGTTTATCATAACAGCTGAAAGACGTCCACTGCTGGTCAGAGGGCTCCCCCAAAAAGTGCCACAATGACCGGTCCTGCGCCACCCGCATCTAAACGGACTCCCGCGCCCTTTACCAGGTCATCAGCAACTTGCGGGGTATCTACCCACGCTTCGCCGCTACTTCCCAATAGGACTATTTCAAATTATGACTGTTTTAGTGAGATGACGTTCTGTGACCTCTCTCGTGTTGATAGAAGAAATTCCAACACCACTATTCCACTATCAATTCCATAGTATGCATTGTGACTGATTATTTGCACTCGGAATTCTCTAGATACGCTTCTGGGTAGTGTTATCAGTGAGATTCCTCTGATGCTGTCATGATTAAAGTTATCCCGACCTTATAAGGTAATCAATGAAGCGAGGGCGCTAGGGTACCGTCTGGTCTGTTCCTCTTGCTGTTTCGGCTAAACTGTCGCGCACCTCCGAGGTGCCAAATATTGTGCTAACAACGACAGAGCACGTGCCATGCGACGGGTGCGCGTGCGAGCGGGATGCCAAGATTCGAATTTTGTGGCTGTCAAACATTGGTTTTGTAAAACAGGGGACCCTTTCTACGTATATTTACGGACGCTTATGGACGCTTGCGACTCCAGAAGAATTACATGTGCGTTGCCGAGCCTTAATTGATTTGAGGATTCGTTGTGTTGAGAGTGAGGGTACACTCTCGACACAACACATCCTCGGGGGCTTTGGCTCCCGATTATGAATTCTGGAGTATGTACCATGCCCGATTAGAATCCTTTACAATGCATCATGTAATATATACTTTTTTGCATACCATTGTATGGTAACAGGCTTGCAGCCCGCATGGTTCGCAATTTGATTCATCTAATTGATAGTACCACCACCAACCATGAGGTCGGACACAATTTTGGGCGATGGCGGCATAAGTGAGAGCCCGCCGCTGTGCCGTGGAGATTCAGTAGCTAACCCTCACACATACCCCTTTAAACTTCAACTTGGTGTATTAGGTAAGTACAATCAAGCTTAAAAAACCGATTCATTTCAGGCCTCCCCCAAAGAGTGCCAAAGTGACCGGTTCTGCACCACATCCAACGGATTCCCGTGAACCAGGTCATGAGTTCATTTGGTGGGAGGTCTACCTGGTCTACCCACGTTGCGCCTTCCGGTACGTGGTCAGAAACTGATCATTTCATAAATAAAATCGGTGAAAAAGAAAAAAGACGCTAATAATTGTAAGACTGACATGTACACGACCATAATAAGGTTATGTGCAGGTCAGTGTACACAGATGCCTCGTAGTCATCGAAAGTTGACTGACTTCGTCATCAGTCCTGCGCACACGCAGATTCGAGCGATTAATTAAGTAATATAATAGCATGATAATGATGTTTACAATGGTGCCCGTGTATTTATTTATTTATGTCATCACATTCCGCACATGCATGTTCAGGATTTAAGTATTCGTCATGTATTCCATTGTATTTTTTGAATACTATGTCAGTGGTGAGTCTTGCGGTCTTTTAAATAGACATATGTAGTCCAAGAAGTTAGCTGGGCCACTCTACAGGCAAAACAACAGGCTCAAGATGGAACGGCCTGGAAACTAGCTTACATATATATCAGGTTGCAAGTCACTAAAAGATGTCAAGTCCGAAGGGAGACATGAGGGTTCGAGCAAGAAGAAGAAGAATGGGAATCAGACACCGTGGGCTATGATCGTTTGCATCAGAATAATCACAAACTCGTTGCCGACCCTTTATTGATTTGAGGATTCATTGTGTTGACAGTTTCACGAGTGGCAACCGCGTACCGGCAGGCGCAGTGTGAGTAGACAATGTGGAGTGATGACCTGGTAAAGGTCGCGGGAGTTCGCTGGATGCGGGCGGCGCAGGCCGGTCATTGTGGCACTCTTTGGCGTAAGCCTATGTCCAGCAGTGGACGTCTTTCGACCAGGGACTGCATAACCGAAAAATACCGGTATGTTTTAAAACCGATATGACGTCATATCGGTTTTCATATAGCGGTTTCGGTAGCGGAACCTTTATATTACGCTATCGAAATATAACAGTAACCTTATTTTTTTTCGGTACCGTAACCACTTTTTAAACGTTACCGATACTTCGATTTTGGCGTCGTTGCCAAACCGCCGCCGCCGGCGCTGCCGTTTATCTTTTAGTTTTGTCGGTTCTGTTCTGTTATTTTTCTGACTCGTTCGTTCGTTCCCATTGGAAGAAGTCTGTGTAAGTGTAAGTTCCTTCATAATACCGGTTTCGAACCTGTATTACAAAGGTATCGGTTACCTTTAAATTCGAATATCGGTAAACGATTATTTAAACGGTTACGGTACCGTTATGTTGGCGCGGCGCGCGTTGCCTTTACACCATTACGGTACCGTAATGGAATACCGGTTTCATACCGCTAAAACCGTAACCGAAATCAGTCCCTACTTCCGGCTGATATGATGACGATCATGATATATGTGTTGGTAGCTATCTAGAGGCGAATGGACCCCTTCGCTCCCAGCATAGCGTACTAGGGGGCTCTGGTGAACTTATACTAGGAACACAACATAACATACCAACGTAGCACTGCCCTGGTAATCGCAAATGCAGTACTTGCAACATGGCGGTTTCGAGATAAACGCGGTAAACATATTTTGTGATATCTATACAACAAATGCAGGTAGTGGCGTTATTATGTTTGTCTTCTAAATAAATGTTTTCTTTCTTTCTTTCTGTAAGGTGGAGTACTTGCCCGGTGAGGCTGCTCCGAGTATTAGCGAGGTGACATTCCGTTGTGCCCTACCTCTCTTTAAAATATATTGTCCGGTCAACACATAAATCTAAACGAGGTAGACATCATGTGAACAGGATCAGATGGTAATGAATAATTATTTAGTCTAGACAGTAATTTTATTATCTAGTCTAGACATATGGCAGCGTGTGAAGCCATGTTCGAAGAAAAAGTCCAGCGACACTCAGTGTATTATCTTCTGGCCGTCCAAAGGCGTATTAAAGGGTATTATTATCTTATTCATTAGAATTTAGACCATTCTAAATCAGAACAGTGTTGAATGTGTTAAGCTATAATTTTCTTTAAAAAGGATGCGTTGTGTTGAGAGCAAGGGAATTTGTTCCTTCAGCTGTCAACACGACGAATTCTCAAACATATCAAGGGTCAGCAACGCCCATGTTACTCCTTTGGAGTTGCATGCGTCTATAGGCTGCGGTGTCCGCTTACCATCAGGGGGGCCGTACGCTTGCTTGCCACCGTCGTTGTATTAAAAAAAAAACCATGAACATTTCCACAAATTGTGCTTACGAAATATTTTAAGAGTTCCCTCGATTACTCCAGATCCTGACGTGGTGACCATGACCATGCTGCGTGCTGACCATGGTGAGAACATCCTTTCAAACAAAACAATTTTTTTTCAAATTGGTGGTTGGTTGGTGGTGGTGGTTGGATTGGTAATCACGTGACGTTTCCAACGCGCGTTAGTACAGCCCAACTGTAATTTTTTTATATAATAATTGATAGATCTACCTAACGTAGGTACAATGCATGACGTGATCGACCTGCAGGCGTCTACAAGTGATCGGGAATACAAAAAGAAATATTTCGACGAATTGAGAACGTTCTCCTTTTTTCAAGTCGGTTAAAAATGCCGTTAAAAATGTTTTGTCTTTACTGTTTGTGTGAAAGAAAGGGACCAAGCTCATTTGAAATAGGTAATTTGCTTAGGATTATGCATGAATAGGAGTTTACGGCCCCGGCCACGATATTGCGCGAATTGCGGCGCGGCAAGCGTTTATCTGTTCATTGCGCGGTCGAGACGCGCAACGCACTGTGGTTAGTTGGGATCACACGCAATTAATTAGAAAAACCGCTGCCGCGCAATTAGGTAGAGCACATGACACTTATGTATGCCAATTTTGGCATAAGTGTAGGAATAAAAGATCGACAAAATGTTATATCGCAGGGATAGGTTGCTAGCCCATTGCCCACAAACATTTCAACCCTGTTCCCTTTGGCAACACCCACGGGAAGATAGCGGGTGGTGAAATTCTAAGCCACGCGTAGCTTTAATATAAGCACTATTTGCTTCTAAAACTGAATGCGATAGGTACCCAGTTTTAAGCAGGTCAACGACCTGCATCCGAATAAAACCAAACGAGATCCATTACAGAACCAATATTAATGAAGTATTAATAATAAGACAAACAGAGCTTGGCACATAGTTTGGCTTCTCACGCATATCAATTATATCTAGACGTCTTGTTTACAAAGGAATTTGAGATTTGTGCAGTTTATGATATGGTTGGTTGTCGGATGTGAGCGCTGGAATCATAAGTTACTGTTTAGGTATAATTATCAGTTCGCTAAGTAAGTCAGTTGCGGAGATGATAATACAAAATGTGTACCGGTCGAATGTTGACGGTGGATGGGTTCTGGTGTTAATATGGGTCAAATTCGATGAGATAAATGTGTTAGGGGACGTCCATTAATTATGTGAGGCGTTTTGGTGAGATGTGAGATTTGGCTGACCGGTCCCCCAAACCCGATCTCACGTGAGATTACGCGTAAACAAACGACGGGCTTCTGTGCAACTTTGCAACGTTCGCAGAATTTCGTTATTAATATAGCCTAATCACACACAATAATATTTAAAATAATATTGTGTACTAACCTCCGCCCGCGACTTCGTCCGCGTGGACCCGGGATAAAAACTATCCTATATTTTAATCCAGGCTATAAACTATCTTCGTGCAAAATTTCATTCAAATCGGTTCAGCCGTTTAAGCGTGATTGAGTAACAAACATCCAAACATCCAGACATCTAAACTGTCGCATTTATAATATTAGTAGGATGATTTGGGCACATTTTTGTAGAAAGCATGTTTTACTTAATTAATTAACTTTTGTCGCAATTTTACTCTTGCTCCTGCCGGAAAAAATAACGTGTCATTTATAGGTAGAAACCCCCCCCCCCCCATCTCTCCAAAGTAAGATTAGATGAGTTTCGGCCCGACCCCCTCCCTTCTTAAACGTCTCACGTAATCAATGGACGCCCCTTGTTTTTTTTAACCTCATTGGTGTTGTGTTGTTGGTGTTGCTGTCTGTGGTTGTCATATTGGAGTGGAGGTACGACCTCCACTTTACCGAAGACCGCTACTCACTCTGTAGATGCTTGTTGTCTTCCTCCACAAACCCTCAAATCAATAAAGATCGGCAACGCGCTTGTAATTCTTCTACAGTCGCGAACGTCCCTAGGCTACGGTGTCTGAGTACCATAATTTCCAGTTTACCGCGTAGTAGTGCAAAAAAAGACACTAAATATACCACAAATAGAATTTCGTTCCCGTTATATTCCACAGCCATAAAACGCGTAGGGACCTCGAGTAAGTATGGAAATTCAAACCAAATCAAATCAAATCTATCAATCAAAATCATTTATTTGCCTTTCAATACACATGTTTTAAATATTTCTCCTACAGATGTGCTCCTTGTTTGATGGTCTATTGTAACTTGTTCATCAGTCTTACTCTTGTTTCTCTATGCCTGGTATTGACTCCATTTTAAACATATTGTGAATTTGACATGAGAAATACACACTTCTCTTATAACTATATAGGCACGATAAGAGCAACCAACACGTGCAAGTTTCTGAAAAGTGGAATACAGCTATTGTCAGTCTTTGCGTTACAAATAACCCTAACAAATTTTTCTGTATGTTGAAACTCTGTCGATGTCGACAGCGTTACCCCATAAAATCAATCCATATAAGAGAACTGACGAGACATAGCCGTGATAGGCCGTAAGTGCAGCTTCAGCAGATAACTAGTACCCTTGGTCTCTTAAGAGCGAAAACAAATCTATTTAAGTTTTTGCAAAAGCTTTTTTTTTCTTAGTTAAACGTATGTTACCCTGCTCACAAACACAATTCAATTATAACTAACTATTCATACTAATATTATAAATGCGAAAGTGTATCTGTCTTTTGGTCTGTCTATTACCTCGTCACGCTTAAACCGCAAAACCCATTTAGATAAAATTTCGTATTGATATAGTAACTAAACCAGCCTAGTAAACTAGTTCGTAAACCAGCCTAGTAACCTAGTTCATAAACCAGCCTAGTAACCTAGTTCGTAAACCAGCCTAGTAACCTAGTTCGTAAACCATCCTAGTAACCTAGTTCGTAAACCAGCCTAGTAACCTAGTTCGTAAACCAGCCTAGTAACCTAGTTCGTAAACCAGCCTAGTAAACTAGTTCGTAAACCAGCCTCTAGTAACCTAGTTCGTAAACCAGCCTAGTAACCTAGTTCGTAAACCAGCCTAGTCACCTAGTTCGTAAACCAGCCTAGTAACCTAGTTCGTAAACCAGCCTAGTAACCTAGTTCGTAAACCAGCCTAGTAACCTAGTTCGTAAACCAGCCTAGTAACCTAGTTCGTAAACCAGCCTAGTAAACTAGTTCGTAAACCAGCCTAGTAACCTAGTTCATAAAACAGCCTAGTAAACTAGTTCGTAAAACAGCCTAGTAACCTAGTTCGTAAACCAACCTAGTAACCTAGTTCGTAAACCAGCCTAGTAACCTAGTTCGTAAACCAGCCTAGTAGCCTTGTTCGTAAACCAGCCTAGGAACCTAGTTTGTAAACCAACCTAGTAACCTAGTTCGTAAACCAGCCTAGTAGCCTTGTTCGTAAACCAGCCTAGGAACCTAGTTTGTAACCAACATGTAATTACTAACTATGGATGATGTCCGAAATAAACAATTTCAATTTCAAATTTCCCGAGTCCCGGGTAAGAACATAGGATTCCCCTAATGGGGTGAAATCGGGGGTGAAAATTTGAACGGAGCTACGATATAGAAACGAGTTCCACGCGGGCAGAGTCGCGGGCAAAAGCTCATCATCATCATTAATTTAAGAGTTATCCTCTTGTCGGTGGAGTATTTTCCATTTCTCTCTGTCGTACGCCAGCCCTTTGATTTGCTGATACGACACGACACCAGTTTTTTTCCATTATTTGGTCTATATAACTGCGTCGTGGGCAAAAGCTAGTTCAACAATAATTATTGAGTTAATTTACAGACAACAGACATTACCAACAGTAGGAACCGGAACTCTATTTTTATGCAAGCACCCGCATATAGGTACTTTATGTAGTTAATGTCCTATAATAGGTACGCAGTACTATTACGCGATTGCAGTAAGATGCGGGATGCACTATAAAATATCAATGTCAATTTTTTTCAGAAGTTTTTTACTAGCAATTACGGAAACGGAAATTAATTCATTTCCTAAGTGCACAGAGGGTTAATCACGTAACGTTTTGAACGCGCGTTCTTAGATGTACATGAGCCCTAACGTACGTACAATGCGTTACGTGATCGACCTGCAGATCGCGTAACTTTTCGAAGGCAGGTTAGTATAACTCAACTGTCATTTTCCCATATAGAAAGTGTCATTTTTATCTACCTGGCGTATGTAGGTATAATGCGTTACGTGTTCGACCTCCAAAACAGGGGGGGGGTCTGGCCATTAGATGACGGTAGTCACTTTATTAGGCCGGGGAGGGTCCATTCAAGGAATTAACAGGGTGATGTTGGGGGGGGGGGGGGGGTTAATAATGGACAAGCCCTTACAATGCAATAGGGTGAAAGATCGCAGGAGTCCGCTGGATGTGGATGGCGCAGAACCGGTCACATTGGCACTCTTTGGGGGAGGAATATGTTCAGAAGTGGACGTCTTTCGGCTGATATGATGATGATGATGATGACGAGGGTGGCAAAACGGATACGTCTTATTGCAGTCGACTGTACTTAGCGTTTGAATGGTAACGAAGACAACTTTGTATGGTCTAAGAGTAAATTGTACCTTCAGGGCGCTTTCAAAAAGTGTACCTCTTTTCTTTTACTCAGGCTAGAAAAAGAAAATATCAACGTATACTTAGCCTTATTGAACGAGCGAGCGAAGCGAAATAATTTCTACGTTTTAGCTTGGCCAAATATTCTGTCGTATGTATGTCCAGCTGTCCGGCTGTTCTCCTCTACAGGTCTCTCGACCGATTCCCGTGCAGGTTCGATAGTAACGCAGATTTGTTTATCAATTTAGGTTTGAAATTGTTCGGAAAAATCACTGATATTTGGTTCAAACGCTTTGAGAGCCACTAGTAAGTATTTAAAGTTTGTAGTTAATAGGCTTGTGACCTAAGATTCATATTTATATAAAAAATAATGTTTGTATGGTAGCAACAAAAATTAAAGAAAATAAACACCCAAAAAATGGGGCCATTTTACGGAAAGTTGTACACTCGACTTTTTTTTAAATTTTGATATTTTTGGGTTTTTTCTACTCAGAATCGAGAGCACTTTCGAACCTATTAGGAGAAAAAAAGTGTCCCAAGATTTTTTATTCCATTCCGTTACCGTTTCCATACTAAGCTTGTATGGTGGTGGTGACGGAACGGAAAACCGAAAATTATATTTTACATTATGGACAGTTTTTTTCTCCTATTAGGTTCGAAAGTGCTCTCGATTCTGAGTAGAAAAAACCCAATTATATCAAATTAAAAAAAAAGTCGAGTGTACAACTTTCCGTAAAATGGCCCAAAGACGGACCTCGACGAAAAGTAATATGTCACACTGCAATTTCTGCTAATCGTTGTATGGAAAATCAAGTAAATTGCTGTTTCGGTCGTGAAATACTGCATTTAGGTCCATAGTTGTCATGCAATTTTTATTCTATAAAAGCTTAAGGCTGCATTTGTAACCTTAAATTTTCTTTCAGACAATAAAAAATGCATATTTTTCAAAAATTATCAAGATCCATTCCTTGTATATATATATATATATTTTTATGATAATAATTATATTTTGTAATTTGTACTTTATTACAATAGGTTTACTGTCTATTTAGCAACACTTAGTTGCCAATATTAACATGACGCTACTTATTATGTAACCAAACACAGAGCATCGCATAACTATAACAGTAATTGGGGCATTCAATTATTATTGACTCCGATAACGTGGTCATTAAAACTGCGCCCCCTAATTTCCTTTTAATTGATTAAGCTATCGAACATCAGCCTATAACTGATCGAAATGTTATCTAGTGGTCTGAGAACCTGTTGATAAATACCAGTTTTCTGAATACACTCAATGGTTAACTAGCTTCTGTCAAAAATTTAATTTTTGGTACAAGCTTTTATTGCCTACTAAACTTTTTTGTATACCATCATCAACTACTCATTGAGGCGATTCTAACGAGCTCAAACTCAACGGGGTTACGTTGGTTAAGTACTGATTTCCCATGGCCACCTTCTGTCTCCATCATCACATCAGCTCGATGGTACCATAATATTGAATTGTCATCCATACCATACTTATACCCAAAATTTCAGCTCAATCAGTCACCGGGAAGTGGGTCAAATTTAACTTGCAAGATTTGATTACAGACAGACAGACAGACAACGGGACAGGTGAAAGTAGATAAAAGCTTGTAAAAAGGGTAAACTTTGTACGAAAATTCCATATAACGTGAACCCATTTTTTGGCTTCGCAGTTCCCCTGTGTTGACAGGTAAGGATTTTGAACTTTGTAAAGCATAAGCTCAGGAAGCGGATCCAGCAGCGGCTAGAGGGCAGCTCACCCCCAAAGGATCAGAAACCTTCCGGGAAAATCCTACTAAAATGTTATTTTAGTAGGGTCAACCCGCCCAAAGGGGTTGAAGCGCCCCCCAAATCAAAATCGTGGGTAAGCTCCCTGGGTGGTACTGGTATCCATAAGGATCCCACGGTGCTTATCCCTAAGCAGGTTTGTAACTGACCGCGCGCTGCAGGCCAAACAAGTAAAAAAAAATTAGTCTTCTAAAGTGATTCCTCGATTCTCACAATCAAAGCGTGTGGACAGCTAGGTACATATGCTTAGTAGCTATACTAATCCTTTGGTCCAAATAGTTGGCAGCCCTCTTATCACCCCATGTCTCTAGCTATAAGGCGCTCTGAAATCACTTGACGACCGCTTTAGCCTAGTTGGTAGTGATCCTGCCTACGAAGCAAGAGGTCCTGGGTTCGAATCCCGGTAAGGGCATTTATTTGTGTGATGAGCACTGAATATTTTTTCCTGAGTCATGGATGTTTTCTATGTATATAAGTATTTATTTATTTATATAAGTATGTTTATCGTCGTCTAGTACCCATAGTACAAGCATTGCTTAGTTTGGGACTAGGTCGATTTGTGTGAGATTGTCCGAAAATATTTATATTTATTTCTTTATTTACTTTAAAGAGGGTCTTCGCGCCCAGTGAGGATAGACCCATATTTGCTTCTATGAATATTTCATCATCGTTATCGGCTTGTAATCAGCTGCTGAGCATAAGCGTCTCTTCGAATACGCCACTTATCTTGAATCTTCAGACGAGGTCAAATCTTTGAATGAGATATAGCCATCCTCATAAATTTAGATGGCAGTGACCCTAGCAAATATGAATTTGCACTATCGTGAGCTTTGATAGGTTAAACTGGCTTTGAAACACATATTTCTATTACTAGCTTTCGCCCGCGACTTCGTCTGCGTGGACCCGGGATAAAAACTATCCTATATTTTAATCCAGGCTATAAACTATCTTCGTGTTAAATTTTATCCAAATCGGTTGAGCGGTTTAAGCGTGAAATCACGCGTTTGTTACTCAATCTTGAGTCACAAACATCCAAACAGCTAAACATCTACGTTTGTTAACAACCACCATGCCCTCACAAGTTTCTATAAAAAAAACTATGTTCATCTCCGTATCATTAAATTATGTGGTGCCACCTCGTACGGCCCTCCCACCTCTCCCCTGACCCGATCCTAAACATGGTCATTCTGCTCCGTTCCCACCCGCCGCACGTATTTGCTATAGATAAGGACAGCTGTCAATATATGCGCTAGATTGTTCGCCCACGAGTTGCGATAACACTATCCAGAATTAAACGACTTAACGATGTACCATCAACGACTTAGTTAACTGACTATTCTTGAGGCTTAATGCAACGTTATAAAGTCTAATATTGGTCAGTGCGGTGAGTTCCCGTTTATATTGGTTTGAATGGCGGTAAAGACTTTTTGGGTTTGTAAAGTTCGGAGTTAATTGAATAAATAGGTCGAGCGTTATCTGGTTTTTAATTCTCTGGCCCATCAAGCTGCTGGAAGTTTGGCGTGACCTTAGTGTTTTGTATGCAATCCTTTAGAAATTATGTTTTTTTTTAGCGTTTGAGATATGATTACATTGTTACCTATACTATTTAACTTTAGGCTCTGTTAAAACTCGCGAGTCTCTGTTTTTCAAAGCATCTTATTTTATTAAAATTTATCGGTCAAATATGCATGTCTATATATTTATTGAACCTGAAGGGTAATCACGTAGCATTAGCTAGGACAGTTTAACTTTCATATTTCCGTATTTAATTTGACATTTACTTCTACCTAACCTATGTACTATGCGTTACGTGATCGACCAGCGCGGCTATCACGCGACGGCGCGCGAGCTCTCTCGATTTTTCTCACACTATCCGTCTCTTTCTAGAACAAGTGTGGTAACGGGACCTCTGTTGCACTTACCCGCTATCATTTTCGCTACGGAGCGCAACAAAAGCTTTTGGTATTTAGACCCCCTTAACCCTTACGTGAGTATCCTCCAGTACGGCTATCACTGGACGGCCCGCGAGCTGTGTCGCGGCGAGAAATTTGTCTCTTTCTAATTAGCCTGCTTGGGAGGAGACGGGTAGTCTATGTCGCTGCGACATTGCTCGCGGGCTGTCCTGTGATAGACATGCTGAGCTGTGCGATGTAGCAGAGCGTTATGAAAGGAAAAACCCGGCCAAGTGCGTGTCGGGCCTTTCCGACCCGTGGTATAGTCCGAACAATACCTTTGTTTAGAAACGTGCTACAAACGCTTCGAAATTAATAGGCCATGTTTAATAAATATTGTGACTATTATTAAAGTGGCAAAGTTCAATTTAAAACGATTACTTTTAATTAATAGTTGCAGTATACTTAGTAAGTTAGTACAATGTAAACAATTGGCGGTTTCGCCTTAAAATGAAAGACAATGGCTTTGTTTTCTCTTTTTGCCTAGTACAAAGAGAAGTGAATTTGTTCTAGAAAACATATATAAATACTTCATTGTACACAAGACATTGGTAAAAATAGAGACAAAATATGCTAAGTAGGTACAAAGGCGAACTTATCCCTGTAAGGGATCTCTTCCAGTTAACATTTGAGCAATTGAGACGAGATGAGGAACTATACACGTATAGCTCTATAAGGATCCTTACTTTAAGCTAATTCCTGTTGATATGAATATTGTACATAAAAGCCTTGTCCCGGTACTCCCGATGTATAACAATTCGCTAGCCACGCGAACCCGCGGGCAAAACTTAGCAAAAGCAATGATTATAGAAACACAGGTCCCCATGGAGGTAAGCGGCGATATTAATAACTAGACAAGTGTAACAACACAATTATAGTTTCCATACAAAACTGGATTAGTTCAGGGTACGGTTCGCAGATAAATATAGGTACGGTGCAGAAAAATGGTTTCCCATGCCGAGCGAGTGAAGCTGATTTTCCACCGGAGGGGCGAGACGAGACGAGGCGAGGCGAGAATTGAAATTCGTATTGCAAATTTCCCTTTCTCTCCTCGCGCACGCTCGGTGAAAATAGTCAGTGCCATACGAATTTCAATTCTCGCCCCGCCTCCTCTCGTCTCGCCCCTCCGGTGAATAATCAGCTTCACTCGCTCGGCATGGGAAACCATTTTTCTGCACCGTTCAATCAGCTTTAAGCCAAGATCGCCACTGACTGGCAGCCTGACAAGCTCGAAACGGAGACGCGGCCGACCTCGTTGGCGATGGCGGGACGAGCCAGAGTCCTTTTATAGGACTGGCCAAGGAATACTCAGGATCGGGATCAGGGGATTTCAAGTCTGGAAACCCCGCTGATTCCTGAAGTCTTTCCCTCTTAATAATAATAAGTCTCCGGCACTACAGTAGATAAGTCCATCTTCCACGAGGTCTTCCTACGATCCAATCGCAACGAAGATAAAGACGGACAAGACAAAAAGCCTTTCTCACTACCTATTAGTGAATTCCCTCGCACACAGCACCGCAACCTAACAGCTCCGGAGAAATCTCGCCCTAAAAATTGGCCCGTTAACACTGGAGTTCATCCTTAAATTAAATTAAATTTGGATTGAGTGCGGTCTGTTATATATATACCAACCAGAGCAAGCGTCTAAAGGGACATAAGCCCGATACGCTGGACTGACCAGATACCTCTTCTCAGCTAGGCTAGGTTTTAGCGAGCCAGCGACACAGCTCACACCCCAGATTCGGTTGATACCGTTCAACCAATCTCACTGGGGCGCAAACTCGTAGAGTATTCCAGTGTATAAACTTCCCCGCGTGGTCGTGCCGGAGGCTTCCCTTGGATTTTCCCCAGGCTACCCTCCAACCACGCAATTCGACCGCTATATTGGGTCCGTCCTATTATAGCAAGAGTCAGGTTAAAAAAAAAGTGACCAGTTACGCGCAGACCTTGATACAACCGTTCACGACGCTCTTCCTTCAGCGACAGGATAGGAAGATATGGAGACACATCACCCGTGAAAAATGTTCCTGATACATGACCACGACCCTCAGGAGAGGAAACTGATGCAAGGAAGACGAGCAGGACCCAAGAGTCTCACGAACACATCATTTCTAATCCATACTAATATTATAAATGCGAAACTGTGTCTATCTGTTACCTTTTCACGCTTAAACCGCTGAACCGATTAATATGAAATTTGGTATAGAGAGAGTTTGAGTCCTGGGGAAGGACATAGGGATAGTTTTTATCCCGCAAATCATCCCCTAAGGGAGTGAAATGGAGGGTGAAAGTTTGTATGGAGCTACGATATAAATGAATCCCACGCGGACGGAGTCGCTGGCAGAAGCTAGTAGGGTCATATTACCAATAAAGATCTCCCGTTGCCAACGCTACACTCAATACAAGTCGTGTCTAAGTGATTTCCTCGCGTAAATGTCAAGGATATAGACCCGATGCTCTTACAATAATGACAGCAAAACTATTGATTTATGCTGAGTAAACATGAACGCTTTTGCATAGCGTTGACCCTTGCAATTAACTTGATTGTATGGGATTGTAAGGGTTTCCTAAGTCAAACTTGTCATAAATTTCAGCTTAGAGTAACGAAGTGATTGTAGATCCGACCCTTGCCTTGTCTATTTATACAAGTGGCTGGGTTTACACGGGAAAACATGGGTACATTCAAGTGCAAAGATACACCAAATCGCACCTCCGCAGTAACAACAGAACAGGTTAGTCGCACTCTGGAATGAATTGTCGCCTGCGGTATTTCCAGACCGTTACAACCTTCAAGCCTTCAAGAAAAGAGCGTACTCCCATCTTAAAGGCCGGCAACGCACCTACAACTCTTCTGGTGTTGTAAGTGTCCATGGGCGTCGATTATCGCTTACCATCAGGTGATTCGACTGCTCGTTTGCCTCCTATATTATAAAAAAAAAACACTAACACACTCGCTAAATCAGAAAGATCCGTGTAATTGACGACCGCTTTAGGCTTTAGCCTAGTTGGTAGTGACACTGCCTACGAAGCAAGAGGGTTCGAATCCCGGTAAGGGAAGGGCATTCATCTGTGTGATGAGCACGAATATTTGTTCCTGAGTTATTTAAGTATTTATTTATCTATATAAGTATGTTTATCGTCGTCTAGTACCCATAGCACAAGCTTTGCTTAGTTTGGGACTAGGTCGATTTGTGTGACATTGTCCCCTCATATTTATTTATTATTTATTTATTTATTTATTGCAAATAAAATACAAAATACTTAAGAATAAAAGGATTTAAGTACAAAATGTAAATTACGTATTTTGTATTTGCATTTTAAATACAAGTATGTATTTAAAATCATCAAAAACTGCACACGGTTCCCTATGACATTTGGTCGAGCACCCCTGACCTAGGTCTGACCGTTTAGCCAGGCTGTACTCCAACTTTTTACCCCAAGGCAAATCTTGATATGGCAGATTTTTCTGGGGGTCACACGGAGAGACCTTACACTTGTTTCATACATCACCAGGTCGTAATTGCACTCTTTCCCGGAGAACAACTATGTCAGTGAGAAATCAGTGGTTTTTCAGCTTTATTTGTTTGTTTTGTTAAGAAGTTCTCAATGGATCGACATGGGAATTGTATGTTCGATAAGCACGTGACTAAGCTTGCTTATCCTAAAACAAAAATGAATTATGATGAACAACTAGGAATAAACGGCGTTTTCTTAAATCGACTATTTTTCTTAACTTAAACATCCTGTAGCTCCTAAAGTATCTATCCTACAGTAAAAATAAATATGACCAATTTTGTAGCAAATTTTATGGAAAAACTTTTTGTGATGAACAACTACGAAAAAACTACCTTTTCTTAAATCGACTATTTTTATCTCTTTGTTAACTTTAACACCCTGTAGCTCCCAAAGTATTGATCGTAGAGTAAAAATAATTATGACTAATTTTGTAGTAAATTTTATGTAGAATCTTTTCTTTGCAGTGATTATAACACTATTCGTATAGATATTCGTATAGATATTCGAGTTATGTACGAAAATCTGAAAAAAGGTACCTTTTAAGAAAAATAAACTCGTTACACAACTTTACTTAAGGACAAGGACTACCATTTCAAACCACGTTCTAACTCTCCATATATACTAGTAGACAGTAGTGCGTTGCAAACACTATACCTACCTACCAATACTGTGAACGCTTATTTAACACCAAGGACCTCTAGCATCGGCCCCTCCGTTACCCCAATCTATTTCGCTTAGAACGTCGTATCTCACACACAATTTCTATGTCTCATACGCCGTTTTCATCGAGAAATACACTGCGATATCCTTGACCGAAGGCATAAACTTACAGTGTTCAAGCGAGGTTTCTCTCTAAAACAACTCTCACCCGAATTCAGCCTTTAATACACTTGGCTGTGGTTCGTTTTTGAGTGGGTAACGTTTTATTATGATGACTTCAAAGCTTATAAGTTGAGCTGGAGTTGAATGATGTTATTAGTTGAGGTGGTTTGGCGATCTAATTATAATTTAATTTTAATTAATCATTGGATCTTAGAATTGCTATGATCTCGTTATATATTGCGGAGGCATAATGAGAGGCGATTTTGGAAGTGAGGGTCCAAACCGCGCTTTTAATTTATATCAAGTCATTATAAATATTGATGTAATATTATTTGATGGGTCAGCGTGAGAGAAGGCACAGGCCCAGCAGTGGGAAGTAGATAGGATGATTTATTTATTAAAAGCTTCTGCCCGCGACTCCGTCTACGTGGAACTCGTTAAATATCGTAGCTCCATACAAACTTCCACCTCCCATTCTAGCTCCGATTGATTGATTTCGGGGATAAAGACTATCCCATATCTTTCCCCGGGACTCAAACTATAACAAATTTCATCCAAATCGGTTCTGCGGTTAAGGCGTGAAGAGGTAACAGACAGACAGACAGACACACGGACGGACGGACGGACGAACGGACGGACAGACGGACAGACGGACAGACAGACAGATGTAACAAGTTTGTATGTTTGGGGTAATCTCCGGAAACGCTTATTCGATTTCAAAAACTCTTTCACCTGCGTGTAGAATGATTTTTGGATTTTGGATGGTTTAAGGCTATAATTTGGTTAAATGATACATATTAAGACTATAGCTTGCCTGCGTTTTTTGCGTGAATTTGAATAGTGTGCAACAAAGTAACGCATACAGACATACAACAAAACGCAACTGGCGCAAAACAAAATTAATTAAATCGGTGAATAAATACGGTCGGCGACACATGCGATGATTTAGTGGGCCTCGGTCGGGCGCAAGCTTTTCGCCGAGTGTACCCTCGTGGTAGGAACTGCATCTCTGCCTGTGGCGAAACACGGCGATAGTTTTGTGTGGATAGGGCTAGTCCAATACTTTTATTGATATTATACTAAACTAGCCTTTTCCCGCGACTTCGCGTGAAACTCGTTTTTATCGCATTCGCACCCCCATATGAACTTCCGCCACTCATTTAATCCCATTAGTAGATGACTTCCGGGATAAAAATATACCAAATTTCATCTCAATCCGTTCAGTTGACGCCTAAACCGCTGAACCGATTGAGATGAAAAAGGTAACAGACAGACATACAGAGTAGCTTTTGCATGTATGATATTATAGTATGGTATGTATATCTAATTAGCTTTCCGGTGGAGGAAAACATCGTGAGGAAACATGCATACGTTTGTGAAGGAATTAAAAGGTTTATGTGAAGATCCCAAAGGTGGGGCACTTCTCTTCCACGAGAATGAAGATTAGAGAAATGAGCTATAATGGAGTGATACCTAAAATGCCTGTTTCGGTTATATACTTTGTATAATGTAATTCTTTCAAGGTCATCTACTTAAAATCACGCCGATAGTAGGTAATTTATAAACTTTTTTAAACACGGAAAACATGTAACTTTTATTTTATCACCCAAATAATTACACAGCTTTTGTACATATACAAATCTTCGCCAAACTGCCAGGCAGTTTGTTGGCGAATTGCTTTGAAACTTATTTCTATTATAGGAGGGAAAAAGATAACAACATTGGCACAACGCAAAAGAACCTGTGGGTCATACATAGTCAGTTAAGAAAAATAAAACCCTCGAAATGTGATAGGTATTTGAACTTAACTATTTGAATAAGCTATTTAAAAATCTACGTCAAAGGTTACTGAATCATAAACTCAAATAATCATCACAATAATAACTGACACACCAAGCCGCCGTCTGATACAGGTCAAAATTAACCATTCACCGAGCACGTACATACCAAGAACATTACCGACACGTCGATAAACCACACGACGATAACCTTATCAATACTATTCTTTCGTTTCCTTTGAACATGTCCGAGTGAACCGGTTATATTCAGAGCGGGACGGTGCGATTTTGAAACGAGAGTAACAAGGATGGAAAACGCACGCTCGACAGGGAACACAATACAAACACGACGAGAGATAACCTACGTAATATAGCTTGATGTGCGCAAAGGGCCTTCTGCATCAAAAAGCTCGCCAACCCATACGGCATCGTGTGCTACTCGTAATTGAGTTGAAATTCGAGTGGAGCTGAGGAGGGAGTTAGGGCGATTGCGTCTCAGTTCAGGCTCGATTCGGACTTGCTTTCTAACTTCGCTGACATGAAATGGTCGATTTTATTCTATCAGCGATTTCATAGCGGAATACGCTGGTTGGTAATTTTTGTACGAAATTTGGGGTCCTTATCGTCGGTTGAGAAAGGGACAGATTGGTTGGGGGGACGATAAGTTATGTTATGTTGTCGTTTAAGATGTACAGTTTAGATTGAAGTTACCCTTAAGTTACAAACTTTGGCTTATCTTATTCTAAGAAATTACGTGAATAGAAACGATAGCGTTTGGTCTTGCAGGTAGAAAGGAATTTTGGAATGGACAGCACATACTCGTATTAGACTTATATTCTTCACATATCGTTTTTCCCGTTTTTTTTTTTTTATAAACCATGGTGGTGGCTAAGAGGTCTTAAAGCGAACCCCGGGCCCTTTTAGGACTCAACCGGGAATAACGCTAGGAGGATGAATGGTCGCAGTCATCTCACTCATATTTCAGGCCACCCAAGAAGCAAGAAGAATATGGGGAGTACCTCCACCTTAGACCGCAAAGAATCTTCAATTTAACAAAGGGACGGCAACGCGCTATTCTTCGGTTGCTTGCCTTCGGCTCGGACGCTCAAATAACTGTGATCTATAAGATTCTTTATTTTAACGCCCTAGGTTAGTAATAATGTGCCTACTATTTCTGGAAGGTCTTGATTCCTTTCAAGTACAACCAAATAATGGAACACGTCTAACGTTGTAGGTACAAATTAATTAGTCACTAACTCTGTTATACATGTTGGTGTTTCAAAATTTTAAATTGATTTCTTGACAATTTTTTTCACGGTTTCGGACAATGTTTGTATGGGAGTAGCTAAAATTAGAGCACGTTAAAAGACATATTATATATATATATTGTAAATAGCATCTGCCCGCGTCTCCGTTCGCTTGGAACTCGTTTATATTGTAGCTCCATACAAACATTCACCCTCTTCACCCCTTTAAGGGATGATTTCCGAGATAATGATTTCCTTTGTCCTTTCTCGGGACTCAAACTATCTCTATCGAGAGGTAGGTAACAGACGGACATACAGAAAGACAGACACACTTTGGCATTTATAATATTAGTATGGATAATTTGATGGTTTAGTATCAATATAGCAATACTATGTTATACATTTTAACACGAGGAAAGTACTCAATTGTATTCCAACCATGTTAATTCTGAGATAATAACTTATAATATAAAGTACCTACTTAGTCATAAATCTGTTAAAGGGTAAATTATTTTCGTAAATGGGTAAGGCTGCGGAGCGTTTTAACCGCCTCACTTTTATGTAATGATTTATTGCCGAATACAACCTCATGGTGGCATTTAGTTTTAATATCGCAAGTAGAAAAGCACGTTTATTTATTTATATTCAAACTTGGTGATTTTGTCATGCTAGACCCTCCACAAATCGTTACATCAAAGTGCGGCGGTTGAAACGCTCCGCGGCCTTACCCAAATACAAATTACGTAACGCGTATGTCCTAAATACAAATACCTAGTCATGTCAACAAACATATTTACATTAGGGAAAATTATTTGTACCTAATCGTTAGTTACTTAACAATAGTGTTTATACACAATGTACTCAATATGAATACTTAAAAAATTATGTCCTTTTAACCCTCCATCAATTTTGCTCAGAGAAAGAATATTGAGCCATCAATTAAAAGATCAGTTTTTTTAATTTATTGGTTCAATCCTGTCGGCGCCTCTGTGTAATGATCCAAAAAAATGTTTGATCCGCCCACTGCTGGACAAATGCCTCCCCCAAAGAGTGCTACAATGACCGGTCCTGCGCCACCCGCCTCCAGCGACCTAGAGCGACCGCACATGGAGGTGAACTGGGGGTAGAAAATTGTATTGATATAAGTCATAAGTCATTTATTAATAATATTCAAAATATTACATGTCATCATTCTTAAATTAAGTTGTACAGTTTATGGATATTCATTATTATTGTGGTAACTTGTAAAATTCTTTGATGTCATAAAAAGAGTGGGTGAGGAGCCACGATTTTAATTTTCTTAAGAAAGATGAGATACTATCCGCACATTTTATGTTCGCGGGTAGTTTGTTGAAAACTTTTGGCCCCACATGAGAGATGATTCTAGTTGACTTGGTCAGTCGAGTGGTCTGTGTGAGGAGTTGGTTCATGGACCCCTGCCTTGTGCGAGTTATCTTTTTATGGGGAAAAGTGTCGATGTTCTCTACGACGTATTTGGCAACGTCATATATGTACTGCGAGGGCAGGGTGAGTATATTGTTGTCTCTAAAGAGATTTTGAGCTGGAGTGCGTGGAGGGACTAATGAGATATACCCGGTCATAGTATCTGTGACCCCCTGAATCCGATCTCCTGTTTCCCCGTTTACCAACCCACGTTCATTATGTGCGCTTCACATCGTACCAAGAACCGGTACCGTCAAATGCTGCAACTTTGCCAACTAGGTGCAACATTGCCTTTTTTTAAACTTCAATTATCTCCCAAATATCTGCAGCATTTGACGGTAATGCAACTTAAACATGTAAAAAACCGAACAAGGGCGAATCGGACTCGCTCACCGAGGGTACTTAATTACAAATGTATAGTTTATCCGATTTTTCCCTGTACTTGTATTATAAGACGATATTACTTGCCAAATTTCATAGACTTTTTTTTTTCGACGCTATGTCAACCGAATGTAGGTTATAATCTTTGATTCCCTTGAGAGTGCTGCCATGTAAGTTTTTATTGCGGCATGAACGGCCGTATCTTTTTCTTACGTTAGCATGGAATTTTGTGTTTTTCGCAGCTTCAAGGGACTGTAGACTTGAGTATATGGATTTAATTTCAATTCGATACAGACGAACAGACGGACAACAAAGTGATCCTTATTTCCTTCTGGGGTACGGAACCCTAAAAATTATAAGCTAAATACAAATCGCATTCATATTCATAACCATTTCAACAAACCATTACAATAAAACAAACAATACGTCATATATCATTCGACGCCTAATTTTACTAGTACCAACTTTGTAGTGACCTACTTCAGTATGTATGGACAGACTAACATAGCAGTAACAAATGACTCGGTGTCTGGTGTCGACTGAGTCACTGTAGGTCATGCCATGACTGTCATGATATTAGACACATTTCCTGACCTGGGTATTGACTGACCTATACTGGGTTTTGGATCGAAAACCTATAGACATACTCAATCTACCAGTATATGTAGGCCCGTTGACAGATAATAAAAAAATGCCAAGAAACAGTCTTACATAAATAGTTCCGAAAGCTGTGAATTTGTAACAATCCATACTAATGTTATAAATGCGAAAGTGTCTGTCTGTCTCTCTGTCTGACTGTCAATTGAAACTGGCACCACGAGACATGCCGTGTACGTACTTTGAAAAAATGTGTTGGGCGGGAACTTGATAGGTTATCAAGTTCCAATTAAGGTTAAGTATATTGACATACTCGCTGTTTTAATATTATTGAAAATATTATTTGATTTCCTCGCATTTTTGGAAAAAAGCACTATATCTGCCTTGGCGGGAACGGCAATTCGTGGATTCATCTCTATTGTAGGATTCAGTTGCGCTTTATCCGACAAAATCAACTCATCCGCAAATGACTACTTCCCGGCATGTGCAATTATGTCCCATTATTTTACCCGAGGCATTATTCCTTTAGACCCTTTGGTATAAAACAAAGTTTTAACCGACTTCAATTTAGTATTTTGCCGTATTTGAAGAGTTCCCTCGACTTCTTCAGCATCCTCGCCATCAGATCCTTACCTGATGAACATGGGACCGCCTGGGAAGGATACCCTTTTAAACAAAAGAAGGATTTTCAAAATCGATCTAGGCGTCTTTTTTGTTCTCTGCTTATCGACAATCAGTTCGAAGACTATAAAGTGGACTATGAAGACGATGTGTGGATTAGAATGGCCTGGCAATTCGAGTGTGCTCTCCAGCGAGAGCATCTCCTTATTTTTAGGGTTCCGTACCTCAAAAGGAAAAAGCGAAACCCTTATAGGATCACTTTGTTGTCCGGCCGTCTGTCAAGACCCTTTTTCTCAGGCACCCGTGGAGCTATCAAGCTAAAATTTATACCAATTATAATTATAAAATATATACTCAGCTCTACTGTCCCTTGGAGCTGTGAAAAAATCAAACTTCTAAGCCAACGCAATCAAAAGATACAGCCATTTATGCCGCAAATTTTCGAAACTCGCAAGGGAATCAAAACCTGCAGGGTACTTCCCGTGAACTCAGAATCTTGAAATTTGGTACGAAGCAACGTCTTATAGCACAGATAAAGGGAAAATTGCAAAAACCGTAAATTTATAGTTACATCGTATAATAAAAATAATTTTAATCATTTTAAAGTTATTAATTATATACCTACAGGTTTGTACGGAACCCTGCCTCGGTGCGTGAGTCCGACTCGCACTTGGCCGGTTTTTTTTTTTTAAGTCTGAGGCTACTCTATTTTGTAGCTCCAGAATGTTATGTCATTTCAATCGCCTTGTGTGGTTCCGGACGATCAGTTGTTGTGCTAATTTATTGAGATGGATGTGAATCGCTGTTTGTATTTCAAGGAAATGTCTCGGAGCTCTTCCTATATCGTAAATACATAAAAATAAAAGATTCCGATGAATTTAGACCCTTCTCCTTTTTTGAAGTCTGTTATCGGTGGCAAAAAGCCAGTAATTCAGAGTAAGTTATTATTATATATATTATTATATATATGTATTATATATGTATTCATGTATCAAAAGTTGAGATTATTTAATGTGGCCGACTATTTATAAAAGTGTCATTGGAATTGGAATCTTCTACGTTGGACGATAGGGTTGCTTTTTGAATGGACTACTTTTATGCAATCGGCCAACTCAAATCATCTCAAGCATAAGTAGGCACACTTTTAAACGATACAGTATCGAATGTCAGCTTGACTCATAATGATGCGATTAGGTCAAGGTGCGGAGTCATGAGTGTCGTGACATTAGACTTTTGCTGACTTGAGAGTTTCTTTGGATGGTATTATGCAAATTCAGTTTTAGTAGCAAGTAATTCAAACCCCCGATAAACAGCAAGAAATGTTACAAAAAATCTATTTCTGTGGCATCGTAACTGCCAAACATACGACCGATTTGGGTGCGGTTCTATTAACCGAAAGTCTAGTTTGTCGAGCTATATTTGGTTGTTTTAAATGTTTTACAATTTTTAATGTTTTGTTTTGTGGTACTTATTTCGAAGTATCTATGAATAAATGTATATTGTTTGGAGTATATTTAATTTAATTCCGAGAGCGGATGCACTATTATATCTACCACTGCTGCTCATATTCGAAGTGTACACAAAAAGATTAATAACATTTTAATGCTACGTTTCATTGCAAGATAGCGTACTTGTACATGCACCGAATTTTCCGATTAGAAAACTCAACACGTGAATTCAACCCAAAAACTCAAACCTTGTGTAACGATTAATCAAAATTTTCACTTTAAATTAGGACATGCTTGATATCGCAATTGCATAAAGCCATCCCGACGTGCCGTCTACACGGGTGCCGAGTAATCGAAAACTGATGATTCAATTATTGAATCAATGCTTATGGAAGCCTTTCTTTGTCAACAGCAGTTTTGTTCGGAAAGGTCAAAGTCATGTCAATAATTTACCGATGACGATGTGAACACGTTCTCTCGATATCCATCGCATTGGAGTTTACTCTATAGAGTTAATTTCCGAACTAGGATGGCAAACGCGTAGCACGGTTGCCATTTGATCACTTATCACTGTGGTTGTGGATAAGGCATCCGTCACTCTCGCACTCGCATACTTGTCAGAGCGTGATGGGCGTCTTTCCCACAACGATAAGTGATAAAATAGCAACCATGCTATGCCCACTGATCGTATGTGGACACGTTACCCTAAAGATGCTTGCAACTCAGCCCCCCTATTCTGTAATTCGCTGTAAGGGCTGTTATTCGCTACGCGCTAATGCGGCTCACCCCGCCGCGCCGGTCACCCGTCACAAAACTAGACCTGTACCTACGCTTAGGTACTACGCATCGCGGTGTCAAGATATATTTGTGGGTGAGCGTTGAGGTGAGCTTAAAACAAGTTACAGAATAGGGGGGCAGTACGCGCTCGTGCGCCTCACCTCAGCGTCAAGCCTGACGAAACTAGATCTGAGGATCTAGTATAAGTTTTACCGAAAGAAAACGTTACGACCGCGTTCGCGTTTAGCTGTCAAATCCCATACAAATTGAGGGTAAAACGCAAACGCGATCGTAAAGTTTTGTTTCGGTAAAACTTATACTAGAGCCTCTGTGGTTACGCTTAGTTACTAAGAATCGCGGCGGCGTCAATATATATTAGCATCATCATATCAGCCGAAAGACGTCCACTACTGGACATAGGCCTCCCCCAAAGAGTGCCAAAGTGACCGGTCCTGCGCCACCCGCATCCAGCGGACTCCCGCGACATTTACCAGGTCATCAGTCCACCTTGTGGGGGTCCTACCCACGCCGCGCCTCGGTGCGTGCTCGCCACTCGAGAACCTTTCCGCCCCAACGGCCATCGGTTCTTCGTGCTATGTGCCCCGCCCACTGTGTAGCGATACGGATATAAATACTTAAATACATAGAAAACATCCAATTTAGTCTGTTCGTTTAGGTATTTAAAAGAATGTAAACAAACAAAACCACGTTAGTCATTCAGCCAATAAGATAATACCATAGATACAAAATGTTGCTATTCACAGCAATCTTATTGGCTGAAAGACCAAGTCACGTGGTTTTGTTTGTTTACATTCTTTTAAATACCTGAACGAACAGACTAGACTAAGTCACAAATAGTCATGCTCATCACCCGAGTATTTGCCCTTACTGGGATTCAAACCCAGGACCTTCAGTTTCGTAGGTCGGTCACTAGTCCACTACCCACGGCTCACTAGGCTTTAAAAGACTGCTACCGCGCAATATAATGCCTACAACAACCACTACCGCAAAAGTAATCAGCAAGCTCTCGGCAAAGGAATTGGTGGCTTTTGGGTGTTATTTGGCAAATGGGTTGCCAGCCACTAAAGCTCTCGGCAAAGGAATTGGTGGCTTTTGGGTGTTATTTGGCAAATGGGTTGCCAGCCACTAAAGCTCTCGGTAAAGGAATTGGTGGCTTTTGGGTGTTATTTGGCAAATGGGTTGCCAGCCACTAAAGCTCTCGGTAAAGGAATTGGTGGCTTTTGGGTGTTATTTGGCAAATGAGTTGCCAGCCACTAAAGCTCTCGGTAAAGGAATTGGTGGCTTTTGGGTGTTATTTGGCAAATGGGTTGACAGCCACTAAAGCTCTCGGTAAAGGAATTGGTGGCTTTTGGGTGTTATTTGGCAAATCGAGTTGCCAGCCACTAAAGCTCTCGGTAAAGGAATTGGTGGCTTTTGGGTGTTATTTGGCAAATGGGTTGCCAGCCACTAAAGCTCTCGGTAAAGGAATTGGTGGCTTTTGGGTGTTATTTGGCAAATGGGTTGCCAGCCACTACAGCGTTTTTGGTAACGCGTTAGAGGCACCTAATAAATATTAGAGGACAATTTTACAGTAATCGAACTACCATAGTAAGCTCAATAAATCTCGGGTTATGGGCGACATACATAACGTACATACATACATTTACGCCTTTAATTATTCCCAAAAGGGGTAGGCAGAGCACATGAAACGTATGTTCCAGCGCCACTTTTAGCATAAATGTGGGTATAAAAGATCGACAAAATGTGATATTGCAGTGATAGGTGGCTAGCCCATCGCCCACAAGACACTTCTACCCTGGTCCCTTAGTCGACTTTTACGACACCCTCGGGAAGAAAGGGGGTGGTGAAATTCTAACCCGACACCACACGGGCGGTTATGGGCGACGACGACAATATATTTTGATACATTAGAAACCATCCAAGACGCAGTAACAAATTTTCATACTCATCACACGCATATTTTCTCAAATCTTTCTTTCACTTTCATGGTGCTTCTCGTGACCGTCAATTTCGCTCTTCTGGCAATCTTTCTCTATCTATCCCTCTTCACCGTACTGGCTTTATGTCCAATTCTTTCAGTGTGCAGGTGGTTCGTCTTTGGAACGGCCTCCCCCCCGCGATCAGGAAAGCCCCGAGCAAATTCGTTTTTAAGAAAAATCTGTGCGTGATTTCTTGCTGGCAGATCCGAGTAGACTGAAGATTACATATTTGAAATTTCGCTTGTAAGTATGCATGTAGTATATATTTATTTGTGTATGTAAGTATTTATTTTATTTATGTATATGTATTTGTGTAAATATGTTGTATATAGGACTACCGTAATGTTATTATTCTTTTTAGTTGTTATTTGCACTGCCCACAATCTTTTCCGCTTTGCCTTAAGGTTTGATTGGTAGAGAATGCCATTTGGCATTAAGTCCGCCTTTTGTACGATAAGTTTTCATTTGTGCAATAAAGTTTAAATAAATAAATAATTTGCCCCCACCGATATTTGAACCCAG
Source organism: Epinotia bilunana (assembly GCA_947049275.1). Taxonomy (NCBI): domain Eukaryota; kingdom Metazoa; phylum Arthropoda; class Insecta; order Lepidoptera; family Tortricidae; genus Epinotia; species Epinotia bilunana. The sequence goes on along the minus strand of OX346269.1, from coordinate 19,913,644 downwards.
GAGTTTCACAATCGTGCCACTAACTACCCACTAGGCTAACCACTAACCGAACTACCATAGTAAGCTCAATAAGTCTTGGGTTATGGGCGACCAAATGATGTTGCACCAAACCAAACCGTATGTAATCTTAAGCGGCGGTGATCGTTATTATGGAAAGTTTTTTTTATTTTTTATTGAATGATAGCTGCCGGCTCCATATTTAACGCTGATAGATCTGTAATCGTAATTCGGTGCAACCCACCCTTAATGCCGCGAAACATTTAAAACAAAGTTTTTCGATTCTATTCTATCTTATTATATATTAGCTTCCGCCCGCGACTTAGGTAGTCTGCGTGGACCCGGGATAAAAACTATATTTTAATTCAGGCCATAAACTATCTTCGTGCAAAATTTCATCCGAATCGGTTGAGCCGTATAAGCGTGATTGAGTAAAAAACATCTTAACATTCAAACTTTCGCATTTATAATATTAGTAGGATTATGTGACGGTTGGGGGGCTTAGGTGTCTATATATGGATGATGATAAAAAAACCCAACAACTTATCTACTTCAGATTAAAATTCATCACACGTACGTATACATTTTTCTAGTGAACTGGTGTTTGTGCACAAGCCGAAATCACTGACGTAATCTAGCTCCTCGATAGGTAGTAATAGATCTCTTTGAAGAAACCTTATCAATCCACTTAATTCGGACGAGGATATCCTGAACACAGGTACTTCACAAATAATATGCTACATATCTGCACGTATTTAGATAGTTTGGAAATGAACCGCATCTGATAAGAGGTAATCTAGATAACATAGACTAGATTATTTTTACATTTTTTTAATTTCAATTTCATAAGAAATGCTAAAGCATTATTCACGACATTTTTCATGTTTTCTGTTAGTTTTGTGGGAATTACGTGATGACGATTCATAAATCTATACTTATATTACAAACTTTACAAAGAGGGTATAAGTCTGTAAGATTGTAGCTTTGTAAGTTTGTATGTAGGCCTATAGAGGTAATACATATTTGGAAACCAGTTATCCGATTACAATCATTCTTTGACTATGTTTAGAATAGACTTTCCGGGTGGACACAAGCTATATTATATCCCGCAGGTTTACCTGCCTTTCTTTGCCGGACGAAGCCGAGCGGGCAGATAATAAAATAATATTATTATTATTTTATCAGTACCTAATGTTAACCTAAAAACGTTTTTAAAGAGAGTTCACGCTGTTTTTCCCCTTTAACGCTTTCGAGGCCAAACGACGCTACATGTCGCACGCCAAAGCAAGTAGCATTACACGACATATGTTTTCCAAAGGTATTCGACAGCAAAATGCGAAACTCCACTAAACCTCAATCCCCTTAAGAAATTCGGCCATAATTACAGGCGTACATTAAACCGGCGGAGCCCGAGTTTCTCCTAATATAAAAGCATTACGTTACATCGTGTGCCAGCTGCCTTGCGGTTTGCGAGGGATAGACGTGAAACGGTGACGTCGATGTTAAAAAAATATAATATTTAAACAAAATGGCTTCAAGTCTTACACTAGAATATGACCAGCGAGACGAGTGACCAGCGAGACGAGTGACCAGCATATTTAAAAAAAAAAAAAATATACGGCACTAACTTTAGCTATAAAATAAGCTGTCAGTACATTATTACGCCGCTATGCAGTTCGTGTTACCAGCATGCACTTTTTCTGTATTCAATATCAAACGCTCCATGCAGGGCATGTAAGTGAAACACCTTTGTTTTCCCCCCTTGTTACCGTTCCGTTCCTAATGTTCCCATACGTTATGGCACCGCGCGCAGCGAGCGTTTTCTAACTTCCAAAAATAGATAAGTCTTCATTGTGATATTTTATGTGTTGAACTATTTCTACGCCTAAACTGGCAGGATGTGCTGAACTAACATAGACATAATAACCTGAATTGTACCACATTCAAAGAAATAAATAAATGATTGATTGATTGATTGATTGATTGTAGTTTGGTAAAAATGAGCTAAAGTTCGTTGATACACAGTTGAATACTACATACAATAGCGGGAAGCCATTTGATTTTGTAAGAAGCAATTTATATGATACAGTATCTTATTAAACTACTAGCTTCCGCCCGCGACTTCGTCTGCGTGGGCCCGGGATAAAAACTATCCTATATTTTAATCCAGGCTATAAACTATCTTCGTGCAAAATTTCATCCAAATTGGTTAAGCCGTTTAGGCGTGATTGAGTAACAAACATCCAAACATCTAAACATCCAAACATCCAAACTTTCGAATTTATAATATTAGTAGGAGTAGGATATTAAACTATTTCCAAAATAGATTAAATTTATTTAAAAATTCCATTTTTCGTGCCTAACTTAACTATTTACGATATAAAACTTGATAAAGTGAAACTAAAACAGCATGCGAAATGTATATTACACGCTGAACAACCGCCCCTTTTTACCGCGGCTTTTTAAAATATTTATTACTGCTTACGCTCTGACCTCCCTCAGGTGGTCTTGCCGGCGTGACGCATACGGATATGGCGGATATCTAATCAAGGAGTAAAATCACGTCAATCAATTACCAGTCAAGAGAATAATGAAAAGGTTTGCAACCACTGCCTAATTTACTAAGTCGTGTATTGAGATTATTTGAGTTGGCCGAATTGCACCAAAGTAGTCCATTCAAAAAGCAACTCTGCCGCCCAATACAGAAGATTCTAATTCCAATGACAGCTTTATAAAAAGTCGGCCACATTAAATAATCTCAACCAGTTTTGAACATGATAGCGTTTACAATAGTGCAGCGGCGTTACCACGTAAATCTAAACTTCGTATACATGCATCCCTGTCACTCGAGTAATGTAAGTGCGACAGAGATGGAGATACGTACCCAAACTTCGAAAATTGAAGACGTTATAGCTCTGAAAGCAGCCGTATGAAACAGATTTAAATGTGATTAGAATCGGAAAGAATAAATCACCTCGAATTCCAGGCGTCCTTAAGCTACAAGGCAGGTCATCAGGCTGAATGCTCCCAAAGATGCACTATGTTGAGAGGGATTGCATTTGTCACGACGTCTGACTTAGCAAATTCTCAAATCAATAAAGGGTCGGCATCACCCATATTACTATGGCGTTGAAGCTTCGCTATTCTGTAACTTGTTTTAACCTCATCTCACCGTTCACCCACAAATATTTATATCTTGACGCCGCGATTCGCAAGCGTAGGTAGAGGTCTAATTTCGTTAGGCGCCACGGATGAGGTGAGGCGCATTAGCGCGTTCCGAATAGCCCAGGCGTCCATAAGCAACGGTGTCACAGGGGGAGGGCTGTAAGGTTATTTGCCACCATTACAGTAAAAATCTATACCTACTTAGATACTTATTTCTAAATCATCATACGGCGACCTACGTTAGAAACATTATCCTAATGTCCAATGCTCTAGTCCAAAAACATGTTTACAATTTTACACCTTACATCCTTGTAATAAAGAGTATAATATATACATATCTCCGACGTCGATTGTCCCCACTCAGTATTGGAAAACGATTAAAATAAATCAACTGAGGGTAGCTGCAGTTTTGCGGGCTTGTGGTAAAAACAATAGGAGTAAGGTACATTATAGAGATTTCTTTAATGGCCGCTTCACACAATGGGCCATCCTGACCCATCATACAGGACGTGGCTATGCGGTAGAACGAGACATAAATATGTCTTACTCCCTTTAACGCATAGTTGCGTCCTGTATGATGGGTCCGGATGGCCCATTGTGTGGGCGGCCATAAGGCATACGTTTGCCTCCTGCTAAGTAACCAGGATGCTGGACTCTCCATACAACCGTAGTTTGGTTCTTAAAACGACATACTAGGTAATATCATAATTTGTATACACTAATGGCATCCGCCATATCTAGGTCGGAAACTAGCTTCTATGATTTAAGAATTCTAGTTTCATGTTACTCCAATGCCGTTTTAAATTGAGAACGAGCGAGCGATGCCAATGAAGCCAAAGTGATTTCGTATGTCGAGATGTCCGACTGTTCCCCTACAGGTCGCATTACTCCGATTCTCGTGCAATTTTGTGAGCAGGTTAGATTTTTATTGTGAATAAAAATTTTCGAAATTCTCTTTTTACAAGCTTTTATTTACTTTCACCTGTCCCGTTGTCTGTCTGTCTGTCTGTAATCAAATCTTGCAAGTTAAATTTCATCCACTTCCCAGTTTCCGATTGAGTTGAAATTTTGCACGAATATGCAAATCGCGTGACAATGCAATATTATGATCACTTGGAGCTGATCTGGTGATGGAGCTGCTTGGTGGGCATAGGAACTCTGTAATAAAACCACATAACCCCATCGAGTTTGGGCTCTTTAGAATCGTCTCAATGAGTAGTTGATGACGGTATACAGAAAAGTACAGTCGGCAATAAAAGCTTGTACCAAAAATGAAATTTTTGACAGGAGCTTGTTTACAAACTTTTATTTAGATTCACCTGTCACGTTGTCTGTCTGTGTCTGTAATCAAATCTTGCAAGTTAAATTTAATCCACTTCCCGGTGACCAATTGAGCTGAAATTTTGGGTTTAAGTATAGTTTGGATGAAAATTCAATATTATGGTACCATAGAGCTGATCTGATGATGGAGACAGAAGGTGGCCATGGAAATTCAGTACTTAACCGACGTAATCCCGTTGAGTTTGGGCTCGTTAGAATCGTCTCAATGAGTAGTTGATGAAAAGTACAGCAAGTGGCAATAAAAGCTTGTTCCAAAAATGAAATTTTTGACAGACACTATTTTTTGTCAGGCTCGCGGGTTCTGCACCTCAGCCACTAGAATTAAAAAGTCTAGGAGAAGTACCAATATATAAACAAATAACATATTGGTATCTAATAATAAATTATGTATACTGTTGCCAACTGGCCTCGATTATATGTACCTAAGTTTCCAATTTCATACGGTAGGTATTTACATAAGTACCTAGGTATTAAGTTTTCAAAGTCAATCCAAAACTTTGAAGTTTCCACAACTTTTCCTACACTTACGCAATATAAATTTCAAATTGGGGTAGCATAATTAAGTGTATTGAAATGGATATTAAATATAGGAAGATATAAATTAATATCTAAGTTTTGCTGATTTTTAATAATTTGCATATTTTAAAGAGCTACGGTAGCCTAGTGGCTCAGGCATGCGGCTGTCAAGCGGCGGTCGTGGGTTCGAATCCCGACTCGTACCAATAAGCTTTTCGGAACTTATGTACGCTATATTTACCGTTAGCTTTTCGGTGAAGGAAAACATTGTGAGGTAACTGGTCTAATCCCAATAAGGTCTATAGTTTTCCCTCTGGGTTGGAAGGTCAGATGGCAGTCGCTTTCGTAAAACTAGTGCCTATGCCAAATCTTGGGATTAGGTGTCGAAGCGGACCTTGGGCTCCTTTAGGGGCACAACCGGGAATAACGCTAGGAGGATATGATATGCATATTTTAAAAGTACCATGTGTTTGCTATTACTAATAAAAAAAAAAAAACTATTTTACAATGTTCTTAAGATTCAGGCAAGTACCTACAAGATTTCCAAACTTTCATAAAAAAGTCCTAAAATTAATAAATACATATTTAAAAATTACTAATTGTAAGCATGAACCGATCTATTAATTTTGGTCTATTTCGATAGTCTGTTTCTTCTAAATTTCCAACCCATCTTTGCTTGTCTTGGTTTGGCAATATGGTTGACGTCTTTATCCGTGTAGATTGTTTACAAGGTGATAAGTAACTTTAACTGAATTAAACTAAAACTCACGTGTATATATATGTGCGCATTAATGCGGTCCATACGAAGTGAGTAACGAAATAAAAAAAAAATATATACATTCGAATTATATCGATATTAGTTCGGTATGCCATGTACGTTACAAATGAAAAAAAGGAGCATTAAATACTTTTAAGCAACCGTCAAAAAACAAGAATGTGATACCTACAGTGAGACAATTAAGTATTTAAATATAGGTACTTACTCAATTTTATTATGAACGTCCATATGAATTTGGAAAACTAAAAGTTTTATTTCATTCATCAAACAATAAAACCCAAGTACATGCAATGGTGTATTTTGCTATAAGTCAAGAATTTGTACGCCGTCAAGCAGGGTATAGTGCTACATATAATTAATTATTTACCACCACCGTAATCAGATTGACATATACTTACAAATAAAACACTTTGAAATTTGAATCATGTTTCCAAATTGTAGAAAGACGGTAAGTAGCGCACGCGTAACAAAAAGTTAATATCGTTCTGAATTTACAAAATGCTATTAACGTACATTTTGGAATTGAATACACCTATTTGACTGAAAAAAGAATTGTAGGTCGTCACTTGTCATTCATGTGAAAAATTACACTTAATTTATTTGTGCAATGTTTTGAGAAACTTTAGAATTAAGAGTGTAGGTATAAATACCTATCAGGACCTAAGTTATACACCTAATTATCAAAAATAGTACCTACCTAATATAAAAGTTAAAAGCTTACCTTGGCCGACGTACTTAATTTGAAAAAGCAATCTATTCTAGAAATGCATTTTTGATAACTAAATTAATAGGATGTTGCATAAAAAGGAATAGCTGACTCCATCGGATGTTTAAAACCTAAAATGTTAAATTACTTACCCTAAATTGAGTCATTGTATCGCATTTGATTTAAATGAGAACGAAGTACCTAGTTGGTCATTTTATTACAAACGTTTAACCGCCAATTTCAACCATAATCACAATAAATATTGTTCCAAACTTACGATATGCACCCATTAAACTAAACGGTAAGTAGATATTTGTGTGCTAAATACGCGATTAAATCCCGCTTAGTTTAAACAATAACAATCCTAACTTGCGAATATTCTATTAAAATTACGATGAATCCTATTGAGTTTACTTCGCACCTAGCCAGTATCACAACACGATTGAGGTACCTAACTTTGGACCTACCTATTCTATAGCGAGGTACAAAGTTAACCGTGTTATACCTTTCACGCAACCAGCGTGCATTTGCGCCGAGCGTCGGCGCGCGAGTGTTTGCGCGGGGTGCGCGGGGCGCCTGCGCCGCGGGGAGGGGGCGGGGCGAACAGCTGAGTTGGGTATATTGACAGCACGTTGCTAACTCGCCAGTCGTACCGTAGCCTTCGTGGAGTACGAACGTCACTAACAAATAGCCGCTCGCAGCATAGAACACGAGCTGCGTTTGGGTTACGATAAAATTATGACTTTTGGAGCCGAAAACGAAAGAAGAGTCTTAAAGGAGTTTCATAGGATTGTGTCAAGATATTGGGAAGTCTCCGGCGATACGGCCGTGAGGGAATAAACAATTGGAGTTTTGTGTGACTGTGTTTTGTGTTTAAGTTTTTTTTTTTAATGAAAATGGTGCCCCAACAAGTGTCGGATGTGCGGTCGATGTCGCCGACTTCCAGCGCCGGTCCCGTGTTCGGTTCCCAGTTGGTTGACAAAAACTCGTCCACCCCTTATACGGATGCTACACAGGTAAGTTTTTTATTAAGTGACAAAGTGTGAAAAAGTGATTTAAAAGTTGGCTAAAAATATAAATACAATGAACATCAAAATAATTAACTTTAAAATGAAAAAAATCGAATTTTCGAGACTACTTAAATATAAAAAAACTAAGATAATAAATCGTAACAAAAAAAAAGTGATTTGCAATAAACGGAGCATTTAAAAACAACCGTCGAAACAAGTCTACGCTACCTCCAAAATAAAAACAAAATGCGAACGAGTCTGTGAAAACACAAAAACAAACTCGGTTAAAATCGAATTATGAGACCGTACAATTTAAGCGTTTTTTTCGAACGCGTTCCATAGACCATGACTACCTACAAAAAAACAAATGAACTACATTAGTAATCGTCCGGATAATCGAGGGTGTTTATTTGTAAAAACACGTGAAATGCGCAGTTCGTTTATCGTTCGCTGTAAACATGTTTTTGCGATAATCTACGCGAGAAAATTTACTATTTGATAAAAATGCGAAAAACAGAAGTAAATAACTCGTGAATAAAATTATTCATAGGCATGTTGTCACCGCGCTGGACGGAACGAATACGATTAAGGTTATATTTTTGCATTTAGTGCTATTAAAATACAAATTAGTTTCCGCAAATGCATGCGAGTCGATGGTAAATAAAAAACGAAGGCAAACTTCGCCATTTAGAGTAAAAATCAATACTGTGGTAAATTTGAAACATATCGCGAAGGCTGAAACTAGGATAAAAAATATATAATTTTCATATTTTATAGAATGTTTACAGTAAAATAGTTGTGAAACCTATTCTTTCGTGTTGGTGATTTCATTCCCGAAGTGTTACCTAAGGTATGCAAAAGGTAAATCTCGAAAAAAAATATACATGTTTGTCTTTCTGTATAAATCTGTGGTTTGAATTCTTCATTAATAATTTTAGCTTAATCCGAATCTAATTTTTTTTCTAACAAAAAGGTTTAAAAAAAAACCCCGAAATGAGACCTAACTCCTAACCAGAGCCCCAGAATGTTAATCTGATCAATATCATTTAACCTTTTTCGAGAACCCATTTACAAAAAAAAAAGTTGCTCGTTTCATAGGAAATGGGAATAAGCAAAATATTTCGACCAAAGTAATAATTCATTATAAACTAACTCGTAATGTGTAAATGTGCAATAAAATTCTAAGTGATTTAAGAATACAATCGCGGAAATATACTACATTTATTGAATTTAAATAACTAGTTATAACATAAACATAAAACCAGTAGTATATTATTATGGTTACTGCAAGTCCGAGGCATATTTTATTTTTCCAAATGTATGAAAGATAAAAACGTTTTGACGACGCAGAAAAATATAACACAAAAATTAAGTAAGTGGAGTAGGTTCGTAGCAGATACCACATTTACGGTGAAATTTAGCGTTCTTGAAAATATTTAAAAAAAGGTTTTTTTTTCGGTTCTTGATAAATAAAGGATGTTTGGCAATGATCATAGCGTCCTGCACGAGTAATCTATCATAACATTAATAAATAGGCTTTCTACGAAAGCAATGTGATTATGTAGTACTGTGATATTAAAGTTATTTACTTTGTATAATTAAAAAAAAAAAGACAGATATCTCGCTGTGTTTTTTGCCTTGGTTCTACTAGTGAACTGATGGTAATTTATCGACATTTATAGGTGCATGTCTGCCATGGCTAAATTGAAGGATAAATTATGTAAGCAAATAAAACAAAGTTTATAATCTCGAAAAAAATACATGGTGCCTACGTATAAACTTGGAATAAATGCTATTCTTGATTAGTCCAAATTAATTCCTAAAAAATAATAATTTAATAAGTATAGTACTACCAGTAATTCCGTTTCCATTTTACGCAGTCAAATGTAGAGATTTAAATAGATGTAAAATTTCGAAATCTTACGATTCAAAATTCTAATTAATGACGGGAGTGTTCAACGTACGTACCTTAAAAATTTAAGATTTTAAAAACTTCCAATGCAGTAAAGGTTCTTCTATATTGACCCACACAAGCTAGTGGTCCTGGGTTCGAATACCAGTGAGGTCAATTAAATGTTTGTGTGTAGAGCACGAACGAGTTCCCGAGTCTAATATCTTTTCTGTGCATGCACCTATATACGTATGTATGTTGTCCTGTAGTATCCATAACACAAGCGTTATTCATTTGTGTATTATAATCACCATAAACATAATTATGTAAAAAAAAATTGGAAACTGCCTAAACTCCAGGTACATTCGATTAAAGCGCAAAACATCGGGACAATAAGATTTAAAAAAAAGTACAAACGTGAGAGCAATGACACCGTAAACAATTGAAATTATCGCATTATAGTATACGCCGATATGACGTCGACTAATGAAGCGATAGCAGTCAAAACAATCGATAAAATTTAATAGGCACTACGATTCGCCGAGCGAAATACGTAAAATGCGCCCAGGGTACGAGTGCATTAACATTTTCAATGTCAACCCGCAATATTTTTAGCTCGGCCTGTGTGTGTGTGCGGCCTCGTGCCCACGAGTCTGTTTGTTTGTCTGCACGATGCGTGTACACTTATCCAACTCCAAAATAACGTAAATGCTCGAAAGATCCTTCTGCATACGTCTATTACTTCCACGGCGCTCTTGCGTTACTAGGAAATGATAATCTTAGGTCATTCGCGCCACTTGTTTTAACTCACAGAATATTCAGGAAACTGTTTATTCTTGACACGATCTCTGTAATTAGCTCCCGGGTTTGGTTAAGCTTTAATTAACAGCTACTGAGCGAATTATCAGATCATAAAAATCTTAATTGCGTAGAAACAAATCTCCGTTAATAAAGTTAAGTTTATGAACGTTAAAGTGCATTGGGAGCATTTTGTGCAATTGGGGCATTAGATTTATGTATAAGGATGTTAATTACCAACTTAATGAGAATGATTTAAGATTTACAGAGAAAAAATATCACTCGCGTGGCAGGTACCCTAAGAGACAATTATCACGCGGAAGCGATTAAGCCCATTACTACAACGTAATGGATTAAATACAATAGCTTAAGAAATTAGCGACGTTTAATTATCACGATACGATATCTATAAACGGACGCAGTTGCACAATCCCAGTAAAGATTGATAAATCATGATAGGAGCTAAAAAGTAACAATGGAAAAAACCTGCAAAAAATAACAAAATTAACTTAGGGCGGAGTTTCGGGTCATTATAATTTGAACCGAGCGAACTGCGGACTTGTTTCTAGTCTTTTTTGTTAGTTTTTTTACTACAGCGCTGTTGCCGACCGCGCTCGAAGCGACTGTTCCTTTCCACCAAGGTTGATTCACGCCTCCAGTACCTTTAACACTATTGTCCGTTCCAAACCGATTGTTAGATTATACAATCGAAACTGAAAAACCCGCCTCGCCAGCTTTTAATTTACTTTAAGCACTTCCTAGAAAGAAAAGGTACTTTGTTAAGCCTGACGCTAACTTTTCCTTCGTGTTTGTCTACTATCGTCCGTTTTCTTACAACTGCTACTCACGAAAGGCCCTGTTTGAGAATTGCAGCTATTCCGATTACAATTTTATTTTTACTTTAAGTTTCGCTGTATGCGAGGGGTTGGTATTACATTTGAGCGGCACGTTGTAAGCATATAAATTAACTTTTAAGAGCGCTGGTTACCATTTGGAAACAATTTCGTGTTAAAATCCTTTCATCGCATAAGTTTATCGCTTAAGTAAGCTAATTTATGTACCCTAATGCACTGTTGGCAGTTCTGTGCAAATCAACATTTGATTGTAAAATACGGACTTATGTCGGCAAATGCAATTTGCTCTACACTTGTGGGTGGTATTTAATGGGCCCATTATATGCTAGGGAACGGCGAGTGTTGCCCAAGAAAATTACGGCTCAGAAACAGACGTGTCTATCAATCTCAACCAGAGAATCAGAAAGATCAGAACCAACAGATTCTTGAAATGGTTAGTACGGGGGCGGTGTTTTCGAAAAACAAGCGAAGAGCAAGTTGGTTCGCGGTCTCGCAACGGAGCCCCGACTTACCAAACTCGCGTGACATGTGAAAACAGAAAGTCTACACTGCAAATAGCAATAAATTCCGGACCACGTTTGACGCGAACTGAAAAACGCAAGAACAACTTCCACGGGAAACAACAAAAATAAACCAATATATCTTTCACTCCTGTATTCCGCATACAGCTTCATTTACTCTACGGTAAATAAAAATCGGTTTTTGAAAATGTAATTGGGTATTTGAACTTTTCAACGTTCAATGGAATTACTCCTCTGCAACCGTAGTACGCTTTATGTTATTAGCGATTCACAGAACTAGCTAAATTGAAATTGCATTACATTTCGTGCCTCTGACCGTGTTTATTCAAGAGGCCTAATCAAAATTACTTCCATCAACAATTTCAGTAAAGTCTCGTTAGTGAAGGACGGTGTAATCAAAATTCATTACAGAAAATGAGCGCGGCGCGAGCCTTCGGAGGTACCATTTAGGGTGTTTATTCATGTATTCCGAACAAGTTCATTTCAGACATTTACTCCGCCAAGTCTTACCCCATTAGCGATTTATGTATGCTGATTGGATCCCCAAAAACTTGGCCAAGTTTCACGGCTCCCCTTAAGTCCCAGCTTGATTAGGTGTTTTTAGAAGCAACTTTATTGTAGAAGTTTGATTGGAAAGTAATGGAAAGGTCGCCGTGTTATCGTTTCTTACAATGCTCCGTTAAATCGTAAGCATGTTATTTGTATTATTGCTCGATGTTATAAATAGCTTCCCGTCCTCGGGTTGCTAAGTGCCTCATTGTTTTTACTTAGCCTCTTGTAATGGGCCTACGAATCACGTATTGGGCTAATAGAGCTTTCTTGTTTCTTCGTCACTTGATTCTCTAACATTTGTAACACGATCTCCTCTTAAAGCTTTAAATCTTTTGTAACGAATGATACCGTAAACATTGTGAGTCTCAGTGACCCCATCGAGGTCGCTTGTAATTTTAAAATGATAAATTTCATGACTGGTTTTTAAACACGAGATGACACGGTATCCTCGGCGCTTTCGAATTTTCACTTTTATTTGCATGCACGCTGAAGGACAAGCAATTAATAACTTTAATAGGGCTTGAAACAATATGGGCTTCATCTAAGGCAATTGAGGTGGTATTAATAATGGTTCTATATAGCCGTCGTAAACCGGCGTTTATAAAGCCTTTCAGGGTAATTTAATTAATAGTGCACGCATACTTGATTCCATCTATAACTGTTTATGTATTAATGCCATTTAGAATACTGCAGTAATTGTGGCAGTTAAATATCCACTATTCACGGAAATTAACCTTTGAAAATCTCTGAATTGTCCAGAATGATCACTTACTTAAGTTTCTATATTTTTGTGACTAGACTACCTCAAAGACAACACAGATATTTCAAAGTAAACCTCTCAAAATGTATCTTTTCCTAGAACTATTGTTAGAAACATTGTATTGAGATTAAGTCTATTCCTTCGGTTGAACTTAAATCCGCGCAAGCCTAAAATTACGGCCGAGGAACCAGTTCCAAGCCGTACATTATCGACAATGACCTTTGCTTAAATCGCTCACCAAAACCGGTACCGGACTCTCTTTTTTAGCTTTTGTTGTTTTGTTATTGAATTTAACTCTGACGTGTACTTATGATTTTTTTAACGTTGATACCGGCCCTATCACCTTGACTTTCAAAATTAATGAATTGAAAAAAAAAATACATAATACCCAAAAGGGTATTAAGTATAACAAAAATGTTGCAATGCTGCATATACGCAAATGATGCTTATTTAAAGTTGCTAACACGTACTGACTAACATTATTAGTACCGCATTTTATTACCCTATTTAATAGCTGAACCTTCAGCTTTGCTCTAATTTAACATATAATTACATTCAACTAATTGCTCTTTATAAATACTTTCACATCTAGTATTTCTTAAGCATTATCTCTATCTCTATCCTATTTTTTACCATGGTTGAAAATTCACTTAACTTGCGTTTATCTTTATCGGAATTTTGCACTGCTGCAAGTTTGTATCGCACAACTTTGCGTGTACCAACTTGCTTCACTTCAATAAACAGCTGAATTAAGTTTGGCGTTTATAAAAATCTGCTGGAGTCAGGAGTTTGATACTTTAGATCCCTTGCTGTGGAATATCTTTGATAGTTTCAGCAGGAAATTAGATGGCTTTGGAAGATATTGTATTGACTTTTCTTGGAAATTTGTAAAGCTATCCTATCTTATACTAGGATATCTATCGTATAAGTAGTATCAAATACCTACTAAGGGACTTCAGGGAAAAGTCAACGCATTATTTCTAAATAGGAAAAACAGGACTCCTTTACTTTTTCCTTTAGGTTGATCACAAAAGGATTAAAATGAATTAAGTTTTTAAGCTAGATTTTTGTATAAAATAGCCAATAAAAGCAGTCGGTTCATATAAATGTTATTTATTACTTCGTGGATAGGCATTAAATCTTCCCTAACCCGCCAATTATTTGGTCCATTGCCAAACAAACGCTTTTTAACAAGAAACCGAGCATTCAAATTGATATTAAAACTGCGACACTTCCCAAGGAATTTATAAAGCGTGCATTTCCGAAACATAAAAAGCCAACGCGTTGGCAACGTGCACAGCACGACTAGCGTGACTGCTGAGTAAATCCTTTAAACGTCGACCAAATTAATCACTCGCTTCGTATTTCCATTCTGCGAGGTATTATCAGAGCTGTAGGCGTACTGGCGGTTCAGACGCGGCGTTTAAAACGTAGCCCAGAGTTTACCGATAATGCCCCCGAAATCAACTGTAACCTATGTTAACTAAAACTCCAAGGAATACGTATTGGTTCGAAAAATGTCGAGCGATAGTCAACCTCAAATACCCGTTTCATTCTATTTTGAAACTCCAAAATGATTTTAGAGTTTAGTCATCCATCAAGACAGCATCAAGATCTTCTTAAGTAGATCCTACTATCCTACTAATATTATAAATGCGAAAGTTTAGATGTTTGTTACTCAATCACGCTTAAACGGCTGAACCGATTTGAATTAAATTTTGCACGAAGATACTTTATAGCCTGGATTGAAATATAGGATAGTTTTTATCCCGGGTCCACGCGGACGAAGTCGCGGGCGGAAGCTAGTACGGTATAAAAACTGAAGACTTATCTAAACATATTTGCTGCAATCACTCGGAATCTGCAATGAAAATCGCACATTGAAAATAGTCGGTCTTTTTGCTGTTTCACGTTCTTTTTAACCGACTTCAAAAAAACGAGGAGGTTCTCAATTCGGTTGTATATTTTTTTTTTTCAATGTTTGTTACCTCAGAACTCCGTCATTGATGAGCCGATTCGTAAAATATTTTTTTTGTCTAAGTATATGCTTCCAGGTGGGTCCCATTTTTTTGGAAATTCAATTGGATGATGGGATCCATGAGGAATTGAGGGCACTCCTCAATTATATTAGGCACGCGTGTAGTGATTTTGGTATTTTCTATTATAACTCGTGTGTTTACATCCGGAAATCATAAATTGGTGGAGTGGAATTGATGATGAAGACCACAGATGACTTATGGAATTCCTGAATTATGTACTTAAAAGTACAAAAGTACCTATATCACAGATTCTGATAAGATTCCGTTGAAATACCTAGCAACTAATGAAGTGCCAAGGGTGATCCTTGTGGAATCGACGGAAGTCCTCAAATATTATCGGGTCACATACAGCGATTGGGTTTTTTTCTCTAATAATCAATGCATTTGCTCTCGGAAATCAGTTCATGTGGTAAATGGGAAAAGAAATGTGGAAATGTTCTCGTGGCTTGGCGGAGTACTAAATTGAAGTCGGTTAAAACTTTGTTTTTAAAGTAAATTATTTTATAAAAAGGACTAAAGGAATCGAAACGCGGCGTTTAAGCCGTTTATTACCCTCGCCCGGCTCGAAATTTGCTAGTTGCCTTAAATTTACTAGCCCAAGGAATCATCAAAAATTATTATAATTTCTGATTTCTGTCTGTATGTTACTTGGCAGGCCGCCTCGTGGGTTCTGGATTATATCCAGCCAGAAGTGTTTACTCCGTGCTACTAAATTTAAGTTTAGTCTCAAAGGGGTTCAAACGAGCTAAGTTTAGTCTTAAAGCTAAAAGTTTCGAGATCGTTCCTTGAAAAAATGCTTTGGGGATCCGGTTTTACGGTGGGATATACTTTTAATCATTTTGATGGACGGGGCTTGTGAAAGATAACTGGCAAAGTGATTCCCAGTTTAATTGGTGTTTCAGTAAAAGCTTCTACGGGCACAGGCAGGAAGGTCTGTTAGATTTAAGATCATTCGCCTCGTTCTGAGTACATTACACATCATCATACTCCTTGAGTTTATTCCTTGTTATGGCCTAACGGAGTCAAGGGTTAGTTTTGGCACCTAATCCCAAGATTTGGCATTAGCAGGGTGGGGTATAGTATTTTCAATATGTTTTACGAAAGCGACTGCCATCTGACCTTCCAACCCAGAGGAAAAAACTAGATCTTATTGGAATTAGACGGGTTCCTCGCGATGTTTTCCTTCACCTAAAAGACTTAAATATCAAATGATATTTCGTACAGACTTTTTGAAAACACCCAGTTTACATTATACAGTTTGAAAAACGTCAAATCAAAAATCAAAAATCTAAATCAAAATAATTTATTTGCTAGAATACAGTCAAGCGGATGTTGATAAAAATAAAATTCGTACATTGTATTCTGCCAGCTGCTGGGCATGCAATTGCTAAAAGTTAATAACAATATTAAAAGTTAATTATATTATTACAGAGTACTTAATACATGTCAGGCTTATAATCTAAATATTCTTTCACAGAGTAAAATGCATTTTGAGTCAAAAAACCTAATAGATGTCGCTTAAATTCTGGCATTTCAGAACTTCTTATAGAGTCTGGTAACTTATTATATAAGTTCGGTGCCATGCCGAATGCACTTTTTGCTGCATATTGGAACTTTAACAAAATAGCCAGGAAACGAAAGCGAAGCACTTGCCTACTTCAGTTAATGAAACAGACCCTTTTAACAGAAAGTAGGCTGATACCCACGTGGAATGTTGCCCTAATTGATCGAACTGGAAAGTAAACAAGGGCTCGGAATAAAGATTCACCTGTGGCGTTAGGTAATTGGGAAAACATCACGTTGGAATCAGGGTTCCATGGGAACATGTGAAACCCTTCTGAAAGTACTAAATCTACAATCCAACGAGCGTCTGATCTGTGTCTGATCGTAAAATGAAAATGAAGCGGCGAAAAATTGTACAAAAAAATCGAATCACTTAGAAAAGACCGTTAAACACAACACGTAATTTAAAAAAAAAATTTTTAGACAGCCACATTATTTCCACCGCTGGATCAATATTTATAAATGGAGCTACTTTAATGTAATTTAAGGCATTAAGAGGAGATGCATACACAGGCGTACCTATATTATAATAAACTTATTTCACAAGAAAAAAGAAAGTAATAAAACTCCAAATTACATTTACCAATTCTGAATCATTTTCAAAGAGCCAATTTAGTTTTGTCACTAAAATCTTCGCCGCTTCTCTCTTGCTTTTCTGTAAATTTCCTATGCTCAAGCATTTTATATTTACTAGGGTTTAATACACATTTGACATACTAATCAAATATATGAATAGTAACTATCTACAGAACCACACACAAAACTATCTCGTGCTTCACCGCACCCACAATCAGATTAGGTTTCGCAATATTCTTTTTTGGGCCAAGAAAAATAGCTTAGGCATTCAAACATCTTGCTTGTTAATGGAAATCAGGTTATTTCTGTTACTTGGAGCAACCGAATAAAATGGATTATAGTCGTGCATGTGGAACACTCAACTCGATACATTTTTACTTTGCTACTATATTTTTAATATTTGAACTATGTTTTTTTCATTTTAGAACATTTTTTGCTATGTGAGAGATCATAATTTACATGTCTTGAAAATGGTACTTGTCTTCCAAACTGTAAAGACTACTCCTTTTTGTCATATTGTTGTCTGATTAAAATATACCATGTCCATTAACCTCTTTTTGCACAACAATTTTGTAATTCTTTACGTCGGTTTTGACTTACAAGCGAATATTGAGAAATAAACACTGCATATTCATTTTATGATTCAATTTATTTGAAGCCCTTTTATATTGCAATAAAATTAAAAGGTACTTTCTATTAATATCAGTAGTCACTATATATCCAATAAAGTAATCATGAAAACATCTGGGGGCACGGCAGTGCCCCCGCCAAGTCGAGCAAAACAGCGGCACGGCCGTACCATCCTTTTCTCGAAGCATAGGCCATTTTCGACACCCCTATTAGCTTCGTTGTGAATAAAACTAGAAGCTTGAATTTTCATTAACCAAGCACGCATTGTATAAACACGATATTATATTTCAAATTTCATTCAATTTGAACCAGTATGTAAAAAAGACGCCAAGTCTCGAAACTCTTCCACCGTAAAAAGTTGTGAGATATTTCAGAGAGCCAAGTCTCAGGCATTCTTATTAATCTTTATTTGCTTGCTAAATAAAATTGTGTGACTTGGCAATCACACAATACTTACTACATAGTTTTAGGTGTGCAAAAATCCATAAATGCAGTAAAGTTGTGTGATTGACAAGTCACATTTTTTTATTTAGCTAGCAAATAAAGATTAATAAGAATGCCTACGAAATATCTCACAACTTTTTACGGTGGAAGAGTTTCGAGACTTGGCGTCTTTTTTACATGGAATGTTTTTTATGGGATTTCTCTTTCCAGATTTAATGCAATAACATTATGTTTTAGTATTATATGTTCTCTATTTTATTGTACTACTTCTATTGCTTTATCAGCTTTAGAAAGCTAACTAATTAATATCGTATATAAGTACGTAATTTAATTAATAGGAAGCTCAGATTTCACTACGTAGGAAATATAGGATTAAGATGGATTATACTACTATGGTTATGTTGAAGTCCGCTTTACTATGGACTCATGTTATGGGGAAGATGAAGTTTAACAGCCGACCGTATTTATAATTATTATCATAGCAATGAATTTTAAATAACTAAATACTTCATTCTAAATAATCGAATTACACAATTTTTATTTCATAAACTTATATTATTGAAAAAAATGTAGAACGTAACGAGTTTCCCTGATTATCTCTCGAGTAATTCGCTCGGTACCTGGTCACAGACTTGCGGTCCTGCAACTGGTTTTATTTCTTAACTTGATTTGTTATCATTTGTACTGGAATCAATGTGATAAAAACGCGGTCATCGAACACGTGTCGTATTAGCATAGATATTGAGATAGTATTACTAATCGATACACAGTAATGTCTACAAATATGTATACAATTTAAAACTTTTGTTTGGAAAACAAGATTATAACTGTCACATACTTACCCTCTCGTTTATACAACTAAGTTTATACGGTGTCTACTACCACCAGTCAGGCCGTACGGCTTTTTACGACGACCGATTTAGCATAGTTGGTAGTGACCCTGCCTACGAAGCAAGAGTTCCTGGGTTCGAATCCCGGTAAGGGCATTTATTTGTGTGATGAGCACGAATATTTGTTCCTGATTCATAAATGTTTTCTATGTATTTAGGTATTTTTTTATCTATGTAAGTATGTTTATCGTCGTCTGGTACCCATAGTACAAGTTTTGCTTAGTTTGGGACACGGTCGATTTCTGTAAGATTGTCCCCTAATATTCATTTATTTATTTTGCCACTGTCGATGTAAGTATAAAAACACCGGCCAATTTAAAAAATCGTTTTAAGAAACCCATAATATTTTTGAACAAGCTATTCAACGATACCCTAAACTATGGGTTTAACGAGAAAAAAACACATCCCCACTTTAGGTGTAGGGGAGGTACGCAAAAAAAATTTTTTTCAAGATTTTATTGAATTTTTTTGGTCGTGATTGATTTATATACCCATGCCGAATTACAGTTTTCTAGTAGTAATGGTTACTGAGCTAAGACGGACGGACGGACAGACGGACATGGCGAAACTATAAGGGTTCCTTGTTGACTACGGAACCCTAAAAGAGGTTCAAATATCAGTATTTTATTCTACAACACCAATTGTAACCAATCTTCATAATGATACGAAGTGACATGCACTTCTGTTCGCTAGTCACAGTGCCTTCAAAATGGCAAAATATCAATAGATGTCATCATCATCATATCACCCGAAAGCCGTCCACTGCTGGACATAGGCCTCCCCGAAAGAGTGCCACAATGACCAGTCCTGCGCCGCCCGCATCCAGGGGACTCCCACGACCCTTATCAGGCCATCAGTCCACGTCTTAAAATAAAAATAAAACATTTAATATAATTAAATTAAATGTCAATTGTAGTAATGTTATTTGCAGAAGCGGTAAAATCTTATCAGACTGTTCGTTGGTCTGCCTGTCTTGATAACCTTGTTATTAGTGAGGGTAGTAAAGGTATAAGGACTTATATATTATATTTAATAATGATAACCCTCACAATTAACTATTGTTTTACACGTGTATTGTAAACAAACAGTTTTTAAGGGTAAACAATAATATCGGTTTCATTATCGTCGCTTATGTGTATTGAATTACAGTGTTCTAATTAACTCTGTTATCAACGTTATGTGGACAAGGTGTATAATACATAAGTGGCACGTGTTAACTATATATATAATATATTTTACATGCTATAGAACTGTGTCAAATAACTTGGTTTAGTAAATTAAATTATAAGTTAATCAAAGTAGTAGTATTAGTAGTTCTTAAATTGGATACTACGTAAGTATTACAGTAGTACATTTTTATAAGTTTAAAAATAAATGATATAAATCAGGCATGTAACTTCCACTGTCAAAAATATTGAAACGAGTAAGTAGGTATGTAGCTAAAATTCAAAGCCATTTTTTGTCCCAAGTAATAATTTTCTTGATTGAAAAATGTACAATACATAGATGCCCTGACCAATCCATGGCTTACTCGTACTTCCTAACATTTGGGTACACGATTTTTTTCAGTGTAATGCTCCATTCCCATCCGACGGACTCGTTGAATGACAAAAGCAAAGTGCATCTAAATCTTCTATTCGCCCTCACTACGCCTGTCAAACTACCGTCTAGTTGCGTCGCTAGGAAATTTTTATCAGTGTAATGCCCCATTCCCATCTGACGGATTCGTTGAAAGACATAAAAGCAAAGTGCATTTAAATCTTCTATTCGCCCCCGCCACGCGGTCAAACTAGCCTAGTTTTGGGTCGCTAGGCAATTTTTCTCAGTGTAATGCTCCGTCCCCATTTGGCGAAGTCGTGAGCTTTTTTTCTACACTGCAACGAGGAAGCGAAGTAATAATAAACACAATTGCTGGCCTTGAACTTACTGTACGTTTAGTCGCTCGCCTCGCTCGGACTGGTCTGTTCCACACTCTACTGGCAAGTGAACTGGCAGGCGAGTTTAATATTTTTTACTAAAAAGAAGCAAAGAACGAGGTGAATCTGGATATGATCAGAAAATATGTTTCATAAAACCAAAACAAAAGTATTTTTTTACGCATACAATATTATTTCTGTCACATAGATAACAGCGGGCCTATTTTTCATTATTCACCTATTATTAACTGCAAAAATATTACATGTATATTTTTGCAGTTAATAATAGGTGTTGACATATTGACAGTAGTACCATTACAGTTAGATATAGCATTATAGATACCACTACTATATTTGAGATTATTTGAGTTTTCCGAATTGCATTAAAGTATTCCAATCAAAAAGCAACTATCGTCCAAGGTAGAAGATTCTAATTTCAGTGAAAGTTTTATAAAAAGGCCACATTAAATAACCTCTACCATACCATCAATGACAGTTGACGTACGGGCTAGACCGACAGCTTTAGAAACGAAATATTGCAATGGGAATCCCCAACTAGAATGAGTGTTATTCCTTGCAACAAAAAACTACTTACTAGTGATATAAAAAAAGGGTAGAGTGGAGAACAGCCCGTAAGCGGACCGGTGTAGTCTCGCCCCAGGCTCCTCCAAATAAGGCGAGGGCTCCGATAGCTTGTTATTACTAGTTTAAAAAGAGACGAGAAAATACGTCCTGATTTAACGAAATGTTTTATTTCGTGACATGTTTCTACTAACCCCCTACGGCGATGTCATCACCATGAGCTAAAAAAACACCACTGTTGCTGCTTTGATTTGTATTGTATGTTATTTGAATAATAGCCAGTTATGTACAAACGGTTGTTCCCGAATGCGTTGCCAGTGAATTATTATTTTTATTAACTATTAATATGTGTTCAGTATTGCATTCATTTTCATTATTAGGTGAGCTCTTGTCATTTTGTTTTGCTCTACCATTTTTTTTTTTCTGAAATAAAAAAGTAGTTTAAACACATCTTTAAATATTTTTTTTTGCTGTTTGTTTCAATGTGTGTCAACACGAGTGCCATCGACACGAGAAGAAGAAGAACTGTAGCTTAAAATTTCTTAATTTCTAAATACTCCTAAATATCTAAAAAAAAATCTTAAATGTAAAAGATTGCAACTATAGATGTAACATAGAATTAACCTTTTCTTTATGTAATGAACAGCTTTTTTTTATATTTAAAAATTTAGTTTTTTTTTTATTCATACCATTGAGAAAGGTACAAATTTACAAAACAATTACTCGTCAATAAAGGAGAATATTTAATTATGTCTAAATATATAATTGTGACGGTTGTCGTAAAATTGAGTCACAGACGTCAATTAAGCCGAAATTGAACGTTCCCAGTCGTGAGCGTGTAATTAAACCTTCTAGACGCGTTGGGGGTGTTAACACTCCACCATCGTATCTCCAAACGTACTCAATCAAAACTCGACTGTAACTCGCCAAGGCTAAGTTCAATTTCAAATAAATTTCTCGCTGTGAGACGAGCATTTGAAAGTTATACGGATTTTGTTGTTAAGAATTTTGTACACGAAAGGTGTTTGGTTCCATTTAGTTCTTTCATTAAAACTAATTGAGAAATACGTTTTAGGCGCCATTTGGATTGACAAAATAATTCAGGAAATTTTATGGTGTACAAATTGCATGTTGCTGTTGAATGAATCCAGGGAAATTCCGAACTAAAAATAATGGAAAATAAATTTATGATACACCTGTGGAAAATTCAGGTTAACTTTGTATTTTTTTACATTAAAACTCATTTAAGTATATGTTTAATATCAATCCATTTCAGGAAGTAGTAATACGTAAACAAATCAAGTAATATTTCACAAAACATGTCATGAAATTTAAAAAAACAGTCCTAACTACCCAGTACCCAAAGCGCGGTAACTTAAAAAAACAGCAAATACATTTTTCCTACTCAAAGAGATTCGGCTGAATGCGAGCCCTCACATTTTCATTTTCCATGGCCCTCATTTCCATATCTTCTGCTTTATAAAAGTTTTCGACGCGTTTATTAAGTTTTCTATGAGTATAGTCGTCGTTTAACCGACTCAAAAAATATGGAAATATGTTGCTCCTGGTGCCACTTTTTTGTGTGTAATGTGTTATACGATATGGGACCATCCACATATTACGGCACAGCAACATGCCAATAAACGTGGCAATATGTGTTAAGTAGATCGGAAAAAGCGTGATATGGGGAGAGGGTAGGCTTGCCAGATCGAATGACCCTATTATCGGGAGAATAAAAATATTTTTCGGGATTTTGTGACTGGTCGGGAGAAATTAAAATAAAGTCAAATTAAAGAAACTGTATTAAAAATATTAAAATCAACAACATTGAAAATTATTTTTACATACAATCTCATTACATTACCCATATTAAAATATTATAAAAAATCAACAGTTGTATAATTTTTTTTTATTTTTGGTTAGCCAGTGGTTTTGTATTTATTATTACTTTAAACAGCTTTCAGCATTTTTTTTAACCTTTTTCGCTGTTTAAAGACGACTTGAAACTTAAACAGTTTTCATTAAAAGTCGAATCATTAATTCAGCTTTTATTAGGTCCATCATTAGTTTTCTGTCTTTTGTGTAAAGGTTATTCAGTAAACTCGCACAATATGCAAATTTTTGTTTTATACAATGAAGTTGTTTTTTCGGGAGATTTTTTACTTTGTCGGGAGTTGGGAGGCCATACAAAAATTCGGGAGAATCCCGCCAAATCCCGACCATCTGGCAACCCAGTTCAATTAAACTAGATGTTCTACAGATACTTACTTTTTTATTTTGATAAATATTGGGGGAAAAACTTACACAAACCGACCCAGTTCCAAACTAAATTAGTAAGTAGCAGCGAAATATTACGAAACACATCCTTCCTCATACGGTACCTAATAAATACGTGTAGCGAAATATTCGCTACTTTGTCTGATACTAAATAAATGATGCTGACTGTTCTATGGGTACGAGCCAACAATAAATACACCAGTTCCACTACTTGCACCGCAAATGTGGTTATGTGTACCTAGTAGTTAACTGCATTTGTATATTGCTGTCAACTCACGGAATCCTCAAATCAATAGAAGGTCGGCAATTCGCTGGTGTCACGTGTCCAGAGCCTGCGGTCTCCCCTTTTTATCAGACAGTCTTTTTATGTGCTCAAGTACTGGAGAAGGCGTTACATGCATGTAGTAGACGGGACTTAAACCTCAATTCAGCGTAGCCTTAATTCCATTAAACCCTTACAATCTTTTTAAATATACGCTATAAGTAAAATTACTGAAAATAAAGTAAAAGTTAGCTTCGTCCAAAACATTCTAGACTTAATTATTCACAGCTAAGTCACTAAAAGTACTACTAAAGGCCGCCATTCACGACAACATTGAAATGTAAATACTATGTAAATACTATATTTTTTCACCCAGACGTTTAGTTAACCGGCCAATAAAGATAAATCAAGTGCGGCAAGGGAATTGAAAAATACCGAGATCTTTTTGCCAAGAAAAATGTTTAACAAGCTAGAAAAGAATAGTAGGTACTACAAAACGGCACCGTTTTGCTAGAAGACCGTGTCCCTTACGCCAATTGACGCATGAGACGTGACTACTGCCGTTGTTGCAGCAAAAAGCATTATAAGACAAACGGGTTAGAGTTTAAATTTGAATTTACTAAATATCGTATCGTTTTGCTAGAAAAGCGTGTCCCTTACGCCAATTGACGCATGCGACGTAACTACTGCTGCTGTTGCAGCAAAAAGCATCTTACGCCAAGCGGCTAAAGTTTACATTTGCATTTACTAAACGTCGTTTCGTTTTGTTTCAGGTTTGTGCAGTTTTTTGGTACAGTCCAGTGGAAAAAGGTATTTATGTGTCGGATTAACCTTTTACAGCGACACTAAGATAACTGTAAATATCAACTACAGCTGTACCTGCTTAGTGCTTGGTTTGGCTCGTATCTAAAGGATCAATCAGAATGATATCTGATATTATTTTTTTCCCGAGTGGCGTCGGGTTAGAATACCACCTCCTTGTGGGCGATGGGCTGTGGGTAGTGCGATACCACATTTTGTCGATCTTTGATACTTACTAATATGTTTTTTTTTTGCTAAAAGTAGCACTGGATCATAAGTTTCATGAGCTCTACCTACCCCTTTTGGGAATAAAGAACCTATGTATGTATGTATATTTTTGTGATAAATTACTTTGGGACACAGCAGTGGATTAAAACGATGCATTGTTCAAATTTCACCTGTTTTATCCCCCGATGCAAGCGTGTTGTAAGTTTGACATGTGTATCTGTGTGTCTGTCTGTGGCATGGTGTCTAAAACGCATTTTTTTTAATGTATCCAAAATAAAAACTTAAAACTACTTAAACAGCGAGCGAAAACCGCGTACGGTTTATCTGCCGCATATGAACCGATTTAAGTTTTTTTAAATCGATATTCTTGTCTATCGAGTTGCTTCATAGATATGTATGATATCAGGGGTGTGATGTATTAAGGATTGGATGAAGTAATATCTCCATTATGTGCTCTCGCCGTCCAAGACGTGAGAACTCCAATTTATTGGGGTCACTAATGACCCAAGTTATCTCAAACTTGCACTAATGATGGCCTGATTTACAAATAATATGCACTTACTAGCCGATGAGACCCAAAACTCTGTGTAAGGGGAGTAGCTGGGCATTTTTAAAAATAAAATTACCTACCCAACTCGTAACTATGAAAAAACTCGATGTCAGTTTTGTGACGTCAATTACGTATTCAATTTGTATGAAATTTTACTTTTTGCCTTTTAATTCGTAAATTATATCTATGCATAAACAAATGACTTAAATGTGAATCAAGTTACTTTTCACATAATTTGTTTTCTTAATTCTCGTCACAACACTGACACGAGTTATTTCTTTTTTAAAGACTCCCGCTAAACTGGTACACTCATTTTATAATTGCCCTGTCTATCGTGAAGAGCACAGCATATTGAGATAACATTAGCAAACGAGCGAGGCAGCATTTTTGAAGCTACATTCGCGAGAACTTAGGACTTGCCTACTTTCTAAAGCACGATAAAGATAAAACGTATGAAAATGGCAGCACCTAGTTGTAAGACTTACAACTAAACGTAAACAAATGAAACTCAAAAACGCGTAAACTCCAAAATTAAATTTTAACAAACTCCAAATGAGCAAAAGCACAAACAGAACACGCAGCTCGCGAATTACCAGTCTAATTACCGTAGGTGTAAGACAAAAAGAAAGCCAAGTCTCAATAGCAGAAGTGACTCGTTACCGTTCAGTAATACAGTGCCAATATTTGCGCTGCCGCCGACTCCGGGGCTTAGGCTAGATCAGGACCGCGTATGTGCAGTCTAAGTCAGCTAAGTTAGAACATGTTAGAAGTGTTTTACTTTGATGTGCCAGGTTTTTAAGGTGTTTGTATTGATAAAGGGCCTATGAAATAAAATAAACAAATTGTAGGGGACGATCTTACACAAATTTAAATAAGACTTGTGTTATGGGTACTAGAAGACGATAAATTTAATAGATATAAAACTTGAATACATAGAAAACATCCAAGAAAATACAAACAAATATTTGTGCTCGTCACACAAATATTTGCCCTTACCGGGATTCGAACCCCGGACCTTAAGCTTCGTTGGCAGGCGTCACTACCCACTAGTCTAACTTAAAATCATATGAAAGGATCTTTAATGCGTTTGCTATGCGTGTGAGGAGCTATAGTAATTTTCTTTCCGGCGTCATAAATCGTTTGGAAATTCTGATCTGAGGGGTAATCACGTAACGTTTCGAACGCGCGTTAGAACAGATTAACTATCATCTTTCCAGATAAAATTTGACATTTAGATCTACCTTACGTACTTACGTACAATGCGTTACGTGATTGACCAGATGTCATGATTTGTTAACTATTGAATTATTAATACTTGAGCTTAGTTTAACGTCAGGTTCACAAAGCAAGAAGTTACAATTACTACAAGTGTAAACGGGCAACGACAAGGCGCTTGACCAAGAATGACCTTGTGTAGCCCGACTATACTTCTAACTTTTAGCTTCGTGAAACCCTCAGTATCAAAATCGCTAAAACTACAGGCATTTTAAAGTCAAAAGTGGTGTTTATTATGAATGCTAAGTCAGAGTCAAGTCAATTCAGTAAATAGCAGAAAAGTCCTTTGCCTAGTTTTGACACGACACAATCGCCGCCTTGCACAAACATTGTCTGTTCTTTCGATGCAGTCCCGAGGGTTGTAATGGTGTCAGGTCTTGAGATATTGTGGAAGGCTAATGTTCAGACGGTTTAGCTTCAAGGCATCTGATATTTAGAGGCATTCAGACACGTTTTGAGGCTTTGATATGTGCTAATAGTACACAGAGTTAAAGTTTGTGGCTTTGTAAGGTCTGCGGAATTACTCGCCTGATTTCAAAACTTATCTTATAGAACGAACTTTTCTGGACAGACATAGGCTGTATCTACTTATGATATGCGGGCGGAACTACGCAGCAAGCTAGTATATAATATTTGCATGTATACATAGTTTTAAGCGTTTGATCGCTTACGGTTTTTATAACGATCTAGCTTTAGCTTTAGAGTTGGCCGAGTTGTATTAGAGTATTCCATTCAAAAAGCAACTCGACCGTCCCAGGTAGAAGATTCCAATGACAGCTTTATAAAAACTCGGCCACTTTAAATATTTTCAACCATAACTCAAGTAGAACTAGTCATTAGATTGCACTCCCATACAAGCTGGCTCCTCTATTTATCTCCCGTAGGGGATGATTTCTGAGATAAAATTTATCATACATCCTTTTTCGGGACTCTCAACCTATTTTCATACTTAAATGTAAATCGGGGTAGTGGTTTAAGAAACAAAAGTAATCAACAAATACCATTTGTAACAACCATTACCGAAATTATTGCTGTCACCTTCTAGACCTAATCAATCAATCACGAACAGGGCATTGAACGTCTTTACTGGCAATTACGTGTAAAAGTACCATGTAACAGTTACATGACAGTCGCCAACAAGCGACAGCGACATGGGAAATTATGAAATTACAAAATGAGTAGGTACCTACGTTAGAATCGATACCAAAGTGCGATTTGCACCGATAAAGCGAGTCTTTGGCCGTCGCTCGCTCGATAACGCCAGCCGATTTTTATGTCTGTCAGACGCTTGATAATTGAAGCTATCCGTCCAATTCGGATCGCGTACTATAGTAATAACCCCTCATCAGTGAAAAGCTATGCCCGCGGGTCATTGGGAAACGCACATGTGAACCGGACACTTGAACAAAACGAACCATAAATCGAAAACACACTTCATTGGCCGATATAAAAAGCTCATTTTGGAACAACAAAGTATCGAGCGGGTTTATGCTATACCCATCTGCGTCCGTTTCGGACGTATTGATTGTGAGCAGAGGCGGGCTGCAGCCCGGGGCAGGAATGCATCCGTTCCCATCAAAATGTTCCGATGAAAATTCAAGACCCCTGGGGACCACTACAAGGAAGTTGTCGAAGAATCGCCAAAGTTGAGGCGTTTCGACATCGCTTTGAATATCAACTCGATTCTGCAATCTCTAAAACAAATGACTGTCTACACGTTTGACTTTGGTGGACACGTTTGGTTTACGTTTGACTTCCACGATACAGGCCTAGCCTAGTGTGGGGTCATCGACATTGCATTTTTTGTACTGAATCTTTCTGGTAATCAAATTTTACTTACTTTACTTTACGTAATTACGCAATAGTTTTTACAATTGAAGATTCCGCTCACAGGTTGCGCGAAACGAGATGGAACTCGTATTGAGAGTTCCGACCCCCGACCCTATTGACTCTCTAATGTCTCTCATTTCCCCTACACCAAGGATAAGAAAAGTTCCGATATCGCCTTCGACAAGGAAATGAAAGTAGGCCTTCGCCCGCTGAACTTAATACCTTTGATCTAAAAGTTCGAGTTCACTGGAATACAAAGACAGTCATGGCCATCTGTTTAGTACCCTAAGTGTCGACTAACTAATTCCAAGTTTAATGAGAAACTCCGTTGGAATAATTCGATTGCGAGTACTCTTGTTATTTGGTTCGTTTACCTTTTTGATGTCGGGCTAAATTAAATTCTGAGCTGGAGTACAGTTACACGCCGTGATGAATCATCTGCCATAATGCCATCCTCTGCCCTTTTATGTATAGCTATCATTAGCGTAATTGCACAGCCTCCATCGATCCGTCATTGTGCGTCCGTTGTCAAGCCAACATATCAAACAATTTACTTACAAGACGTCTATGATTTCTTTATTAAGCTCTTTATCCCCCTGTCGGCCGACTCTCGACTTCCCGCTTAGAAATTTCTTCCGTCGCGAGATAGGTGATATTGAATTGTGAAATGTGTAAGGTTTTCCTTTTTATCTCTCAGGGATTTGTGTATTTACAGTCCGCGTGAAGAGTGATTTAGGGGAGTCCATTCTTAAATTGGTATTTCTTCTGTTACGTATATTTTCGTGTGAAATCCGTTTAAAGATTAAAGCGCTGGGGGTCTCTGTGGTGCTCAGAAACATAAGCCGCATTATATCAGCTCCGAAAGAACTGTGTTCCAGTTCTCCGCGAGTAACGCACTTACTGTAATGTATTTATAATTGCGTTTCTATGTAGGCTTCGGTCGTGACAATCGAGGAGAGTTTCATGTATCCATTTGTAGTTATTATTATAATACGAACCATGACCGAGAATCGAATGCTCCGAATCAGCCAGCGTCAACACTCGAGTGTTCTCTGCGAATTTGAACAAGGTGGGGAGGCATTGATAATTGTATTCCTGGTAGGGTGCTTTATTACTTGTACGTATAATTAATGCTGGCGAGTTAACCGTGTCTGGGAGGATTGCGGAGGGCGGCTCCGAGTCCGCTTTCTCATGCCTCTTAAGTGCTCCGTTAGGACAAACACAGTGCGTCAGCCTGGCATTATGTTAGCGATACACGGAAAATTGCTGTAGCAGTTTTTTGTTCCCATACTGTACCACTACGTTGTTATCTAAAATTACAGGTTAATCTGCAGTGATGTCATTGGTTGTATCGCGAACGTCCGTTTCAAATTGATTGGCTTGTTGGAATTCGTTGATCCTAGATTGTTTTTGCAACTAATGGTCCGTATACGTTTACCATTAGGCGTTGTTTATTGTCTGCTTTGGGCTTGAGACTTTACTGTTTTCTTTACAAACAAGGTTTACGAGTTGGGTGTTGGGTCGGGGCTTATCTTGGCGATGTTGTTTTACACTTACAATTAATTCGGCTAGTTAAGCTTGGTGTAAACAATTTTCTAGAACTCTTGCAATTAAGACTAGTTTTTCTTTAGCTTAAGGTGGTTCGCTTTCTATGTAAAACGTTAATTGAAAAGTAGTTTTCCCAAAGTATCACTTCCGAAACTTATTTCTCAAAATATTCTAGTTTATACAAGTTTATTCTAGGAAAGGGGGAATTTCGCACAAATGAAAAGCCAATTTGTAACGGTTTCTTACATAAGTTTCTTAAAATATCTCGCCGTTTGCCTGCGAAATAACGTTTGTATGGTGAGCAAACTACCTTAACACAAACTCACAAATAACTTTAAAGTACTTTAACGTAACTAACTATAATTAGATTTGCTGCCTCGGTAAATTCATTCCACTCGCAAAACGCAATTAAACATGTGATTTGTAATACAGAGAAACAGTTTATCATTACGTTATTTTACTTTAAGCGAAGACTATTCATAAATCCTAACGACGCATTACCGTAGTTCATTATTTGTTTCTTTTTCCGTAATAAAAGATATGACTTTTGTGATTGACACAGCGCTGCATTTGACAAACTAGCGTTAGTTTAAGATGTCGTGTTAGCGTTAAAATCGTAGTGAAAGTATAACGTCAAAGCTTGGGCTAATCTTGGCAATGCAGATTGAGCGCAGAAATAGTCCGAGGAAAGCTACACGTGCAAGGTACTACGCAGAAGTCACAGATTACACGCAACTAGAAGCATCACATAAGAAATATATTTTTCGCTTCTCATGCTCGAAAAGTGTGTCATATTAGGCTTAGATAGCGGGGCTAAAGTATTTGCTATCAAGTAATCAGAATACAGCTATATATTAAAATCAACCAATCAGGAAACAGAATAAATTTCAAATATTATTAGGGCGTTTTAATAAAAATAAACACCTTCGGCCGTCTCTAGCCGCTTCCAAACGTTTAAGCGTGGTTGGCTGCATACATGGCATAAGCTATGAGATTGGATAGACGCTGTCTATCTCGCTTTATCATATGCACCGTATGCTGTCCGCCGCGCTCGGCCGTTTGGACGCGGCTATTAGACGGTCAGAGGCGTTTATTCGTGGTGTCAATATTATGTAACTGTGTTAAAGCAGTTTATTAAAAAAAAAATGGCGCCAAATTGGACAATCTTATCGCCGTGGTATAACGTGGTAATATAAGGTGGTTTTTACTATTTTCTCGCTGTCAAAGTGAAAAGTAGAGTGTATAACTATGGTTTAAAAACCATAGTACCCCTCGAACTATTTCCCCTCACTTCGTTGGGGAAAATAACCATCTCGTGGTAATATTACCACGAGATGGTTATTTTGACCTATTTTAGACCCTTGTCTACAGTATACACATCTACTATAATTCACTATAATTTACTACTTTAAATATATACATTATACATGTACAATCACTGCAATACATACAATATACTATAATTACAATCTACTATAATTTACTACTATAAACGTAACGCGATACTTATTTACCTTTATTATTTGTTTCGACTCTGGTTTGACCCGCACTGTCCAAAATGACTGATGACCTAGCATGTTGTCATCGTGGATATGCAATATTTCACTACCCTACAAAAGTTAAATTTGGAGGGTAGACTCGAAAAAAGTTACCCGTCCGAAATACTTGAATTTTATACAAAGCGCTAGAGTTTACAGTTTATCACGTTAAATAGTCGTAATCTAGAACAATTACGATGTAAGCGATCAACCATGTCTTCATGGGATTTTTCATATTATTTGCGTTTAAAATAGACTTAAAGTTGTATCAGTAATTTAGCATATCCGTATCCAAGCGTATACCTGTTGCGCTATTGAAATGGTATGAGTGCGTGCATGACTCAGTAGGTTACCTATTAGACCAAACGAGGTTATTTGAATTATATTTTATCTTATCTAGCGGAAACTGAGATAATACTAAAATAATGAGATGATCTAAGTGTTAGTTAAATGATTTGTTAGATAAATATTGCGGTCGCATTAGTTAAGCCTTAAGAAAAAATATTCGAAGGTTAACTTTAAATGTCAGTCAATAAGTTTGCATAGCATATTTTAACGGATATTATGATAAGTTACGTCGTAAATATAAAGGTCTTTAGTAAAATGCAACGCCATTTGACTGATCTCTGCGTACAAGTGAACAATCTTACTTTTACTACTCTATGCATACACATGTATGGAATTACTAGTATTAGATAGACGCACAAAATTACTACTTAGTACTTTCTAGTTAGGTCTCGAGAAACTACGCTTCAAGCATCAGACGTACTTCATTTTAATTACCTACAATAATCCTTACCTTTGAGTTTTCAACGGGATTTATAATGATTGACAGTTTATTATTTTATTTTTTATTAATTAATTAATGTTGGTGAAGGAAAACATCATAATAAAACCGGTATTACCTCATCAAGGTCTAGTTTTCCCTCTGAGTTTAGGTCAGATGGCAGTCGCTTTCGTAAAACTAGTGCCTATGCCAGTTCTTGCAATTAGATGCCAAAGCGGAACCCGGACTTAGCGTACCACCGGAAAGCTAGGAGGTTGATTATGGTCCTGATCGAAGGCAAAAGAACATTAAATTTATTTTAAGACAGAGTTCTTCTACTTACTATATCACTGTATGTTTGTTATTGCACACATATCAATCAAAACAAGATTTGTCGATTTTGAGGACTGAAATAATCAACCAGAACTATTGTGCTTTTAATCTTTAAAACTTATGTAAATAAATAGGTGGGCTGATGACCTGATAGAGGTCCCGGGAGTCCGCTAGATGCGGGTGGCACAGGACCGGTCATTGTGGCACTCTTTGGGGGAGACCTGTCCAGCAGTGGGCGTCTTTCGGCTGATATGATGATGGCGATGACTACTTGCCCTGTCTCTTGCAAACGTTTACAATGTGAGACGCATGAGAACACTACATAGCACACACATATTAGTAAAATATCAGCTAAATACGTATAATGTAGGTAAGGTAAATACGTATGATCACCAGTAACACTAGATATCACGAGTATTTACACAACTCTTCAATACTCCTTTGATAGACGTATATGATGAAGTATTTACTCGTCGAATCGATAATCTTTATTTGACTAAGCCTTCAAATATAGACATCTGTCTCTTGAGATCGATAATTTTCATACAAATTGGAAACGAATGACAGTGGTTCGTTGTATGTATCGCGTTATATATCACTATCTGTTTACAATGGTTGTTTTCCTGGAACATATTCAATTATATATATAGATGTGTACCTATGTTTTATTAGTATTATGTTTCTGCGCATCAATTTTACGTGAATACGTGATTTTATATTTATAGCGACTTCTGTGAACAAAAATTTCCTCCCTCTTAAAGGGTCGACAACGCGCACGTAACGCCCCTGGAATTGCAAGCGGTGCTACGGTGACCGCTTACCATCAGATGGGGCGTAAGCTTGTTTGCAACCGTCGTGGTATAAAAAAAAACATACGAGGTACAGTCAAGTGGAGAAATATGTATCGATTCAACGAACCTTAATCCGCTGACACAAGAGCGATGGTACATATTTATGAGTAAGTTGTGCATCCATATTTTTACACGACTGTACCTGCCTTTGGAATTGCAGACGCCTATAAGCCACGGTAGCCTAGGGCGTCTGCAAGCAATTAGTTGAATGTAATTATACAAGGTGTAACAAAAATGGGGTATGAACCGATCAAGGGCTTGACAGGTATCGTGTTCTGATAAGAATAAAGAGAAAAAAATTTTTTTTTGACGCGAATTTTACATTTGTATGGAGCTCGTCGCTCCAGTCGGTCCAACGCTCCATGCAAAGGTAAAAAAAAATCGCGTAAAAAAAAATAGTTTATCTGGAAAATGTGACGTACTAGCGCTCAATAATCCCCCTCTTGCGGGAAAGTCCATCATTCCGTTCCACGCAGTATACGGTGCTGTCTAAAAATCAGCGCTGTAGGTGTCTGTTTGACACCTCCGCATAATGCTGAGACAGCGACCGATTCACTGCCGCGAAGACACACATTATGTGTCAATTTTACTACGTATTTCTACTCCCTTTATCTCTGTGTATCTTTTGTGAAGTGAATGTCTTCTTTCTTTATTTCTTTCTTCCTTATCTTGATATGAAAAATTGTTTAATTCTTCGTAACGTGATAGACGGCTGCCAAATTCAATAAGTAAACTCCCGCTAACGATTTTTTCCGTTTAGTATAGAAAATCAATGTTACTCAATCTTGAGATTATATGAGTTGGCCGATTTGCATCGAAGTAGTACACTCAAAAAGCAACTCTAGAATCCTAGGTACAAGACTTCAATTCCAATGACAGTTTTGTAAGAAGTCGGCCACATTAAATAACATTTTCAACCATACAGTGAATAGAAGTGTAATTTATAATGATTACGTCATTGCAACTGTGCTTTACGTCTAATACAAGATAAGGCCAACCGCAAAATCGATTTAAGTAACTAGTAATCGCGTCATTAGATAAACTCTTTTTGCGTTTAACGTGACTAATGTATGGAAATCATAATTTAAAAGATATATAGTGGGACCGGAAGCACAAATGACTGAGTCTTGTACCCAACGGATACCTGTTTGGACCGGAAATCGTCGGACGCTACCAAACCAAAGCAGGTAAAAGTCTCGAAACGATAAAGTCATCTTGGGTTTCATGCGAAAAAGCTGAGTATGTCTTTAGTCATGAATTAAAAAAAAAGTGTTTATATTACCTATACGTGCTTCTGAAGAACACAGGCAAACCCGCGGTATAAAATAAAGCCTATAAGATTTTTGAAATCGGATAAGCGGTTCCGTGATCATCCAAAACTTTTTTGATACCACGTCGGTGGCAGACAAGCTTACGGCCCACCTGAAGGTAAGTGGTTACAGTCGCCTATGGACGCTTGCAACTCCAGGGGTGTTATATGCGCGTTGGCGACACTAAGAATGTATACACTCCTGTGCGTTAGAACAGTCCAACTGTAATTTTTCCACTAAAAAATTGACATTTAGATCTACCTAACGTACGTACAATACGTTTTACGTGATCAACCTGCAGGTCTTAGTCATGGAATAAAATATAATATTTTCGTGTAAAAAACAAACCTATGAATCAGTTTCTGTAAATATTTATACCATCAGACATATTTCTTGTAAAAACATTGCAAACTTCGCTGTCTCACCGTCGTAAATATATTGAGATGTCGTTAAAAAAGACTGCCAACCTTACCCTTTAGAAAACTGCAAACTTACAACTGCAACAGCAACTGCAACTTACTGGGCTACATTTTGCAACTGTAAGTAACTAGTTAACCACACCGCTCATTGACATGCGCGGTGTGGTTAACAAGCTAGTCACAGTTGCAAAATACGGCCCAGGATCAATCCCTTTAATTATAAAACTTAAACCGCTGTTAACTCAAGTGTTCTATCCCTTTTTCACGAACACAAATTTCAAAGCGACAGATAAAGGCAAACTAATTTTAACGGCATTCTATCTAAAAGTTGTCTGAACGTTCATGAATAACGCCACAAATGTATAGCTAGATCTGAATCCCGCTGATTGCGTATCTAGAGGCACCAGACATTGGGTTCATTACTAACACTTCGGTCTCGATCTGAACCTAACTCAACACTGACGTAAACGCTTATATAATAATTAAACATTTACTCATACGCACCGATATCAGCTTCTAGAATATGCGAATAGGTATTAAATAGCTTGATTCGCTGTTATGCTCGCAACTATATTATGACTGGAAACTGCTATGGAAAGAGCGTCAGTAAGCAGTAATACTGGACGATATGAATACGAGGTACACAAATGAATTAACTTTATAACTTTTAGCTCTGAGCTGTAGAACGCCCAAGTCTGTCTTTTTTCAATTTTCATGTCGGCAAACTGAATTGAGTAAACAATCGTTATAATTATTAAACCTGCTCTCAAAATTTCTCGACACTCCTCGGTTGATGAATGTGAACTGAAGAGGAGCTGGACAGAACTACTTAAGAAATCATTTTTGCCTAAGCTAAACGAAGAACTTCGTTCGCTTCGCTCGCTTGTTCAACTCTTGCTATCTCTCGACTCACGCCTGTTACTTAGGCTACTAGGCTGAAGGTGAATATTATTTGAGAGGCTGATAACCCGCAGATTGTCAAAAAATTGGCAAAGTTTTACCAGTAAATTTAACGAGGTCCTTGCTCCAATAATACTGCATATTTATATTATTAGTATTTAAAATGAGATAAAGGTGTTTGCGTACTTGGCGTAAATCATCAAATTCATATTTTATGAGAAGTATCATATTTTAACCTAAATTATAATGTCTGTTAAGTTGAATAAATTAGATTGTCCAATTTTGACAGATAAATCACATTTTTAGATATTAGTTGTACTAAAAAAACATTACACAATCTTCTTACATGCTAATTATTTAAAAATTTATCAAAACTTACTTAGTTCAATAATTTCATTGATTATTAAACGTCCTTAACTCATTATAGAAATAAAGAACATCTTAATGTTAGTATAAACCAATACGGAATCCTACGTTTCTATTTCCTTCTTCTTTGTTATGAAGATATACAGCCATGACCAACAACCTGCAATTGTACAATGATCCCGATACATGAGAATATCAAAACAGGATCGTAAAAATCGCATTTCATTTGTTATCGTTAGTAATTTCTTGGCGCACTCAAATTGACGTGTTGAGTGCATTTCCACGCAAAATGCATTTTACGTCAATTGGGTGTTTATGGGAAAACGTCATAAATTATTTGAATGTTCTCGGGAATATGCACTATTCGAATCATCGACGTCCTGTTTGGTCTTCAAACGCTAAAAACGGGCGTTTTGGTAAACGGCCTAATGTTCGACACCGTTTTCCGAAATTTGACACTTTTTGACCTCTATTTGCTTGGAATTAAGAATGACATTGACATTTATTCTATTTAAATACAAAAACGAATAAAGATAATGATATAGATTGTACTATCTATGTCTATTGATAAGCTAAAAACTGGTTACATACTTTTTATTTTAGTCGAAAAAAGTTCAAGACTCAAACTAATTAGACTTGTCTGAATGAGAACTTAAATACCAACGTAAACTGTTCATTAACTTAGTTGTAAATTACAGGTACTAGCATTTTAGTTGCCAAGAACACGGAGCTACCCCCATTAATTAAAAACCGAATTATAATAAATCTACCACAGATAGAGATCTCACTTGGTACCTAGACGTCACTAAATTTCACAAATCTAAGACATTACTCCATTTCATTCCAATTCTACGTTATCTCGGTAAAGAATTGGCCGAAACAGAGGGAGATGGCGATAAAGCTGGAATGCATTTTATGCTAGGTTAGAGAGGGACGTGAGAGGATGTCGATACGGCGCGACGTGGTTAGAGGTTCGTGCCAAAATCTGGATTTATTGTGACTAACTTGGTTAGAGTATCGTTTAAAGAATTTGAACTAGAACTAAACTTGCATACGTGTAGGTATAAAGAATACTATAAAAACATGCTAGACAAGCATACAATTGCCTCAGTTTAGGAGAAAGCCGTAGATATCTTTACTAGAAAAAATCCCTTCTAAGAAACATAACCTGATTGTTAAGAAATGTTGTATCATGTAAAAAACCGGTAGAACAGCTGATGACCAGGCTTAAATACTACCCCAACGGGCAAAAAAGAATAACAAGTTATCTCGAATTACCTGCTTGGGAGACCCTTACAGATATGCCTGCACAAATTTGTCTATTCAGCAGACTAAACAGCGAACGAACCTTATTTAAAACATTTTAATCGCAACCGTTACAAAATTGGAACGGTGCTCCCTTTTTCGACAGCAAACCTAAATTTGTGTAAACTAGGGATGTCACTCACCACAATTTGGAAAGTTTATTGTTTTTTTTAGAGGAAGTGGGTAATCATCGGTCGTAAAACATCTTAATAGTGGAATTAGTGTTCGGTCATAAATCGGTATAAAAAAGCGTTTTACTGCGCCTTATTACGCTGAGGGTTAAATTTAGTTCGGGAGGGTGTAAAATTAAATGCATTTTTGTACCGAGAACGCCTTGGTGTAATAAAAATAGACTCAATTTCAATGTTGAAAGGAGACTTGTCGATTTTAAAATATTAGTATTTGTTAAATTCAAGTCGTATGACTGGCGTTATATGCTATTTTGGTAGTTTATTACTTTCGCACGCTTCATCAAAGCGCAACAAGCAGTTTGAGTCATCTGACTAAATCCATACTAATATTATAAATGCGAAAGTGTGTCTGTCTGTCTGTCTGTCTGTTACCTCTTCAGGCTTAAACCGCCGAACCGATTTGGATGAAATTTGGTATAGAGATAATTTGAGTCCTGGGGAAGAACATAGGATAGTTTTTATCCCGGAAATCATCCCCCAAGGGGATGAAGTGGGGGGTGAAAGTTTGTATGGAGCTACGATATAAACGAGTTCCACGCAGACGGAGTCGCGGGCAGAAGCTAGTATTTAATAAAATGTAGTCTACATATTGTATTTGAATTTCATATCACCATAAACTCGAACAGAAATATTTTTTATAACTTAAGTGCACGTCGAGAAAGTATTCTCAATACCTATCTTTATGCACATATTTACATGACGAACTGGGGGCCTAGACAAGGTTACAATCGACAAACGCTAACGCCAATAGAAAACTAATAAAATGTATGGAAATGACAGATGTTAACGAAAAATGTTTCGTCGGCATCTGTCATTCCTCTACATTTTATTATTTTCTTTTGGCGTTAGCGCTTGTCGATTGTAACTTTGTCTACGGCCCCTGCGGGCGTAGCACGGTTGCCATTTTATCACTTATCGTTGTGGATTAGGCATCCGTCACTCTCGCACTCGCATACTTGTCAGAGCGTGATGGGCGTCTTTACCACAACGATAAGTGATAAAATGGCAACCATGCTACGCCCACTGGTCTTATATCAATGGGACACTTAACTCAGTACTCTTGAGCCAAGGGGGATAAGTTTTATTATTTATTTGTTTAAACTTTATTGCACAGTAACAAGTTACAAAAGCGAACTTAATGCCATAAGGCATTCTCTACCAGTCAACCAGTCAGTTTTAAATCTTCTTACACATTTTTATTTCAAATTACGGTTTATACTAGTCGCGATATTTTTTTATTACTTGTATCGCTATAATTATTTTAATTTAATACACATAACGATTACAAATGGGCGTAAGTACCGTACACAGGAAACCCTACTAACATCGTAGTATTGACCGTTCGTTGCGCAGTTGCATCATGCGCCGTATAAATAAACCGCCACGTGTGCGCGGGCGTCGGTGTATAGTACTGCGCGCAGCGGAGAGCGTAACCAGCAGATATTAACCCGCATTTAGAAAAAAAATATCTGTTGATGTGGCTTGACTGATTTTAAGCTTAATTTAGTTTTTTTTTTATTTCACTTGATGTGGCTTGGACTATGTAGGTTCGATGTATTTTATTTTATAGAAATCCGCATATTTTTGTCAGTAGTTAAATAACAATAGTTTTGGCAAAACATAACTGTTAAGTTTGTTTCGTCGTTTCTTCATGACAGTGGTCTCCTTTTTCATAAACATCTAAGCGTTTCTGAAAAAGGATTTTGACTTGTAAACGTGCCATTGAGAATAAAGTTTATTTATTTAATTAATACCTCGATAATAGAAGCTCGAGAACAGAAGATAGCGGAATGGCCCAACAAAATCTCCTAGGCAACTCATTAATAACCCATTTAGTGCGATGGTTAAATTGTTTAATTAACATTTCGCTAGCCCTCAATTACTGTACCAGTTAGCTTGTCGCACATGTTAGATAGCGGGGCGTGCAATAAACTTATAATATTATTGTATTATACATTATACGTACTTTTCACTAATTTATCCATCTAGACATGTCCGTGCTGTGCCAGCCATTATAGTGCTGTCACTGTGTAGATAAATATATATTCACTCGTATAAAGACTGGTTTAGAAGTTACCCGATAAGCTATCATTCACAAATATCGATGGATGCTGTGACCATTAAATATACACAAAACAAAAGCCTAGTGATAGCTAATAAACAAAATCAGACCGCTACAGTACGATTACTGTTAGTTAACCACTGACAGATGGATTGCCTTCATTTAATTTTCAACTTTAATTTCATACAGATAAAGCATTTTTCAGAATGCTGTTACCCACATCTGCCGATTTAGTAATAACTATTTTATTTGTATAAGATTAAAGTTGAAAATTAAATGAAGGCAATCCATCTGTATATGGCAATTCATCTATATATATAGAGCCACTGCAATGAAGTTGAGAATTTTAAGAATTGGAATTTGTTTAGTTCGTGTTACTTTTAAATATTATGTAACGTCTAGTCGAATGAGATTTCAACTAGTTGCATATACTTAGGCCTCTAAGCCTTCCTTAAGTTATTTATCTATGATAAGTAGTTTATTTCATAGTTTCATGGTTCGTTGTCTGGATTTCATTAGTCCAATACCTACCTAACTTGATATTTCGCCGATCTCTAGCTATAGCCAGCAACGGACCCAATAGATGTATTTCTACTATGTACATACGTCCTTGTGATTGGTGATGGCCAGTATTTTTGCCCTAGTCAAATTCCTTGAACTTCGCTTGTTTTGGTTTTACGAGAAGACCACTCTCTATAAAAAGGGCGTATGTGACGAAGAGGTTCTATAGAGATTCGTCGTTTTGTGTGTGTGGTTTAAAAGTCTTACGCCGTTAAATTTAGTGGAGGTTAGATCATTTCCAAGTAATAAAACGCAGCTGAGTATACTAATCATTATTGTTGTGGTTAGCCTGGGTTGAATTCCGGTCAGGCTTGTAGGTATGTCAAGAGGTAAATGGGTAGGGTAGGCGAAATGATAGGTCGAAGAAAATATATTATGTCATGTTAAGACATATTTTAAAATATTACTGAACAACCCCGAAATAATGTTATAATTAACAGAAACTGGCTTTAGTTTTTATGTTATTTAGTTTATTTCCTGATTGCATGAAAAATTTACCTATAAGCACGGTAGTTTGAATGCAATAATTTGTAGTAAGTAATTGTAACTTATTCTTCATTATATTAGAATAGAATCGAAATGTATGAGACCGAAGATCTGAATTCGTTTGTTTTATAAATAAGTTTTGCTTCTATGTTACGCGAAATTTCGGAATCGATTTTTAAAATTGTTTTATACAAAAGTAGGTGTTAAAAATGTTTTAATTTAGTAGACTATGTACTCATATGATAATCTTTGATTTGACATAGACCTTGTGTGAATCACCTGCCTAAAGTAACCGATAACCTATTACCATCCAGTCACGTCCAAAAATATCTGTACCTACTCAATGCAATGGCCCTTATGCAAACGAAATAATACTCAAATTCCCATAGATATTTTTAGAGTTCCACCCAAACTGAAAACAAACGCACCATTCGTTTGCACGTGGCACTTGTAGATAAAAACTACACGTGTGTTGGAAGGAAATGCAAAATCAACAATGTGCTCGGATTATCGAGGCACGAACTCGTTAGTACGAGTCATGATAGTGGCTTGGTAGTCATATTTATGCTTTCGGGCTGTAGGTATACGTCCTGCTTAGCTAGCATGGTCGCGTTTATGTCGGACTTAAAGCGTTCCCGCTCGCACAAATACATGCTAGTAAGGGACGTAAACGGCAAACGCGACCATGCCTAGATGAGCTGATAAGTAGCCTGTATATCATTGAGATTATTTAATGTGGCCGACTTTTTATAAAGCTGTCACTGGAATTGTACTCTTCTACCTTCGACGCTAGAGTAACTTTTTGAATAGATTATTTTGATGCAATTCAGCCAACAGATGCAACTCAAAGAATTTTAAGGAAGTACCAACCTATACGCTGCTGGGCAATGCAGACCTTTATTTTTCTACAATCGAGTTCAAACATATCACGGAAATAGTGATTTAAATATATGTGGACATGACTTAATATTTAAGGGCGATAGGTTGCTCAGATATATATTTGAACCTCTGAGAACGTACATACCATGATGGCAGCCACAGGACACTGTCTATGGAGACTCACAACTGCTGGAGGTCAATTTCTTCAAATCTTGTTGACACTGCATACTTCCATTTTCAGTATCACTGAACGGGTGCAAATCCCGAAATTGTTAAAATTTCACTGAAATGTTTGTATGGGATGTTAACAATGATTTATCTCCGGTTTTACAGTGATCATAAATTATTATCAAGCCAAATAAATCACTAGAATCCTTGCACCCGCATTGTGAAGTGATAAAATATGTTGACAGGTCTGGCTGTACATTTTATAAAATTTCAAATGGAATTAGAACTGTTTTTCAGTTTATAGATAAATTAAAAGGTAGTCGTTTTTTTGGTCTAGGTGTGTGTTGTTTCTGGAGGTTGACAATGTAGCCAGAGCCTTGTTTTTAAGGCGAGCCTGCATTTGTCTTTTACGCTGTCTACGGCGAATCTAATAAAGCTTTACAATTACCTGGAGTTTCGGGCCTTAAGTTCGTTTACTGCTACTAAAATAATAACAACATTACATCTAAGTCTTCCTTACCGATTACTTTCACGCGAGCTAACAGGCTCTTTCGGATCATAACTCAAATCTTATATTAAATTAAAAAGTTCTCCTCCGAC
Source organism: Epinotia bilunana (assembly GCA_947049275.1). Lineage (NCBI taxonomy): Eukaryota > Metazoa > Arthropoda > Insecta > Lepidoptera > Tortricidae > Epinotia > Epinotia bilunana. Next base: position 19,870,609 of record OX346269.1, on the reverse strand, counting down.
ATCATCTGCTCATCCGGGCCAAGTAAAAAATCTTGTCCGGCCGTCCGGAAAGATTACAAAGTTTCCAAGTCCCCGAAATCTTATGAGCTGTACTTAATGGCTTCAGAGCGGTCAAAAGGCTAGGGAATTAAAAATATTGGCCAGTGACGTTTAGAAGCAGTGAAAGGAAAAGATAAGGTGTGTGAATGTGACATGTTGAGAAAATTCTTATTAGGTAAATAAAATATACGCAAAAAAACAGAAAATGAAAGTCACTATGATGCTAATGACTGGTGCTGACGAAGTTCTTAAGTTGTAATATAAATAAAACATAAATAAATAGGAGTAAGGGCAAGGTAATTTGTTAGACTTGGGGTAAGAAGTAGAGTTTAAACGATGCTAATTTCGGTTTCCGAAAATAACTAATCCGAAAAACGTTTTAACAAACTCAAATATCTAAACTCGTCTGCCTTATATGTAGTCTATAAATGCTGAAAACAAAAACCAATCTAGTTTTGATATCAAAGCACAAACTAGCATCAGCATCAAATCCAAACGGCACACTACACTTAGATTTGGTCGTGCTTATAGCTGCCTTTCCTGTTTGTATCCCAAATGTACTTCAGAAACCCGATTAAACCAAACAAGCTCCAAATCAAAGTTAAATCAAAGAGGCAGGCGGCAAATAGGATTATCCTGGAGGAATTTATCCTGCTATCTCTATGTTTTATGTGAGCTGATTAAATCAAGAGCTGATATCGAACGAACTAGATACAAGCTAAGAGCGAATATAAGGGTTAAGTGCTTTAATTGTAATATCATAAATGATCAACTTGATTGGTAATAATTTTACATGAAAGTTGTGCAGACAGTCTTAGTCAGATGAATAATCGAATGCTTTTGATTAGATGCATTCCTATTCTTAAAACTTATACTGTCTGTAATTGGACCTGCTGTCCTAAAAGGCGTTTAAACACCAGTTTTTTATAAAAAATTTGGCATTCGCCCTGGCATTCGAATCTGAGACAGCTCTTTAGCAATATGAGGACGCTTGTAGTTTACATATTTTCCAATCTTTGTCATCTCTATTGCTTTATTGTATTTGTGTATTGTTATAATTATTCGTATATTTTTGCCCACTCTTCAACTTGATCGACTTATTTATAGAAGTGAGACACGCTTAGCTTCAACACTTACGCCAACCTTTACACAGTATTTGCACAAAGATAAGCACAAGGCTGAAAGTCTTAGCGTAAATATTGACTCAAACAATATTTTCTTGCGGGCCACTTCATGTCGACATCAGATTAAACAATACTAAAACCATTAAAGAAACCGCTTTAGCTATAGTTGGTTCTATAGAAAAATATTGTCGAAGGTACGGAAAAGTAGAACGATTTTCGCTGGACTGGAAAATATTGGGAACAGACTTTAGAATTACATTTCCAGCATTTCTCGTCTTTCAAACTGTCTTATACACAGGATATTAATTCCAGAGTACAATAGATTTCAAAAGGCTATTAATCTCGATCAGTACACGTGGAAGGAAGAATTTAATAACTAATAACGGTGGCTATTTTATTTTGTAATGGTACAAGGTACGAAGCCGATAATGCGGAAAATTCAAAAACGCCGCCCACATTTTTTCATGGTCTACGATTTCGAATCTATAGCATTTCCTGCCACTCCCCAATCCCACGTTATGGTCTATCGTCTTCCTTAAACGAAGGCATTAAGGAAATTAGAAATGTATGTGTATCGTTGGGTCATAGATAGAACTCGATTCCCGCATAGATCTTCAGTCAATTAAAGTAAGACTTCAAGACACTTAAAATTAAGTGTTTGCTCAAAATAGTGTATTTAGATTAATTTGGTTAAACTACCAAATTAATCTAATAAATACTATTTTAACTAATAATTTTAACAACTATGAGTAACTTGTAGCTTTGCGAGCGCTTACTTTTAATCGATTTTCTTTTTATCTTTATTAACTGAAAAAAAAAATACTTTTTTTCATAGAACTAAATTGTACGTTAACAACAATTCGGCTATGCAAACACCTTCGTGCCTATTTTTTGCAATACTCAACTCGATTTGGCGAAATGTGCTAGAAACATCTGGAGTTTTTATTTGAACAATTGTGCAAACAAATTTACAGACCACTTGAATTACATTGTGCATAAAATAGTTCTTTTTAGACTATTTGAGTATTTCGTTTTCCTTATACCGCGTGTTTTTACATTGCAACTTGAATTATTCTCACAAATAAATATACCAAGCTTAACAGTATTCTCTGAAATTATGTAGAAACAAAACTTCTACGATAAATCATAACAATAAGTTCGTGTAACTATAAAAACTTTGAAGACAATATAAATAATAAAAATAACTCAGAATAGCAGAACGTGGAACCATGAGGGCATTGTAAAGCGCGGTAGCATAAAACACAAATAAAAAGCAAACGTTTTTAAACGAAAACATATTATTGAAGGAGATAAGAACACGTTTTATTGTACACGGCATGAGGGCGGTCGAAGCATATGAAAAAAGTCTAATACACTCCGTCCTGATATCGTGTTACTTAAAAAAATATTTCTATTTGTTTTGTGTTGATAAAATGTGTTCGAAAACCAGAACAATATAACGCCTTAAGCTTTGATACTACATATTGGTGTTATATGTTTTTAACCCTTTTCTTAGCAAATAACAAAAAAAAAGTGAGTTCGAGCCTCGTTTGCCCCTTGTAGAGCCAAAAAAAGTCTGTTACAAAAATACAAATTAACATCAAAAATTGTGTATATAAGATACAATGTCAAGAAAAGGGTTAAAAACGTTGCTATTTCCATCCCAAGGTCAATTTAATTGATAAAAATCAGCTTTAAGTAAATTTAAACCTTGGAAATCGGCGTTGGTAACAATAGTAATCATTATTACTCTGCACACCTTGATTTGAGAACAATCGCTACCCGCTATAATGCATTCAGCCCATTACCATTATAGGACTCACCCGCGACATATGAGGCACCTAATTACGATATGTATCTCATAGAACAATACATCAAAACGTCCTGTAAGTATCTGATGTTGCTACTTGTCTTCATCAATTACTTTTTTTCTTCAACTTCTTCAATATTGTCTAACGTCTGTTGGAATTTGATGGATGTATTTTAAATACAGGGATTTCACTTCATCCTTTTTGATATGGTCCCTAATAAAGCTCGACAGGTTGAGATACCGTCGCGTTGAATTATAATCGACTTAAAGGAGGTTTATCTTTTACTGCTACTACCGGTAGCTGTGAGCTTATTAAACTTATTCATAATATCCGTTATCGTAACGTTATCTAGTACTTTATGACCTCTTGTAAAACGCTCTAAATCATTCAAACTGTCTGTAGTACAACAAACAAAATCAGTATAACAGGATTCTTTTGGAACACAAACGTTTTCCAATTGTAAACGTTCTTACTGTTAACGAAATTAATTGGTTCGGTTGTATCATTAGTGAAGCAATTATAGTTCAGAGTTGTTTTTCTGGTTCCGTTTTATGATCGAACTGAACGCGATGCGATTGTGATTCGTAATTTACAACTAAATTAAAACATTTTATGGACACTGCTGCACTGGGAGCTAGCTCGTCCAGACTTATTTATAGAAAATTAGAAGAAGGGCTAATGCCGTTCTTCTAATTTTCTGTATTAAAAGCTATAAAAAAGGTCTATAGTAAATGGAAACGGAATCACATTTAAACCGCGTTATCATTGGAATTGAAGGTTTTAGTTAAATTTTTGGTAGTGTTTCCTTAACGGCAAAATCTTCTTTTCAAAGAAACTTGGCAAGTCGTGCAAATAGTATTACTTTATTGCATAGTAAACCGGCCAAGAATTTTTAAGCAGAGCCAAAGATTGGAAAGACAAATAAACAGAGTGACTAATGAAACGCTTTAACTTTTGTAGAGTCGGCTATAATAAATCAATAGTTAGTAATGAACGACTACATGCTTTTTATGAAGTCAATCAAACTAAACAGATAAATATCAGAATGCAGTACGGAGTCGACAAAAAAGCCCCTGTTCAGGGCATCTCGATAAAATTGTATAAGAGGATTAAAAGATTTATTGTATAAGCCTCTTCAAAAGATATTTTCGAGTGTCCTCGTTTTGTTTTTGTCTTGTCCGTATATTTCTTGTAGCAACGTGCTCGCGCATAACTTAGGAAGCGCTTAGCGCATTCGTACATCTGACTCGCATTAAATTTCTGCTTGCGATTTAAAAATGGCCGATGTTTTAAACCGTGTTGAATAAACGTTTTTTTGTCTGATGACATGCAATTAACGAATTAGTAAGACATCCGTTTTTGACATACTCTGTAGCTTTAATCAATTACATCTTATGTATTGAGCAATAATTACCAAATCATTTCTTTTATTTCAGGTACTAAAACCCTCGGGTTGTTGCGGCGATACATTGCAGTAGCTACTTGGTCGTACAATACGCGTCCCACGTACTGGTACCTGATACAGCCTTTCTTAGCTAAACAGTAACAATAAATTCACAAGAACTTTGCTCGCTCCACTACAAACTGCTGGTTGTTTTACAACTCATCCTTTTAATGGCCGTTATAAATTAGCTTGCCTGAACGGGGCTTTAATCAAGTATGTTGGTTCAAAGCTTGGCGGGGGCACAATCATTTGTGCAATTTGTCCACTTACGGAAAACACTTTTATGACTGTCGAGTAGATTGACTCTTTAAGCCCTTGCGTCGTAAAGGATTAAATTAATAATGACTGGAAAACACACAAACATTTTCGCCCACAAGTAGGATGATCAAAACATGAGCCCTCGCCATATTGCGGAAATCGTGCTAAAATATTCATCAATGTTGACGGAGTGATTTATCTACGCGGAATCTGTCGAAAATCTGGTCAGAGCACCACTATCAAATTGCCAAAGGAAGTGAAAGGAAAAAATATATACAGAGCCAACATTTTAGCCAACTTTTGTCTTGTATTCTCTCGTCTGTTATGCTACAGGATTTCAATTAGGGCTTAAAACAAAATGGCTGTGTGTACTCATGCGATCCCCGTATTAGCTACTTTTAAAGAATCTTTTAAGAACTTTCTAATTACTTCGCTCGTTGCCTGTAAAAAGTTACATTAAGGAAACTTTGTATTTTTACATCCACATCAATCTTGTTCTGTGTTGTTTTAGGACTTTGTCTTAGTCTATTGTAGTTTGCTCGGGCACTGCTTTTATTTCGTATTTAATGAGATGAGCTATTTCGACATAGTTGCAATCTTTTAAACTTGATGGTTCGTAGTATCTAATTGTGTGCAATTTCAAGTTAAAGCAATGCATTGATATCTAAAACGATAGCTACCTAACATTGCTTTCTACGTAATAAAATCTAGACAGGAAAGTTACCGCATATCAGACTTACTTCTATCAATAACTTAAAAGTCATAGTAATGTCCCTGTAATATTCCTCCATCGATTTAGTAATTACCTTGCTAGTCTTGCTACAGTAATAAAACGCATGCAAAAAGACATAATACAAGATAATTAGTATTCAGATACACGTGATTTTGTTATACTATCGGAAAATAATCGTGGAAATCATTAAGAGTTTACGCAATTAAGAGGAAATTGGAAAAGAAAATGTCAAGAGTAGTAATGATATGCTTTCTAATGCATAAACTCGCTCGCATTCACAAGCGTGTTTGAGCAAAGTGATGGAAGCAAAAGATGAAAGAACAAAAGATGGGAACAGTAATGCTGCTGATTGAGATGGTGTACTCTTGTTTTACCGACAAACATTTCATCGAATGAATGTTTCGCCGAATTTTCATTTCATCTAAAACAATTTACAGAAACAATTAAACAATATTTTTCAGAAACAATTAACTTCTCAGGATTTTTATAAACCAAACCTAACCTATCATAATGGGTTTTACACAATTACCAACCAACTAAACTTTAATTAAAAAGTTACCGGTTTCTGAAAAAAAAAGTTCGACGAAACAAAGCATTCGGTGAAACGTTTGCCGGTAAAATAAGCGCATCCCGATTGAGATAATACAGAAGGTTTAACAAGAATAACGTTATATTAATTCAGACATTTAGAGACACATAATCCAATTAAGAATTCCTACGTACCGAAAAAAGCAGGTACGACGAAGTCAGATTTAATTAACGTTAACCAACGTTAACGAACTAATCTAGGTTTAGCATTAAAAACATTACACGTTTCCTGTCCCATCGTTTTTTAAGTGACAATATTATTCGCTCCACGACTCTAAGTAGCCACTTCCTCATTAAACGTTTCGTTACTTCTACTCACTCTTCGCCAAGGTACATATTAATAGGCCAGTTTGTCTCTATTACCCTGCTTATTTACACTAACAACTGTGTCACCGATAGCAAATGATGTTTAAATTGTGCTTCTCATTTTAGTTTCTACGCACTTGAACGGTGCTCGCGTCCGACGAATACTGACGCTATTTTTATTCGAGATAGGAAAAATAACTGCGATTAATGGCAATTTAAATCTGTGTAAGCATTTATTGGCATTGCTCGGTTTGTTATGCCGTAAAGATCTTAATATAGAAAGTAATTTCACAGCTTGTGTGGCTCACGCGTTCCTTGTGCAAGTCGTAACGTAAGGGCGCGAGCGCTTACACGAGAATCCATCAACACGCTAGTTTTAATAACAAAGAATGACTAAACAATATTTGAAAGTTCCCCAGTGATGAATAATTTAAGAGGCGCTAACTTTTAGTTACGAAAACAAAGTTGTGAAGTTCCATCTAAATAATCCAGGATATAACAAACCGTTACAAATAATAGACAAGTAACGTAACATAATGAATTGAGTCGTCTTTTGTTTATTATTTTGAATCCCCATTATTGCAACCATCGAATTTCCATCAGTCAAACTCTTGACAAATTGAAACAAACTGCAAAGTTGAGTTCCAAAGTTAGCGGGTAACTGCCTTCAAATGGGGGCGGGATCCATTAATTCAGTGTAAGAACTTGAATTAAATCATTCGAACCGTTGGCTCGTTCAAGGTATTTGTCGTAGACTTTGTACACCGATCCTCTTTTAAAAAATAATTTTCGAATTGTTCAAGTATTAGTTCATTACAACTTTGTAACCGGATTGCAATTCTGTACAGAGACGGCATCAAACATTGACCGCTGCAAATCGCTTACTCTGCGCACTCAATACTCCTTAGACCGTGATTTAAAACAACAAGTTGAAAAAATGCTTAGGACGAGCCAACCCTTTGGACCACAATTTTTTCCCTCGACAAATTATGAAGTATAATGAACCAGCAGGAAGTAAGTTTGCATTAAGTATTCGCATTTCCAGAGCTGTCTCTGTCGAGGCAGTTAAAATTTCACTTGGCTAAGCAAAAATTTCTGTCCGCTGCAAAAATCTTTCCCCTTTTTAGGGAGAGGGGAGTAGCGAGCGAATTCTTGCATAAAATTTACATCGAGCGGTCCATACAAATTACCATTTCACTTCTTACTCTGATTAAATGTTGTAGAAAAAATATTGCTCTCCAAATGGAAGAGAAAATTCTCGGGTTTCGACTCATTAAAATTGATGTTTTGTTTTCTTTTTTGGCGTTCGCTCAAGAATGATTTGCTTAGTTTCGCATCTGATTTGTTTTTTGTTCCGAGACGAGATTTGGATGATTGTTTAATTATGTCCATTAATCATAAAATAATTTCTGCTTTTTCTTTAACGTCGTTTAAGTTAAAAACAGCTCGGGGCGAACAGAAGTTCCATTAACAAATGAAAATAGAAGAGCAAAGCTGCAGCCACTCTGACCGCAAAAAGAACTCGAGCGACCGTAATGTCCGACGAAAACTCAGCAAGACTTGGCAATGGCCGGGGGATGCTGTCCAAAAAAGGTGTATGTTACAACGTCTTTTACGCAAAAGTGTGAGAAAACAGTGGAGGCGAACTAAAGATATTTGGCAGGCCTTTACAAGCTAATGATCCCCTTGATTGCGGTTAAGTGTCGCCATAAAAATGTCCGATTGTTGCCAACTAGGAAAAAACAGTTGCTATTCTAAAGTGTCTTTCCTGGCAGAGTCCCGATATCATGAGACAATTGCCTTTAGGATCACTTAAAGTGGCCGGGAATTGATGTTTTCCTTGTGCTGTGCGAACTTTTGTTTCGTGAAATTCAATTTCAAGAATAGTTTTTTCCCCTCCTTACGCTCATTGCCGTTTATGTTATTTGAGTTATAAAAGAGGAATAAAAACATCAAGCTGAAACTCGCATAAGAGGAGCATTACAGTTTTGAAACTACGACAGTAATATACTAGTAAATTGTGCTCCGAGACGATTTCATAATCCGCCTTATAAAAGTAATACTGGTAATACTGGTAATATTTAAGATGTAGTCAACTGAAGTGTAATTTGCTAATGAAGACAAAATAAACTCAAGCACTTTAATAGTGAGTGTAAAGACTTTGGGTTAAGTATCGCTTTCAGTTGAATTCTATCTCAGAATATTATACGAGCGCACTTATATTAGGTTTCGAAATGGCGTGATCTTAAAATTGATATCGAAATAATAATTCTAAAATACGACTTCTCAAAGCATATTAAAAGTCAATGTAACTGAAGATGCCCCCGTCTCCCGGGTTAGTTACATTTCAGGTAATTTAATTTCCCTCCTCAAAATATCTAGAATTACGAATCAATTTCAAATTCACGATGTAATTTACTCGGGAGCAGATAATGTTTCAATTTCGCTCGCTCAAGATATACTGTCACCACCATCTTAGAACTTTCTCGCATTTCTAGAACAAAACTTGGGCTGTCATTAAAATTCTCTAATCAAAGTTTGGAGTTTGCGGAGTCAACATTAATGTTACGGGTTTATTATCACATTTTAATGATCATGGTATACAATGTTTTGATTTAATGAAGATTCATTTTCTACTAAAGTATTTTATGCAAAGGCCAAAAACTTTGTCTGCTATTAGCGATCTTCCCAAACATGTCTTTTAGGCCGGAATATCCTTTCATTCAAAACTTAAGACCCCAATATCTTATGCTAATAAGGTTTCCCTTCTAAAAGCGTCTGTACTATTTGCTATAGTGCAAAATCATGTCAGATTCCTAGTAAACCTAGTGAGTGAAATAAGGTTAAGTTAGGCTCTGTTAGTCTGATCGAGTTTGGCCTCAGGCAAAATTTGATTCTCTTATCCGAAAATCTATTTGGTCCGTGACTATCCTATGTCTCAATATTGTAGCAACGTAGGTACGAGGCTGCAATTCGATTGCCTTAGTAAGGATATCGATTTCAAGAATATTGCTTCGTGTTAAATCTATTTCCATTTTACAGTTGACAGTTGTTTGTCTTTACTTTATTATATTTTACGTGACGTGAAATTAATTGATGTTCTTCTATGAACCGCCTTGTAACTTAACACGCCCTTCGCTCTTTTGGCAACTTTATTAAAAAGTTATTGTGACCATCATCACTTCACGAAGTAATATTATACTTCGCATCGGTCGAATAAACGTTTCAATATTCGAGGGGCTCATTTATCACAGTAATTGACAGCAAGGGGAGTATTCGGACCGTGTCCCCCCCACCGGTTCGTTTTATTTTGTTTTCTCTGCAATAATTTGGTGATCAAGAATGAAGATTAATACTTATCTTTCTTTTATTACGATAACTATATCCTTGGGAGTGTTAACAGTTTGTTTATCTGCGAATTTATGCTGCTCCGTTGGTTTTTACAGCTTTAATTATGCGGTCGATGGCTTTTTAATTATAAATCGTTAATACTTCGTTTTTTATCATTCTAGCTTATTTAAACGTCTTCAAAAACGAAGTTAGGTTTAATGTCGTTCGTATTTTTGAAAATTTGTTGAGTAACCTTTTGACGCTTGAAAATAAACAAAACGATTGTTGCCAAATAGCCGGGGTACTTTCCGAGGCGAAAATTTATTCCTAATGATCTAAACTTTACCGTTTAATCGGCTGTACTCATCCCGAGCACCAGGGCCCGAAGATAACTGATGGTAATTTGAAGAAATTACTTTTCTTTTTAATTATAAAATAAAGGTTATCTTTGTGGGAAACTTTAATGATCTTCTAGTTCCTTCGGTAAAATCTGGGCGTAGAATGCCTAATGTGAGAACATTATTCTTAAGATTACCAACACGTTAATAAAAGTCGCTAAACGTTAAATGTGAACTGTCGCGTTAATAAAGAATTAATAATTGTACATTACTACAGAGGCCGGGAAGTAAGACTCATAAGTCATAACTATCCGACCTCGCTACGCTCGGCCGTCTGTATGTACTCGGCCGGCAACCCCTTTTCACGCCAAGGTATAAGTATGTGTATATAGTGCTTTTCTCAAACATGCAATGGAATAAATTAAAAAAACTCCAAGAAATCAAATATAAATTGTAATGGCTGAACGCCAATGGAAATGAAAAAAGACCATCTTAGGCCTTCAATTTTGTATGAAATGCCATTACGGGTCTCTCGTCTCGCTCCGCCCGAAACGTGACACTATGAACCCTATTATGAAGAACACAACGTCAATATTTCATTGCATATTTGAGAAAAGAATTTTAAACACCGTCATTACGCGTATTGCAGTACATCCTAACGATGTAGGTAAATTCGTTGAGATAAGCTGGAAAATATCAGCCGCCCAGACCAATAAGTAACAGGCGAGCCTTCTACACGTCTTTACAAATGACGGCATCGACCTCTGCGAAATGATAAGAAGCCAAGAAATTCAGCAGCCGGTTCTCAGGATGTATGGCTTCCTGTCTATTTTAATTACGTCTATAAACCGTCCCGGGCCAATCACGTCTGTAACTCCGTCCCTTTCCTTCACATCTTCATTCCCCGCGAAACGAGGGAGAGGATTTACTTGACAAATTACTTTTCTCTCTCCTTGTTTATAGGTTTTTTCGTATCGGCACAGTATCGGTGTGTTTACGGGAAAGTTTGCTCGAGTAATTTGGGAGCAATTTTTATTAACTTTGCGAGGGAGAGTTTCGCCCGCTTTTCCCGTCAACTTTTTACGTTGGTTTTATGATTGCACACTTGCTTTTATCGGTTATTAAATCGTCTTTTAATCGAGCGTTGATAAAAATGGCGGTGAACTTTGTTAGTAAAGTGCATGAGCACCAAAACCTAAGGTAAATGTACCATTAAGAGTTTAACCACAACGCCCAAACGATGCGGTCGTAAATTATTTTTATTATCATTGACATGTAATTTTAAAACACCATTAAAACTTAGCATTATAAATGAGGCACTAAATTTTTACCTACTCATAACCGCCTTTCATCGAAGATTCTTTTTACAAACTCATTTTACGTAACGAATTTGCTGCAAAGATGCCAAAAACATTGAAAATTATCAATTTAATGTTGAAAATGAAGGGCATAGGAATACTATTGCAAATCAGCGTCAGCCAACCTTGGCTTACTATAAAACCACTATTAATAAGTCAATAAATGTCATAGCTTAATGGTGTATTAGGTATAGAGGTGAACTGCTGCCTACGCATAGGGTTACTTGTTACCATAATCATTTTATAACTATGAAAGTCTGTACGACTGTTTGTTAAGATTTCACTCCTTAACCAAATACCAGATTTTTATACAATTTGGTTTGAAAAGTGTAAGTTCAGGGGAATTGTAAGACCTATAGGGTTGAAGCAACGGGTAGAAGTGTTTATGGGAATGCTTTCGACTATAATCAAGAGTAACAAAACATAAACCTTAATTTCTCTTAAATGTAGATCTAAGCAGACAGCGTAAACTCATAGTGTACTTTATGCAGATTTTCAAGCAACTTGAGTGAGCTATGAGACCCGATATCCTAGTGGTTGAATTGTGGCGTGAGCGATTTTACCGGTTAAGCTTAGGTGTGGCTAACTAAGGGTTGTTCAGTTTTATGGGTAATTATGTGTTTATTAATAGGAAAATTACAATAACACTGTTTTAATATATTTTAGTTCGTGTAAGCCTGTTTAATAAAAAAAAAAAAGATATAGACAGTATGTTATTTACATACATATAACGGAAAAGCTCTAGGAAATATTTGAAACTTGGTACCAAATTCATCTGTATTATTGTATAGCCATTTTTAAAATATCAAATCATTGCGAAAATTGAAATGACTGAAAATTTACTATCAAGATTTATATACATATATAGTTACAGTACAGAATAGGCGAGGCTAATCACACATTTGCATACTACCATACACGGAGTATTAACTTAAGTAAATATTAACGCAATAATGTATTACGCCATCTATGACGGCAAACTTGGAACTAAACGAAGGTTAGCATAGCAACGGATCAAAGGCAAATGACCCCGTTTCTCACGATTCCCTTTCGTAAAATTATCAGTATAACGACCCATAAAACTCAAGAGCGTTGGTCGCACAAAATTCGTACAAACGTGACTTTATACACTGTAAAACTGTACAGTGTATAAAGATATACTTGTGTTTCGACTTTATGTCTAGGTCAATAGAATTTGTGATTTTCTGAAGGCAGATATGATGAAGAATGGTGATTTTATTTATCTCTCAACCTGATTTCGAAGTCAGCATTGTACAGTTTGTAGCAACCGAAGTAGCCAAATACATCGTAACACATCCTTTCTTAAATAAGACGTGTAACGAAATATTTGACTGCTTTGGGCGCTACTAAACTACATATGATGCTGACTTTACTGACTTAAGTCGACTAACAGATAGTGTTAACGTTCCTAGTCTGAGACATCCTTCTAGTTAGTATTTATAGTAGAATTGGAGAATATAGAAAAAAGTGCTAGAGATGCTTTAAAACGTCGGGATGTATTTAATACATAAAAAAACAAGAATCGTGAATCGACCTAAGGACGATTATATCTTGCCTTTTAAGTTGTTTTGGTAACACCCTTGCCAAGTTTAATAAGCTATGTAATCCACTAACTGCTAGAAAGGTTGTGCAGTCAAGTACTATTTATGTAATAAATATACAGGAAAGAACTATAATCTCAAACCGTATTTATTTAAACTATTTTTAACTACAGAACTGACATGTACCACTATGATACACCAAGCAATTATAACTCGTTTAAGCAATTTTCGTCGACACGTATATAAAAGTTTTGAGAGCTACCTATAATTTAATGTTTATCTTTGCGTAGCATCGTCAGTGGGTGTTAACACAAGGTAACGGAATTGAGGTGAAACCTTACCTAAATATCGTTGAACGACCATACACACTACGACTTTTTACGACACAAACGTGCGCGAACGCGCAATTGGGGTGAAGACACTAATAAAATTATCAATAATGATCTTGAAAAAGGATTAAGAATGTAGTCAAATGAAAAGCGACGCAAGAGGTTAAATAGTCACAAAGTTTTAAGAAAGGGTTGTTCTGTCCCATTTCCGCAAAATGCACCTTCGTATGAAACGATTATCATTAAGTAGGACACCCGAGAGTCGTGACGTCACAATCTGCTAACGTTTTCTCTCTGTAACAAGCAACATTAAAACGGTTGTAGTAGCTTCGTAATTTTTTGAGATATGTGAATGGGGTATTCTTTCTTTTGAAGTCTGTCTACACTCCTATTTTCCTGCGAAACAAGCCATAGATAATCTGTCAAAATCACCTGTATCGATACTATCGCATTTATTTGTAGCAGTGGAGAATGTCACCGTGTATTGCCCTTAACATGACAGTGACTACTTAATGCATATCTTGCCTGTGTACTGGTCGGTGTCATCATCATCATATATTATCAGCTGTTCACACATGGCTGATGACACGATAGGCGTGCCATCATGTTCTATGGCGTATGGCACGCCTGTCTGTCGTGTCATGAAATCTCTTCTTCGTCGCATCCTCATGAATGAGGGTCGCAACTACACGAAGTCGTTGCTTTGCGCACTTATGTTCCCCAAGCCAATCGGTTTTGGCCATCCGGATAGACGTCTGCAAGTTTCCTTCACAGATTTCCTTTACTGCGTGGGCCCAACGGGTTAGTGATCTTCCACGGCTCCTTTTACCTTCTACTGGACATAGGCCTACCCCAAAGAGTGCCTTAATGACCGGTCCTGCGCCACCCGCATCCAGCGACCTCCCGCGACCTTCACCACGTCATCAGTCCACCTTGTGGACTGTCAGTCGTAGAAAAATTTACCTTTACTCGGGCTTAAAACTTACCGAACAGTGGTACTTTTTATAAAACAACGGTTGCAAAAAACATACCTGCCTAATAGTAAGTGCTTTACATGTAGCCTATGGATGCTGGTGGCTTCAGAAGAATGACAAGCGTTGACGGCCGTTTTTTGACTTGAGGATTCATTGTGATGACAGCTATTGACAAATGCGGGTCGCTAACTTTCAATATTGACTACAAACTATACTTATCGCGGCGAATCTTGATTCCTATGACAGTTATCATCTCAGTACAATATTACGTTTTAAGAGTCCGCAGTAAGCTCGGCCCAATTTCACCTTCCTATACAAACGTAGTTACGCTCTCATTTTAAAACTACGTGTTGGATTGTGACGAAACTTTGCATATACATTGACATGAGGTATATCTATGTCTGTAATTAGTTTATATGATTCCAGTTTATAAAACAAACGAAATACAGCAAAAACAAGTTTTGTATGAAAAACTTATATTCACTGTTTTTTTTTACTATGGTATCTGAAGCTACATAAACTAATTACAGACACAGATATACCTCATGTCATTGTATATGCAAAGTTTCGTTACAATCCAACACGTAGTTTTAAAATGAGAGCGTAACTACGTTTGTATGGAGAATCGAGCTTACTGCGGACTCTTAAGGCTATAAAATGCTCGGTGATGACAGCTGTTAAGGGGATCAAGATTCGCCGCGATACATATTATTTACAAACTTAAGTTATTTCTTATTTTTCTTTACAATCTTAGTATATTTATTATAGATCAATGACTTGGAAATATTCATGTGAAAAAACACAAAGTTAACCCGCAAAACAATTGCATAATGACAGGATTGGACACTATCAAAACGAAATTTATTGATACCAAATTAAAACAAATTGGTACGAAATTTAAATATGACTTGCATTGGTAATGTATCGCGTACCATACATATTCAGGCCCGTATTTACATACATTAAATATTCACGTTTCATTACGCATAACTCATTAGGCATTGATATAATAATACATACAATATTATACAATAATAATGTTCGGCCTAACCGAAGTCAAATCTATGGCGATCCCGAATACAACACAGAATACAGGTACGGGAACTATTTACTAGCTTCCTAATCGTCTTGTCGTTTTTTTTTTAAAAAAAACAAGGGTTTTTTGGGGAAAATTTTAATTGATTCCCAAAAAAATTACTGACTGCGCAATCAAGAGAGAAGCATATCAATATTTAGCACATCAAAACCGAATTTTAATGAACGATTCAAATTTTAGCTGTGCTAATCACAATTTTTAGGTTATAAGGTTCTTTTTTGGTGTACCTTACCTTTAAACAGTGGCCTTTTTTACTATTATTCCAAAGTACTCTTTATTTCATACCTCACTAAAATAATACAATACAGCGGGCGTAGCACGGTTGCCATTTTATCACTTATCGTTGTGGTAAAGACTTGGTAAAGATCATCACGCTCTGACAAGTATGCGAGTGCGAGAGTGACGGATGCCTTATCCACAACGATAAGTGATAAAATGGCAACCGTGCTACGCCCGCAGATCAAAAACAGACATTTTACAAATAAGTGAAGGTGAACAAGCGATTCATTAGAGCGTTCTTTATCAGACAACCTTTGAGTATGTAGAGGAAATGCACGACTTCATAAAAAATCAACAGGTGGTAAAAACGACATTACGGCACTCTTCTCCTTCTCCCCCAAAGAGCCTATGTCCAGCAGTAGACATCTTTCGGCTGAATGATGATAATGATGGAGAACAAAACTACACAAATTTACTAAAAGCAAATTCATTACTCTAACCAGCGCTTCTATTGCCTAAAAGTCTACTTGATTCAAATCAATCAATTTAATTCGATTCAATTTATTTATTTAGCTTACTTAAACTATATATTTGTCAACAACAAACATTCAACTCAATCATTTGTTAATTTGGACCCTCAACCGTCATTGCCTGGCAAAATTTAATACTACCCGCATTATTATGTCTTTCTCTTCAGTCGTTTCTTCTTTCTTGAGGATCCTGGTCACTGTTGGATTAGGCAGCCCTGATGATTTGTCTCCAACGGTCTCGATCCATGGTTGCCCTTTCTGCTTGGTGGAATTTGCCTGAGAATGTGGCTTTCTTGACTTGGTCTGACCATCTAGTTGGCAAGCAGGCCCTCTTGGCCTTCTACATTAAATATTATGTACTATATGAGGTATAATTAGTCTCTTCTCACGTTGAAATGTAGAAGACTGTCATAATGTTTGGGATAAAGGTACACAATGCCCTGTTGGCATTGAACACAGAAATATGCAAACTAATAACCCAGAACGGAAGTAACCTTATCGCACTCAACGTGAGCTTGAGTTTATTTGACTTGGCCGGATTGCATCAAAGAGGTCCATTCAAAAAGCAGCTCTACCGTCAAAGGAAGAAGATTCCAATTCCAATGACAGTTTTATAAAAAGTCGGCCACAATAAATAATATCTACCATACGTACAAATTGTTTCTAACCTCGATTATAAGACAACGCCTGCGTAACAGCGCATAGTATGACCAAAACGGAAGCAGTACCTGATATTTGAAAGAGACTTAAGCTGTTTTTAAATTGATCTAATGCGTGTTAAAACACTTATGTGGGCAAGACCTTCAATTGTTTTACTTCAAATTTATCAGAACATAATCCATACTAGCCCATACATATATTTTAAATCCGAAAGTGCGTCTGTCTGTCCGTCTGTTTATATGACTGTCTGTTACCTTTTCATGCTTAAACCGTTGAACCGATGGAGATGAACTTTGGTATGGATATAGTTTGAATTCCGGGAAAGGACTTACGATAACTTTTATCCCGGAAATCATCTCCTAAGGGGGTGAAATGGAGGATGAAAGTTTGTATGGAGCTATGATATAGAGTTCCACGCGGACAGACTCGCGGGCAGAAGCTAGTATTTTATATATTTGATACAATCATTAATAAAAACGTTATAAACTGAACGAATTGTTTACAAATATTTCAACTTGGCGATCCAGGTTCAGATATTTTGAGTACCTTTACCAACTACATTGTGTTGGTGACTGAACTAACTTAACCAGTTTTGACACTAACTGTACGTGTCTTACGATTATAGACGGTTGAGGTAAAGACCTCGCCAATCGTCTAATATTACGAAGGAGGGGGTATCTGGCAGGATTTAAGGTTATTGCACTTCAAACCGCCAATTGTATAAACAAAATATGTTATTAAAAATGATATTTACACCACGAAATATTAAAAACAGTACGTTGACTCCTTGTAATGAGATGCAAACAATTCCAAAATATTGTTACTAGTTTGTCCATACTAGTTGGCGTTACACATTACGCTTGGTTTTGTATTAGGCTAGTTTTAGTCATTACAAAACGAGCACTCACCACCAATAAACCCGACAGAACCAAATGGAAGTGTTAACTATTACACCGGTCATAATTAGTTGGTACACTTTTTACTTGTACTACTAAACACAACGTTTTGGACGATCTTCATTAACTAAATCACGCACTGTACGGAGTAAAGGAACGGCAAGAGTAGCGGCGGAGAGCGGATTCATAAGCTTATAAAAACGCTGATACATTAAATTATTCATTGATAATTATGATGCAGGTAAGTCGAAGGTAGGTTCAGTCTCGTTTAGATCAAACTTTTGTAATTTTTTCTTTTAGAAAAATGCCTGAAAAATGCCCTTCAAACTTTAATCAAGTTCAGTACAAATAGCCCTGTCTCGGTATTTTTTGATTACGATCTAATTTTGGGTAACAAATAAAAAAAACTTTATAATATGATAACGTTAGAGCGTAACATTTTACATTACCAAACCAGCTTATGAACTAACAACTGACTATAATATACATATAATACAAATACTCTTTATTGCACAGTGCACACCTCACAAAACAGTTACGAAGAGAAACAAAACATTAACATGTAGGTTGACAACATATTAATTGTTATATATTTTTAAAAACCGCTTCGCACCTCCATGAGCGCAGCGTAATCGCCTAACCTTTAGTTTAGCATTCGTGTTTTTTTTAACTCATTTCGTAACAATATAACCATCCATTGACCAGATAAACATCTCCAACCGAATTACATTGCGTGCTGCCACTACCACGTTTCCAAATCTGGATAACCTTACAAACCAACCAAATTAAATAGCATTTTGGTCTGTGCACCGCGATAGAATCACGTGCTGTACAAATTGGTCGCGCTATCATATTTTTGTAGAACAATAAGCCCGTTCATAGTAATTACAACGTCAACGATTTTGTACGAGATGTTTAAATGAGATGTTGAAATACTGGTTAGATTAAGTTAAATCGGGTTGAGATAATTTGTTCCACGTGCAGTGTGTTAGGCTGTTAATTTGGCCGAACGTTGGCGTATTTTATGATTATATTCAAGCGTGTAGTTATTTTGTTTGGATGTGTGTTTGACTTAGGAAAATATCGTGAAGAAGAAACCGGTCTAATTCCAATAAGGTCTAGGTTCCCTCAGGGTTGGAAGGTCAGATGGCAGTCACTTTCGTAAAACTTGTGCCAATGCCAAATCTCGGGCGCCTTTAGAGCACAACCGGGAAGAACGCTTAGAGGATGGATGTTTCTTTGCCTACATGTATTTGCATACTTGAAATTTTACAAAAACATTTTCGACTTATTGTATACATGACATTGTCACAGATTTCGTCTAAATGTGCTTTTTTGGTTATGCTGACTAATGCTTTCATGGAAACTTGCTTTAAAGGAATGTTTGGTCTACTTTTTTAAACATGAAGAATCTGGGAACTCTGTAGCAGTTTTATAGTAGGCTTTAAATATTCAGCCACAAAGATCGCAAGCAGCAAAATTACTGAGTTCTTGTTAAGTGTATGTAATTCTTTAACATCACCCGTATTAAATGTACTTCGTGTTTAATCTAAACTAGATAATAGTTATTACCAAGGTACTTTGAGAAGGAAACGTACCAGTTTGCCGTTCACGAACTAAATAACCTTGGGGCTCACTTGAATTGCCAGTTCATATGTAACACAGTTTTAAAAAGTCGTAGCTTTATTAAATTTTTAATGCAAATAAGCCTTTTCTATAGGAACCCTGCGTTTACTTCATATTGTGCTATTACGAGAGTATCCAACAGTTTACAGTTCTTAATACTTAATTATTATTATGTTTTACTAAATTGTAATTGTTAAATTGTTTAGAGCTTTATTATTTTCTATTTGATACTAAAGTTGTATCAATAATATATTTATGTTATAAAAATAACTATAAAACTTACACAGCAACGTTCAATTTTATGTTATGACTCTGGAAGGCGATGAAAATCTTCTACGGCTCACACAAACAAGTGAAGGTATAAAACTGTGAATATATTATATACGTGTTACACATTGGTTTTAATTTTGCATAAGTAACAAACGGGTGATAAAACCCCATCCTCAAAATCTTAAAAACCCCAACACCTTCCAATCGATAGCCAGCCGAGCGTCATAACAACCGACTCCTTCGAAACCTGATCCCTGTACCGTACAGTAATCGGGCCTTCCGCACCACTGGGCCATTACACGTATCGCTGCCCGCCGGAGATTGAAGATATTTTACAATTTATATCATTTTATTTGGATATTATCGGGATAAGTTCCCAATACCTTTACCGGGGTTTAGGCTTTTAGATCGATTTGCGGCATTTTCATTTTTGTCATCATCAATTGTTGCCGCGTTTGTATTTAGACCTTATCTACAAGCTTTAGTATTACTAGTTATTTTAGCACATAATATCCTTGACATTAGCGTTCCCTCTCTTCGGTCTATTGAAAGATTCTAAACACAATTAGGTATATAATGTTTAACAACGGGCTTCAAACTAGCATTTAGTGTCTAATATCGAACCTTGAGGTACAACTTTCCACATTTTGCACTTTGAACATCTAAATATACTACAGTATCATATTATAAAAAAAGCAAATTATTCCAAGATAACATAATTGGTTTCACCTGTGATAGTGTATCTACATCCGTTCTCTAAATATTCTATTCATAAACGCATAAAAATCTAATTTTAAAATCCATATTCATTATGTTTACACCGCCTAAGTTTGAAATTCATAACCGTTTATAATACCTTACTTTATTTGCATTTAACATTAACCTTCTGCTATCAGATCCATTAATATGACACCCACGGCTCCAAGCTGCCTTATATAGAAGTTTGACTTTAGCTATGTCGAACATGGCCAAATTTCATCAAATACACATCATTCTGTGCTTATAAGGGGAGTTATTATAAATTCTAATGAGTAAAAAACCGAAGTTTGTTTTTGTGGCGATAAATTATACGTCATTCGAGTCATACATGATCATATCCTAGTAGCAACATACATAGGTATTTTAATAAAACACCTAATTAGGTAGTCAATTAAGACAATATTATAATCTAGTATCTTGAATAGTTAATTATGTTATACCTTTTCTGGAGGATCACAATCCTATTTGCAGATGCGAATTAATTTCTCTCATCAAAATTTACTGTTATTCATTTGAATACGCTTTTGCGAATATGATTCTTTTATTTTTGCAAAAAGCACTCTGAAATATAATAATCTCTTCAAGGTAGAAGCGAAAGCTTGTAATAGAGCATGTTCCGCCATGGTTTCAAAAGCTTCGTTAAACGGCTATTAAAAAATGAAACTGGTGGTTGCTTACCGCCTACCTTTTCCCCACAGGTGTAAATATTTAAAAACCTAATATTCGGTGTGAGCGATAAATATTTGATAAAGTCGATTCGCACCGAAGAAATTTTCGGTGAAACTTTTCGTTGTGTGTAACTTTTTTACGCTCATAAAAAGGGGATTTTTACCCGATATATTTGCGGTTCTGAAATATGTAAGTGACACCTTTGTACCGGGGGTGTAATAACGTATAATTTTATTTGTCTGTCCTAGAAACGGACTTTATTTGATTAATCTGGACAATGAATCTTGAGTGACCATAAAAGTGCGGGCAAAGGCAGACGTGCTGGTAATTTTCATAAGTTGTAAAAGCCATAAGGTGCAGACATCGGTCGTAAAATGAGGAGACTGAAAAACTTGCCAGAACGATGTCCAAGTAGATGGTCCGTTATGAGCATGGTAACGTTTAGAATAATCATATTTTAATAATAAACTTATGTAAATTATCATGTTTGTAAGTCACTCGTCGTACGTGGTCTAGCAAGGACATAAACATGCATATACAATGTTCAATTAGACTAGCAATATCGTTTCATCATAGGTTTGCTAGAGCATGCTTCAAACATTATGATTTGCATTTATTCTAATAGCTTCTAGTTGTCTTTTTCATATCGACGTTTCTCTTATAAACCCCCTTTAACACGCTTGAGGTATCAAGCGTCTCTCAGGGGCATCTGCCACTGCTAGCTAATCCGTTGAGATAATATACATTGCATTTTTTGTTAAGTATGATATAAGCCAACTATCGACATATAAAAATCGAAATCGCTGCTGATTGCTCAATTAAACAACTCGTGTCAGCTCATATTGATAAATATAAAGCCTTTAATGAGGCCGAGTCATCTGACACATATAAGCCTCATTAATGTTGAAGCTCATATCGCAAATGAGCTCTTTATATGTCAGAATAATATTCGGATGATTTTATAACGTTGAACATGGCTGATCCTAGCATCGAGCCTTGTGGCATAAGCCTTGAGGAAGCAAGCCAAGATTATTAGTGTTATTTAGTATTATTTGGTTGAATTCCGATACCCGATCCCCATTCACAATCAATGACCGTTCTTAAGGCTTCTTTAAATCTCAATGCTCATAAAAAGACGCATAAAAAAGTTGCACCCAAAATATTCCAAAGCATTGTTTTTTTATCGTCTTTCTTCCCATTTTGTCGTGTAACTTGCAAATGCTCCCCATTGCTGTTATATATACATATTATGGAGCATTCTCCTAAATTCCGCAAATGCTCGCCTTTCGGCAGTTTTGGTGCGTTAGTAGGGTTCCGTATCCGAAGGGTACTAAAGGGTGTATTATATGCTCACATTGCTGATTTTACTGTAAATATTTTAGGTGACCACAAAACATGGTCACATGATAGTGTGTCCTCATGCGACACATAAGACATGTAAACGGTACCACTCGATAGTCTCCAATGAGTCCAAGAATATTTTTTATGGTCGAGAACCCAAAATAGCTTGACATAGGTACGAAAATTTTAAGTCTCGAAGGCCAAAAATATTTTTTACGGTCCAGAACCCAAAGAACTTTGATACGACACAACATTCCAAAATCTCATTTTTTTCCTCCGCTTTTACGAAGATGCGCGTCAGACACCATCCGAATCGGGAAACTTGGAATTATTATGAACTTTCTGTTTGTACCGTCAATAAATTTCCTGTGTAGCGTACCGTGTATGGCCCCATACATTTTGAGTATCGGTGTTTAGAACAGGGGTTGCGACTGCCGTTTAGGAGGGTCGTATGATAATTAAAATGCGTACACTTTTAAGGCCTTTTGGTTTTCGGGTGGAAGTGGTATGGGTAGGAAGTGGTTAGCGGGGATGAGGGGTGCAGCCAAGCGCGGAGAGGGGAACTGACTGTGAGCTTGATTGATAATCAGTAGAATGGCTGTGTATCAGGAGTTAAAATTATGCGTGCATTCAATATGTCACTAGCTATTCTTGAAAATATTTCTTACTTTACTATAATTCCCTCCAACTTGCAAATTTAAATTGTCAATAACTGAGAAAGGGCATAATTACGAAAAAAAACTACCTAAATGTTTGAGAAATAATAACGTCAAACCGTGTGTGGCCAGCAGCCAAATTGAATAGCAGCCGGCAAGTATAAATAATTTTAAATATGAAAAGTATAAAAAAAATATTATGAAAGTGTATCCTAATAATATCACAAATGCGAAAGTTTGGATGTTTGTAACTCAATTACAATATAAGGGCTCAACCGATTTGAATGAATTTTTGCACGAAGGTAGCATAGCCTGGGTTTAAAATAAACAATAGTTTTTATCCCGGGTCCACGCAGACGAAGTCGCGGGCGGAAGCTAGTTAAAACTAAGTTGAAGTTAAAGCCTTTAGTTTTCATCAAGTCATGGTACTGTTTTGTCTTCACTATAACTTTAAACGTGTACCTACCTTAGTTCCTACGAAACTTAACGAAAATATGCATTCCAAGATTTTACTTGGAAACTTAGAAATATCAATTCAGAATTTTTATTTTCGACTTCAGCTGACTTGTGTTATTCTTGTGCTAGATACTTTTAATGTGACTGGTTGGTTGGTGGACTTATCATGGAAATAGCTAGAAACTAAAATAAATGCGACGAGTGTCTAGCTAGATTTATACTTGAAAAAAATGCCATCGAGATTCTAATGAACTAATTTCGATAATTGATGATTATTATAATTATGATAGTTTTTGGACCTTAAAAACTTCCAGGTACTCTACTAGGGCATAAAATTAAAAAAGGCGGACTATACAGCATTCTCTACCAGTCAACATTTATAAAAAACCGACCAAAGGCAAGTTCCTATACTTTAGAAAAGTAAGGGATTTTCTAAAGACAAGGTTCTAAGTGAGTGCGGGAACCGACTACATTGACGTTGATGTTAATCGCACAAACTAGATCGGAAACATATCAGAATACATGAATGACGGCAGAGCCATCCATTATTCATACAAAATGTATTTTTTCTCTCAAAAACTAGGTGGATTTTTAAAATTTTGGCCGGTCGTTGAACCGTAGTTCGATAGAGATAAACGACGTAAGTGCCTGTACTGTGTTGGTTTTTACGCCCTTTTTGTATTGGGCTTAGGCATGAATGAATGACGTTGCGTCACGGCTATATACCGAGTTAGCTTCATTTACAGTTAATTTTGAAACAATGCCTATTTTACCTTGAAAGGTTATGACTGTTTAGAATTTGCCATATTAGTGCAAAGTAGATTATTTAAATCATTTTTAAACTCAATAGGTGAGCGTTGTGTTTTTTTTAACGAAAGAAATTAATTAACAACAAGTAAACTTTAAAAAGTTAGAGTGACAGATTAAGGAAAATTCGTTTAAATAGCATTTTAGTTTAAATGGTATTGATAAACGTTTACGAATTAGGGCCGTATGATGATATACCTATATGGGACTATAGCTTCTGCCCGCGAATCCTTCCGCGTGGAACTAGTTTACATGGTAGCTTCATACAAACTTTCACATTATAACATCATTGTCTAGTACGGTTACATTCACACCCATCTGATGCGCTCTAACGTGAAAACTCCAGGACTGTCATCCGCTACGCGCTATTGCGGCTCACCCCGCCGGTCACCCGTCACTAAACTAGACCTCTACCTACGCTTAGTTAGTACGCATCGCGGCGTCAAGATATATCTGTGGGTGAGCGTTGAGGTGAGCTTAAATCAAGTTACAGAATAGGGGTGCTGTTGTCAGGCGTCACGTCAGATAAGGATGCATCCTACATAACATATATCAACGCTTTCATTTGTTACGCAAAAAGCCTAAACGTGTTTTATTATAAGACGAGCTCGACTATTTATTAATGTCACTTTACCTTCTGTTTCAGGTAAGAAACAACACATCAGTAAGTGTATCATAAATAATACGAATAACTCTCCCTATCCGTAAATCGTTTTCTTGACAGCCAATATATGAGTATGGCGCTTATGGCAGGTATTAGGGTTGGGTAGGAACCCCGTTTCTGTCAGGAAAAGCCCTCTGGAATGACTAGTCATTTTGGACTGAAATTACTAATAACTGACACGTTAATACATATAGTTCCGTAGAAAATTATATGTTATATATTAATTAAAATATAAATATAATTTATAATTTATGTAGTTTAATTTCGGTACGAATAAAGATTTTGAGAGAAAAGTAAAGTAATAAAGTGTTTTTTTACTGAATGTTTTTGGAATGCTGTTTCAAATAGATAATAATCAAGCTCTTTTCAAGTAACTAAGTATAGATAGTCAAGTTAAATCATTGTTAAAAACTCGTTTATCTTTAAAAAAATACCAGGTTTCTTTCATACCCCATTACATCTTAATCAATAAATTAAAAAAAACCAAAAAACCGAAATTATTGTGGTAGGTACTATATTACATTGAAATGTAAATTTTTAAAAACGTGTGATTAAAGTATATATCTATCACATTTTCTCGGTTCCAAAGGACTAATATAAATCTAAATTAAATTAATAACACAAAAATTACTACGGAACCAACACGAGCACTCAAAATTGTATCACTAAAGTGAGGTTCGTCGACCGATTGGATTTACCGAATAAAATATGGGACAATATTCGCGCGATTTTCAAACATATGCGTCAATCCGCATAATTCTACAGCTGTGTGGATTAAATTTGAATTGGTTGAATCGGTATTTTGCAAGGTCGGCGGGCCATTGTACTGGCGTCTTGATAGCCCGGTCGATGAAGCTGTCAGCGCAAAAAAAAAATAGTTTTCAATTGTAATTTGTGCCATTTATTCATACTTCGAAAAATCTATACGACACAAACTGGGAATCGAACTCGTTACCCTCACCTTAATGTACTGAGTTAACCTGTCCTTTACTTTAAAGCTATTCGACTTATGGAATTGCGTTTAAAAATTGGTGGTATTTCTAAATTTCAAAACGGGTAAGTAGAGTGTTTATCAAACAATTAAAAAGAGTTAATAATTAAATGTAAACGTTAACGCTATATAATGCCTAAGCGTTTAATATTGGCACTCTTATGTTGTACCTATCGAAAACTGCGCAAATTGCAGTTTGTTAATCATCGTCACCGATATAATCTTGAAATCATAAAAATATTCTAAAGGCTACTTAAATAAAATATACTAAATCACGTTTATTTTAACGTTAACCCTTTCGCGGCCACATTTTGATCGCACAGCGCAGACGAGCGAGATCAATGACATTTGACCCCGCGACGGTACAGTAGCCGGCCTCAAATTAATCGCTAGTTAAAAAGAGGCACATACATTATAGGGTTAATGAAAATTTTGAATGGAGGTCAAAGATTGGAAACGAAATTTTCTATACTTCCTTTTTGAGATGTTTATAAAAGGAGACTTGATATTTTTTTATGGTTTTAGTTTATAAGTGGCTCAGACCCGGTCATTGTGGCACTCTTTGGAGGCCTATATCCAGCAGTGGACGTCTTTCGGCTAATATGACGATGGTAATGAAGTGCCTACATCATTTTGATAAAATAACAACCGTTAATGAAGTTAAATTAAGCAACTTGTTGTGAAAAAAAACTAATTTGATCGCCATTTTAACTACACAAAGGTTTGATGTTTTATTTTTAAGGGTCTTATAGATTAATAAGGTCTTATATATTAATAAGGTGTTTGATCAAAGATTTTATAAATTGAATGTTTTTTTTGATATACAATGATAACTAATATAACGTAATAATTTATGCAATGGAATATTTAATTAATTGATAATATTTTGCATGCCATATGTAATGGCTGTCGAAGGAGGTGTTGAATATTTTGTAATAACACCATAACAACTCTTTTTATTGCAAAATAAACTATTTGTATAATTCGAAAGAAACCGTGTATGACTTTTTGACATGATGTCACGGCTGGAATGGAGATATTTTGAGTCCAACGTGGACATGAGATATTTTATATCCCAGATATTATCTGATAGAGGTCCACATCGAAGGTATCAAACATAAAACTATGTAAGAAACGAATATCAAAACAACCACCAACAATGACTGAAATCCCATTATTTTCCTCTATACTTACCTACTAAGAACAAGTGCGCATAGGTCAATGACATCACGTCTGACCCCGTATCATGGTCGGCCTTATCACGCGATAAGTGACAAGATAAGAGCGTCGTCTCGTTCTATCGAACGGCGTCAGCCAGTGACGGACGCTCTATCTTCTCACTTATCGCGTGATAAGGCCGACCATGATACGGGGTCTGTATTGATTGACTACCAAATCTAAATGTTTTCAAGCGATTTTGCTCTTTATTTATTAATTTATTCTGGTGGACAGACATGTTACGTTATTTCTTGCATTTTAGCCTGGGCCAGGTCTAAAAGTCGCTCCAGAATTAAACTGTTTTTAATGATTTAAATTATTAGAAACAGTTGCGTCGTAAAGTCCATTCAAAAAACGATCTTGATGTGCACGCTAGAAGATCCAATTTAGAATATTAGTTTTTAATAAGCAAATTGAAATGTTTTATTTCGTCAAAGGTTATCTTAGGTTAGGTTTATTTCTTTGAAAGTGACATTTGAACCTTTATAATGAGTTGGATACGCACTAGTTTTAAGATCACAGGTTATCACAAATAATCATAATACGGTGAGGCCTAATAGGTACGTTAAGTAGGTTAGCTTCCTGTTGTATTTAAGGGTAGTACAACATTGTGTCCGTGACTTCGCGTAGGGCTCATTAATACTGCTATGCAGTCCCACCCCTAGTTCTTCGTGGATGATTTTTTGAAATAAAGTGCCTTATGTGCTTTATGACAGAAACATCTCTCTGAGAAACACAATAGGTATCTAATTACACTTAAATCGGTTCAGCGTTAGAAGTGCGAAAAGATTGCGAACGAAAAAAGTTACTTTGACACATACAACTGGTTTGTATCAGAAAAAACATTTAATTTGAACATTTTATACTTAAATCCGTCCATGTAGGTACCAGGCACTTAACTCCTGCATAGCCCGTCGTAATTACAAAAAAGGGAAATCCATCTAAAATTTCTCGACATCCGAAAAAGCATTAAAAAGGCCGGGTGAACGGATTACAGGAACGTCAATCCTCGTTTAATCTACGTTTATCGTCGCACAGCAGCCGGTAACGGCCAAACCCGATGGACATTTTAATCCCCGCGTTCTATGCGAGATTTCGTTCCAATAACAAAATCGAAGAGTTTTTAAACGACAGTGCCACCAGCCCGTTATGAAAGGGAACGGTTTAAGAATTCAACTGTTTCGTGCTTTTTCAAACGGTAATAAAAATCCTTTATCCATGGTATTCCAACGGTGAATCCCCAACATCGAGATTTGCAGGCAAATCTCGACGCTGGCTGGAGCAGTAATCCTGCCAAACTCATGAATCAGGATAGAAATGTATCCGCGAACCGGTATCGAATAAGCCATAACTCGGAAACTAACCCATTTTACGAGGCCGAATCACTTAAGACAATAAGGCGTCATTAACTCGCGTTCAGGATTATAAACATCAAGTTAAACCTTTAGAAACTAGAAACCTGATATCAGCGACTAAATCGGCACACTAAACATCAAATCTCTCCAAACATCAAGAATGCGCGAGAAAGTTGCACATTTCTAGATTTAGGTTGACAATAACTCCCAGGCGACATATTAATCTAAAGTGCGACCGTGAAAGCGATATGACAACTTAAAAGGTTTAAACTAACATATTTACAAAGTGAAATGTCTTGACATAATATAAGAAATGTTTGCCAATACGTGACCCGAGAATAACGAACTTATTTTTTTTCGGATCGATAAAAGCCCTCTTACCTGTATTACGGCCAACGGTATCCGAGATTTATTATAAGTTAAACAGTCCGGGCTGGAACATTAATCTTCCAAAGTAATGCTTGACTAAATTGTTTTAAGGAAGCACGGCTGACAATCCATTTAGATCTCAGTTGCAGAATAAAAGCGCTGGACCTAATGAAGCGACGGGAGCATCGAACCAACTAATGTTTGGAATTTAAAGAGCATCCCAAGCGATTTAACTTCGGAAAACCATATCTAAATCTCGCGCGTCCCTGGCAATATTTCAACAGAGCACTTAACATTTTTGACATAAGACGGGCGTAATGAAAAATAGGAGTCCGAACGCGAAAATAATGTAAAATATCAAGTCGTGTTAGCTGAAGAAGTAATCGGTGACCGCTAGAGCACTGACATAATTGTGCTCCCAAAAGATTTCCGATACAAATGATGAATATTGTCTCGACAAATACAAACAATAACAACTTCCTACTAACTTTTGCAATTATCCTCTGTACAGGAATTTAATTATGCTCATTTAATTTCGACAACAAAGTCAGATTTCGTGAATTGAATTCCTACAGCTAATGAATAGTCGTTCAAACATTCGTGAACCGCTTATTAACATCCACATCTACTTGTTATCGTTATTATTTCCTAATCTCAATCAAACTGGTCACATTTGATTGACGTCTCAGATTTGTTAACATATACCTTATTGTTTGATCGTCTGTGATTTTATAATTTATAATGAGATACTATTTAGGTCTTTGTGTTTTGATTAGTTTGGTTTTCATTTGAGGTTTCTATTTGGACTCCGTTAATTCGAACTTTTGTCCGTATCGTTTCTATTAGCGATCACGTCTAGTATCGAGTTCGACCGAAAGAGCCTTTAAATTCGCTGGTTCAACACTTTTACGCCTTTTTGCTAGCTCTGTATTCTGCAGGAACTTCATTTGCTCTCGGCGAAGCGAGATATATTGCCAGACGCAAAAACATTTCGACGCTCAAATCTCGATCTTGGAAACCCTTATTTACGCTCGCAGGTATCCTAACTGCGAGCGAAGTTTTTATGTGTGTGTTTTGTATTATTTCTCTGAAATTGGAAGCTGCACATCTGGTGCAGGTTGGCCGGCTCCGCTTTTATTGCCCTGTTATGACTGCAATCCGAATCGCGAGCCGGGCCTGTATTTTACTTATTTTATTTATTAACACTGCGCTGCGGTAAATTAAATTTTGCACTCGCGTATTGTTTGCTGAAAAAATGTGATTACACGTCAGCTTTCCCAATGCGAGTTGATTAGCCAAAACCTTTTAATATACTGTAATCTAATTGCTTCCGTGCGCATTGTCTAGGGTTGCAATATTCCTGAAACCACCTAACGTGATTAAGTCGGATGCCTATTTGACACGCCGTAGGGGCGATTTCATTTCTCAAAGTAACTTAGCAAAACATGTGAGACTCGGGCTCTTTGCGATATTATATGACGGTGTAGGTGTAGCTAGGTAGACCCTGCGAGACGAGCACTATGCTTTGTAAAATTTTAACGAGATTGTATCTGACAAATATCAGAACGTGACTACTAAGTTGATTTCATTAAGAAGAGAGAATTAACCTCTGAAATCAATGAGAATATTGTTTACGACAAAGTAAACATAGCTTTAACGATATGCAAAAAAGATAAAGACAAGGTTGCCAGTTGAATAACCTTTCGCATTTGAATTATTACAGACATGTACGTAGACAATGTATGCACACAAACAAATTGTGGCTAACCCAACACACTGACGGCGTATGTATATGTATGAGTTCACGGAACACGACACGACTGGATGTCGACTTTTAATAACCTAAATAAAATATTTCATTAAGCCGGTACAGTTTTTATTCAACAATAGCCCAAAGTAATCATTTGCTGTGGTTGTGTTCTGAATACGGAGTAATACAATTAGTGTACTCCGCGCTAGGATTATCTCCGGCAGTAAATGGAAATATAAAATTCTGTTGCATCTTTCCTGCTTTTAGTTGCATAATGAAACAAAAGCGCATCGACCGTGCAGATTACGTAGCACGAAATAACACTGAGTTTGAATACACTTTTTTAGACAGCTAAAAGTCGCTAGGGAGAGAAATATAAATTGTGATGTTCGCCGCTGACAGCTGCCGACGCGTCATCCATATAAACCTCATTTTTCTGTATATACCCTGCCAATTACAGTGACATATTTCGAGGCACGTCGCTTCCAGTCGGATGCGATCGCTGTATCTCTTGGAGCCGTTCTCGATGATACGAAGGCGAGCGATAACTTTATAGGGCATTACCCATCGCTCGCGTCATGTTTGCTCGATGATTTATCAGCTTTGTGTACCGCAAATACTCCACGTTCAAACGAAATAGGTTTAGGAAATTTAAGTTAGAGTCGATCTAACAATATGGAACCGCAGTAATTGAATTCGTCTTATGACAGGGTTTCGTAAAGTGTAAGTTATATAACTCGAGCCTGAACGTAATTGACAAGAAAATGATCCGAAACACAATCTCCGCGCCAATCTAGAGACGGCAGCAATAATAGGTTCTCTAACATTCGACTTAATTTCGGTTCAAACAGAGCACGGCCCCAATTGAATACGAGTAATGCATCATTTGATTTGAAGTGTTCGTTAGTTGGAAATAAATTGCAGCGGAAGCGAGGCCCGACTGTACCTAACACTCAGTTGAGACTAAATCTCCATAGTCAAATTATTCACTCGCGCAATCCAAGTAAAGCCCCCTCCCAACATGGCTCCAGCGTTCGTGTAATATTAAATTATAGTGGCCCAAGTAAGGCATTTCGAAATGGAAAATTGTATCCACCAGTAAGTTTTGTGAGACCGTAAAGAGAATTTCGCCGTTTATTTTCTATAAGTTCCTATTATAAAATTCTCTTTCGACGTAATGGCTACAGCGACGTATTTAGCGTGGTGCGGATCGATCAGACTTTTAGCATAAGTAGCGACGTAACAGAAATGAGAGGAACTAGTCTAGACTTGTTATTAATGTTACCTTTTAGGGGTCGGGAAGTCGGGAAGATAACAGCGTGTGTACACGGGACGGTATCCAAGTTAAAACAAGGCGCGTCGGATGGAAATTGCGAAATATGAGCGGGATCATCATGTCATTGTCTTGGCTGCTGCGTGAATTTATCACTGTGCCTGCTCAGCTCGGCTCGGACAAGCTGAGTTTAGGGCATGCTGAATTTGCGGAAACTGAATTTTGGTCGGCTTGCCGTTTGAATATTAAAGATGGCGTCGAAGATTATTTTGAGTGCTTTAGTTAAGATACATTTAACAAAAAGTACTTTATTTATTTAAACTTTAATTGCAAAAAACAAAATCAGCATCATACACATGTTTTAATTCTAGGTTTTTAATGGGCCTTATCGCAAAGGGATAAGGTTTAAAAGTGTCTATATTTTGTTGACTATAATGGCTACACAAATGGCAGAATTAATTCCAAATGGCAGTATCTACAGTCGGATTATATTGATTCATTCAAACAAATTGATAGGCCCAAATATTGTTTTCATGAACAATTACAATAGTACCGCACCATTTTTTCCAAAGGTTTACTTCGTAACATAAGACGTAACATGACATAAGTTGATATCTCAAATTGAGATTGAATGTTAGGGAATCAGCGGAAACTTACACAGGAGGTAGTCACTCTTAAGCAAAAAAAATTGCATTTGTTAGTGTTTATTTCTATAATAAGACTTAATTCCACATTACTCAGCTTCACTCTTAAAATAACAACTTGCCCAAAAATAAAATGCCCAAGTTATAAATTGCTCGTGAACTTATTATCAAATTCATTTTAATACAACCAAACATGTTCAAAACACGCCTTGCGTAACGAAAAGCCGGGGTGAAAAAACAACAATGGACCAAATCCTTACTTTTAATTTATTCCGCTTCCCTTGCGGACTGGACGTCATTTCATTTTGTGTTAAAGCAACACGTTTATGCTTTTATTCCTCCGCGGGGACACTAAAGATATTTTCGTTTTGAACAATTAGTCGCTCTCGTTTCCGGGAGTTTAACCGTAAATTTGTTTGGCTTCCGAGTTTAGTTTATTTAAAGTTCCAAAAGGTCCGGATCGACGATAAGCCAGAGATATCCCGTTACCTGAATCTAAGTGAATTCACTAAGTAGACCGACTCCGGGCTCCCTATTAATATTTCTTTATAGCACTTCTCTGTAGCGAGTTGAGAAGTTTGATATTTAATATGAAATAGCGGGGTAGTAAACCGTATCTGTTGTTTATGCGCGCCATCAAATGTAGATAACAGGGACTTTACATCCAGTGTTTAAGTTAGTGTCATTGTTTTGTAAGTTACAAGTCTAAGCGACATCTCACAATAGCTTCGCTTTAACATTCATGAATATCATTAAGCCTCCCCCTGTTTTGAATATTGTCAACCTCTTTCCGAACCGACTCTGCGGAGTTGTGTTTATGCTTATTGCCTTTTGGGGAGGCGATTTTTCGAGAGGAAACTTTACGGTCATTACTAGATTCGTAACTAAACAATGGCGGCCGTCCCGCAGGGGCACGCTAAAAGAACAACCCGGCATTCAAAAGCAATAAGCTTCTATTTGAAAACGTCCCAAAAGGTTTACTATTACAACAGTCTCGTACTCGATGGCAACCGACATGCAAAGCCGGGCGTTTAAAAGAGGAAGGAATAAAGTGGGAGTAGCTAAAAGCAAACAAGAAAGTTGGCTCCGAGCAGGCGTTCTTACGGCGCATGAAATAAGTTCCTCGTGGACATTATTTAAGTTGCTAGAGCAGTAGGCACTGTATTAAACGTATCAGAGTAGTTTTTAAAGTCGCCCTGTCGATGCGGCGGGTTGGTCGACCGCGAAACCGCCGGGACTTGGTGCTCTTGCCAACGCGCGGCCATTGGAAAAATAAAACTGCCGCAACAGTTTGTTGTATACCAGTTCTACAATCGTCTCGTTAACAACGTACGTTTTTCACTCAAATTCTCTCTTTGACGTCGAATTGTTTCAATTCGGCGTTCGATTGAAATTGCATCTGTTCCAAATTATTTTCAATATCGAAGTTTGGAGCGGTAGCGAATCGCGATCCTCACATATTTCCCTAACCCAAGGTCTCAATGAATTGACGCTGCCTGATATTTGCCAAAATTCCCGCCGTGCCCTTTGGGACAATTTTGACAAATAGTTGTTAGACTAATAAATTTTCATTGAAACCTCGATAAGTTTAACGGCGCGTCAGCTGAACCGGAATTGGGACATTTGGGGAACTTAGTTAACTTAATTAAGAGTTGAATTAATCTTGACTTAAGTATGATTATAACTTCTTAAGATGTCTTCGTCGTCGCTTTGCTTCGATTAGCTTAATGTTGTATGTGTTCTTTATATAACGAACACCTGCCTGAGAGGAAACCATTATGTGTTTAACTGTCCATTTCTGACTTTAAGTGTTCTGTCCTTAGCATCAACTTTTACCGGACGGGTCTCAACTTTATTTTTACAATTTGCTATAAATGCTGAACTCAGTTCTTATAAAGTTGGAATTGGCAACTGTTTTTACGCATGCAATGTTCAAGGCCCACTACGAGGGAAAAAATTGCATTAATCAAATCACTTACGTGCTAATGTATTCCTTCGTATGCCTTTTGATCGTATCTAAAGCCTTGTTTTTTTACAGTGGCGTTAGTTAGTGTACCCAATTATTAGGAGATCCCATCTTTAAATGGCGTGCCCCTTATGTTAATATATTCTTGTTATTCAAATTACCGCTGCTTTAAAAAGGCTTATTTTTCAAATAACATGTATTCGTGTTTGCCAACATCTTTAAACCCATGTAAACAATGTCTGTTTCATATTTAAAAAGGCATACAATTAATAAAATGGTTGCCACACGATTTCGAAGTACCGAAATAATTGCAATTTTTCAGTCAAATATACTGAAAATGCAGTCGTTAACCGAGATTTAAATTCATACCCCACTACAAACGGGGGTTATTCTGCTACTGCGACAGTTTCGAGCGATATACTGCTCCTGCAACTGTTATTGCCGGTACTCTGTGCTCAAATGACAGCCCAAATGCAGGCATTATATCCACCACCTGGTGCGGGTTGGCATGATTTCGAATATCTATGATACGAGTAGCTCTAAAGTTTCATCGTCTTGAACATGAAATATTTTTAAATAAGGTCCTTTCCGTACATTTTTATGAGTCACCGTTAAGTGTTCTTAAGTCGTTGGGAAATCATTGAAGCTGCATCTGAGCATTAGCTTTATGAGCTGTATTAGTATTTGAAAGCGTAACCGGGATGGTGCCTAATTGGAGTACATTTGACGATTGGTAGCATCTATTCAAAGTATTGGTATTTGAATTAGCCTGCTCATAATACCATGTTTGTCAATGCTTCATTACTTTTTCAAAAGGTTTTCTTTTCAACTCAAGAAAGGGGTCAAATTTAATAATAAGCTCTTGCGCTGGCTAAAAAATTCTTCAGTTCTTTTTTATCTTCATAAAACTTGCTTACACAGTCTCCTGAGCCTCCGCAAGCCACCTGCACGTAACTCTGAATTCCTACGGGCAAAAACTTCACAACTCGAGACACTGAGCTCAAGTGAAATTACAAGAGTTGGTGGAGAAAAATTTCACTTTAAAATTAGTTACTGTGATATTACGGGTGCAGTTAAGAGTGGGTCCGTTGAGATTTCAATATTTACTGTGAATAAGTTTGACTTGGGTATAGAAGTCGGTCTTACAGTCTACGCCTGCATGAAGTGATTCAAAATTCTGACTCCTTGCCAACGGGTTAAATTCGTTTAAATTTGAATTTAAGGAATAAATTTGATTGACATACATTTAAATTATTAAATGAACATAATATTTATGACACGTCAAAAAACTACAAACTATTTTCATTATGACTACTATAAGCCAGTGAGTCGTCACACCCGTTCGTTATCGCTGCCGGTGCAAAAGTGCCCACAACGCTCACAGCATTACCCCTAGTAAATTATTAAATGTATCCTACTGTTAACTATGCCTTTCGATTCGTTAAACTACCTCAGAACATAGATATAAAATTAAACAGCAGCATAGTTTTACAATTTCCAAGTCAATAAAGTGGCTAAGGTGTCAGTAAGCCGTCAGTACCTAGTCCTTTCAGGTACGGTTAAAATACTATTCCGCAGTTTCAGCTACTGCGGAATAGTATTTTAACCGTACCTGAAGGGTCTAGTGGCTGCTTACTGACACCTTTGCGACTAAAAAATGTATAATAAATAGTAACACAAAGCCGTCAGCTCCAGCCGCAATTCTCATTCTGTTTTGTTATTTCGTTTGTCAAGTTGATTACACTCCAGTGCTTTGTAAAGTTTTACGACAATTTGAGTTCCGCCTATTTTGTTCTATGATTATAGTTGTTGTGCCAATTTTGAAATGATTACTTGCTATACAAATTATTTTCTGAAGTTTACTAGTCCTTTTTTTTCTAAGCTATATTTTCACTAATGTTGTATTATACCTATTATGAAGAGGCATATTTCCGTGTGTTGATAATATGCCACTTGAGCGAATTCAGAACGATTTTTATTGTACCTGTTTTGTATAAAATCAATGTTCTCTAAGAAAGAATCCTATTTTGATCAAACAATCTTATTGGAAGATCCGGTATAAAACTCGCCTCAAGCTTTTGTGCTAGAATATAAAAGGGAATTATTCTAGGTAAAGTTGCGAAGCCGTCTCTTTAGCCTCGATCTTAGTCTATACCGAAGACATTGATCCTATTTATCCTAAGACCCTTTGTATGTCTAAGTACACCTTTGTCATGTTAAGTAAATGTGACAGAGTTGTTGAATAATGAATCTTAATCCTATGTTACTAGAATTTAATCTCCTTTAACTTAACGCCTAAATTCTACAGAGGTCGATTCTCCAGATGAGTGATTTCTCGAATAACTTGAATTCTCGCATTGACTTCACCTTTCTTTGTAACAATCGTTTTGTCAAAATATCTTAGAGATTTGTGCTTAATATCGGCTTTTGGTGATCGGTTGATTACATTGACATGAAAGGTGGGTGAAATGTGTGCTTTTGTATTTTATATGTAAATAATTAACATAAAGAATTATTTTTTTCAAGTACTGCTTTGAATATT
Organism: Epinotia bilunana; assembly: GCA_947049275.1. Classification (NCBI taxonomy): domain Eukaryota; kingdom Metazoa; phylum Arthropoda; class Insecta; order Lepidoptera; family Tortricidae; genus Epinotia; species Epinotia bilunana. The sequence continues at coordinate 19,833,658 of OX346269.1, read as the reverse complement.
GAATGACTTTTATTTGTCGTTTCGGCAAAATGTGCATTTCTCAGACTAGACTGTAAGTTTTAATGATATAAGACCATCTCGCTAGCTATTTTATCGTTTAAAGTATTTTTTAAACATTAATTACGACTTTACAAAACTTAACTTCAGCTTTCCCATTGTAGACGATCCCAAAACTTGAACAATATTCGTAAAACAGTTGTCAACATTGTTACCAATTGTTACTCCGAGTTTTGAGATACCTCTGATTCCTTTGTACCTTTTCTTGTCACGACATAAATTATACTTGTCTTTTAAAGGACTGCACAGAATTGTTGGAACGAAATATAATTCTGTCGTAAATATTTGTAGTAAGACGATTCTCAGCTTGATTGTCTTTTTTAATTAAAAGTTCCTCTTGAGTTCACATGAGCACATTCAGAATCAAAGTAATTATCTGTTAGTTTGTGTCTTTATCGGATTTCGCATTAATTTATAGCTCTGAATTTCTTATACAAATCTTTTCTTAAACATTAAGTAAAAAGTTCTGGCCTTTGACTGTTTCGTACGAAAATCTTTAACCACTTTATAGTGTTCCCAAGTTTTTATAAGGTTATAAAGCAGGGTAAAAATGTCATAGTTCACAGTAAACTCACTCGCCTTCGTGTAAACTTTACGTTCGGAATAAGCTGCCGGCTCCCGTTTGTTTGCAACTGACGTTAATCTTGAGGACATGGCACACTGCCATGGCGGTTATAATACGGCTAACAAGGCTTCAAGCTTAGCGGTCGACATGTTGAAAAGAAACACTATCGGATCAGCTTTTCGAAAACTAACTGAAGGGCTAGCCAACTGATTGTGACACAGCAACGACAAGTCGCTTGTCAATATATTTGTTTAATATTTTTTTATTTATTAAAGTGCAGCATCATGCCTGTAATAGAATCGAAGGGCTTCCATCGTTGTTGTTTGTATTGTCCAGCATCGATGCTACAAGATGCGAGGCGAGAAATAGTAAACTATTAGCGATAAGATAATAATTTGTATTACAGCCAATCGTATGGAAATTCTAGCATCACATCGTCTCTCCTTTATAATGGCAAACGTGCTCAAAGGCCTTTAAATGCAGGTAGTACCAAAGTAGAAAGTTTTTGTTCGAATTATCACTGCCAGTCTCGATTAATGCCAAGTCCTTTTAGCAATGACAGTGACAAAACAGCAGACACATTTAATATCAGCGCGCAAGCGTTAAAGCAATCATTCAACTTGCCAATTAGTAGTTTTTGACATAAAAGTTTAGAAATTACTGTCAAAATCAATATTAATTGGCAATGGAGATTGAATACTCAGTTTAGTCTCAGTTTAACTATTACCGAAGCAATTAGCTTTGAGAAATGAGGACAGTAACTGTCTCTTTCATTGGATGTGATTGTTGTTTAGCAAGACATTCTATTACCCGAGTTACAATTATGTCCAGTATGCTCAATGTTTATATTGATATTACTTTCAATGTTTTCCATTAATCTTCGCCTCTTAGTGAAGTCGTACATGATTTTGCTATTTCTGACATGTTTTTATCATGTTGAAGTCTTGGATCCCTTTGGCTAAATTCAGAAACGCTCATAGAGCTTGTTTTAGCTAAAAAAAAATTTTTTTCTGTCACCTTTACATTTTCTTTTTGTGGGAAAAGGTTTGTCAAGTTTTATGAATTAGGTATTTTTTAAGTATTGGATCCCTATTCTCTTCCAACTTTCGAATACGGGTGTTATAGAGTTGAGATTTAAATGTGACCGACTTTTTATAAAACTGTCATTGGATAAATAAATAAATAAATTGGAATTTGAATGGAAGCAATTCTGCCAACGTAAATAATCTCATCTATATCGCCTAAGTTCGCAGTGTACGGCTCCCGTTACGCAAGCGTGTCTGGTGTAATGTTATTGCAAATTGCATCACGGCTGTGTGTTCCTGATATTCATACTTCTGGCTTTATTACTGCATATTTTATGAGAATGCTACTTTCGTACTAGTGGTTAAGTCGAGAGGGATAAATTGAAGGTGTTGATATTGTTGCTTACATTAGCTTTGTGGGGGACATATTTGTTACGGTTTGTGCGTTTGTGAGAAGTATATCTTGTAGATTACTACTATGAGTAGTTCAAAACACTTCGAATTGCCAACGCTATTAAGACAAGGCACTTAAATATTCAGCTAGATCTGTCGGTTTGTATAAGTGCTGAGATGGAGTGATACATTTAAAATATGTGTGTTTATTCTGAGCATTCAAGTTTCTCAGGTTGAAAAATCGGCAATAGAACTGAAAAAGACACAAGGTGTTATGTAACCTTACTTGCAAGAAATAAGAATCTTAATGTTCATACGTCGTCAGTGAATAAAAAAAAACTTGAGGATGAAATATTATTAATGCTAAAATCAAAGTAATAAAATCTATATAAAACGTGTTCACAGACACCCAATACTGTCACTTTAAATTTATACTTTACGGCACCCGTCGTCGTTAAGGCATACAAAATTTTATATGATAGATTCGTCAAGTAGATATGTTTTACTGTTTAAATATGGTTAGTAGATAGCGGCGCGAACAATAAAAAGGAGGTCTATAAAAGTTTCATTTACATATGGCCACCTAGGTGTTATTTCACCAGCGCCAATTTAACATGTATGGCACAGGTCTGTTACTCATTTCAAATAAAAAATAAGTTGAACCTTAATGTACTTCGTAATACGTAATATGTTGAAATGAAATATTAGATTGACCTAACACATTTTTATGTTCAATATTTACTGCTCTACTGGCAACTTAAAAAGTACAGCTCCTAATTTACTATACAATTTAGCAGTAGGATGTGAATTATTACTGATGTTATCTTACATACTTAATTCAAAATTACCAACATGCTTTATTGCTTGCAAACCTTCGCATAACTTATTGTAGACCAAATCTTTAAAAACTTTACGATATTTTTTTCTCTAAAATAAAACTCGAGGGCGGTACTTAAGTGCTGTCTGTTAACATGAACATCAGTTTCCCAATCCATAGAGACCGAGGTACGCCTAAGGCCATCATTGGTGCAAGTCAAGCCTTGTCTCTCGATTTTGGAACGTGTTGTTGACGTATCAAAATCATATCTATGAAGTCTTGGTTAAGAAGGTTCTTCATCATCGTTACCTGTAATCTAAACCTAAGCTTCTCTTCGTTCGTATAGAAAATCCTTGTTTCAATGTATTGCCAGTTTTGTGTGAACGTGACGCAGATAATAATAGGCAGAAGAGCGCAGCCATAACACCAATACCTGATCTGTAAGTACATGGTGTTGTGTTCCTGGTGGCTGGTAAGGTCGACAGCTCTCAAAGATGCACGGAGTTGAAACTGTTCACGTTGAGGGATCTGCATACGCGAAACAACTAAATTCTCTAACCAATAAAGAATTGGTAATGCGTATAAAGTACGTGGTGTTGTTATCCTGGTGATTGATGTCGCCAGAGCTTCCGAACATGCGCTGAGTTAACTATGGACCTGCATCTATGGACACAACGTAATTCTCTAACCAATAAAAAAACGGTAACGCCAAAAAAATTGCCGACGTTTATGTCGGACATAGCATTCGGCTCGCTCACACTGCACCGGCTAGTAAGGGACGAATTATCTCCAAGACATAAACGCAATTATACTAGTTACACTGTGGAGTGGCGAGCGTCCATTGTTTCGTTTCAATTAGGGAGCCCGTAACTTTTTTGCCACCGCCGTATTATAAAATATTGCAATCGAAATTAAATATCTAGCCGCAAAATGGAGGCCCTGATTAATGCATCGATACAAGTTTCAATAAGCAGTGTGTGGCAAGGCATAAAAAACGGTCTATTAGCAGTCCGCAGGCTTGTCCGTACGTGCGTCGGGCGGGAATTAGACACGGGTCTAGGTGTAGGCTTGAGACGGTACAATGTCAGAAGTGGCAGTTAGGTTATTTTTTACGTTGAGATTTGTGGGAAAAAATGTCGATTCATGTATGACTTTTAGCTAAGTTAACACTTGAAATAACTATCGAAAGAATCTAGTTATTGCCGTATTCTATGTAGATAGAAGGAATTAACTGGCTTTTTGGTTTGGAAGAGCAAAGGCAACTTTGAACGATGAAATCGATATGATCGCTTTTGAAAATTCTGACATGCTACAACTTAATTATCATATTTGTATCTAGCGTATTGTCATTCAGGTGTTTAAAAGAGGAGGAGGGAATATGACAAATGTAATAGGTTGTGTGACTAGTTAATTTTAGATAAACCATAGGGCCGAATTTGGACAAACAACAATGTAACAAAAACACGTTTATAATAAGTTTCGTGATAGCTAAATATTAGGAAATGATTATACAAGCCAACCCTATAATTTTTACTCATAAACTTAACTAACCGTGCATTTATAAACGTAAGTGTAAGTTACTTCCTTGTTTAGTTGCCGCTCTATGTCAACCTTCAGCCTACCGCTCCAGTAGAATACATTAAACCCAGGAAATCACGAGCCGCCTCGATCGCCGATTTATCTTCCCAAATCGTAAATTCTGCCGTAATGATATTTTGCATCCGCCATTTTGATGCATACATGTAGTCCTCGGTTTACGGAGAAGTTTTGCAATAAATCTAGTTAAGGCGTTTTTAGTGGCAATTTTCTATTAAATTATTAGGTAGATTTACATTTAGGTAACTATAGGTTTTATGCTTTTGATGTCTGTTTAATGTTTATTTATGACTGTTTGTATCGTAACAATAATTATCTTAATTACTTTTCACTACTTTTGGTATTTTGAAGGCTGATTAGGATCATAAAAATCTGAATCCTTTGTGTGTCTTTATTCATTACTAGAAATTTGGGTTTATAAAAGAGATAACATAGTTTAAATAAGAACTGTGCCAACTAAGATTTTTGTTTATATATTCTATTGTGTATTCTAACAATTTTCGTTTATTTGTTTACTACTCACTTGGTTAATGGCAACATGAGTTGCGTATTTCGCACACTCCCAAATTGCTTGCGGCAACTGTAGAACTGTAGTTGCCGAGCGAAGCATGACTTAGGCTCTCTTGATTTTTGGCTGCCTTTTTTCAAATCCGAAATCAAGTGACCGTTAAAGAAAAATTACAGGTAGTCAAACGATAATGCAATCAAGCACTTATAGCAGGGGTTCTCAAACTTTTGTTAGGCATGGACCACTTTCAGAATTTCAAAAATACCACGGAACCCTTTTAAAAAATATATATCTCATGTCTCATGTGTCTTTACCTACGTTAAGAGTGAACGAAATATAGCCGTGGACCCCTAGCAATCATGTCACGGACCCCTGATGATGATGATGATGATGACCCCTGATGATGACAGCGACTGTGTGATCTGGACTTTATATCATCGATTAGCAATATGACTTGAGTGTTGTTGCTCTACTCTCTGGTGCGCTCTCATGTGGCTTGCATATCCTATCTTTTTTGCAAAGGTACGAGCGCAAATTGGACAGGTTAATACCCCGCCCACGGCGTTGTAAGGGGTCCATGGACCACACTTTAAGAAACCCTGACTTATAGCTTCAACATCAAACGTAATATTTATAATTTTCTCCTACTAATGCTTTTCCATATCAAAGCGAAGTAATTACTGTTTCCAGCAGAGAAATCCCTTTCTATCCAGTCGGTTAATTCGTACCGTGAGGTTTCACCGCGAGATAAGTGGTTAATAATCGATAATTGTCATGTTGCGGGTTCGATCCTGGTTGAGCACGTTTCTATCTTGACCTAGTGAGAACTGGATTATGCGTTATTGAAATACAGATCTTATTAAGTTACAAAAAAAACCGATATGTCTCGCAACTAGAAAGATGTCAAACCGCCGAACGAAAGTAATGTAAAATATGTCTTTATTTGACCTGTCGTTATCGCTATATTTTTTGTAATCTTTTCGCAGTGCCTGGCTGTCGCCATATATATTGAAAAAAAAAAGTGGCATATGTATGTATCATGCACAGTTGTTAACTTATTGCATGACACCTTCCCATAAAATATTGTTTACCGTACAAACTTCGATTAAAATACGCCCTTCATTGGAAGCATATTTTTTGTCTATTTTAAATCATGTCCAAACGGTCAATTCACTCAATATTGCTTCAATCATCGAAAAAACATTATATCTAATACACATAATTGTATGCCGTCGAAAATAACTGTTAAGGTCAAATATCAATAGTAATAGCCGTTAGAATGGTATCGTGCAGTTAATAACATATGCCAAAAAAACTAATATTACCAATAAGTATTTGAAGATAAGTTTACTAATGAAGTGGTTTATTTTATTTTTATTTTGAGGCACAAGTTTCTAGCGTAGTTAAGAAAACATAGCATTTGATCTAGTGCTAGCTTTTATTCGCGTAAGCTCCCATGCTAACTTGCACGTCCAATTTCATCCCTTTAAAGCATGATTTTGGGATACAAATTATTTATTATAAAATATAAATATAATATATTGTGTTCAATTCAAGTTTGTGTTGCGTGATCGAGTAACAATCATCCGAACTTAAACATAGTAATATATTTGCATTGTATTGCAGTATTATACGTAGATAAATGGAAATAGGAGTCAATAATTGATCCTATAAGTGCTTACAAAACAAACTATTGATGGTTCCGGTTGAACTTTGAAACAACTAATCAAAGGGCTTACAGCTGCGAAAATAATTTACCAAGCAACCTTTGCGATATCCTTCCTATTGATTAGTGGTCATTACCCTCCCAAATTGTGAGACACAGCGGACAGATGCTGGGTACACAGTTACACACTGGATATCTGTCGCGAAAGACAGCCTCGGCAGTGTGCCACCCCTACCCAGAAAAAAGCCTTTGAGCGGCTTAGTCGTTCGTTGAATATCCCGAACAAAAAACGGGTTTTGAAGTGCGACGGTTTCGGTGAGCAAAGCCTTACGAAAAACTGCTTCATAAACCTTCTAAGGAGGCGGGCGGGTTCCTGGTGTGGATGCCCATGAGACATGCCTCGCTGCGTGTGCCGCGAGGCACGTCCACACGGAGCAGCCCCGTTGAGACTGCCTCGCGCGGCAAATGATCGCGCAATGTGTACCCGCATACTATTTGGTAAAGCATCAAATCCCTAATGTAGTACCGCAAATATAAGTTACAACGATGTACCAGCGCAGAAAGCATTTTTTGAAAACATTTTAACCAATCATAACATAAGGCGTTTGCGCGGGTAAAATCTTCAACGCCCATTGGCCAAAATTTTGCGCGCGACGCCGACAGCTCCGGCGACCGCCATTTTGTCTGGCGTCATGAGCGGGAAAGCACGAGTTCACCTGTCATTGCATTTTGTTCCTTACTTTTAGTGCAACAAGGTCTTTATTGAAATGGCAATACGTTCGATTTCATTCGGTACTTGTCAGCTCTTGTCGGCGTGGACGAAAATTGCTGATGTAACTTATATTTGTGGTACTACTGTAACGCTAAGACCTTATTTTAATTTAAAGTGCTGATTTGAAATGTGATACAAGAATATAAACATGAAAAGTCAGTAAGTTACGTAATTTAATTAACATTTTGCCTCATTTTAATGATTAATTTGTAAGTAAACTGCTCTGGTGAACCTTTTATGACTTAAGCCGCAGTAATAATAGTAATACCGAAGACATAAATTACCATGGCGCTCCGGGGCATGCTTCGTAGCAAGATCGTTTACAGAGCGTTCGGCAAGGTCAAGTATATGCCTCTGGCGATCTTTAATGATAGGATAAAATTTATAAATCACTCTTATAATTTTCGAGCGCTTTTTATAACTTATGACATCTGTGTCGATTGTAACATAAAAAAAACTGTAGTAGTCGTTTTTTTCACTGCTTTAAAAAGTTGACTTATTACAATTCTATATTTATTATTTAGTACTTTAATTACACAATGTTTATGACACAAAATTGGAGAAAAAAACGTTCTATTGTAGTTACCTAAAATAATACGGCCTAGATATGTAAGTAGTATGATCATAACTCATACCCGCAATCCGAAAATCATTTCAACCGTGTTTTATCGATCCGAGCTAACCACACACTTGCACATAGTAATCACGAAAACGTAATCACCCGTTTGAATTATGGTATTCTTAACACCGACCCACAAATAAAAGCTTGTTTGCCCATGCCATTAGAGACGGAAGGTGGACGGTACAGAGAAAAACGTCTTATTAGAGTAGCAAACACGTAGGAATTATGGCGTTGTAGCCTAGAAAAAAGCCTCTGAACCTGTGGAAGCGTGATCGACTAACATTTGTTCCCCAGGTAAACAATCGTAACTGAGAAAAGCCAGATAATTATACGACTGACTTGTATTTATTTACCTGTCATACGTTGCGAGGCAAATAAGCATGGCGCAAGAGGCAGAAGGCAGTAACTCAGCGGTGTAAAAACATGAACTGGCTTCCTCTTGTTAAGACTGATCGTAAATTTTGATTAGAGTTACATTTTATGTTTAATATTAGCATCTTGTGGTAACACAGGTATAACAAGTTTCTCGATTTGAATGTATAATTCGATTGTTTAGTTTTTTATCATCCTTAACATTTTCTAGGTCACGTTTGGAAAGGTGATTTGCAGTTTAAATACTGGCTTATTCCCGAATGCACTATTGAAACTGAGTTCAAAAGCTATTCATACATTCTTATTACGACAACCCGTGATTTGTACTTGTGATCTCTCTTGACTTTGATTCATTTCACTCATATTTATGAAAGCATACACAACGAAGCGTTACTCACATTTACAAAACCTTCACGCCAATCTAGCTTGTATTTTAAACGATACACTGCATACAATCGTTTGAACGTGTACCTTTTTATGTAATTGATTTTGTTACCGTCTGTACATAAGTTTTTTTATGATTTATTGATTTTGATACGGTGTCAAGGCATTAAATGGCTTTTATGGGTTTTAAAATAAATTTAAGTACAGCTTTGTTTGAATAGGTGATTTTATTAAAAGCTTTCGATGTACTAGTAAAACATATAAACTATTAACCAACCAGTTATTTATCAACATTGACGCATTGAAAGTTACTAGTGTTTTTAAATGTACTTCATAGATAGCTCATATGCCTACTATAACTTGAACAATATATGATAGATCTCGAATATACTTTGCTAAATTTATCAGCGGTGTCATATCGATTTGACACATTTGGATAATTGAGCGACCGAGCGAAGTGAGTCGTTTATTGTGAACTTTTGTAACCAGGTTCAATAAGTATTTGGAGTTTTTAGGAATTATACAAATCATTTTTTTACTATGTTTTCTACAACTCACAGAGCCACTAGTATTCTTTGCTAAATTTACAGCAGATTCATATGGATTGAACATTAACCGGTTAATTAACAAATAGACGTGACAGTCAAGCTTTGAGAAGGTTAGGTATATCCCTGTTAAGACTTCCAACGTTTTCCAGACTCCGACCCAGCGAAAAGCTATAAAGAGGTTGCGATATTTTTTACTTTCAATGATTTTTTTTGTAAAAAGGGTTTAAAAGAGACCTAATTTCATACACGCTTCGGCATAATACCTTCATTAAAACGCTTGTCGGCTGCAAACCCTGTCAGATGTCGATCAAAAGAACTATTTATAATTGCGTAATTCACGGCCTTCTATTGAAATGAACTCCCATCGCTATTTAACGTTAACGAGTCAAAAGCCAAAGCCTTTGACTTTTATCGCCGAGTTTAGATCTTTTTGTTATTATATAGTGTCTATTGAACATTCAAATCTTTTATTTGAATCTTGACGCTTTACTATCATGATTTTCTTATACGTTGTAGAATTTAAACAAAGACAAAACACTTTTTTTCATCTTATTGATTTACCAAGGCCTGGCTTTAGCAATTACGTTATTGATCCAGTTGCTATCTCGACGAATTGTGTCATGTATTTTTAATCGATTTTCAATTTTTTATTGTCTGAATATATTACCTCCGTCCGTAGCTCCCTCTAGTATAAAGTTAGTGCAGGTTTATATAACCTCGCTATTCTTACAAAACATATATCTTTCTTGTCTCCGGCATGTGTTAATTACATTTATAACAAACGAAATATGACAACGTCTAACACAAGTACAATGAGGAGATTACGAGCAAAACGCTAGCTGACGAGGTTAAAGTAATTTGTAGGACCCGGTAAGCGAGTCCAAAACTAATGAAAAGAATGTTGCACTAAACGAGAATGACGTATGACCTTATACATTTGATATTAACTTACGGCCTTTTGGATTGAGACGGAAGAATAGGCGTACCACCCATCCGTCGTTTCGTAACTCTCAGGGTTAGATGCTACGTGCTTAACTGATCAAATCACATTCTGAACAAAAAACGCCCCATTTTGTATTGAGACTAACATTTCGACCCAATTGACAGGAATTCTTACTAGTATAGTAAACACCATTTTAAAAGCTTGTTTTTGTGACATTTCGATTAAAATTACTATGCAATTGTATCTTGCATCTATTGACCTTGCGAAACACGGTTACTGGATTTAGTATTTTTTTTTTAATGTGACCAAGATCAAGTCTAGATCATTTTTTGCGTATTATGTGTTAAATCCGCGTTGTAAATAACAAGTTTTGGTTAGCTCATGTTCTATTGTTAATTTAATCACATTTTTAAGAATTCGCCTTTAAAATCACAGAGCGAAACATGTGGGCCAAGGCTTATTCAGCATATAGCACGTACACACGCTTAGGTTAAGGATTTTTACTGGCAGTAAAAAATTATATATTTGAAAACAAAATCATGTTAACTTTACGAGTAGTTTTATTCAGGTCAAGAAGTCGTTGATGCTTTAGTTTCTGCTCTCGACAGCTTAATGAATATTACTTTAGTTATACATAAAACTTGTTTTCACTCAATTTAATGTTCCTCTAAATTAAGTTATTACTAGTAAATGTATAGAAGCTATCAGGCATATTAACGATGAGAGAATGTTAGCTCCTAAATCCGGCTATAACAATGACGTTTACAATATTTATAAACATTAACAGCGTACAATACTCAACGTTTTATTCGCAATAAAAACGCAGTACCTTTTACGGAACAAAAACACAACACATTTCAACTTCTTTAATATTCACATCGTGTGCCTATATGAATAGACGATTATGGCGAAAAGGGGTCAAAAGTAGCTTTAGAAAGGTCCCCGTCGTGACTACGGGGCACAAAGTAGACACGTGTCTAAGAGCCAATGTCGATGACATCGTGTCAATAAAAAAGGCCTACATCTAGTTAGTGACACGTGTCGTCCTTAACTAACAAAAAGTTTAATTACTAAACGCGTATAAAGTAACGACTCTTTCACTTAGTAGGAGACTAGTCAATATTATTATAAAATTGACATGTTTCAATAACTATAATGTGACATACGTCAAGTAAATAGCTGTGTGGTAACAGAGCACACCATTACGTAGTTACTGTAACCTTAGCAAAATATTAATATGGGTTTTAATTTTAATTAAACATGAAAAGTAAGGCAACAGTTTTCGTTATACTTATTAAAATGTAAAATGTAAATAAATAAAATCAGTTCCAACTAAGCATACGACATTATTTTCCCTGCTATTAGTAATTCATAGAAGTAGCTGTAGAATCTAATAACAATTTTCAAACGGTATTAAAGTTACATCCATCATTTCCTATAAATTGCCAATAAGCATAATCAGGGCCTTATACGGTGGAGCATTATGCCTCAGATGATCGTCAGTACTCATTATAAGTTCCTTAGAATTCTATTACGGTTTAATTTAATGGCTTGGTAATTTTCCATTAAAACGTAAGTGAGCTGATTACAATTAAATGTAGTTTATTTACATTACTGTTCTGCTGTAAAGGGAATTCTTAATTAGTAAAATAGCAATATCAAGACTCGTTTCGTGGTCTCTGGAGCATATCAGTAAATGTGTCAATCAACTATTTCTTTTTTTATACAACGACGGTGGCAAACAAGCGTACGGCTCGCCTTATGGTAAGCGGACACCGCAGCCTATAGACGCATGGAACTCCAAAGGAGTAACATGGGCGTTGCCGACCGTAAGATATGTTTGAGGGTTCACCGTGTTGACAGCTGAAGGAACAAATTCCCTCGCTCTCAACACAACGCATCCTCGGGAGCTGTGTATACTACAGGAAGTGTTGTGTTCCTGGAGGTGAGCAAGGTCGCCAGAGCAAGTAGTAGTGTTATTGTGGCTGTTCTTGTTGTTATTCTGTCACGTTAGCTAGGAGACACCATGGCAGAGTTCAGACAAATAATACATGCTTTTTCAATCACGACCGTAATAAAAAAAAAATCTCCAGTTTTGTAAAATTTACGTAATAGTTGAAGTAAAAATGAAGTCCATATTCCAAAGGTGGTGCATGTAGTTATATAGGTATGCGTGTTGACACGATATATGTTAAATAGGAAGCCTAGAGAAAAGGCTCTGAGATATCGCGCGCCAGGAAGTGAATATAAATTGCGAATAAGTCAAGGATTCTAGATGCAGAGATGTGCACATCAACTTTATACTGCTACTTTATTTTATTTTACGTCCTTTAGCCGACTTTGGGAAATGAAGGTTTTTTTACAGTCGTATTCGCTTTTTATGTCTGTTTACGGATAATGCGAATCTGGGGAATTGTTTTTACGTCTAGCTTATCTCAATAGGCTTCCTTTAATAAAAATCCTCGACTGTGAACTTGAAAACTAAAGTTGACATTTCTAAAACTAGGAGCGGGGCAAATTCGAAATTGAGATCAAGTTAATAAAGTAAAAAATAAAAAAGCGCAAGTTGTCGAAAATATCCAATCTGAATTCTCCCTACTTTGAACGCCGTAAAAAGGGAACGTTTTAATAAAAAAGTTTCATTTCGACTATTGTTACTCATTATCTGAACACAAAAGGTAAAGACCTCATCTGGCGTCACGTATTACAATGAAACTCGTAATCGGGCGATCCTTTTGTTCAATGTCAAGTCGGAAATGTCCTAAATCTTCATTAATTCCTTCGGCCGCACTTTGCACCGTTTTTGTTAAGCGTTGTTGTAAGTGCTCCTTTCACAATACCGTTTTTGCAATATTGTTTCCACTTTAAGCTTCTGTAGCTTTTAATTCAAATTCAATCTCAAAAAAAATATTTAGAATGTGAACAATAGAGGTTTTTTGTAATGCTTCTTCCATTTCAGCGTTTGTTGCTTTTAATTAAAATGTCTTTGATTAACAATATCTTGGAACTAAATCATCATTAAATTCAACCATGAATGCTATTTAGTTAAAATATTGAAAAGATTTTCTTTCTACCATAATTGAGTATGATTAGTAGTAATACCCAACGTAAATATAATTAGGAAATTAAAACGTCTATTTAAAATCAACCTTCCATGGCGATTAAGTTAAAATTGATTCATAATACCTATCGAATAATAAACGAACGAATATTTGATTCAAGATAGAAAACTTAACTTTGATTGTCAGTACTATTCGATATGCAAGACATAGTGCTACGATATTTCCAGTCGATTGAAATTGACGTTTTTTGTCTGCCTCCATGTCCGCAGATTCGCTTGACATTTATGAATAAAAGATTGTTCTGAGTATAGTTCGTTTGATCGTCGCGGTATGACGGCCATTATAGAGACGATGATATATGTCAAAATCATTCTTCCTTTCTGCTACGTTTACTGAGGTGTATCTATTATAAAATAATATTCATTTCAGACTCCAGCTAATTTGTTGAAATCTATCCTGTCATTATGATGAAATTATTTTTTGTTATCCTTTTCCATTTGCTTAAATATATTTTATGTTTTTACAGTGACTCCGCCGGTGTCAGTCACGTTCCTCATTTTAGAAATTAAATTAAATTTTCTAACTGTACTGTTCTTTTCTAGCTGTTAAAACGTACATCCTTTAAGGAAATAGCAATGGATCTTTAAAACGGATATAACCTCGCTAAATCTCCGGAATCGAGCAAATATGTTCAATAACGCGGAACCTAAAAAGACCTTGGCCGGAATCAATACTATTTGTATGACCATAACATATATGATCACAATTCATTACCGTTTAGGGTAGGTAGAGACATGTGTAATAAATTATAGCCCTTTGATTTCCTGGAAGATAATACGATAGAGTAAACATAGGCTTAATTTCTTCTTTTGTTCTACAATTGAATGATCAATTATGAAAAGCCTTGTACCTAGTTAGGCGTGGCCTTGTGCCTGCCAAAACTTGTCTATAGATGTTAAGGTTCTTATAACCATGAATAAAGCATAAGCATTAATGAAGACATTTCTGTCCGGAAAAGTTGATCGACATTATACCTATTTGAAGAGTAGGTTGCCTTAAGTTCCATCTAATACTTAATTTAACCAACACCCAACCGGAAAATACACAAAACAAACTGTAACATAACAAACATGACATTTTGCTTTATCATTGTTTATTTGAAATCAAAATCAACAGGAATTGGTTTTTCCCAAAACCCCATCTCTATAGGGATGACGAAAGTTTAGTTTTAGAATTTTGAAACGAAAAGCCAGAATAAATCGTTTACCGCGAACGTATAGTAAGACGTAACAAAATACAGTAAGTAAATCACTGCCAATTTTTATAAAATCCACTCTTTAAAATATATATCCGGTGTAAAATAAGACCAGTAAGACCACTAAATCTTCCGAAGCCCGCGGACGTCTTAAAGTTAAATAATATATGGCATTTTATGCCATGTACGGCGGAGCTATCGTACGTGTATTATTCCGTCGTACACAAGGGCGACCACTTTGGTTTCCTGGCTCTATTATAAGCCGTGTAGTAGAAAGATTGCGAATTCAACTACATATAACTAGCACCATAAAAAATGCGTGATCTTTGTATTTGTAATTATAAACTGTTTTAAAAATTGGGCTCATGATGTTAAATTGCTTTAATTAGTTAGTTATCCGTTAGTAGTCTGCCTTTCTTTTAAGTACTAATGAGTTATTGTATCCTGAATTTTTTAAACAGGTTTATCGTCTATACCAGAACAAAAAACAATTATCGGAAAGAATAAAATGCTATTCGTTAAACAGTTTTTGCTTAGTTTATTTATAGCTAACAATATGGAAATGCGCTCCGTATCTTTGGCAATGATATCATATTTAATGTACCTAAGGTTTTTTCCAACAGCGAAACAACATGCAACGTCCACGTTTTTTGCCCGCATGCATTCATTATCTAGTTTAAAATTGCACCCTGACTCACATCTGTCTGATTACTTGTAAATGAGATTAATCGCTAAATGGTATCAAAAAAATGCATGCAGACGTTATAATTAACGATTTCTGCAGTCTAGATGTACACCAAATACAAATCGCGCAAAAAAAAACAGGGTTATAACACTAAGCTGAATTTTGGCTGCACGGCAAAAAGCTACCTCGGCTCACCTTGAGCCGGAGTGGGCGGGCCAAACTTGATTTAGTTGCCATCTGACAAACCCTTTTTTTCTCCTGAATATAAATAAGACGAACAAAAAATATAAAGTCACGAGGTTTTTTCCCTCGAATATTCCCCCAGGACGGCAGGGAGGAGTTTAGCGAAAGTAAGATTTGAATAATAAAGCGGCGTATTCGCTTATGGTCGTACACGGTGTGGTGTTGTTTTTATGTTCCTTCGCGATAGTGCCCCAACTTTCCCCCTGTCTAAACCCTGAAATATGCTCTCTTTTTCGGCGGTTACTTTCCAGATACACCACTAATCCTTTAGCATCTTCGGTATGCCGAGGAAAAATAGATAACACCGCCCTTGTAGCGCAGTTCGCTTCCTACATGATTTGATAACAGCTTCCGGTGTCCTTAGTCCTTACACATCCTCCTCTGTCAATGTTTTACACTCCGATCAACGCGGAAGCATTTAAACTCGAAAGAACTCGATTTATAAGCGTTGCACGATCAGTAAAAATAGACACGAATTTAGACACGAATTAGGTCAGCGAGCAGCGATGCGAAATATCAACTCCATAATATATTCCAATTGCGTTGTAATATCTTCCATCTGTCAACTCGTTGAATAGTCTACTTGTTTGTAATAATAATTCCTTTGACAACAATTTCATTAATAGTAAGGACGCGGCTTAATTGTGCAAAGCTATGAATACTAATTCATCGTGAACAGATTTTTGCTGGAGCCTGCCGCCGGGGCATGCCTGAAATAATAATCGGCCAGACTACAATTAACTGATCCGACCTCCACTTGATAGTCATAGTGAATCAGGCTTTTAGTCGACTTAACTAACCAGCCGTTTGTTTTGTCCACAGACGAAGAAGAACAACCCGAACCACATCAAACGGCCGATGAACGCGTTCATGGTGTGGTCACAAATAGAGCGCAGGAAAATTTGCGAGCAAACCCCCGACATGCACAACGCAGAGATCTCTAAGAACCTGGGCCGCGTTTGGAAGACCCTTAACGACGTTGAGCGTCAGCCCTTCATAGATGAAGCGGAAAGGCTTAGGCAGCTACATATGAGGGAATACCCAGACTATAAGTACAGGCCTCGCAAGAAGGCGGCCAAACCCGCTCAACGTACTGGCGCCGTTTCAAAACAGAAGCGCAAACAGCGGGCGGACTCTAACAACAACAGGGGAGTCTCCAGACGACGATCAAGGCCCACGCCGCCGTCAGTCCCGAGCGTCCCCGTAGAAACACCAGCGCCGACCCTGTTACCGTTACCAGCGTCACCAGCCGGCTCACCAGACTCTCCAGAATCCGCCTGCTTTTATGAAGACAGCAGTCGCCGCGAGCAGTCAGACCTTACCGATCTCTATTCGATTACGGATCTGCTCCCGCTGCCGACGGACTGCGAAGTTGATCTGGACGCGCTCACGGACATGGAATCCTTTGAGACCGCGTCTTCGTCCTCGGGGTCGCACTTCGAGTTCTCCTGCACGCCGGACGTTTCGGATATGCTGAGTGAGATTGGTGTGGCGGGTGACTGGGTCGACCACACGTTTTCGTCGTACCTCACGTCCTCTTAGAGCGCACGCGGGTCGCCACGGCCGCAGCCGTTTCACTGATCTCATGCGGTCGGCCCTGTGCCCACCAAGGCCGACGACGCGGCGACCGCTGCCGCCCCGCCTAGAGAGTGCCTACATCCAATGACGTGTCGATTTGGATTCAATGTACAAAGTTATTTAATAAGGATCGAGGGTGAGCTTTTATTTAGTGATCAACCAACCGTTCGCGGTCGAATTCTTCATGAGTTCTTAACTTTGGTTTCTTTAGTTTTTTGTAGAAATAAATCGAATGCTCTGCGACGCTTCAGGTCGCTATTGTCGGGTTTAAAAACATAGGCTGTGAGTTGGTTCTCCTTAACGTCGCTTTTGTTTAAATTTACTGGTATTTTCCAAAGATCACGGCACGTCTCAGTACAGAATCCGTCTCCTCTCCATCGCTCCGGCTCCGATCGGTGCCGGGTCGGTGGTCGCGTCCGTGTTCTATACGTGTCCATTACTCGACTTGGCTTCTAGTGCATTCTGAACCAATCATTTCTCAAGTAATTTCACTCTTTATTTTATTAACAATTTGTACTTTAAGGGCAATCGTCATTTTTACTTTGGAAGTGTCTTAGATGAAATAATTATTGTATCATTCGTTGAATAGAAAAATAAGACTAGAATAGTCATGTTTGTCTTGCGTTCCATTTACTGTACGTAAGTTCACATTATACTTTGATGCACGTAGGTGATAGTTTGAGAATTATGTTTTTTTGTCGGAAGCTAATCGGTATGTCATTGAAAGGATTTTGGAGTGCGGGAATTTAGAGAATGTTATAGAGCGGTTTGAGCCCCAACTGCGGTCCTTTTGTATGTAGTCGCACGGGCGCTTTAGCAGCTCTAAGATTGAATTTTGCCGTGCGACTTTGTGTGTAAACTGTTAGGGGTTCTCGGGTGAGATTTCTATTCGAGTTGGTAATGCTATTATGTACGTTAGAAAGTTAAGGTAAGATATAATCTCTGTTCAATGGTAAGGCATGAAATTAAAAATGTATAGTAACGACGGCACCCAAATTTGATGCGAAGGGACACTTTTCTCTTTCTTTCTTCACGCAAATCTTTTGAACACAAACGTCTATAGAAAGATACATATCAAAGGGATGTATTGTATCGCGGGACGGTGAAAATAAGTCGGGTCGACAAATACGTCAGGTTTCACTCAAAATGTTTTTGCTATTTCACTCTGTGATTTACTTTATGAATTTTCTAAATTGTAAGGTTCTAGTGGAGACTGATAACGCAGTAGATTAGTTTTAGCCGCGCTAGCTTCTCAGAATTTTAATTTTTTAAACTGGTCATGATTATACGGTGCCAATGTAGCTCTTTGTGGTTAGGTGTGCTTTAATTCAGTCTCTGTAATTCATCTAGATCAAAGCCTTATCTAACGATTACTTTCCTGATTAGAAGCATTTACTTTTTTAGACAGCGTTTTGTTCTAAATTGACTTACAGGAGTTTTTTATCTACTACCCCACCGAACTGCAAAGAGTTTCATTCAGCACTTTGTATAAATAAATTCACTGTGTACCTATTTTTGATAATTTGCTTTATTGTGGAAATCTGGTTCCATCATGGCATGGCACTGATGTCAATGACGAAATATGCGATGATATAATTGATGACGGTAGTAAAAATGATGAGCCAGAGTCCCACAGTAACGCAGAAGCTAAATTGTAAATTGTCGCTAAAGTCTGTCAATTCATTGAAAATGGTGTCACTTAGTTAGAAGGTAATGTTTACAAGATAATTCCGCAGTTGTCATTAAGATTGATCCTTCTAAAATAACTGTTTCAAGTGAAATATTTGTAGGATACCTGTGTCCTTCATAAAGTAAGGGATCCGTTGTGGAAGAAAATGCTTTACCAATATTATTATATTCTTATAAATATATATGTAAAAAAAAACGAGTTCATGTATAACTTAGTAAGTGTCTATGGAATACAATTATTTAAAATGCATAAATACATACATGTTATCTATACATTAATGTAACTGCAAAACTGTAAGTTTAACTGTCTTGTGTGTTCTAGGGCGATATTATTATATTAATAATACTTTATAATTATGAAAAGGGAATAAAAAAAAATTGTGCCTAATATTGTCTTGGAACTCTTCTATGTATATTTTAGTGATGCTCAACAACTATTTTTAAGCGCGTAGTGTTCTGTAGATGCTGTCAAAATATCTAATTATATTCTATAAAATACAAGTAAGATTTCCTTTAACGCCAGATTTGCATTTTCTATTAGTTTTGCTTCATTAATAATAATAATACACCTGAAAGAAATTGTTACATTACCTTTTTATGAAGTGTGATTTTGAAGTAATTTCTTAGAGGTAAATTGTAAAGTATATTTTTGCTACGTAAAATGTCCCTCCATAATTTTCAAAATTTTGACAATAATGTATAATTTTTATCACATTCTCGATCTGGTTTCTTCGTATGTACTTGCTAAGTTACTTTTTTACTTTTATATGCTAATGCTTTTATTTCAGTACCAAATACATAATCGTAACAAAAAAACAAAATCCAACGAGAAAAAGCAATACTAAAAAGTCTTATAGAAGAGTAGAGAGATAACCAACGCTCAAATTTAGAATTTAATATATCCTCAGCTAATGAAAATGACTAAACGAATAACACAAATACAAATATTACTCAAGTCAGTGATTTTGATCTAAACAATGATAAATGTATCACTAGTATTCATGGTATCTATGCCAAGATATGAAAACCAATATCAAGTGATTTTTATTAGTGAGGAGTAGAAGTCGCAACCTGTAGTCTATTGCAACAAAACTGGCAAAATTAGTTTTGATTACAATAGGTTGAAGTGTTGGGCAATAAAAAATAACCCCGAGATATCGATATAAACACAACATCGAATTTAATGTCGTAATTAGCGCTTCTTGTTGTGGTTCTGAATTGGAATTATCAGGGTTTGATGTTCTTTTTAAATGTTTAGATGTATAACTTCGGAAACTTGAAGCCTTCCTTGGTATGTCCTCTAGAATTTGATCCTTTGCTTTGAAGCAGGCTTTCCTTCTTAGCTCATCTTGTAATTGAAGGTATATATAAATCTATTGCGTGTAAATAAGTACCTATGGAAACTGTTAATAATAAACGTCAAAATAAAGCGATACTGTGAGAAAAAATTAGAGGGTATAAATATGCGTCTCAAAAATAAATATCATAGAGGACGTAGTTAGTTGTTGTAGGTTATATATGTAATTAATCATTGTTGTACTTCATTTAACAGCTTTGGGCTTGACATCCAAGTAAGTAGATGAACCCGAACATATAGCAACACATAGGCCTCCCTACCTTTAACATTGTAAAATAAAACTCTTAAATTTAGTGATTTGTACATGCAATTGATCAAAATGTTAGTGATTTACTCACAGAACTGAAAAGTTGAAAATATTCTCGTTATGTTATGTGTTTGAAAATTGAATCGTAATTATATCTCTGTATAATATGTATGTATCACGATTGTTGATTTAATTGATAAGTCTCTTCTATCATAAGTATTTTTTCCATTTCGTCTTTGAGATACAACGAAACTATCCTTATAGTTTCTTCATCGTCCTGCCCTGCACATCATATAACCTTATTAAAATATTATCTGGTATCTAATTGGTGTCTATAAGATGGTTAACATTAAACATAAATAACCCTTGTATTGTATATCAACATCTGTAGTGGATGCGTATTATTGTAATAATAATGTTATTATCCGATTCGTTGTTGACGTAGCTGTGTCATTAATGATAATTGGTATAATGATAAAAGTAATGATAATGATAAAACAAACAAAAAATTTCGCACAATCTGAGTCAAGGAACTAACATAGGTTTAACAGTAATAGGTAGATATTAATGGTTATAATTAAGTAACAGATAACCTTGCAGTAATAGACGTGATCAATTATGAACATTTTAGTTTTCATGTTCATGTTGAACATATTGTCCGCGATCCTCTTTCCAAGTCCACTTACAAGCTAGTAGGAAGAAGACGTGTATTAAAAGGCATTGATTCTAGGGAACTAAGAATTAAAAGCAGATTAAATATCTTCGTAATAGATGCATTTGTATCTGTTAAGTCACTAAAACTTAAGGAGACGATCAAAATATTCTTGACGCTTAAATTTTTCGCGTAGTGTTCAAATCGTTGCAACTCGAATGAGTTTTCTAAGCATGGTAAAGGAGGTTGTTAATACTTTCGATTTCGACTTTATTCCAGTTGTTTTACTGTAAATAAGATTTCGTTGATCAAATTTATTAGGAACAAAAAATGTTGATAAAAATGGTCCACTAAACTCTATCAAGTACTGTTAAGGTAATTATAGTGTTACCGCATACGTATACTCTGAAATTGGTGTGCTTAAAACTTGATTGCTTAAATCTTTTGAAAAGTATAATATGCCAAACTTAATCCTACTTTTGTAGCTTAAAAGCAGGGCGTTAATAAATATACTGAATTCGACTGAAAACATTATCATGCTTTTTTTCTGATGCTTTTTTTTTCATTCTTTTGCCATTGGACTATGTAAATATCTTGTTAATAATTCTTCTTAAGGCCACATTTTGTTAGGGATTTTGAGAAATTTGTAACTCACACCGTACCGTGTGTTTCGAACCATTCTAGTCTTTAATAAGATTTAGAACATGTTTGTTTCTAATGTCTTTTACTTCGTCATTCGCGTTGTGCAGAGTGACATGCCTTGTTGCTTTACCTTTAAATATCGTAGTGGCCTTTATATCATTGATACCTGATTTTATTATCCAATTTATACCAAAAAGAAAAATGAAGCTCTTAGAAACCGTTACCGATGGATCTCTTGTAGTGCTAACCGTTCACTCATTCGGCTACCAAATAATGGGGACATGTTGTTTTCAACTGTAATTGGTTCTAAAGTATTGTACATATTAGTGGTCAGATTAATTTAAGATGGAAAACAACGCACGTTTCTCTCGAACGAATCAAAGATGGCCCCCGAGGAGGTGTATTTTATAAATCTTTTGTCCGGCAATAGTTTAAGAGGTTTTTATTTGTAATTATAAGTTATTGTCGAGGGTAGTGTGGTAATTCGATATTTCCCCCCTCGTCCGTTGTATAAATTATTGACGTGTACTTCTTAAGATACCTACTATAATTGCATATATGTACGTAGTCTTTTAAACTGTTAAGTATGAAATAATAATACTGTAGTTATGGATATAAGGCAAACGTGTACATTTTGTATCGTACTTTGTTTCAATAATGAATATATATTATTATATGGTAAAAATAAATCATCCAGTTTTTTAAAACTACCAGAATTTAATTGAGACTTCCCCTTTACTCTCGAAAAATAATGAATAACTGACAGAATTTAATAACCAATAATTTAATATAATACGAGTCTTATCTGCTCAACTAGCTCCTGTATTAAATTCTGCAATTGTTGATTATTTTTGCTATACAACATGAAACTCAAAACAGTTTTAAGCAATAGACAACGGACTTGATTAGTTTGAAGTCTTCTATTAAATAAATAGATTCAGCACTGCTTTTTGAAAATAAAAAATACAGAGGATTAAAATACTTTTACACGAACCTTGAATTATAACTTGAAGGCCAAAGTAATCCAAGTTAAGAAAGTTACAAGCAATTAGAATAGACACAAAGTTATAGTTATACCTACTAGAGATTATTTGGCCGAATTGTGTCGAAGTAGTACACTCAAAAAGTAATATATCCGTCATAGGTATAGGATTCCAATTCCAATGACAGTTTTATAAAGAAATCTCAACTATAGATAAAACAATACGGTTCTTGGATTAGGATCACTAGGCCTTAGTTAATAAAAATTGAGAGAAAGCAAACAAAAGTTTAAGACGCGTTGTAGAAAATAATTTCAGTTAATTAAATGATGTCAGTCAGGTGTTCTACAATGTGTCTACAAAATTTAGTTTGTTTTGATCATAACCTATAGCTAAAAACTTAAGAAATGTCCCTTTTGAACGATGTGCTGCTGATTGGTTAATTAACGCATTGTACGTGCGTCAGGTAGATCTAGATGTTCCTTTTTATGGGAAAATTACAGTTGAGCTGTCTTAACATGCGTTCGAAAAGTTACGTGATCAACCCTCTGACCTGTTCGAATAGACATATTACAAATGAAGACAAACCTAACAAATGCCAATTCGGACAGTACAATACAACAACATGATAGTGGAGCCTTACTTAAGCTATAGGTCTACCTTGATACTCGTGCAAGATGTGTGTAAACATTTTGAAAATGGTGCGCGTTTGGGGACTGCTGCAGCAATCTGAGACATGAATATTAGTAAGTATTGAATAACACGAAGTAAGTAGAAGTTAAAGCTGATACACTTGAATATTCACTTGTGATCAGCAATCTAGCGAATGTTGCATTACAGGTAAAAGCTCTCAAAATAAACAGGAGCGATTTAGCAAGCATTCTAGCGAGCGTTCTAGCGAAACGACAATGGCTTCGTGCTTTTTACCGAGCCGAGCAATTATTATTTACGAACAAAATTGCTTAAAAACAGCGGCCAAGTGCGAGTCGGCCTCGCACACGAAGGGTTTCGTACCATTATCTATAAAAACGACAAAAAAATCACGTTTGTTGTATGGGAGCCCCCTTAAATATTTATTTTATTCTGTTTTTTTTTGTATTTGTTCATGTGATGATGTTCATCAAATCATTATTTGACAAATTACTCATTTCTTATTCGTGACAATTGGCAAAGTAACGTTTGGTAAAATAACGTTTAAGAAAATGCATTGTTTGGTAAATACCTTATTTAATGAATCATTGACCGTCTTGATAAAGTTTTAAACAACAAGTTCTATAACTCTAAACAGGTATTGTAACATAAGTCTGTATGAGCACACGGACAAGTCTAAAAGTGTTTAGCAAGAAAGTTATCATTCCTAGCCTAAAAAACTTTTAGGTCTTAAAATGTACTGACATACCAGGTGGACCTATCGATTCTACTTTAATGCAGGTCAGTGTAGGTACGACGACGAGCGAAGCGAGGAGGAGTATTAGGAAAAACTGCGACCCTACGCCAAAACCGATTTATGTTTAAATACTATAATTTTTTGTATGAATTTATTACAGGAATGTTTCTTGGCCAGTCCGCTAGATACCGTGATATGACAGATATTTACTTTTATGAAACAATCATTCATCAATCGACGGTATGTAAAATGACCTAATTTATAAACGGTTTATTTGGTAAAATGATCATTTTTAAAATGACAATTTAACATTCAAAGTTTTTATAAAGTATAACATTTGCTAAATGAATATATGCCAAATAATTATTTATAGTATAAGCATTTTGAGGAATGATAGGTTTGTGAAATGAATAGTTTGTGAATCGTTGGTTATCAAATTATCATTTATGAAATGTTTTTATGAAATGATGGTCAACCCCCATAACTCTTGTCAGCAGCGCATTAAGGTTTTGGTACTTATTTATGAGAAGATGTTATCGATACACATTTTTGCACTTGACTGTACACACTCCCTCAGAGGCTCTAGTATAAGTTTTACCGAAACAAAACGTTACGACCGCGTTCGCGTTTAGCTGTCAAATCCCATACAAATTGAGGGTAAAACGCAAACGCGATCGTAAAGTTTTGTTTCGGTGAAACTTATACTAGAGCCTCTGGACTCAAAGTGGATAGTACCCCAATGTTTCCATATTGCACTGGCTGGGAACTCCACCACTAACTTCAGGAGACTGTCAGAACCCTCGCTCATGCGCCGCATCATAGGCAGTTCTATTTGAGTATTATAGCGCTATTTAAAACTATCCACTCGCGCCTCTGAACATGTCTGAGGCTCTAGTTTAAGTTTAAACGAAACAAAACGTTACGACCGCGTTCGCGTTTAGCTGTCAAATCCCATACAAATTGAGGGTAAAACGCAAACGCGATCGTAAAGTTTTGTTGCGGTAAAACTTATACTAGAGCCTCTGATGGGCTACAAAAACGCGGTAATCTTAGCAGCAACCTGAATCCATTGTTGTATTGGATGCGCAGAGCATTTAACTTTTTAGTGTAATTAGCCCATAGGCTGCACGTATAAAAGGTTTGTCAAAATTACCTAAGCGAAGTTATCTTGACATCCCCAGCAAAACTACGAGTCAACATGTTGCATCGAACGGACGATGCTCTGCACTCCCTTTCCAGAGGGGTGACCATGTACCTTTTTGAACGCACATAAAGACAACTCTACTTTAATTTTCCCGTACAAAAAGTGATATTTATGTCAACCTGAGGTTCTTAGTGGTCGCTCAGTAACGCGAGTGGTCCTCCTATTTATACATGCATATTGTGATTGTTTTTGGATAGTTTATAACTGCCTTTAACTGGAGATGTTATTACTGAAGAAGCATTACAGCTCTCGATATGCTATGCCCTAATATTACGAGGAAGGCATAAATATTAAAATAAATTACAGTCATAAATCCAAACGGAAGTATTTTCGGGAGTAATTGTGTCCCATTAAATGTATGACGAAAATGAGCAATTTTCGAGAAAGTATAATTAAAGAACATTTGGAGAAAAGCTGTAAAATTAAATGACTTAATTTCAAAATGTTTTTAACGAATCTGGTGATCTGGAAGTGTAAAAATTAAATTGGCTACACGTCAAGATGAAAACGGAAGATGTTAATTTGAAAGACATATTTTATTATCTTTTGTATCTTCGAGAAGTAAAACGCGATAAAAAGATTTATTGGACATTCTCCCGTATATTTTATGTAGGTACACATACTCGCAGGTGGCGCAGTACCGTAGATGTTGATTTCTGAATTGCGCTATCAAGATATTTCCTAGGATTATGGCGTACAACAACAACAGGGTACTGAGGGTCATCGCTGATAGAACCGATCGGTCCATCCTAGATACCATGGGTTAAGATTGTTAACTCAATTTTAATTATTTTTATTGACGTTTTTATTATACGTACCCTTTTTGACATTATGTAATTTGATTTAATTTGAATTTGATTTGATTTGATTTGATATCACGAGTCGCGTATTTGTATGGAATTTTAATGTTCTGAAATAAAGATTATATATACATATATATTTTATTCCTAAGAGGGGTCTATCCAGTAAACCTTTGACACATGAGGCCGCATCTGGTATGTTGGTCTTCAACAAAACCTATACAAAACACGTCGGGACTGGTAACTGAGATCCATAGACCAATAGAACACCGCCAGACAACCGATTAGCCTAGTGGTTAGTGACGCTGCCTACGAAGCTGGTCCTGGGTTCGAATCCCGGTATAGAGCTGGGTCGTTTCGACTTTTCCGTGAAACGAAACGTAACCGTTTTTTTTAATCACAAAACAGTTTTGAAAAACAGTTTCTAAAATAACTAGTTTCTCCGTGCGTCGGCGCCGTCGCCGGTCGCCCAAACGAAGTGAAACGAAAAAACGAATGAAACAGTTTCAAGTGTTCGAGTTGCGTTTTCACGTACTGCATTGCAACCGTTGCGTGCGACTGTCGTCTGTCGTTATCGTTTTTATAAAAACAGTTTGTGGTTCTAGCCACAAATGGTTTTTCCGTTACTGTACGAGAAACTGTTTTTGAAAACGCTTACGGGAAAAAACGCCCAGCTCTAGTAAGAGCAAATATTTGTGTGAAGAGCATTAAGCTTGGATATCTTCTATGCATTAAAGTAATTATATCTATTAAATATAACGTCGTTTAGTACCTATAACACAAGCCATATATGTGTAAGATTGTCCCCTAATATTTATTTGTTTAATATAAATGCGACCGGACAACCTCAGCACCTAATATTTCACGACAATAAATCGCCAGGTATATTAAACAATAACAACCGGGTAGCGTTTACATCTGCGCTCCCGGAATCAAAAGTGGGACATCAGTATTCAAGGCGCGGCGAGCAACGGAAAAGGTCGTGGTCGTAAGCCAAACACTCGTATGTAAACGATTGGCGTTTTTTTTTAGTAATTGGAAGTGGGCCTAGTTGTGAAAATCATGTAATAGCGTTACATGGCTGGGGGGCTAGCATAACTTGCTGCTAAGTCAGTTACGATCGTCTCACTTGCACCGTGCAAATTAGAAAGAGGAGGGTAGATTTTCACGTCCCACGTCGCGTCAGTTAGGCTAGCCTGGCTGGAGTAGTAAAGTAGGTTTTTGCGGTATTTTGTACCTACTTTAACGAAAGCTCATTGATGTCGCCTTTCTTTCCTCACTTCTATCAGTATTTTATTTGCGCAGTTATTATATTGTGGCGAAGCGAAACGGTAGGTTCGTCCCACGCGATTCAGAAAGGCAGTAAATAATCTGCTTTGACTTAACTGACATTTGTCACTAACAGTTGACAGCTTACTGGTACCGTAACGAACCCGCACCGACGGACACGTAACTAGCTTAACTCACAAAACAATTCAGCTGCATGTCTATCATGAGACGGCCGCGACATACTCTCGATTTTTCTCGCACTATACCTCTTGTTCTAAGTTTTCTAATAAGACAGAGACGGATAGTATGAAAAAAATCGAGAGTATATCGCGGCCGTCTCATGATAGACGTGCTGGTCGATTGCCTGTCGCGTACCGTCTAAACGTCAATTTTCATTTGGGAATATGACAATTGAATTGACAACATTTGTAAATCATCATCATCATCATCATATCAGCCGAAAGACGTCCACTGCTGGACAGAGGCCTCCCCCAAAGAGTGCCACAATGATCGGTCCTGCGCCACCCGCATCCAGCGGACTCCCGCGACCTTTACCAGGTCATCAGTCCACCTTGTGGGGGGCCTACCCACGCTGCGCCTTCCGGTACGTGGTCGTCACTCCAGAACCTTTCCGCCCCAACGGCCATCGGTTCTACGTGCAATGTGCCCCGCCCATTGCCACTTAAGTTAAGCGATTTTGACGTTTGTAAATATGTAATGATGATTAAATCGACAACCATTTCGGTAATAAATAATGTACCTAAATGAACGTAATAAAGTAATTTTCCGTTTTTTTTTCTCTAGTGTTTAGGAACATCGCGAAATTGTATTTTAAACCCGATTTAAAAATGTTTGACGTCAATAGTACGTCTGTTATAATAATATGAAAGGTGTGCAAGCTGACATACAGAGCCGTAGTATTGACGTCATAATTCACTTACGACCTTCTGGAATAGGGGTGTAGACACCAAATAACCAATAATGGTACATTTTCCCGAAAAAGGATTCAAAATATTTGCAAATCGACACAAAAGTCAAGCAGGGGATTACATAATCACAAAGTTATGTGTCCAAAGTTTTAAGAGGGGGTATATTCTGTCCCTTTTCAACAAAACACACCTTCATATGAAACGATTGTCATTTGCTATGACGATCGCAGATAGTGACGTCACGATTTGCGAGCGTTTTCTCTATCTAACAAGCAATATTAAAAAGGGTGCAGCTTCGTAATTCTTTGCGATATCTGAATGGGATTTTCGTCACTAGGCATATTTCCCTTCCTTCCCTTCCCTTCCTTCTTTTGGAGTTATTATTTGAGTCTACACCCGTATTTTCAATTTGATATTTCCGAATATAAATTATATTGAAATTAACGAGAAATGTTAAAAAAAAACGGAGAAATAGACAGCACATGTCCCTTAAAAAAACCTATTCTAGCGAACTAAATCGTAAAATGACCCACTCGGACAATTGAAATTTGAAGTCACGTAACCACCCCTCTGGTCTACATGCCCCCAAATCAGCCTCTGTACACCCCCGGCCACATCACCGCCGTAAGCATATGAAAGGGATAGTTCTGCAAGCAAACCAAAAGGAGTAAAGGTCGGTATCGGGCCTTTATCCGGTTGATTAATTCAGTAGGCCCCGTCCCGATGTCGGCGTGTCATACAAATGTTGCGCTTAAGAATACGGGGTTGAAGGTAGTCTTTGTGGAGACTACATCAATAGAGTGGACAAGACCTGTATACTTGTCTATAGGTACATCTCTACTCATATTACAAGTGGGTTTGTGAGCTGGAGAACTCGCAATCCCGTGTTTTTTTTTCGACCAAAAAAATCGTAATAATTATTAAATCCTATTTTTTGCCGCAGTTGAAACGGAGAACTCTTCGCTTCGCTCGCTCGTTTAATAAAGAGGAAAAGTAGAGGGTACAGTTGTGGGTTGCACCTTGTTTTACCGCATAAAAAATCTCTAACACCTCTATAAGCACCATATTGTTTGGGCGCATAAGGTACAGAATCGAACGGACGTACCGTACCGTATAGATCTATCAACATAATAAATACCCCGCTCGTCTTTTCGGGCGGCCGCGGCCGCGGCAAGCTTCAAGGGACACTGGTTACTATATTCTTCTTGTGTGCACAAGTTATAATTTATCGAATACTAGAGTTAAAAACCTGCTATTTTACATTATTTCAATGTCAGCTCAGCAGCAATTGATTGTTCTTTGTGAGCGAACGACATTTACAACTGTCATGTACATATTATATATTTTTTAAATTTGCCACACAGGTCATAGTGCGGATGACATGCGGAAAGGAGTTAGTTAGTTTGAATATTATATGAAATTAAAAAAAGTATGTATGGATTTTGTGCGTGACAGTGACCAATGCCTAGGCAGAAAGAGAGGGCTTGATTGATCGATTAACTTGTCCACTTCCTTGTTTGTTCCATCGAATATGAATGTTTCGCAGAATTTTCATTTCATCGAAAACCATTTTTGACAAAATCAGTAAACTTTTCAGGATTGTTATAAAACAAACCTAACCTAACCTAATAGGTTATACAGACGAATTACCTTTTAGCTGTACCTAAAAAGTTAACGGTTTCCGAGTAACAGAAATTCGGTGATACGGAAATTCGGCGAAACCATGCATTCGGTGAAAGGTTTGTCGGTGAAATAAGGGGACACCCAGTATTCTGAGTTTGTATGTAGGGGATAATCTCTGAAAAGACTCATCCGATTTCGTAAATTCAATCACCAGTGGGTATTTCGAATGAATCTTCATGATGGACAAACGCTATATTTCATCCCGCGGCTTGCGTTCTTTGTAAATCACAGTCGCGTCGCCAGCCCTTGGGTAACGAGGATCTGCTACTGAGTGGAAGTGAGGGATACGACAAAAATGTCTATTGGTACCGACAGCGAATAAAAAAAACCCGGACAAGTGCGAGTCGGACTTGCTCACTTAATTGACTGACGACCACTTTAGCCTAGTTGGTAGTAACCCTGCCTACGAAGCAAGAGGTCCTGGGTCCGAATCCCGGTAAGGGCATTTATTTGTGTGATGAGCACGAATCGTTCCTGAGTCACGGATGTTTTCTATGTATTTAAATATTTATCTATATAAGTATGTTTATCGTCGTCTAGTACCCATAGTACAAGCTTTGCTTAGTTTGGGACTAGGTCGATTTGTGTAAGATTGTCCCCTAATATTTATTTATTTATTTCATTACAAATGTATAGTTTTCAGATTTTTCCCTGTAGGCCTACCTACAGGGAAAAATCTGAAACACACATACTTGTAATATAAGAAGATATTACTTGCCAAATTTCATACTACTAGAAAACTGTGATTCGCCATGGGTATATAAATCAGTCACGCCGACAAAACAGTACAATAAAATCTTAGTTCATCAAATGAATTTAAAAGGAAAACTGTTTCGAACAAGTAAGCATAAGTAGTATAACCAAGTAATAGTCGAGTTAATGTGTACTTGGAAAGGCCAATTTTCGTACAAATTAATCGGCTGACGCAACCGCGACCAACGCACGTCGATGTAACTAAGGCAACTACGGAACCCTACACTTCGCGTGGCCCGACACGCACTTGGCCGGTTTTTCAAATGATATAATAGCCTAGCCTAGCCAAGTGAGTGAGCCCAACCTCACTCACATGATCATGAGGAATCCAACAACACCTCATATGTAAAAATCCATCAAGCCGCTTGGACAGTAGCCCGTAAAATGGAATTTTCTCAATTTAAATGAAAGGATTTTTTTTATGCTCCGAGCTGGATTCGAACCTGCGACCACAGGCATTCATTTCCCGTCGCTACTAACCAACTGAGCTATCGGGACAATCTGTCTCGGCCACTAAATCTTTCAATCAGTTCCTTCCTGCAACGCCTTAGGGATTGTTCCGATAGCTCAGTTGGTTAGTAGCGACGGGCCATGGATGCCTGTGGTCGCCGGTCCGAATCCGGCTCGGAGCATTCAATTTTTAAATTTTTCCTTTAATCTAAATTTGTAATTTCGTTAGCAGCGTTACTGCCCAATAGAAAATTAATTTAGAATTTTCTCGTCCATACAAACATACAAACAAATGGCCTAAGTATGTGAGCGTATGAGCATTCTGCACGTCTTTTTACACGGGTAGCCTGTGGGCGGACTATACGCAAAAGCAGTACAGCGCCTTACGAGTGCAGTACAACAATGCATTTAGGGTGCTGATGGGGTTGCCTCGCTACTGCAGCGCGTCAACAATGTTCGCGGAGGCGCGCGTCGATAGCTTCTCTGCCATCATGCGCAAGCGAGCCGCCTCGCTACTCGACAGGGTGAGGGCCCGCACCAACAGCATGCTAGCAATGTTTGCAGGCAGGCGGGATGGGGCCTACCTAAACCACTGCACTAAGGCTTCATCATAATGTCAATGTTTAAGTACTAACACTAGATGTAATATTATAATGTTACTAACACCTATATATTTTAATGAATTTAAATTTGTGACTATTGTATTCCGAATTTGAAATGGACATGTTTATATTTTTATTGATTTTATTTTAATTAACTTAATATTATTTAATGCAATTTAAATGTGTGTATGTATGAAAATCTGAAATGAATGACTATTTAATTTAATTTATGTCCAGCACTGGACGTCTTTCGGCTGATAAAGACAAACAAATCCTCGAAAAACATATCCCTCCTGAGGCAGGGTACAAAGTTACGATCCCAGCAACCGAAACCTACCAAGGTTTCCAATAGTGGCTAAGGAAAGAAGATTTTGTAAAATTAAACATATTGATTTAATAAATAAAAAAAAAATAAAAAAAAATACGTATTTAAAATGCCTATTCTAATATGTAATGTATGTCAGTTCAATGAACTCATATCTCGCATTTGATACTTACCAAATGCTACGTGAGTAATAGCAATACTGATAGGACATTAACGCAGTGTGTGTATTGTGTTTGCATTTTTCTGCTACAGTTTCAAAGAGAGTGTCATGACAGACATTGTGATTCTACTGATAGATAGTTCAACTAAATCCTTTAGGCATATTATAGGGTCTCAATTCGTCGGTATCTTTTTTTTAACCTCCGACGCAAAGAGGGTTGTTATAAGTTTAAGGTGGTTCAATTTCCGTACAAAACGTTATTTGACATTCGCAGGCTAGCGGCGTGATTTTTTAAGAAACTTATGTAACTACATTTCATAAATTGGCTTACCATTTGCGCGAAATTCCCCCTTTTCTTGAATAAACTTATATAAACTAGAATAATTTGAGAAAAATGGTTTTCCCAGAGTAATCGCCACAAACTACTATTTCAAATTATTCTATATCTACTGTGTATCTGTCTGTGGTATCGTAGCTCCCAAACGGATGAACCGATTTTCGTTTAGTTTTTTTTGTGTCATAGATAATTTTATCCCGAGTATTCTTAGCCATGTTACATGAAAATCTGTTTTGCCGTTTTTGAGATATTGCACTTTGATCTAGTTGATGAAGGGATCTGGCTACCTTCCATATGTCCTATAGATTACATTAGTAGTACTTATAATGAATTTAAAAGGAAAACTATCACGAACAAGTAGGCATAAGCAGTTACCGAGTAATAGTCGACCGAATTCATGTGTACTTGGAAAGGCCAATTTTCGTACAAATTCGGCCGACGCAACCGCACCGCACGTCGATGTAACTAAGACAGACAGGCAACTACGGAACCCTACACTGCGCGTGGCCCGACACGCACTTGGCCGGTTTTTTACGAACTTAGAAGTTTAATTTTCTCACAGCTTCAAGGGACTGTAAACTTGAGTATATTATATATGTAATTGGTCCTAAAATATATAATGCCATTCCTGATCGCATTAAAAACCTTAAAAATGGCAGTTCGTTCTACAGCGAACTGAAAAAATGGCTGGTTAATAACGCCTTTTATGACATTTCCGAACTCTGTGACTACTAACATTTTAATATACTCGTATTCTTCCTAATTCTAAATATGACTTTATTACCAATTTTATTTCATTTCACATGTGTATACATTTTTGAGATAATTTAACTCTTACAACATAAATAAATTAGAATTAATTTAATTTAATCTAATATTAACTTTTTGACGTATTTGTGCATTATAAAAAAATGAGTACGAGTATGAGTATGGTTGTTATTTATACTCAATACCTCTACGCGTTCTTGAGATAAAGGGACTCGACAGGCAGACAGACGGACAACAAAGTGAGCTTGTAATTGTTCCGTTTTTTTCCTTTTGAGGTACGGAACCGGAATATGACTATTACTCAACTGCGATGAGTTTAGGATTTGAATAGCTCTCACTTCAAATTAACTTTGACTTATTAACATGGCGAAACAGACTGTCACCTTTAATTCCATTGTAATCGCAATTTGGTAATACTCTGCGATTGCAGTAATGTTACGTAGTCGAGTTCTCCAATATCTACACAGACAACCTTTCAAAAATATACAGATACTTTATTGTTACTGACATAAGACACATGTGTAGATATTTTTGAAAGATTGTTTGTATACATATTGGAGAACTCGACTGTACCTGCATATTTTTTGAGTGTTTGAAAAAAAAATTTCTATCGGACGAATTATTCAATTTGTACGCCAGCCGGACCCAAACGTTCCTAGTTAATGCAACACCGGATCCGAAATGAATGTTAAACAGCGGGGGCCAATTAATTGGCGCGACTTGTCGGGGCGGGGCTGTCCCGGCTATCTACATAGACCCGGACATCGCCGGGGTATGAAGCCGATAAAGTATTACTAAAAATTGGACGATTGGATTGATTGGTACCAGTATTGATTCACTATTTTGCAGATATTATGTATATTTTTTTACTACGACGGTAGGCTACTACAACTAGCATACGGCTTGCCTGATGGTAATTAGACATTGTAGCCTATGGACGGGTAAGACTAAAAGAATCACGAGAATAACATAGGCCGTTATCACACTGCCCCCAAATCTCGCTGCGGTGTGAAGAGCGACGGTTTTTTCGTTGAATGCAAGTACCTCAGTTTGTATACTTTGTATGTAAATTCCGCACAAAACATAATGCTTCATTTTTAATTATTTATATGAGCAGGTCCCTGACGCAGAAATATTACACGATAGCTTAGGTGTTTTCGTGAGGCGTGCTTAGGCTGTATCTTGACATTTGCAGTGCAAAATAAATATTTTTTATTTTATTTAAACTAATATTTGACATATATACCATCAGACAAGGCCGTATGCTTATTTACCAAAACGTCGTGGTTAAAAAACAAACTAATGGCTTTGCCACGACTTACAGCGGCAACGGCAGAGTCATGCGCGAGAGCGAGAACCTGCGGTCCGATCTCTCGTTCCCACGCATGGGCACACCGTTACCGCCGTTGCCCGTAGCAAAGCCGGGCTATATACCTTTCCGGATGGGCCGGACACGTAGCAAGATGCACCGACCAGCGCTGGACCCTCGCCGCTACCAAATGGGCCGGTACGACTGGGAAAAGAAAAGTCGGACATCCACGACAAAGATGGGCGGACGATATTGCTAAAGTAACCGGCAAAACCTGGCTATCAGTAGCCCAGGACAGAACGAGGTGGAAGAATCTGGAGGCCTATACCCTACAACAGGGGTCCCTATAAATGAAGTAAACAAATAAATATAAAATAGATGTAAGTTATACAAATACAAATCCAAAATAGTTTATTTCACAAAAACAAATATTACATTAAATCGAGGCTGTCCGTCAGTGACCAAACTAGGCTAGGTTATGTATAAGATATATGGGAAATAAAAAGGCTTTATTATTATTATTATGTATGTCTTTACCGCTCACGGGACAATGACGTCCCGGACCTTTGGGAGGCGTGCGTGGAGCTAGGTACCTACAAAGTACCAACTGAGCCAACACGTAGAGGCCCTTTTGACAATTTAATAAAATGCAAGGAGTACACCGAGCGGATGCTGTCCCTGCCCGTGTCATGGGACGCACACAGGGACAGCACCCGCTGAGGAGTATAGGGCCTATTGATGGTTGATGGAATCTAAATGAAACGGGTTATTGGGTGAAAATGATGGACTAGTGGCTGGGCTATTGGGTGAAACATCGGACGCCTGCCTAATAAAACTGTCTCAATTTTTATCTCTGGCAGACGGTGACTCGCCAACTGCTAGATGGGCTCCTATTAATAGCGACATTAAAAAATGGCCTAAGGGCAACACCGGTCAGAAAGCTGGGGGGAAGAGAGGTGGCACTGGACTTTAAACATATAGCCAACTCGCCACTTAGGTGTCCACATCAACCCTCGAGCAACAGCTCTTGCGACTCCACTCTGAACGGCCAGTAAAGGCAAGCCAGAGACAGGGGGCCTGTCCAACCATCCACCCGGTCGGCTCAACCTGACCACAGGACACCCCCAGGAGTACTCAGGTACGTAGGGTCGCTACGCCCTAACAGCCCGCCACAAGCTGCCTTACGTTGACTGATTGCACCAGAAATCTGATGGGCGATGGGGCCGTCACATCCCTACGCCTATTATTATTATTATTATTATTATATACCTTTCCGGAAACGTGTGGCCGAAGACGGCCATTGTTGCCGGTCACAGATTTCCGGAAAAGTGTAGACCGTCTGACAAGATGGACTGATGACCTGACGGGTAATTAAATTTAAATTTTGAACGCGCGTTAGGTAGATCCTACTGTCATTTTGCATAATATAAAAATTGACATTTTAGATCTACCTAACGCACAATGGATTCACTGAAAATCAGCGTCGCGGCACTTCATGCCTCGTCACATGCTGAGTGGACTCCTTTTTGAGACTAAGCTCAACAATGTGTCACATTTTGTCTTTTTTCCTCTAGTTTTAGGCAAGTTTGTTGTTGTGGTGTGTGTTTCAAATAAATCATCATTCATTCATTCATTCAATGGGTTACGTGACCGATCTGCTGATAAAGGTCGCGGGAGTCCGCTGGATGCGGGTGACTCAAGACCGGTTATTGTGGTACTCTGGGGTCGGCCTATGTCCAGCAGTGGCCATCATTCGGCTGATATGATGATGATGATGTTAGCCCGTCTAGAAGCCCCATTAAAAATGACTCAAACATATCCGCCAACGAACAAACAAGAACGTTTCATGTAAAAACCCCGATAGGTGTAATCGGACATGGCAGGCACTCCGACGGCAGATAAGATTGTGTCTGGAGTCATTGCTATATATAGATCGGTTTTTGGTTTCAAGAGTAAGAAAGAACGTGTCGGCAGCTAAAAAGAACTACTAGGTACGACATAAGTCGGTCCCCTGGGACTCTAAGCAAAGGGCTGGCAGGCACAGGTTGCTGCGAACGGTAATAAACATGATAGTATTTTCTAGAAAGGCGCGGGTTGACGGCGTTTTTCGGGACTCTTTGGTTTTGATATTTTTTATTAGTAAGAAGTTTATGTAATGTTAACAACACTACAAACAAATACGTTGCAAGTATTGAAAGATAAATTAATGATTGTGCGACTTATAATAAATTATATTAATGTTGATTGTTTTAGATTTAGGTACTTCAGTTTCAATTTGTGTTATTTGTGTTAAAATACTTATGTATTACTTATGTATTACTAAATGTAAATGAATGCAGTACTTTTATTATTTTTCATCTCAAAATAAAATGAACTCTATTTACTTAATAAGTTTACATTTCATTTTTCAGAGTAGTACCCAAAACTAAAATACTTGTAAGTGAGCAAAGCCGAGGGAAACACTAGTCATTGTTAACATTTTGCCAAGCAGCCAGCCCTAGCGCGCTGTCAAATGACGTCACGTCGGCCTTCTTAAAGATAAAGCGAGACACACATAGTCGCTGGGCAGACACGCCCCTGCCCTAGGCGCGTGTAGTATCTGACCGTAATGAACTAGTATTTCAACTGTGGTGCAGGGTTCTCCGGTCCACGCACGCCGCATGCAGCCTAACTTTAGGCTGTATACGGCGCATTTTCGTTGGCCGATAGAGCCCGCAAGCGGGATGCGGGATATTTCCAAAACGCATGCAATGGAGCTCGGGCGGGAATTCTTATAGAATTTATAGCGTACGTACACTTTGTACTCTTGTTTATACGAATAAAATTTTATGATTTCTGAATATTTACCGTTAGCGTACGAGGGCTAGTTTTCCCTCCGCGGGTCGGAAGGTCAGATGGCAGTCGCTTTCGTTAAGCTAGTGCCTGTGGCAAATCTTGGGATTAGGTTAGGTTAGGTTAGGAAGCGAAGAAGGAAAGCGGAACCCGCGAGCTCGTTTAGGGCACAACCGGGAATGACGATGTTCAAGCATGAACTACTCTGCCGTGCGATTGCAATCGACCGGTAGGTTTCGCTGGTAGGCTGGCGAGGAACAAGATGAGTAGAATAGCGGTGCTGAACAATGACTTTCATTAGTCGTTAATGTCGTAATGCCCGTCGTCAGGAGATATGTTTAAGATTTATTAATGTATTTATTGCCAACAAAGCATGGAGCGCAGCATGCTTAACATAAAAAGGAAGGACAAGGTGTCCCTAATAAAAATTAGGAAGAAAACCAAAGTGGCGGATATAACACGGTGCATCAAAAAGTTGAAATGGAAGTGGACAGGACACATGATGAGGGAAATAATGGAAAAGTGGACGAAGGATATCACAGAACGGTATCCAAGACGGGACAAAGAACGAACAAAAGGGACGAGGAAACGAGGAAGACCAATAATGAGATGGGAAGACGATATTAAAAAGAAAGCAGGAACAATATGGAGAAGGGAGGCTAAAGACAGAACAAAATGGAAAGCTTGAGAAGAGGCCTATGTCCGAGAGGCAAGCTGAAGTTAGAAAAATAAAACAAATATGTATAGAAAAATGAAATATTTTAATTAAGAAAATGAATTAGTTTAGAAGTTATATAAGCATGCATGTAGTAAATGAAGTGTAACAAAATTAACTCAGCAAATAAAGGCTATCTTATCTTATCTTAATGTATTTATATACATAAAACCCAACAAGTATAGAAACGTCAAAAACCTGCATCTCGATATTCTCGATACCGGAAAACTGAAAGAAAAAATATATACAAAAGATAACCTATACTACGCGCAGCATAATTACGAATCGATTGATACCTCATTCATCATAATCGGTTCAGTCTCTTAAACGCTACGGTAGAACACACGTAAAAACAAAACTAGACTGCTAAAATCGTATCCTCTCAATCATATTCCTTGACTTTGTCTTAGTCAGGCAAAATAGGACCATCTTTGATCTTAAAATACTGCAGACGTCACTAGTTTTCACACAGAATATTTATTAGTACCTAAAGGTACAGAAGTTCCACTGCCTAAGTGATGACGGTAGCTGACATATTTTGGATAGTGTTGTCGACGGGCCACATAACTGAACATCCAAAATTATAATTGGTTTAGTTTCTATGTTTGTTATCGAAATAATCATCCATTTCGGAAATAATATTTCATGATAAGAAGAAAATACGATAGCCGGGAAGTAAGGATTAAGTAAAAAATACATGAACACAGATATTAAGTTTTTACAATTCGTTCATATTTTGTTATTTTGCAATGGGATTACTTCTTTCGTCATGTTACTCGTAGCAAAATGTTGTAAAATTAAAATTCGTAGAATGATGTGCGATCAATTAAATTTTATTATGTTGTTACTACGGAACGTATATACGTTCCGTAGTAACAACACATATATATGAATCGTCATTGTGTGCGATACGCTTTACAGCCCTAGCTAGACCTCAACAGTAGGTTAGGTACCATAGATAAGTATCGTTTTGCGCCAAAATGACAGTGGGATAGGCCTGGTTTTAGTTACAGACTAACAAAGCGTTTTTGATGTATCATAAAAAGTTGCTATTTTGACTATCAACCAAACGCCGTGTCTCGTTTTCGCAGAAGTCAGATAATAACAAGACTCACGCAGCAATTAGGTAGAGCATTAGATTTAAAGTCGATCACGCTTGTAATGATTTAGATATTGGCATTGGCCCACATGCGCCTGTATTGTAATTGTAGCAGGTATTAAGGTAGCATTGAGCGTAGCACGATACTCGAAGGGCGAGTGGAAACGAACGGAAAATGGACTGACTCATATTAAGATAAAGTACAAGGTTGGACGCCACTGTTGCTTGCGAGTTGGATATGTTTGCGGTGTTTTAATTTATCATACTTTAAAGAGGTATAAAGTCCCCTTATAAGTTCCTGTAGGTACACAAATCAAGCAGTGTCAAAAAATTGTCGGGACCCAGTGACAAAATTAGAAAGATTTCTACTTTTATATACCACAAGCTGCCTGCGTATTGCAAAGAACGCAGGCAAACCAGCAGGATAAAATGTAGCCTATAACCACCCAGAAAGTCCACACTACACGCAGAAGAAAGAATTTTTGAAATCGGATAATTGTTTCCAGATATTACCCATTACATACAAACTTTCAAAGCTTCAATCTCACAGACTTTTTCTCTTTATAATATACTAGCTGCCCGGCCCGGCTTCGCACGGATTACCCGTTTTCCCGTAGGAATGAAGCATTTTCCCGCGGTAAAAAGTAGCCTATGTTCATCAGGGATAATGTCGGCTTCTAATGGTAAAAGATTTTTTAAATAGGTCCAGTAGTTTCGGAGCCTATTCAATACAAACAAACAAATCTTTCCTTTTTATAATAGTAGTGTAGAAGTATAGACGACGTTGGCGATCAAGCATACGGCCTGTCCGATGTTAAGCAAAGCAGCCTATGGACACAAGCGCGTCAACAATCCTTTATTGATTTGTGGATTCACTGTGTTGATAGCCGGACTCGAATGTGGGTTCCTCACCCTCAACAAAGCACAGGAAGCTCTGACGACCTTACTCACCACCAGGAACGCAACACCACATAGCTACAGCCGACGTCTATGACACGTTTAGTAGCTTCTTTTGCAGTTCCTCGACTTGAACACCCGGACCGAAAGCGCCATTTACGGAAGTCTCGAACCAGACCATCCTATACATATACTTCCAATGGCCACGGCCAGCTATACTGCACAAATGCGACTGAACATAGTTAGGCTTTGCGAGCCATATACATACGTGTTCATCAGAGAAAATTGAAAGGGTCGCCGTCGTTGGATACGACAAGAAGGACTATGGTTTACTATTTTGCACCTTAATTACAAAGCAATAAGGTGCAAACGTGTAAACAAGTAACGTCGAATGTACCGAATGGATGTATTAGTGGTGTTATTATAAGAGTCTGCAGTCTTCCACAGTGTCCTACATTTTCAAAGGCACGACGTAAACACATTTTTCCATAAATATTGTACCCTTTTTTCTAGAATACATTACCACCCTCGGTCTCAAGGTGTTAATTTTACGAACACGTGCAACGACTAACTTGCATACCGCAAATATTGCCCGAGTAAAAATAAAGTCCCAAGTCCACAGCATACGTACGTCCAGCACGCGATCACTTGAATCACCAAATGTTTCCTACATAATTTATAATTTCATGCAACACATAAGGTAACTGGGTTAATTGTTGAATCGTTATGAATCATAGCACGCCAAAGTCAAGGCCCATCAGTGAGCAATTGTACAAATTTATCTGGCAACATTGCACGTAGAACAGATGGCCGTTGGGGTGGAAAGGTTCTCAAGTGGTGACCACGTACTGGAAGGAGCAGGGTGGGGAAGGAGACCACCACAAGGTGGGCTGATGATCTGGTAAAGGTCACGGGAGTCCGCTCATTTGTGGGTGGCGCAGGACCGGTCATTGTAGCACTCTTCGGGGGCGGCTTATGTTCAGCACTGGACGTCTTTCGGCTGATATGATGATGTTGAAGCTATAATTGTACTAGAATTATTCTGTTCTGTGTATCGATGTTTGAAGAGTACAAAGCGGACTGTCTTCTCGCTAATATTTGGAGCAGTCCAAATGTAACTGTGTGTGT
Source organism: Epinotia bilunana (assembly GCA_947049275.1). Lineage (NCBI taxonomy): Eukaryota > Metazoa > Arthropoda > Insecta > Lepidoptera > Tortricidae > Epinotia > Epinotia bilunana. The sequence continues at coordinate 19,792,353 of OX346269.1, read as the reverse complement.
GTGTTGCGATGGTCGATGCGACAGACGAGTTTTGGAGTGGAGATCGCTAACATTTCGCCCTGTAGGACGACCGGGCCAGGTGGACCGGCGACCTGACCCCGTAGAATGGACGGCCTTATCACACGATAAGTGACAAGATAGAGCGTCCGTCACTGGCTGACACCGTTCAATAGAACGAGACGGACGCTCTATCTTGACACTTATCGCGTGATAAGGCCGACCATGATATGGGGTCTAAAGAGAACGGCGGGAAGCGGGAGAAAGCGGAGAGCTTAGGACTGGCTGCGGTGGCGCCAATAGGAAATGAGTCTAGGCTCAGGATGACAATGAACCATGAATGCCGTAAGGAGGAGGTTACGGAAGACCGCTGCCATAAGAACACCACTTCTTGCCCAGTAGGTATGCGGTGTTATTCCTCGGAGGTCGCCAGAGTACACGAGGATGTGTTTTGTTGAGATACTACACTGGCATTTGTCTCTTGCTGTAACTAAACAAAGCAATTCACCAAATCAATAAAACGTCCACAGGTATACAGCGGTGCTGGGGCGAAAAGTTCTCGAGTGGCGACCACGTACCGGGAGACGGGGAGACGAAGCGTGGGTACCCCACAAGGTGGACTGATGACATGGTAAAGGTCACGGGAGTCTTTCTTACTGATCATCATCATCATCATCATATCAGCCGAAAGACGTCCACTGCTGGACATAGGCCTCCCCCAAAGAGTGCCACAATGACCGGTCCTGCGCCACCCGCATCCAGCGGACTCCCGCGACCTTTACCAGGTCATCAGTCCACCTTGTGGGGGGCTACCCACGCTGCGCCTTCCGGTACGTAGTCGCCACTCGAGAAAGTTTCCGCCCCAACGGCCATCGGTTCTACGTGCAATGTTTCTACTGATAAGATGATCATATATTCAGCGCAATGACGCGTAGTTGTAGTGTCAGAGACAACCAGATGGCTCGCGGTATTTGAGCTTCCAAAGTGTTGTGGAACCGCCCTGTGCAACCCGAACTGAGCCAACTTGGACTGGGGCGGAAACATTTTCTTTTGTCGCGAGGGACCTGAAACGGCGGTTGTCTGAAAGTGAGTACGCGCTGTTTATATAATGAAATGCTAGTCTAAATCGAATACCTGGCGACATAATTTTTTTTCGCCTCTCCACCAATTTCCGCCCCAGTCCAAGTTGGCTCAGTTCAGGTGGAGAAAGAGGTTCCACATTGCTTCGGGAGCTCAAATACCGCCATCCGGTTGCCTCTCGGATTGAAACTACGCGTCATTGCTTTAACTTACACACGTGTCCACTGACCATAAGACAGATAATAAATAACTACGAAGAATGGCGCCAACTAACATATTCATTTGATGCGATTGACAGCTTATTCAGAAAAGAGTCAGTATGAAATGAAATAAAATGATTTATTTCGAACATCGGGTATCCAATATAAACACTAAAATTATGTTAGAGATAATTTTTGTGTTTATATTGGAGATACAAGAAATTAATGACCTAGGTTAGTTAAATACAAAATGCTCATTGGAATGCACATGCACAGTCATCCAGTGGGTAAAGACAGGACTGTCGAATTGAATTAAATTCGATTATTGCCCTCCAATAAGGGATTTTAATTTTCCTCATAGAAGGTGGGTACACTATGCGTCACTCGGTAGCAAAATTATTTCCGTCTTGGGCGTACACACTTGAATCTCTCGTTTCGCTCAAGATTCTATAGAAGCGTTCGATTCACTCAGAATTCAATATACCACCCTCGCCATAAATATTTAATTTTGCTCCCTTGAGAAGTTTTGACCACAATTTACTAATTAGATCTTGGCCGAACATAATTTGCCATTGATCGATTTCCTAATTTATCATCTAGTCATTCATGCCAAGTGCGTTTTCACGTATCAACATAATCAGTTATCCAAATCTGCTGATTAGCATGTGGTGACGTCACTGCAATCAGGTGCAAACAAGTTGTCGTCCTAGGTCAACGGCCTGGTATGGGAAGGTCGTGATAGTGATAGGCAAGTAATAAGGTGCTAATAGAAGAAACAGTGTTGACATATATAGTCCCGATCGTTCCTGGCTCAACAGATTTCTTTGGCCATTCAGCGTGGCAACGCCGCCAGTGTCATGGGAACTTTCGGGCCACCAACGATCCGGGGCGGTCCTTTTTGTTAGTTTGTTATTAAGTATTATTGACGAAGCCTGTTGCGGATTGTATCATTGTACTTTGAAAGTGACTTTAGGTGCTAAATAGCATTCCTTAGTAATGTGTGCACAAACTTACTCGGAGTTTCATTCAAGTATCTTTTTAATATTTTAACGAAAAAACGGAACCCTTATGCCTGCTACACACGACAACGATTTATCGTAGCGATTTGACTACGCATCCCGTTTGTGCAGTTTTTTTTTTAAATTATTTTAACATGAAAATATAAAATATGTAAAATGTGTAAATACATCATTTCGCCAAACTGCGGAGCAGTTTGTTGGCGATAAGCTCGACAGCAGTACAACGGTGCTTATAAACTACCTTGTTTTTAATGCTGTTTTTTTTTAATAACTAACTATTTAAACTAACAACTCGTCACCATACATGTGGCCAGAGGCAGTGTGACTGTAATTAATCGATCGTGTGTATGACAAATCGTTGCAGATTATCGTTACGATTTGTCATACACACGATCGATAAAACTGCGCAAATCGGTCTGCACAGATTAATCGCTACGATATATAGTTACATGTGTAGCAGGCATTATAGCACTTCGTTGTCCGTCTGTCTGTCTGTCAAGACCTTTTATCTAGGGAACGCCTGGTGATATCGAGTTGAAATTAAAACCAAATACTCAAGTTCACAGACCCTTCAATCTGTGAAAAAGACAAACTTCTAAGTTAACGTAAAAAAAAATATACGGCCGTTTATGCCGCAATTAACGTATGCAAGTAACATCGTCTTATACTACAAGCACAGGGAAAAATCAGAAACTATACATTTGTAATTAAGTACCTACTGTCAGTGTCTAGTTTAGTGTCTGGTTTATTACCTTTGTTAATACGCGGGTGCAGCCGCGCGGGCATCTAGTGAAGAATAAAATGAGGCTGATTTTAGCTTTACATTCCTTGCATATTTTATTTTACAGAACAATATACAATTAATTATTGTGGATACCTTAAAAGGGTTAATTTTTTGCTTTATTTTTAAGCATTCATTACCATCCATCATTTTTGGGTTGAGTAGCCGGTAAAAAACGACCCGTTTTTGTGCCCTCTAAAATTGGTTCTAATTGTGATGTGATCCAGTAAAATAAAATCCATAAAACCTACGTGATGGTTCAATATAATGGAGGACCTATCCCTTTTACCCGGGTTATTTAACAGTAGAGATACCTACCCTTCTAGACCGTTCGGGACCCATTTATAATTAAGGTTTTATAAACTGAGAGGCAGGTCGATCACGTAACGCATTGTAAGTACGATAGGCAGATCTAAATGTAAAAATTTATATGGAAAAATGACAGTTAAACTGTCAACTGTCCCCTCTGAGGGGTAATCATGTAACGTTTTGAAAACGTGTTAAGTAAATCCAACTGTAATTTTTCCACATAAAAATTGATATTTAGATCCACCTAACGTACGTACAATACGTTACGCGATCGACCTGCAGATATACCAACGAGTCATACAAAGATTTACATACGTTCTATTCATGGTTTTCTGTGGCTATTTACTCGTATTTAGTAATATTATTGTGCTTACGTCGTCTCAGGTATTTTATGATATCTAAAATATCAAAGAATTATAAAAAAACATCACAAATTAAGATATTGATCGACATTTGTCCTCGTGTGATGACGGGTTAGAATTTCACCACCCCTTTTCTAAGGCAGCAGGGTTGAATTGTATTATGGGCGATGGGCTAGCAACCTATCACTGCGATTTCACACTTTGTCGATCTTTTATATCCACATCTGTGCTAAAAGAGGCACTGGAACATAGGTTTCACGTGCTCTGCCTACCCCTTTTGGGAATAAAGGCGTGAATCTATGTATGTATGTATTTGTCCAAAAAAACCTACTTGCGAGGAGTGTTGCATTTAGTTTTCTCGACTTTCTACTGCGCGGAAGACACAAAAGCGTCTCTTACACGGGATAAGTGTCTCTTGCAGTAATTATCGAGGCACCCCCTTAACCTCACTTGACTTAAACATTCTAAAAATAACATTGCACTCTTTATCATCTTGCCCAAGCCGCGGTTCGCTAACAACCTCAATGGTCCATAAAATCTATTTTTAAATCCAGTTTAATACGTTAATAAGCAACGCAGTTCCTCGTGTTGTTGATATGATTTATTTCATTAAGGCCAGTTTCTTGCCTCGCCATTGTTGTTGAAGGACGTTGTAGGATGGAGGCAGAAGGGAAAGAAGGACTTTGGATATAAGAGTATACTATACGATTGTATAAAGTGGTCATTATTTAATGTGCGAGCGAAGCGAATTAATTTCTTTATTTTAGTTATTAGGGCGTTTTTTCGTTTGTCATTTTCCGGCAGTTCTCTTCTACTGGTCGCATTTCTCAATCGATTCTCGTGAGATTTTGTGAGCAGGTTCTTTTTTTTGTTGATTCAGGTTTTTGAAGTTTACAAAAAAAGACACGCCAGGTCTACAGCTCACAGAGCCACTAGTATTTTTTTTTTCAAAATATTGCTTTATGTACCCACATCTTCTTATGTATATTTTAGTCTTAACAAATTGTTATGCTCGACGGAGCGCATGTTCGAATTTGAACTTTATATGAAATAGATAGATTATTGAATTGAACAAACCTTACTAAGGAGTTCTATTATCTGGATCTACTAACCACTCACTTGATTTCGTGATCTATGAACCCCTCCAAATTGGCTGTAGCAACTATATCAAGCAATTTAAACTTTCACTGACGGATTAGTTACCCAAAGGCAACGGAGAGGGCTATGCTGAGAGTTTTTCTGCGTGATCGCATCTTAAATGAGGCTATCCACAGCAGAACCAAGGTAACCGTTATAGCCCTCCAAATCGCTAAAAGTGGCACATTGCACGTAGAACCGATGGTCGTTGGGGCAGAAAGTTTCTTGAGTGGCGACCACGAACCGGCAGGCGCAGCGTGGGCAGATTCCCTACAAGCTGAACTGATGACCTGGTCGCGGGAAGCCGCTGGATTCGGGTGGCGGAGGACCGGGCATTCAGGTACTACTTGGGGGAGGCCTATGTCCAGCAGTGGACGTGTTTCGGCTGATATGATGATTTTATTTATTTATTTAATCCTTATTGCACAAAAGAATATCTTATGGTACAAAAAGCGGACTCAATGCTATAAAGCGGTCTCTACCAATCAACCTGATTTTGGTGCGATGCTACTCCGTTCGGCGTGTAAAAGCGGTCGTGAATGGCCAGCTTTAGGGTGAGTATTCCTTCCACCAGAACAGAGCGAGAGTCCTTATTCCTACAGACGAGCGTATTTTGCCAAATGCTTCCTTTTCAACCGACTTCAGAAAAAAGGAGGAGGTTCTCAATTCGGTTGCATTTTTTTTTGTATCATTTTTTTTCAATGTTTGTTACCTCAGAACTCCGTCATTGATGAGCCGATTTGTATTTAATTTTTTTGTTGGTAAGTATATGCTTCCAGGTGTCCCATTTTTTTCAAAAATTCATTTGGATGATGGTATCCATGAGGAAAAATCAATTATATCAGGCACGCGTGTAGTGATTTTGGAATTTTCTATTATAACTCGTGTATTTACACCCGGAAATCATAAATTTGGTGTAGTGGAATTGATGATGAAGACCACAGATGACTTATGGAATTCCTCAATTATGTACTTAAAAGTACAAAAGTATATCACATATTCTGATAAGATTCCGCTGAAATAGCAATTATTAGAAGTGCCAAAGGTGATCCTTGTGGAATCGACGAAAGTCCTCAAATATTATCAGCCCACATACAGCGATCGGTTTTTTTCTGTAAAAATCAACGCATTTGCTCTCGGAAATCTGTTCATGTGGTAATATAATCATAAATATCATAATGGAAAAGAAATGTGGAAATGTTTTCGTGGCTTAGCGGAGTACTAAATTGAAGTCGGTTAAAACTTTGTTTTTAAAGTAACTTAATCATTCAAGATTACATCGTAACTATTAGTATTTATTCAAAAACTGATAACGCACTAAAATAATAATTTCTTAAACTCTAATCATTTCTTATCAAAATTTCGGCGGAGACTAAGCGCGCGGCGTTGATTTATACGTCTTTAAAAAGTATAAATTTACGGCAACGTAGGTCCTACAGTTATATTTTTTTTATGGGTTAACATAAAGGTACACTTTGCTATAATATAATTTTTTGGGTAAAATATAGGTAAAAATTAAGAAAACTCGGGAGGTTTTTTTTTTTTTTAAATGAATATTTGATTTTCAATCATGTCAGCCCCTCGTACAAGATTTAGTGAATTGAATTGTAATCAGTCATGTACTAAATGATTCTTGTTTACTGCAAAATTGAGAGCCGAAACGACTTCACACTGCAAAATTTGACAGACTCCCAGAAAACTCATTTATTTTAGGTTTAGAAATAGAAAATGAAAATTTGAACTTTTTAGCCCCTAGTTTGAGAAATGATTCTTTGAGTACGTTATCAGTTTTTTAATAAATACTAATAGTTACGTCGTAATCTTGAAGCATTGCTAAGTTCGCACACCGCTCTGCTACCTCGCACAGTTCTTAGGCTTGTAAAAACATCGTATACACGCGATACTTAACAAGGTACTGCAGCTCTTATTAACTCATTTATGGGATTCAAAAATAGATTTTATGTACAAACGACAACACTGTTAACTGACCATCCTGTGTTTATATAGACCTTATTACAATGCACTTAAGGTGCACCGATGGTCAGTTAGCTGTGTTGTCGATAGTACCATAACGCGAGCAGTAACAATTATAGAGGCGTGTTAATAATTAGGAAAACATCGTATAGAAACCGGTTCCCACAAGGTCTAGTTTTGTTTCTGGGTTGGAAGGTCACATCGCAGTCGCTTTCGTTAAACTAGTGCCTAAACCAAATGGGATTAGAAGCTAAAGGGCCCGGGCTCTTTTAGGGAATAACCGGAAAAACAAATTTAGTAAATCATATATCATCCTCCTAGCGATTTTCCGGTTAATATTTAATAGTTAGAGATTATTCTCGCTCAATTTTATCGTAAATGCAAATATAATGAACATCATATAAGTAACAGTCCGTGGGCGACCGAGCACGGCTCGGGTGAAAATACGGAGAAAATGAATTTTCCCGGACATGATACCTAGCTAGATCGATTTCTCACCCCCGTAAACCCCAAAATTCATCGAAATCGTTAAAACCGTTTCCGATATCGGATAATCTGTTAATGTACTACCTTTAAACCATATATGGTTTAAAGGTAGTAAAGGATATTTAAGATCATCAACCTATCTCCACTGCTGGATGTAGGCCTCCCCCAAAGAGTGCCAAAGTGACCGGTCCTGCGGCACCATCCAGCGGTTACTAGTGACATTTACCATGTCACCAGTCCACCTTGTCGGGGGTCTACACACGCTGCGTCTTCCGGTACGTGGTCGCCACTCGAGAACCCTTCCGCCACAACCTACCTAGTCCAAAAATATTGTCCCTGCGCGAATCTCTCGACTAAGATGATATGTTGAGAAATTTTTCAAGTGTATAAGATTGTGACATTTGTGACAAATGACATTGACATGCCAGTGGACACTTAGGTCCCTCGTCGGGGATGCGGTTGGCGGTGAACGCCTTGCTTCTTAAGCGGAGCTTCTGACGCTGATTGCATTATTGACGACCGACCAAACTACCGAATAACGTCGCTTTATAATATAAGCAAACTTGACATTGGCCAAATCATCTTAACTTAGATAGAAGCCATTTTTAAAAGAAATAAAACGTGACATTTAAGAACACCAAATCCCAAAAAGTATTATATCTCGCGTCAAAATAAATTGATAACTAATCCTCATCCACTTCGACATCTGGGTGGATGTATCTTTAACCTACATACAACATCAATTTCAAAATGGCGCATATCTAACCTGGCTTAAGCCAAAATATGTCATTTTCTAAACAAACAGATACTTATATTATTTATATAAATATAATTTCCATATCGCAATGCGTTCAATATAATGTGAATGGCCTTTTATCTCTGTTCATGATAATCTGGCATCTAAACCAAAGGGCGGCTTTATGTCTAGGAAAGGAGCCACACTTGGCATGTTTACCATTTTGTATTTAAAATAATTAACTACTTATACAATAGAGAAAATCTGGTAAATTGTTGTTTAGATCGCGAACTACTGCGTTTAAGTACATATTTGTCATACAATTTTGTTTCTATAAAAGCTAAGGATTCTATTGGTATCTTTAAATTTACTCTTGGACAATAAAAAAAATGCATATTTTTTCTAAACTTTCAAGGGTCATATCTCTTCACGATTTTAATTATTATTTTATAATTTATACTTTATTGCGATAATTTGATGGTTTACTATCCATTTAGCATCACTACGTTATCAATTTGAACATGAGGCACCATGCCTATTACCTTAAAGACTAACATACATATCAATATAAACCGTATTAACTAAAACACAATTACTGCGACATGTTGTGCAATTTCGTACCGACCCGACAGCGAAAACGTTGGAACTTGACACCCTTTGGCCAAAATTCTTCCTTAGTGAAGGTCTAACAACAACAATGTCAACAACAAAACATGTGACAATGTCTGTCATGATACTATCTTTGAAACTGTAGCAGAAAATTGCAAACACAATACACACACTGTGTTGATGTACCTACCCATCAGTATATTGTATTACTCACGTAACATTTGGTAAGTATCAAATGCGAGATATGAGTTTATTGAACTGACATACATTACCTATTAGAATAGGCATTTTAAATACGAATATTCGGTTGTTGGGAAACCCTGGCAACCCTGGGTACCCTGCCTCAGGAGGGTTATGTTTTTCGAGGATTTGTTTGTATGTATGTATATAAATATGTATGTGGACGAGAAAAAACAATTTAGCGGGCTACAGTCTAAACACATAGCACGTAGAACCGATGGCCGTTGGGGCTGCTTTTCCGGTACGTGGTCGCCACTCGAGAACCTTTGTTCTCGAGTGGCGACCACGTACCGGAAGGCGCGGCGTGGGTAGGCCCCCCACAAGGTGGACTGATGACCTGGTAAAGGTTGCGGGAGTCCGCTGGATGCGGGTGGCGCAGTACCGGTCACTTTGGCACTCTTTGGGGGAGACCTATGTCCAGCAGTGGACGTCTTTCAGCTGATATGATGACAGTCCAAACCGCTTGATGGATTTTGACATTTGACGGTATCGTTGGATTCCTCATAATCGTGTGAGGTAGATGTTATTTGAAAAAGCAGTTGGGGTTTTTGGAAAATCTTTAGATTTCTATAATGACTGTAGTTTAGTAACTCATGTTATTGTTTTATATATTATGTGGCTTTATCGGTTTGTTTCACTCAAGTTCATAAGCTTACAATATTTTGAAACACAGTAAGATTCTGCAGAACAAATTGTATTAGGTACTCATACTCACGATGACAAATAAAGTTCATGTCGTCCGATCACGCCGATCAGTAGGACGACGTGGAATCACAATTCCGTGTGGTGTCAGACCACCAGGAAAAAAAGTTCATGTGGTCCTATCAGTAGGACGAAGCAGTAGGACCACGTGGCCGGAGGGACACTCTATGTACCTACCTTTCTTCGTCTTTTTTGACAAAAAAAAATATTAATATTTATTCTGACTTCTCAGAACCTAGCTAATTTATCATTTTTTGATGTCTCAAATTTTGTCGTATTCTGTCGCTGGGTAACTATTTATTTGATACTAAAAATAAGCTATTAAAGATTATTTCCAAAATTTTCATTTTTTCCATACAAGTTGTCAGTTCATTGACTGGACCAGGCAGCTTGACAGCGGGATACCTATCTGAAAATCCGGACACACGAAACAGTTTCAAACCAAGCCGTAACAGACGTTTCGTTCGCTTCATAATTCGTAACGCATCATGAAAATAAAAGTAGCCAATTGTATTTCGCTAATCAAAGTACAGTGTTTCACTTTATCGGTGATCCTGAGGTCGTTGATAAGGGTAGGGTACATTGAACTGTTTATCATGTCACCTTGGTATCATTGTGACGACACATATTATTGGCAGCGTGACATTATGATGTCACATAATGGTTTGTGCAAATATTTTTAAATCGTGACCTAGCTCTTTAGGCACTGAATCATTGTTGACATCAGTGTGTAAAAAATTAAAGACTAGAAAACTTGTACGTTAAGCGTGTGATTTCCAGGAAAAGTAAATAGTGTTATGTATAAAATCAGCATATGGCACTGAAACTGAAGCTTACCTACTATGGGCTGAGGCCCAGTCACCCAAAGGGAAATGGAGAGAGCTATGTTGGGAGTTTCTCTGCGTGATCGCATCAGAACCTATATAGCCCTCCGAATCGCTAAACTTGGTTCGATTTCCATACAAAACGTTATTTGACATTCGCAGGCTAACGGCGTGATTATTTAAGAAACTTATGTAACTAACTTTCATAAATTGGCTTTCCACTTGCGCGAAATTCTCCTTTTTCTTGAATAAACTTGTATTGACTTGAGATATTAGTTTGTGACGTCATACTTCGGGAAAACCATTTTTCTCAAATTATTCTAGTTTATACAAGTTTATTCAAGGAAAGCGGGAATTTCGTGCAAATGGAAAGCCAATTTGTGAAGGTCACTTACATAGGTTTCTTAAAAAATCACGCCGTTAGCCTGTGAATGTCAAATAACGTTTTGTATGGAAATCGAACCACCTTAAGTAGCAGTGGACGGGGCACATAGCACGTAGAACCGATGGCCGGTGGGGCGGAAAGTATCTCGAGTGGCGACCACGTACCGGAAGGCGTGGCGCGGGTAGGCCGGACAAGGTGGACTGATGATCTGGTAAAGGTCGCGGGAGTCCGCTATATGCGGGTGGCGCAGGACCGGCCATTGTGGCACTCTCTGGGGGAGGCCTATGTCCAGCAGTGGACGTCTTTCGGCTGTTATGATGATCGTTATGATGATTTTGAAAACCGGTAAAACTAGTGCCTTCAACTCTTTGATATCATAAACGAAGACACGTGTGACATGTCGGTTTGCTCTTTTGTACAGTTTGTACGTTTGTATTTAGGGAGTGATAACCTAAACTCCTCGTCCTAGTTATAAGATCTTTGACCAACACACAGAATAGACCTTTGGAATACACATATGGAATTTTTCATCCCGTGGGTCTGCCTGGGTTTTTTGTAAAACGCGGGTAACGCCACGCGGGCAGCTAGTAGTTTAAGAGTCCGCAGTAAGCTCGATTCTCCATACAAACGTAGTTACGCTCTCATTTTAAAACTACGTGTTGGATTGTAACGAAACTTTGCATATACAATGACATGAGGTAAATCTACGTCTGTAATCAGTTTATGTTGCTGCAGATACCATAATTAAAAAAATACAGCGAATTTAATTTTTTCATACAAAACTTGTTTTTGCTGTATTTCGTTTTGTTTTATAAACTGGAACCATATTAATTAATTACAGATATAGATATACCTCATGTTATTGTATATGCAAAGTTTCGTCACAATCCAAAACGTAGTTTTAAATGAGAGCGTAAGGTGAAATTCGGCCGAGCTTAGGCACTGGTCCCACCGCCGGCTAGTAAGCTAGAAAAGTTGGGCGAGTAGCATTACATTGCGGATCTGTAAAGGTCGATTGATCACACTGTGCCTGGTCAGCACGCAATGAACCGTTACTCGCCCAACTTTTCTAGCTTACTAGCCGGCGGTGGGATCAGTGCCTTACTGCGAACTCTTAATTAAACAGAGCCTTTTTTCCGTTAAAGATTGCTTGAAAGCAGTAAAAATAATTTAAAAGAAATTCGTCTTTGTGCAGTATACGACTCATAATTATTCAGTACATATCGTATAAGTATATGAAGTATAACACATTCCGTAATAAAAACATTGCGTATTCATAAACACGGAATATTTTCCTTCATCCATGCTTGCCCAATGCATAAATTGCACGAGAAAACCTTTTACTTATTTTCCTGCCCTTTCATTCATATCTACAACACGATCCAATTCCGAACCTTGCTCCCTTGAAATAAGTGTCAAAACGGAATCGATTACACGTGACTACAGCCTTGTCTCTAATCGCTGGGAAAACCACTAGGGACCCAGCAAGGGACATTCTCGGCATAGTGTCACGCGATGGCCGGAGGGGTAGTTTATGACGTCATTGCAAGTGGACATTCAAATTTGTTTTTAAGTACATGTCAATATCATTTAATATTAAGCATTAGTTCGACGGAGCAAAACATCGCGAGAAAATAGTCTTCTTCTTAGTCGACTACAAAGAGATCGATACGGCCAAAGTTACAAAAATCTGGGTATTATTATTGAGTTTATTGCCTTAAGGTTAAGGACTTGTGTACATGTTTTTGTAATATTGGCCATTTCGATCTCTTTACAGTGTACTGTAGGTACTTACGGCGGGCTACCATGGCGACACTGACGACATGATACTGAAACGTGTTCGATTACTATGGGCCTTAAAAGAAGGCTTAAAGTCACCCATAGGACAATGGAGAGGGCTATTTTGGGAGTTTCTCTGCGCGATCGCATCAGAAATGAGGCTATCAGCAGCAGAACCAAGGTAACCGATTGCCCTCCGAATCGCTAAACTTAAGTGGCAGTGGGCGGGGGACATTGCACGTAGAACCGATGGCCGTACAGGCGGAAAGGTTCTAGAGTGGCGAACACGTACGCAGCGTGGGTAGACACCCCACAAGATGGACCAATGATGATTATGACCTGGTAAATAAAGGTATATTATTGTTATTATTATCCTACTAATATTATAAATGCGAAAGTTTAGATGTTTGGATGTTTGTTACTCAATCACGCTTAAACGGCTGAACCTATTAGAATAAAATTTTGCACGATTAAAATATAGGATAGTTTTTATCCCGGGTCCACGCGGACGAAGTAGCGGGCGGAAGCTAGTATATTAATAAAAGTCGCGGAAGTCCGCTGGATGCAGGTGGCGCAGGGCCGGTCATTGTGGCACTTTGGGGAGGCCTATGTCCAGCCGTGGATGTCTTTCGACTGTGGCGCCCACTGCCCATTCTAGGAGTCTGATTCCAGCTATGGGATATATATCAGATAATTAACAAGGTAAGTACCGTAAACAAAAAACTCGTGTGCACTCTCTCTTTGTTAATCTTCTTTCATCCATCCTCTCTGCATGCCCAAACCATCTTAGCGTGCGCTTTGTCGTCAATACATCTTCAGTCTCACACCTCTCTTATCACACTTTTCTTATTCTATCTCTTACTCACCCCACACATACTTCGCAACGCTCTCAGTTCCACTTCATTCACTTGACTCTGCACGTCTATCATGGGACGGCCGCGATATACTCTCGATATTTCTCGCACTATACCTCTTGTTCCAAGTGTTCTAATAAGAGAGAGACGAATAGTGCGAGAAGAATCGAGAGAGCTCGCGCGCCGTCGCGTGATAGTCGTGCTGATGTTTTTTCTGCCACACCCAATATACCAGCATATATAACACATAAGTGTGGGGACTAACACTCCCTTAAGCACAGCTGTTTAACAATCGAATCTAATTGATGTCAAAGTCATTTCATGGCGCGATCAAATGAAAACAATTTTGTAATATACTTACCATACAAATACATTTCCAAATTAATCGGTCAAAGACAACCTAATGTCGTCCTATTTTTCCGGCTATTGCCCTATAGACTTGTTATTATCAATGACAGATAATAACACGATATAATATCAGAATGGATTATTGCTTTCACAAGATCGCGTTGATAGCGTTTTTTTTTCAATATGAAAGCGTGATTAAGCAATATTTGATATCGGATGCTGAGTTGCATAAAGATAAAGTAAAATTAAAACAACAAACATTTAATAAATATTACAGGAAAATCTTACACGTATCGAACTAGCCCCATAGTAAGGCTTCTGTTATGGGTAACAGACGTTATATCTCATCATCATCATCATCATATCAGCCGAAAGACGGCCACTGCTGGACATAGACCTCCCCCAATGAGTGCCAAAGTGACCGGTCCTGCGCCACCCGAATCTAGCGGACTCCAGCAACCTTTACCAGGTCATCAGTCCACCTTGTGGGGGGCCGTTATATCAAATAGACATAGATACTTATATATGTACATAGAAATCATAACTCAGAAACAAATATTCATGCTCGACACAAATATTTGCCCTTAGCAAGATCCGAACCCAGGACCTTCAGCTTCGTCACTATCCAATAGGCTAACCGGTCGTCAAAACCTTTATGCAAACCCTTTTAACCGCCGGACGTCAGGTAGGTAGGTTACTCGTAATTTTCAAATCTATTATAATAAATCAGGAAAGTATAATGTACACTGTTACTTTGACATACTAAATAGTTGAGCTGTAGAACTCATGAAATGAGCCTGCCTGTGTAAAAAAAAGCTACATACACTTAAAAAAAAAACGAACGTTACGTTACGTTAAAATTTTACGAGAATCGGTTGAGAAATGCGACCTGCACGTCTAGCACACGACGGCCGCGACATACTCTCGTTTTTTTATTTTTTTATTTTATTCTTCTTCTAAGTGTTCTTCTTCTTCAAGTGCGAGAAAAATCGAGATAGCTGTGCTGTATCTACAGGAGAACAGCGGGAAATCGGCACATCCGGACAGCCGACATCAATACATACAAACGATTTCCCGCCCTTCGTTCGCTTCGCTCCTTCGTTCGATAAGACTATGGCGTTTAACGGGTTAATATGTCAACGTATTCCTGATACGTAATTACGGATAGGTGTCAGTATTACACTCAAACTTGCACTCAGATGCCAAACCCCTGCCGCCTGTAACAGACACACCGCCAAAACAAGGGTTCCGTATGTCGTACCCATCACGTAACCCCGTAACCTGACATGGGTAATATCGGTATCTTCATAGTTTATTTAACCCTACATGCCCGCTGTCAATAAAACAACAGAAGTCGAAATTATGTTTATTGAGTAAACAACACATGTAAGGATGCAAACATATGTCTGTAAAAGCAGAACAGTTTTAGTGTGCCACTTCTGAAGCCCTTATTATGACATTTATGACCTATCTACCTCTTTTTTATATTACATCATTGCACGTAGAACCGATGACCGTTGGGGCGTAATGGTCCTGGGTCCATGGACGGAAAGCGCAGCGTGGATAGGGCCCCTACCCCACAAGGTCGACTGATGACCCGGTAAAGGTCGCGGGAGTCCGCTGGATGCGAGTGGCGCAGGAGTAGTCATTGTGGCACTCTTTGGGGGAGGCCTATGTCCAGCAGTGGACGTCTATCGGCTGATATGATGACGATTGTATTATACGGTATACGGAAATACTTTAGGCATCGATTACTGTGCTTAATTACATAAAAAAAGTTATGAAATAATTATAGTTGAAAACTGCTTGGTTTCCGAAATATTTAGTTATTTTAGAAAATTCACGCGTTGATGTCTCTGTAAAATAACCCATTTAACTGTCATACATATGTCGCCCTCAATTGTCCCACTGCTCCGAGTTCAGAGATTTTTTTTCGGACACACTTAAATTAACTGAATTAATAATGTTCTGAAAAATAATAAAATTAGAATGTCATAATTAAATGTTTATACACTATGCTTATAATACCGTCAATAATCGATGGTTAAAGTTGTTCGGGTCAATGGGGCCCACAGTATACACTGTGGGCCCCATTGACCCGAACAACAGAAGTGAGAATTGTCATTGTCATAGTTTCACTTTTTTTTATTTGCCACAACTGATTTAGTATAAAGTTGTGGCAAAATAACCACTAGTGACCGCGACTCACGTTACACAGTCAGGTCCAGCAGGTCCGACTTGGCGCCGCGCACAGAAGTTAGATGTTGCCTGCTGTCGAAAAATGATTTGATTGTTTCATAGAAGCTGCCCGTGATCCCGTAGTGATTGAGTTTGGCCAAGAGCAGTGGATGACTGATCAGCTCGAAAGCGCGCGACCAGTCACAGAATACCGCACAACCTGCCGCCTCGCCTTCAAGGTCTTTATAGTATTAAGTTATCTCGTAATAATATATACATATTGAAGTCATCGCCATCATTATCATATCCGCCGAAAGACGTCCAGTGGACATAGGCCTCCGCCAAAGAGTGCCAAAGTAATCGGCCCTGCGCCACCCGCATCCAGCGGACTCCCACGACCTTTACAGGTCATCTGCAGTCCCCCTTGTTTACCCACACTGCGTCTTCCGGTACGTGGTCGCTACTCGAGAGTCCCGCCCCAACGGCCATCGCATATTTTTGGCCACATTGTGTACATGTATATCAGCGACATTTGCACATCAAAACGCAAAGCCAAGAACGTGTTCAATGTTAAGGAAATGTTTGCGACTTTGACTCTAAGGACACTAAAACAAGGATAATCAATATTAGAGAACCTCCGTTCAGAAGAAACCAAATTGAATCTTAATACGTTGACATAAGTATCAAAATGTACATGTTATTGGACACGTCTGTTCGAGCACGGAAGTGTTATTGCTTCCGGCCGAGTCAAGGCTTGATTGACAGGGTTTATTTATTCATTCACATCCGAAGGGCTGAGTACAGTCAGCAACAGAAGTGGATCTGTGGAATAGGTTACAGTACAACCCTTCGTTTGTCTTAGCACTGATCAGTGAAGATAGACTCTGTGACAGAAACCAAAAATTTATAATCCTTCAGCAATGTCAGTGTCAAAGCATCCGAAAGGTTAAGTCCCCGGCACGGTCGACTTAAGTCGATTCTTTATTGAAACGTAGTTTTGGTTTTCATTTTAAAACGGTAGACTAGAATGACATGAAACTTTTTATTTATTTATTTATTTATACTTAAGGAGTACCAACAGCTGCAAAAACATGATATAAGTCTTACATAGTATTACAAAGCCAATTAAAGGAACTCACAGATAGAAATGGCATAGAAAAAAGAAAAATGTTTGACACACTTAGCACACAATATCGCACTAATGTACACTGGTTATACAGAATATTGCACAAGAATATTAAAAAAGGAAAATAAAAAAAATAGATAAAGCTACATAGCACCTACTTAATTAACAAAGAAGGAACACGTGAGAAAAAACAGTAGGAAGAAACTTACGAAACTATAAAAAAAATTGAGACTATATTTTACTTCCGACTGTACTTTTCTGGACAGTCATCCAATACTCTCATTGAAATTTTTAATAGACTTGGCGAGTTTGTAATATTCACTTTACGAGTAACTATGACTTATTATCAAAGAGCAACAAGTTTTGACAAAAATTTACACAAACTTACATTTAAAGTTGATTAAAAACTTGTAATGTCTAACGAATTATTAATTTATTCCACGAATATTCTATGAGTTGTTAACCCCCAACGGAAAAAGAGGGGTGTTATTTTGACGTATCTGTGAGTCTGTCCTGAGCTCGTAAAAGAAAGGACCGATTTTGATACGGTTTTTTTTTGTTCGTAAGCTGACGTGATCGAGATGGTTCTTTACTATGTTTCAACAAAAACGGTTCAGCAGGTTGTGAGATATCTATTGAAATCCTTACTAATATTATGAATGCGAAAGTGTGTATGTTTGTCCTTCTTTCACGTCGCAACGGAGCGTCATATTGATGTGATATTTTGTATGGAGATAGTTTAGAAGCTGGAGAGTGACATAGGCTACTTTTTCCAGCGGGAAAACATCTAATTCCCACGGGAAAATTCAATATGTTACATTTTCCTATAACCACGCGGGCGAAGCCGCGGGCATCAGCTAGTAAGAAAATAAAATATCGGGGGTTTTTCAACTATTCCAAGTTGTCGATTATGACGTAGCGCGCTCTTTCTGACTATTTTAAGGTTGTCAATTTGTCATCACTTACGGTTCACGATGAAGTTAAATATATCCATGTCAAAAAGTTTAGAGGGCGCGTCAACCCTTTGAATAGAGACCTAATTAAATGGGCCGTCAAAGTTATTGTTGTTTCGCATCAAAATTAGAGGTGTTCCCGAGGGACGAGCGCACGGAGGGTTCTCTACCATCATCTATAAAAAAGGCAAAAAAAATATGTCTGTTGTATGGGAACCCTACTCCGACTCGCAGGAGGTTTTCAATTCATTTTATATTAAAAAAAACTTTTTTATCGGTAAAAACAAAGTTTTAACCGACTTCAATTTAGTACTCCGCCAAGCCACGAGAACATTTATATTTATTTTCCAATTTGCCACATGAATTCAGAGAGCAAATGCGTTGATTATTAGAGAAAAAAACCGAATTGCTATAGGTATGTGTGCCGATAATATTTGAGGACTTCCGTCGATTCCACAAGGATCACCATTGGCCATTAGTTGCTATTTCAACGGAATCTTATCAGAATCTGTGACGTACTTTTGTAGTCATCTGTGGTCTCCATCATCAATTCCTCTCCACCAAATTTATGATTCCCGGGTGTAAATACACGAGTTTTAATAGAAAATACCAAAATCACTACACGTGTGCCTAATATAATTGAGGAGTTCCCTCAATGCCTCATGGATCCCATCATCCAACTGGATTTTTGAAAAAAATTAGACCACCCTGGAAGCATATATTTACAAACAAAAAAAAGTTCGAATCTGCTCATAAATGACGGAGATCTCAAGTAACAAACATTGAAAAAAAAAACATGAAAAAAAAATACAAGCGAGTTGACAAACTCCTCCTTTTTTTTAAAAATCGGTTAAAAAAATTTAATCAGCCAGCAGTGCTCCTTAAAACAAATATGTCATTTTGTAGTTACTAACCAATCTCGCCAACTATACCTATACACCACAAGGATTATATAAACTTTGAATTCTACTTTGGAAGAATATTAGTTGAATACTTTATAATATTTGGTAATACATTTTAATAGATTGGAATTCCATTTTAAAAAGCTTCAATGAGGAAGTAAGAGAGAGAGAGTGTGGGAGTCAGGATTGGGATTGTAATTTGGTACTCATCTTAATGCATCATACTCGATCTGGTGTCAGTCAGGGTTCAATCCTGGGTCCTTTACTATTTGGGGTAATGGTTAATGACCTAGGATCGGTTGTGTGTAACGCCAGATGTCTTCTCTATGCTGACGACTTAAAGTTGGTGTCGGGGTGAAGCGGGTTGCCGATTGCGAGTCGCTGCAAGAGGATATTGCAGTGGTGTTCAGGTGGAATCTGGATAACTCTGGATAACTAAGCTACGCTTTAACGGGTCTAAATGTTGTGTGTGCACTTTCACTCGTGCTTCTGCCCCTATTCATGCACAATACTTACTTGGTTCCGAGCCAATTAACAGGGTCTCCTCTGTCTGTAGGTATCTGGGTGTAGTGTTTGATACGCGAGTTTCTTTCCATGACCATATAAGGGATCTCGCCTCCAGTTGTTTCCGTAGATTAGGGTTCGTTATGCGTAATGCTAGAGCTTTCATGATCCAGTAGCTATAAAGTTATTGTATAATGCTCTGGTGCGAAGTAAGCTGGAAGCGTCTGCGATAATAGGGAACCCTTACGAATCTACCCTATATACTACTCTTAGAAAAGGTCCAAAAAGGGTAGCCTCATTCCCCAGAGACCGCGTCCACAGGTGGCGGATAGTGGAATGCTCACTGGGTGAGAAATCCTCCAGCGGGTAGGAGGGAAATAAAATACCTCCCGCGGACCCAAGGCCGGAGATGGAAACTCCGTTACTAAACCCCGGGTGCAGGCTTCTCTGACATATTCGAAGGCGAGGCTGCAGTCGTGCTGGGTGTTGGGCTGGAACACACAGTAGGGGAGGTGGCGGACGAACCTTCGGGTCAACGGCGGCCCCCGAGCCCTCCACGAGGATTACACCTTGGCGTCAGGTGGCAACCGGCCGTAAAACCATATAGCCAATTTTTCATTCCTTGTCCAAATTATGAAAGCACAACGAAGGAATACGAGCACAAATACTAGGGCGTCCCCCGGAAGCGACGGTCGATGCAACAGATGCGTTTCACTACGAGTGGCTACTTGGAATGTTGGTTCCATGACGGGCAGAAGTGCCGAACTGAGCGACGTTCTTAAAAGACGAGATATAGATACATGTTGTGTGCAAGAGACCAAGTGGAAGGGCTCGAAATGTAGAAAAATAGGCAACGGCTATAAGATAATTTACCATGGCGAAACCAATAACACAAACGGAGTGGGCGTAATTCTCCCTGAACATATAGATGTCACAGTCTGTGATAGCACAGAGACTAGTAAATTTTGATAGAGTGAACGACTGAATACTGGTAGTAAAAATAGCGCTGGACAACCAACCGTGCCTACATATCATCTCGGCTTACGCGCCACAAACAGGAAGCAATGACTCAATTAAAGATATATTCTGGGATGACCTTCACAGAGTATTTTCTGACCTACCAAGAGGCGAAATAATACACCTAGGAGGTGACCTCAATGGGCATGGATGAATATGTTGGAGAACATAACAGCAGTTATGAAGGTCATCACAGTGGTTTTGGTTACGGAACACGAAACAGTGATGGAGAGAGGATTCTGCAATTTGCTATGAGTCTTGAACTAGCTATAATCAACACCTACTACAAAAAGAACAACACCTACCTGATAACATACAGCAGCGCCGGAAATCACACTCAAATTGACTATGTATTAGCAAGAAGGAAGCATTTAATCCGATATAAAGACTGTAAGGTCATACCGGGAGAGCCTCTGACAACCCAACACCGTTTATTGGTGTCTAAACTCAACTTACCCAAACCAATTAAATTCACACAAAACTTTGAACCCAAAATTAAGTGGAATCTAATGGCCTTCTCTTATGGCCATAAACCTATTATCTAACACCATGAGGAATAAGTTTGAGATGTCTTGTAAACAATCTGCAGTTGTACATCTGGATAGAACTAAGAAAAGAAAAGGCCCTTACAAAGAAACGCACTGGTGGGACGAATCCATTAAAACCATGGTAGCAGCTAAGAAACAATGCTTCAAAACATGGCAATCTACAGAACACGAGACAGATCGCTTAAAATATAAGGAAATAAAGAAAGACACCAAGAAACATGTCGCCATTAGTAGAGAGATTGCCAATGCGCAGTTCTATGATAAACTTGAAAGGGCTGAAACGGAGAACGATATACACAAAATCGCAAAAACTAGACACAACAACACAAAGTAACAAACTTCTAACCAGCGATGAAGACATTAGATCCCGATGGGTGGAATATTATAAGGACCTCTTAAACATAAAACACCCGAGAAAACCAACCCAACAGCCACCTGAATCCGTCAAAGGGCCTCTTACATCCGTAACGCCAGAAGAGATACAAAAGGCGATAACACAAATGAAGAACCGCAAAGCCACAGGACCAGATGAGATCCCTGTAGAGATTTGGAAAATGCTGAAACAAGATGGAACGCCTTGGCTACACGAGCTGTACAACAAGCTTATCGCTGGCGATCCTATACCAGACTCGTGGCGTAACAGTTTTCTTATACCATTCTACAAGGGTAAAGGTGACGTGAGGGACTGTAGCAATTACCGCGCCATCAAACTTATATCCCATACCCTTAAAATATGGGAGAGGATCATTAATAATAGATTAAATTATATAATTACACTTACCCCCAACCAGTGTGGGTTTGTTGCAGAAAAGGGCACATCTGATGCGACCCAAACCGTCCGCATACTGCTTGAAAAGGCCAGAACCAACCGCACCAGTCTTCATATGGTCTTCATAGACTTGGAAAAAGCTTTTGACCACATCCCCCGCGACTTGATATGGGAAGCGCTAAGAGCTCAACTTGTACCCGAAAAATACATCGCTTTACAATACAATACAATACAATAAAAATACTCTTTATTGCACACCTCACACAAACAAAGCAGTTAAAAAGAAAAACAATACAATAACATGTAGGTAGAGGTACACAACAGGCGGTCTTATCGCTGAAGAGCGATCTCTTCCAGACAACCTTTGGGTATCGGAGAAAGAGATAAAACTAGATTATGTAGTAGGTGGTGCAGAGATTACAATAAGCCAAAAATCAAAATAATTATATTAATGCACGTACATAAATAGCTCTATATATAAACATACACACACAATCATACATATATACAAATAACACAAATAAAAATATATAAAACATAAACAGTCAGCCAATAATAATAATAGTAGGACAGTCAGGGTTAGGGGAAAGACAAATAATGTTCTTTAAGAAGAGATTTGAAGTTGCCGATAGATTTAGCTTGTCTTATATAAAGAGGGAGAGAGTTCCACAGTCGAATAGACTTAAAGGTGAACGAACTACTGTAAAATTTGGAAGATGACAAAGGCACAGTTAATAGTTAGAAGATCTAACAGAATTCAAATAACTAAAACGCTCTTTGAGATAGCGGGGAGTTGCAGGGTTAAAAAGGACACTAAACAGAAGCGAAATAATGTGAGAGTTACGGCGATAACGGATAGGGAGCCACTTGAGTTTGGAACGGAAACTAGAAACATGGCTTTAATTCAGGATATGTACACAAATGTAACAACTCAGATAGTAACTCTAGCGGGGACCACTGCACAGTTCGCTCTAACGGTTGGAGTGCACCAGGGCTCTGCACTAAGCCCATTACTTTTTAATGTTACTATGGACTACCTAACTAAAAAATGCCAAAAAGCACTGCCTTGGAATATTTTATATGCAGATGATGTCGTTCTTATGTCCGAAGATAAAGACACACTCCAAGCCGACTTTAACTCATGGATTGAAGCCCTGGAGGAGAACGGTCTAAAGATTAGTAGGAAAAAGACTGAACACATGTCGTGCATTTTTGAAGACACAAGCACAAACACAGATGACATTCATATTTTTGCCGGAAACACCTTAATCCCACGTGTAGACCGTTTTAAATACCTGGGTTCCATCATTAGTAATGGCGGAAAAATCGAGCATAGAACATCTGCGGGATGGTTAAAATGGAGACAGCTCACGGGAGTAATGTGCGATGTTAAAATGCCACTGAGGGTAAAAGGAAAACTATATAAGACCGCGATCAGACCCGCCATACTCCATGGTTCTGAATGCTGGGCCACTACTAAACAACACCTAAATAAACTCCATTCTGCAGAAATGCGCATGTTAAGATGGTCGGCTGGCATCACTCTAATGGATAAAGTCAGAAACGAATATGTCAGAGGCAGCTTTAAAGTCGCTCCTATAAACGAGAAAGTTGTTGAAAAACGCCTTAGATGGTACGGTCATATACAAAGACGACCCGAAGACCATATCGTCAAAAAAGCCTTACACTTGCCGACGACGAAGCGTGGAAGCGGAAGACCCCCCGCCACTTGGTGGACGACGGTCCAAAAAGACCTTAAAAATCAAAACATTGACAAGAACCTAACCAGGAACCGTGCCACCTGGAGGCTTAGGACAAGGAAGGCCGACCCCAAATAGGGATAAAGGTCCAGGATGATGATGATGTGTTTTACGACGAGAGTCAACCTTCTAGCGTTAACGAAACAGTTTTACGGCAGTCCGGAGTGTCAAGTCAGTGACTGCGATAAGATCCTGAAAACTCCAGCTACAGTACTGACCTTTGTCCCATGTCTAGATTGCCTAGTGCTGGTGGAACAATTTTTAGGCTGCACGTTCCAGAAGTTCCACGAATGGCTCTTAGACCTCGTACGCGCCTTTAGCAGTGCCTCCGACTCGCATTGTGTCGCACAGAAACTCGCCGCGGCTCCGCGCCCTGACGCTGCTGAATGCCTCGTTGGTGTCAACACCCGAGTGTGATCTGCTTGCGTGGCGATGGACAGCTGTGTGTAGGGAGTGTCTGAAGTTTTGTGAGATGAGGGATGATAGGCTTTCTAGTGTACGTATTTGATCATTATTATTATTGCTTTGTTTCAATTGCTTTGTTATTGTTTAAATTGACATTTCGTTTCATAGTGTATTAGACTTAAATCTGTAATGCTGTGTAAATGTATTTAAACAAATAAACAAATAAATAAATTAGTAACACGAACAGAAATATTGATTGGTAAGATAAGTATTTAGTGTATGGAAAATAAAAGAATTAATCACAAAATGTGTTTGTTTGTCATTTTATATGTTTTCTTCAAAGATTATTAAACAAAATATACTTAGGTATATTAAAACGAAAAAATACAAAAAATATATAATCTAAAAGGGTGAAATATGTATAATAAATTCGAATAAAAAATACAAATTTTCACAGAAAATGACTAGAAATAGTTATTTGTTATACAAGGGTGCAAAGTTGTATTTTACTCCCGAGTGTGGAATTGAAACACGAATAAGCAAAAGGAATCTATAGTTGAACCACGAGCGAGGCGAGTGGTTCTAAATTAGAATCCTGAGCGTAGCGAGTGTAAAATACATTTGCACCCGTGTATACCACAAAACTTTTCACCTCACTGTAGCGAGGAAAGTGCTACATGCAAAACAACATTAGTTACTTAATTTAAATAATAATGTTTTTTTATTTTTTTAACAGTAATAATAACGTAATTCATATCAACTTCAAGTAGAATTTTGGTCAAAAGCGAGTCGGATTTTAGTTTTCCCATACATTTTTAGACAGCGCCTGATGAAGGCAACAAGCAATTTGTTTTAAAGTTCTTAAACACTTATTTTATTCAGGTTTTTAGTATTTGTTGTTATAGCGGCAACATAAATACATCATCTGTGAAAATTTTGTATTATGAGCGTTTGCAAGAAGACCATTCGATGTACAATCAGCTCGAATCTATAATAATGTAAACAAGAAATTAAACATCTACTCATTGAAACCATATGATTGTAAAAAAATATTATGAAATGGTTAAATGGACTTAGCTATGATGAAACTGAAGAGCTGCTTCAACAGGAAATTAACACAACATTGAACAGCACTGTATATTGATAAAAACATAATACTTAGACACGATAAAACACGCACACACCTGCACTTACGCTCATAAAACGCTCTTTACATACACACACACACACGCACGCACGCACGCACACGCACGCGCGCGCACGCACACACACACACACACACACACACACACACACACACACACACACACACACACACACACACACACACACACACACTATTATTATTAAAACGTAAGGAAAGTTTATGTATAACTATTTAATTTAATTTTATCCAAAGCTAAATAAACAAAAAACAAATTATAGGTAAGATAAGATAAGATAAATAAGATAAGATAAGATAAGATAATTCTTTATTAACGCCACAATAAACGATTACACAAAACATATCAATGCAACAACAAGCGACGCTAAAAGGAGCCCCACTCAGCATATTGCCACGACAAGCCGTGGCGCTGATTTTCAGTAGGGCCCTAGCTAAAAACTACTATACTATAATTAAATCTAAAACTAGACGGAGGTAAATTCTATTCTTATTTTATCGAAGCTAGAGGTAGAAAATAATTATTATTTTGGAGGGCTGAGTATTTGTCCCTTTTTCTAGCCGCAGCTAACTCCGCTGCAGCACCAGCTGTCTGCACCGTTCGGCTGAGATGCGAGGCGGCAAAGGTACTGACGCACGTGGCGTCCCACAAGAGGCACTTCCCCCTCTGCCATGGCACCAAAGTTAGCCCGTCTGGCCTTTTGCCATCTGTGCGACAGAGGCCTGGTGGTTCCAGTACACACGGGATGTTAGCTGAAATTAAGGCTCTCCGAACGATGTCATTGAGAGCGTGGTGTCGTGGAAATCTTCCTGAACAATCTACTAGGAGACCTCAACCTTACTGTTAACTGAACCCTATTTGTTAAATGAAAATAAACATTTGTTTTGTGTTTTGATATACGTCGGAAGCTACTTAAACATGTTCCAAGGTCAAATAATTTTCCCCCCACTGCCTCGGAAATCAGTCTTTTATCCTTTAAAACCAGTGGGCAAAAACGCATTTTATCCACTAATGGAGAAGTAATTTGACCTTGGAGCGTGTTTAAGTAGCTTTTGACAGATAACAAATCGTAAAACGCTCATAATACATTTTTTTTTACAGATGATATATTTCTGTTGCCGCTATAACAACAAATACTAAAAAAACAGAATAAAATAAATATTTAAGAACTTTTAAAGAATGGCTTGTTGCTTTCATCAGCCGCTGGGTCTCAAAATATATGAAAAAACTAAAATCCGACTCGCACTTAACCAAAATTCTACTTGATATTACTTACGTTATTATTACTGTTAAAAAATAAAAAATAAAGTTGTTTTGCATGTTGCACTTTCCTCGCTACAGTGGGGTGAAAAGTTTTGTGTTACACACGGGTGCAAATGTATTTTACTTCTCGTGTGTTGAAACACTCGCGGGTAAAATACAATTTTGCACCCTTGTATAACAAATAACTATTATTTTGTATGGAAAGCCGCTGAGGTAAAATGACTTTTGGCTTTAGAATACTCCCAGGATAACGCATTAACAACACATTATACTAAGATATAATCGTCAATATGTTCACCTTAAACCCTTTGAACGCCAAGAATACCTAAAAGTGTCGTGTGTTGTCTTGCCCGCAGCGCCAAGTACGACTATATGTGTTATCGCGTACGCCGTAAAATCAACCGTCAATCTTTCAGGTAAGGTTTGTATTTGCTCTCTTGTCTCTCTCTTTTGGATTTCTTGATTAGCGCGAGATGGTTAATCCTTCCGCAGCTCAAATACCTGTTCCTTGACACCTTTTTTCGTCATCGTCACAAAGTAAACACTGTCCCCAGTATGGACGTCCCTCTCAGCAGCGGCGGTAAACAGGTCCTTTAGAAGACTCAACGCATTTTTCTTAGACAGCGGAGTTTTGCTCGGGTTCTGTACAAATAAGAAAGATTTTCCCTGTCAACATCTTAAGCTTTAAATTAGTTGGTGCCCTGCCTAGAAAGCAGTCTAGGGTTTCCCGGTAGGGGCATTTTTGTGTAGCACGAATATATGTTCCAGGGTTTTTTTTACCTAAGTAGGTACTAATTGCAAATGTAGGTATTGAAAATGCTGGCAAACCAGTGGGACTAGATATAGAAAGGAGGATATATAGGGGATATCGGTATCGGCAGTATGTTGTGTTGCGTTCCTACCAAAATTAGCGCTGTAGGTGTCTGTCTGACACTTCGGCATAATGCTGAGACAGCGACCGATTCACTGCCGCGAAGACACACACATTTTGTGTCAATTGTATTGTATTTCTACTCCCTTTGTCTCTGTGTGTCTTGTGTAGTGAATAAATGACTTCTTTCTTTCTTTCTTTATATAGGTGGGGCAGTAGAAGAAGCCTACTTGTCGGAATCTGTGCGGTACCGCACCGACTGGACCAAATCACCTGCTGCGGCCTGCTACACCATCGACGCAGCTTCATGTGTCCCGGGTGCACTGCACTACAAAGGCATAAGAAGTAGTGGAGTATGTGCGCGTGAAGACCGGATTCATCCTGAGGGTCGTGAGGTTGGAGTCTCGTCATGACGTGAATTTTAATTCCTTTGTGGTCAGAGTTCCAACAGACCATCTATCGACCTTCACTAAGGAAGAATTTTGGCAGATGTGAGTCAAGGTCGGTTACCCTGACACCACGAAATTGCATAACACGTCGCAGTAATTGTGAGTTTTTTAGTTATTCATCCTACTAACATTATAAATGCGAAAGTTTAGATGTTTGGATGTTTGGATGTTTGTTACTCAATCACGCTTAAACGGCTGAACCGATTTGAATAAAATTTTGCATGAAGATAGTTTATAGCCTGGATTAAAATATAGGATAGTTTTTATCCCGAGTCCACGCAGACGAAGTCGCGGGCGGAAGCTAGTAAGTTTATATTGATATGTGTGTTAGTCTTTGAGGTATTTGTAATATGAGCCTTGTTGCCTGATTTAAATAAATAAATAAATAAAATTGCCTTTGTCCATGCAGACAGTATTGATGTATATGTGAAGCGTCTTTTGTAGACACGAAAAAGGTGCAAAAATACAGACAAAACAGATACGAAGGCGTATTTATCCCTTTAATCCCTCCCCTCATCTCTATGGAAAGTACATTCAATACAAAAAAGTTAGAGTATTAAAAATCGGTTAAGTGGTTGCTCAGATTACCCTTTACTTACAAACTTACGAAGCTACAATCTCACAGACTTCCTCTTTTTAACCCCCGACGCAAAAAGAGGAATGTTATAAGTTTAACGTGTCTGTGGTATCGTAGCTCCCAAACGGGTCAACCGATTTTCGTTTAGTTTTTGTGTCATAGATAATTTTATCCCGAGTGTTCTTAGCCATGTTTTATGAAAATCGATTCCGCCGTTTGAAGATTATCAGCTCTTTTCTAGTTGATGAGGGGATCTGACTAACTTCCTTATGTCCGATCGATTCGAAATTTGGTACCGTGTTACTTCAATAATATTGAAAGTATATGGTAAGGTCACCATGACCTGATCAGCCGTTTGAAGATCATCAGCTCTTTAAAGTTGATGAGGGGATCTGACTACCTTCCATATGTCCTATCGATTTGAAATCTGGTACCGTGTTACTTCAATGATATTAAAAGTATATGGTAAGGTCACCATGACCTGACCAGCCGTTTGAAGATTATCAGCTCTTTAATTGTTGATGAGAGGATCTGACTATCTTCCATATGTCATATCGATTCGAAATTTGGCACAGTCAACAGCAAATATAGATGATCATTTTAGTACTTTGTCGCACGTAACGTAACAATACTGCGACAGTTGGGATGTGTCATAGTAGTGAAAGTGACAAGGTACTAAAATGATCATCTACTTTTGCTGTTGACTGTAAAGTGTTACTTCAATGATATTGAAAGTATTTGGTAAGGTAACCATGACCTGATCAGGCGTTTGAAGATCATCACTTTAGAAAGGCCAAAAAAGTAAAATTTATAAACCCCGACACAAAAAACAAATTCTAAAAAAGAAAAATAATATTTTAAACTTATAATAATTATTATTGTCACATATTATATTATGTAAGTTTAAATATTTTTGATTCCCCAGCGTCGTCGCGTCGGGGGACCGCTTCAGTCGCCTGACGCTCCCCCGACGCGACGACGCTTGGAAAATAAAAATATTTGTACTATCGACAACACAGCTAACTGACCACCGGTGCACCTTAAGTGCATTGTAATAAGGTTCTATATAAACACAGGATGGTCAGTTGACAGTGTTGTCATATGTACTTACATAATGTATGTGACGATATTAATAATAATAAGTTTAAAATATTATTAGTTAGTTTTTAGAGTTTATTTTTAAGTAAAAATTTGATCAGTTTCAATTAGTTCATTGGTATCTTTATACCAAACTTGAAAAAAATACTTACGTAGCACCCATAGTACTATTGACAACACAGCTAACTGACCATCGGTGCACCTTAAGAGCATTGTAATAACGTTCTATATAAAAACAGGATGGTCAGTTAACAGTGTTGTCGTTTGTACAACCTTCGCTTAGTTTGGAGCTAGGTTGATTTGTATAAGATCATCCCCAAATTATTAATTTACTTATGACGTTGCCATAAGATTGAATTTTACCTGGCCTGTGGCAGATATTACTAAATTAGAAAGACTGAAGAGGAAGGAACGTGATATTGTATAGACACACTACGTCGTGTTCCTTTAAATTAGAAGAACGTGCCTGCTGTAGTTAGTTTCAGTATAGGGAAGAGGTTGCCTGTGCTATTCATTTCGTAACTACATATGACCAGGGACGGCTCCGTCCGTAGATTTGTCACGCCGTGTAGGTACGCGGGCATCGACTTAGTTGGTAAGTACAAACGACAACACTGGTTACTGACCATCCAGTGTTTATATAGAACCTTATTACAATGCACTTAAGGTGCACCGATGGTCAGTTAGCTGTGTTGTCGATAGTACCTAAGAGGATGCGACGCACTGCTACGGCTCGCACGCGTTAGCGCTTTACGTCATTCGCTTGTCTATGCAACTTTTATCAGGGGATTTGTTAACAGTGAACCTTCTACAGAACAGAGGTAGGTAGGTATTACTACGTACAAACGACAACACTGTTAACTGACCATCCTGTGTTTATATAGAACCTTATTACAATGCACTTAAGGTGCACCGATGGTCAGTTAGCTGTGTTGTCGATAGTACACGTAGTACTATTTAATTTGTTCTGCGCTATGACAGTTACACCTCTGCATAACATGACATTCCTATGTCTATCATCTAGTATGCCATCTATAAATCCAATGTAAAAAATCGTATTAAATCTTTATAATTTTCTAGTCTTTGCCGGTGGAAATAGTACATTGTGATACAAGTGAGGTATGTTGATAATTACATCAGAGGCGGAATTAAGAGAGCCGAGGATGTAATTATCAAAGCTCACGCGTTTCATACGACGTTTTTCAACACATTTTGCGAGGAAAAAATCCTTTTCATAATATGAAAATTTTATAGGCCTGCCAAGTTATTTTCTTTACTTATTTATGGCAACAGGTTTTTACTCACATGTTGTGAATATCGCCAAGAATTTCCAGTGACGTCCATTCTTTTTATCACTTTTCTAGTCACCACGAGTTAACATTTTTGTTAATAACCAAACACGCATTAACAATGTTTACAAATATCTGTGAAATAACCTAAAATGGCGCGCAACAGTTATTTTTCGTGAAATTTGCGCAGTGCGCGCGCATTAGATGAAATCTCTAAACAGCCAATACAAAATTAAATAAATATTTTCGTTTTAAAATGTTATCTTTATTAATTCATGTTAAGTATAACCACGAACTTCGAATGTCGAAGTTCGGATATCTCTATCTCTATCGCACTTACATACTGCTTATTTTTACCTATGTATTCTTTAAAATATGTTTTAGCGTAGGTATTTGTTTTGTGTTGCCTTCCAGGAGGTAACTCATGTAAAGGTTCCGACGGAAGACCAGCGCTGGCCTCCTAGGTTAGCACCATGCTGAGTCGGGGCCTTTTCGTGGACCCTGCTACTTTTACTTTACTGTGTTTTGTTTTGTATACCCATTGTTTTGTCCACGAATAAATGTTTTCTTTCTTTCTTTCTTTAAGTATCAAAAGCGTATAGTTTTACTAAATTAAACGTTTCTATATCATATCCAAAAAGAAATAGCCAATTAATTAACAAAAAGGATTTAATTTGTTTAGTCGAGTAAGAATCCATTTACCGAGAATTAAAAAAAAGCTGTTCAATCTGTACAACCCGGTTAATTTAAGAATGAACCGTGTGCATGCATACATCTTGCTGCAAGGTGCCAACCTGATTTAATCGGGATATAACCATAACACACAAGTGTCGTAATGTTATAAAACACGCTTGTTTAATATCCAGGATTATGAACCTATAAGCGACGCAATAAGAGGTACGTTACGAGCAATTGTGTTGAAAAAGGTATTATACCTGTATGTTGTTCTGACTGATCTGGTTGTCCAGGACCGGTAGGAGCTGGTGCCCGGCGCTGCCGATGGCGAGGTGTGTGGAGCGGGAGAAATGGCCGATTATGTCGAAGGTGAACACGCAGCCTATGCCGTCACTGTTTCAAGGAATAAAGTAAATAAATCATCATCCTTCTAGCGTGTGTCCCAGTTGTACCCTAAAGGTCCCCAAGGGTCCACTGAGGCACCTTTTTTTTCCTATCCTTTATGGATACTTCCGTGCCACGGGGATAGCGCGGAGGTTATGTCGGACTCGCACCGACTTAAAATCCCCCGATAGTTCTCCTCGAGGCATTTCGGGCGGCTCTGGGATGCCCTCCGGACCTTTATTTTTTTAACGATTGCAGCCGTGTACCACCCCGACGACCCCTTTTAGTCGCCTTGTACGACAGGCAGGAGATACCATAGCCGTATTTTAATGCCCGGGCTACTGGGCGCACGCTTAGCCACTGATCAATTCTTACCAATTCTAATCCCAAGATATGGCATAGACACTAGTTTGAAGAAAGCGACTGCCATTTGCCCTTCCAACTCAGCGGGAAAACTGCGGCGCTACCACGAACTTGGAAAGTCGAAGGTATTTCCATCTCTATCGCACTCCCTTACTCGAGATGATGGATGTATGCATGTATTACGAACTTCGACTTTCGAAGTTCGTGGTAGCGCCGCTGGGCCTTATTGGGATTAGACCGGTTTAAAAATATGGAATGATATTTATCAAACGAAAAGCCACTGTTAATACCAAATGATATTTCGTAGATAAGTTTCTGTGTTTGCACCCCCACGACTTCCAAATTGAAATTTGGTTAACAGACTAATCATTAACGGATTAAAAAAATGTTTTTCCATCTTTTATGGTTTTAGACTTTTAAAAGTGAATGACATATAATACACTAAGGTGCGTGACGTCGGAGAAGTCATAACCAAACTCAAATGGAGTTGGGCAGGACATATTGCCAGGCAGCGTGACGGTAGGCGGACCAAAACGTTAACGGATTGGTGGCCACTAACAGGAAAAAGAAGCGTCTGTCGTCCACCAGCACGATGGGTTGACGACGTAAACAAGACCGCGGGACATCTCTGGATGAGACTAGCACGGGACCGGGATAAGTGGCGTACTCGAAGAGAGGCTTATGCTCAGCAGTGGGCGATTCAAGGCTGAAAATGATGATGATGATGACATATAACGCACTACATAGTCTACATACGCATCCAATCCAGCCAGAACCGTTACGCTGTTGTACGGAAAAAACCGTTTGTAGTACATAATGGTTGAAAGCATTTGAGCAGCAGCGGTAGAAGACATCGGCCTCCCATTTTCGTACTCGTACACATCCATTCGAGCTTTGACTACCCGAGTGAGTGCCAGCACGTCACACCAGCAACCTGTAAATTAATATTATTTGGGTCAATAACCTAATAAACAGCGTACAAAAACAAAACAGCGGCACGGCCGTAACATCCTTTTCTAGAAGCAGTTCAGGCCATTTTCAACCTCGCTATAACTTCGTTGTGCCTGAGTTTCAGTAACCAAGCGGGCATTTTATAAACACGGTACAAATTTCATTCAATTTGAACGAGTGGTTTGGAATTATAACTAGTCAAAGTTTCTTAATTTTGTCACTCACTCACTCACTGACTGACTGACAGACTGACCGAAGGCACTTCTAGCAGACATAGAAGCTTTAAAGTGAGAATACAATTCGTGTTTAGTGTATAAATCAAGTAAAAGCTAAAATATTTTGCAATTTCGGTTCTGTTTTCTAGATCTACCTGCTTAAATAACTTTGTAATCCCAGCAAATCAGCGGCACGGCCGTACCATCCTTTTCTCGAAGCAGTTCAGGCCATTTCCGACCCCCCTATAACTTCGTTGTGGATAAAACTAGAAGCCTGAATTTTCATTAACCAAGCACGCAGTGTATAAACACGATATATTTCAAATTTCATTCAATTTGAACCAGCGGTTTAAGATTTATAACTGGTCTAAGTTTCTTAATTTTGTCACTCACTGACTGACTCACCGATCATCAAAAGTCTAAGGCACTTCTAGCAGACATAGAAGCTTCAAATTTAGAATACAATTAGTGTTTAGTGTATAAATCAAGGGAACACTAAAAAAAATTGCAATTTAAGTCCATTTTTCTAGATACACCAACTGCATAATCCCATATAAACATATTTGATTACACAACAACAAAGTTATATATGCAGTGTATAAGTGAATGGGATATTGATAACACAATAACCTACAAAGAGAAGTGAGATCCTATTCTCCCAAAACATCCCATGTAAAAAAGGGGCCAAGCCTCGAAACTCTTCCACCGTAAAAAGTTGTGAGATATTTCGTAGAGCCAAGTCTCAGGCATTCTTTTTTTTATATAATTCACCGCCCTAGGTACGTAATGTACTATAAAAGAGCTATCCAATGATACCCCACACCAAGGGTTTAACGAGAAATAGTTCATTACGTACCTACCTAGGGCGGTGAATTCGTGAATGCCCCAGATCGCAGGTGTTTGTGGCCCGAATCGAAGGTGAGGGTCATAAATATGCGATCTGGGGCTTTACGAATTACCGCCCGTGGTGCGTACACAATTTTACGTCTTCTCCTGGGTGTGAAGGGAGATTTGCCGCTGCGCCCGTGGGCGGTAAATCTCTCTTACCGCCCGCAGTGACGTAAAAAAATTACATCCCCGCTTTAAGTGTAGGGGAGGTACACTCAATTTTTTTATTTCAAGATTTTATCATACTGTTTTGTCGGCGCGTCATCTAGTAGTAATGGTTACTGAGCTAAGCCGAAGACGGACAGACAGACAGACGGACATGACGAAACTATAAGGGTTCCTTGTTGACTACGGAACCCTAAAAAGGAGTTAAATACGACAAAAATCCACAATCAATCACAGTTTAAAAAAGTAGATTCATCTATGTTTATACTCGTATCATAAATATCATAATGCACAGCCGTTATTAGCTCAAGATTGATACATTTACGTGGAAGCTTGGTACAGTCGAGTTCGAAAATTATTCGGAATCATTATCATACACTAATACAATCTGCCTCCTAGCGTTGTTCTTGTAGTAACCAGTGGAAACTACACCTTGTTTGGGATGAACCCAGTTACCTCGCGCGCGATGTTTTCCTTCACCAAATGATATTTCTGACAAACGTAACTGTTTTAAAAGTCTGCTTGTTCGAGCTGTGGGGTCGCAAACCTCGACCTCCGGATTGAAAGTCGCGTCCCATACCGCTCGACTACTATAATATCTCTGTTTGTAGTAATTTTAATTGTTGAAATAATAGAATTTACCTGTAGCCCCCAGCACAGACACCGGCGATAGCTGGAACAGCTTCTTCTGACTCCGGGTGCTGATCGTAGTGTTGGCACAGAGTCTAGTATCGGCACCGATTATGGCGTAGTCATTCCCAGCTATCGCGACTACGGTGCCGCTGCTTTGGTTTTCGTACGGGTTGTATGTAGGGAATGGGAAAAGTATGGACATTGTGTAAAATAAATACAAAATTGTATATACTCAAAAAAGTTAAATAATGAGTCTTGACAATAAAACGTCAATGAAAAGAAATGTGACAATATACATTCAATATTCTCTTTGATGTGACATCATTGTTTCCTTCTTTATTATTTGACTTTTTATCAATAAGTCTGTATAACTGGGGAACGGGGATAAACCATCTCGCTTTAATTTAATAAATGAGTGTGAGTGCAGTTAGTGCACTGCATTTAGCCAGGTGGGCGGGGCACATAGCGCGTAGAACCGATGGCCGTTGGGGCGGAAGGGTTCTCGAGTGGCGACCACGAACCGGAAGGCGCGGCGAGGGTAGGCCCCCCGCAAGGTGGACTGATGACCTGGTAAAGGTTGCTGGAGTCCGCTGGATGCGGGTGGCGCAGGACCGGTCACTTTGGCACTCTTTGGGGGAGGCCTATGTCCAGCAGTGGACGTCTTTCGGCTGATATGATGATTTAGCCAGGTGTAAAAGGCAGCTTTATACTATCATCAATGCGATAAAGAGATGTTTCAAAGGTCATACTTTTTACAAGCTGTAATTTAACTTGCAATGTATTAAACTATATTTCTTCGGGTGGAATCTTGCAACTCAATTTTGAAGTATATCTCTTCAACCGATTGAGCTGAAATATTGGGTTTAAGTGTAATTGGGATGACAAATCAACATTATGGTACCATCGAGTTGATGGAGACAGAAGTTGGCCATGGGAGTTCAGGACTTAACAGACGTAACCCTGTGAGTATTGGCTCGTTAGTTTGATGACGGTTTTACTTGGCTTGGACTTTGTCTGGAATAAATAATTTTCATGTCATTTCATTTCATTACGGAAAAGTACAGTGGGCAATAAAAGCTTGTGTACCAAAATTTTTTTTGACAGAAACTTATTATTAATGTAAAAGTATATTATGTTCTTACTACGCCGCGCCAGTTCCGTGATCTAAGATATTGGGCTGTGTCACATGAGAACGCTGCTCTTTAGTCTGAACGTTTAAGGCCTCTCACTCTCACAGACGGGAGCGACCTGCGATGGCGGTCAATTGGTATGACAGCTAATGACCAGTTACTATTGTCCGCCGCGGCCGGCCGCGCCAATGTGATACGGGCTTAACTCAGTCTTCACCTGCTTACGCGCGGGGGTATACCTAACGGGGGAGCGGGTGCCGTTCGGGAGGCGAAGGGAATTTTTGGCCATTTGGGGTCCGCCGGATATATTTGTTAGTTTATACTTGCGTGTTAAAGCGAATAAATATTTTGAATAAAACAATACTCCTTAAGGGTCGCCAGTACAGGATGTATCAACAATGGGCTGTAAACCGAACAAGGGCATGATTGGCAGCGTATTGCGATTCCAAAAATGCATTTGTTTCTTTTTTGAATTATCGATTTGTTTTTGTTGACATTGCTTGTGTATGACATCTAAAACGTAAAAGTTGAAAGAAAGAAAGAAAATAATTTTATTGCCACATAAAAAAAACACAGTACACAAAAATACAATAAAGTTATATAAAACAAAAAGAGATAAACTAAATAGAAAAAATAAACAGTAAAATTTAAAAAAGGTGGCAAAGGGACAGTCTCAGCAGTGTGCTGCAACCTCGCCATCGCGGCGTGGCTTCAGCGCTGATTTTCAGCCTGCCCCAAGATAAGGTGGTAACGCAGAGCGACTGCTACAAACAGCGCAAAGCAACAACACAAAAAATAAATACTAAAAGACAGCCAAAAAACATAGTAATAATAATTAAACAGACAAAGAACCAATCAAAGTTGTACACTGAATATGGACGAATTTTTAGTCAGTCTGCTGTTTAAACAACAAGGTTTTCAATTTAGATTTGAACAATGCTTGGGACATGTTAAGCCGAAGAGGTGGGGGAATGTTGTTCCATATTTTGGCTGCACTGACTTTGAATCCCCCTTTACATCCTTTGGCCTTATGTTTAGGAATGACGGCTTTATTTAATATTTTACTACGGGTGTTAAATTGGTGTTGGTCTTTTACCCACGCTATTTTCGTAAAAAGGTAATCTGGCCGTTTTGTATGTACGATTTTATGTACAAAAGAAGTTGGCACCTGCGTGTCAAAAAAACATAGGTACACTAACACATCTGTGCGCGCAGCGGTTGAAAATGAAATAAACCCTCCCATCCCTCACCCTCGCGGGGGAAAGTTGTCATACACTAGCAATGTCCACAAAAACAAAAACTGTACATATACATACATACATACATATACTCACGCCCGTATCCCATTGGGGTAGGCAGAGACTAAGGAACGCCAAATACTACGTAATTACATACTTCTTTCGCTTTGATCACATCCATACATCTCCTCAAACAGGCTCGTCTGTTACGGGAACTCCTGACCTGGCCTTTTAACAGTATCGCTGAAATTTGGTCATGATACCCTCGCCTAGGCCGCCCCTTACCGGCCCTTCCGTCCATATCCTGGACGTAAATCCTCTTAATCAGTCTACTTTCACACATCCTCTCAATATGCCCAAACCACCGAAGCATACCTTGGTCAATCCTAGTCACTACTTACATCGTCTTCTATTCCACATTTTTCTCTTATTACACTATTTGTATGTTTTTCTAAAGAATATTTTTTTCATGTGAAATGTGATACTAATTTAAATTTATTGGATTAATTTTACTTAGACTAAAATTTTATCATTTTATACATTTTTAATTTTTAAAATATTATTTATTACAAATTATTTTTACAAATTATTGTACAAATTATTTTTACAAATTATTTTTACGAAATATTTTAATATTTTAGAAAGTGATTATTATTTTATTATATTTTTTATACTTTAACTTTTTTACTAGTCAAATGAATTTAAACTTATTTTATACTTTAAATATTTGTTGTTTTATAATAATTAACTGTAACGTTTGCTATGCCCTAACGGGGTCCTTGCCATTGCCTAGCTTTAAGTTGCATATGACAATTGTACAAGGTTGCAAATAAATTAATTGAATTGAATTGAATTTTTTATTCGATCTTTCAAACGAGCTCCACACGCTTCTTAACGCTCTCATTTGAACTGCATTCAGTCTACTCTCAAAGACTGTAATGTAAACAAAAACAAAAGCATCAATGTAAACAAAAATAATCAAAAAATAAAAATCAACAAATGCATAATATTTTGAATCACAATGCGCTACCGAATATGCCCATGCTCGGTTCACACCCTATTTTTTATACATCGTGTATGGCGGATCCTATTGTGTATAAAAAGATTCTTGTTTGTCCAATATGCCTTTTAAAATCAGAACCAAACTACGTTTGTATGGAGTCAACACGTGTCGACGGTGCTGGGAACTCATAACGTCATGTTTAAACTACCACATGAAGTTGTCAAACTGGTGAAAGCGAAAGGGTAAGGTGTTCAGCTACTAATGAGTTCAACTGTACCAACAAACCTAATACAACGAAACACAATGATAAACCAAACTTTCTTTCCAACACGAAATCGGAATCAACTCGAGCCGGCCAACTTGTACCGGATTGGCAAATCGGAGTAGTTCCCGAGATTTTCGGTAACAAACTCTCAAACTTCCCCTGTTTATTAGTGTAGATAATACGCAAAGGCTCAAAGGCAAACTTCTCGTCGACTTAAACCAAACTAATAATTTTAAGTGCGGGTCACGGTGTATAGTTTGGGGGAGAAGGCAAATAGATGAAGTCGCTCGACAGTATGTAGGGTCGATATTGTCAAATGTTTTGGACTGCTTTGTCGAGTTGAGTATTATTGGAAAAAACTGTATGATTGAGATTATTGTGGCCGACTTTTATAAAACTGTCATTGGAATTTGGAATCTTCCAACATGGACCGTAGAGTTGCTTTTTGAATGGACCACTTTGATGCAAATCAATCAAATTTAAATAATCTCAAGTATATTTGAGTCTATCAACATTTACTTGTTGTTATTCTGCCGTTAGCCAGGAGACAATATGATTTGTTGAGATGTTTGGAGTTTCTTTAGAAAAAATGTAAAGTACAGCATGGATTTCTAACATGCTTAGAAGTTGACCTATCATAGGGGGCTTCAAAATGACGAGAAAACCCCACGTTTGGTCGATTTAAATGCATAAAACTACTTATAAAGTGACCCAGAACTCCAACTACTGACCGCACAAAGTTGATTTAGCCTTTAATCAAAATTACGCCAACCTATGTGTGTTCATTCGTACATCTAACAATAAAGACGTTTGATTGTGACGACACAAGCCTGTAATCCCTACAAATTCCATACTAACGTAGCGTTTTTGACGTTTCATAAAAAGAAGCTAATTTGTCTTTTGTCAAATAGTACTTCAGCGCAATCGGATAACGGCAAGTCACTGAAAAAATATTAGCAAATGATGGCAACTTACTTACGTACGAACAGTTAGATGAAAGCTTGTTAAAATAAAATCCATATTCAAATTAGGCAAGCTGCTATGCCGACCCTCATCCACAAAAGGTACTATTAAGATCGCAATACTGGCCTCTCCGTTCCTTCTATACCCGTCCAGGATTATAAAGCCAACGTACTTGTTTCCCTACCCTCTCAAATATCTATTTTACAAATGAATAAACAATACAGCCAGCCGCTCAGGGAAATTACCCACAACAAACTACAGAGAAGGCATGGGCTTACAAATGAATGGCTTTGAAGAAGGATAATATGTAGTTGAGAATTAGTGATTTTGCCTCATTTCATTTAATACGGGTTAGCCTAGTGGTGTGACGCTGCCTACAAAGCTGAAGGTCCTGGGTTCGAATCCCGGTAAGGGCAAATATGTGTGTGATAAGCAAGAACATATATTTCCGAGTCTTGGGCGTTTTCTATGTATTTAAGTATTTATATCTATCAAATATATCGCCATCTAGTATATGGGCACTAGACGACGATATATTATTAGGCTGGTGTTATTTATTTATTTAATTAGCCCTTAATTAACATTAACAGACAGGCTATGCATATATGGGTAACACCGGCCCATCCACGGAAGATCAGCGTCAAGGTATTTACATGGTACCTTGCAATTAAGCTAAGTGGAGTCCTTTTCCCTGACGCTTTTGTTAGATTAACATTTCGCGATAGTTTAAAAAATAATGTTTATTTAAGAGTCCGCAGTAAGCTCGATTCTCCA
The DNA here is from genome assembly GCA_947049275.1 of Epinotia bilunana. Classification (NCBI taxonomy): domain Eukaryota; kingdom Metazoa; phylum Arthropoda; class Insecta; order Lepidoptera; family Tortricidae; genus Epinotia; species Epinotia bilunana. The sequence continues at coordinate 19,752,012 of OX346269.1, read as the reverse complement.
TACAAACGTAGTTACGCTCTCATTTTAAAATTACGTTTTGGATTGTAACGAAACTTTGCATATACAATGACATGAGGTATATCTATGTCTGAAATTAGTTTATGTAGCTTCAGATACCACAGTAAAAAAAATAACTTATTTTTCCTGTATTTCATTTGTTTTATAAACTGGAACCATATAAACTAACTACAGACATAGATATACCTCATGTCATTGTATATGCAAAGTTTCATTACAATCCAACACGTAGTTTTAAAATGAGAGCGTAACTACGTTTGTATGGGAAGGTGAAATTCGGTCGAGCTTACTGCGCCCTTAATTTTTTTTTGTGATTATGGCTGCCTTTCGATCCTTTAATTTGAGTACTCGTTGTTGGCATTAGTAGACAGCAGGTCCCTCTGTCTTCGGTCTTTTGAGTTCATCAGCTTTATTTCCCTTTTATTCCTACCAGGAAAACATCACCGCATACTTACAGAACCAGTATTATAGGCAGTATAATTTTATCATGGCTGCGGCTTTAGTCGGGGTACTTCCCTAGTTCTTTTTATTATTTTTTTTCTCATTATTTAAGGAGCATGTCACATAATTGATCATTTCGCTCCGTGATTCAACATGACATATTTTCCTAATTATGAATTATTCCATGAACAACACACTTTCGCGCTAACTGCAATAGTGCATGTGGCCGCCTCTGACAACGGGGTAGCCAGGGCGCTATTACAGGTCCCTACATCATAGCTGGTGTTAAATGTCAGACGTCTCCTGACAGCATCGTTTCGGACACATTCCTTTATAACATGGTATACATCTTCTGGCACATCACATTCATCATAACTAGTTATTAGTAGGTACTTCTTAAAATATGTGACAAACGTGCACAGACAGGTTTGAGTCTCCGAAGTTGTAATAATAACGTTTTCAAGAGGTTTAAAACGCAAAAACAACTTTAACCTTGGTATGTCTTTTTTTTTTGTATGGCTTTTACCCCTTGCTGTTTTAGCAAGGTGGATTTGCCAATATCAGTTTTTTGACATATTTACACACGAGGAGAATGTTCGGTTTAATTTTGATTTTTTTTTTGGCGAAGGATCAGTCCGGAAACCTAAAACAAATAAAAATTATGGACATCACAGACAATCACATGACATTTACAAACGTTATGAAAAAAGAGCGGGAAATTGGATGACAGAGTGTTAATCATGCCAACATGACGGATATAGTGGAAAAATTTATCATATATCTTTAGAAATATATTAAAATGTCGAATAGAAGAAATTACATGCACAGTGGAGTATGTTTTAAAGTCTAATGTTGTGTACTTGAATATATTTCAAAAGAATAGAAGTTATGGGAGAGTGCATTGAACAAAGAAGATATGTCTTAGCACGGGCTATATCGAAAATGAAGTCTGTGACAGAAATGGAAAATGTATACTTCAGCTCTGTCAGTGTCAAAGCATCCGAACGGTTAAGGTCTGAATCACACTGGCGCGGCCTGCGGTAGCGGTCAATAGTTTTGACAGCTAATAACAAGTTTAGGTACTATTGACCGCCGCGCTAGTCTATGAGAGGCTTGAAGCGTCCCACAGACTAGTGCGGCCTCAGTGGGAGTCAATGGTATACTTGGCGGTCAATAGTAAACTTGACAGTTATGGTCTACTATTAACCTCAGGCCGCGCCAGTCTGTGGGAGTCTTAAAGCTTCACTAAAGCAACGTTTGAAGACACAAGCCTGCATATAAAACAGGCCGATTCGGTTCATTAATCGGGGCGTAAGTGAAATTTAGTGTTTGGGGCGACTCAGGAAGTCCCTCCGCAGGCACGCGTGACGGATGCCTCGGAATTAATGGTGAGAAAGGATATTGTGGAATGTTATTGTCGAAGAAATGTGTGTAGATTTTGAAGAATTGATGCGTTCGATTATGGAGTTGTGTTTTTGTCTATTTATGTGGTCGTGGATCTCGACCATGCCCCTATTTTAACAACGTGATAATAGTTGAATTTTCACGTGACGATAACTTCGTGATGCAATACAAGTAAAGATGGTTGATGAGTACTACCGTTACGTATCGTCCCAGAAAATACCAATAGTCTATACTTAACCGGCCTTAGTACTTCACCTTCATCATATGTCCTATTTGTGCATTCGTGAAGTTACGCGACTACTTCGCTAAGCCCGTGATCAACTCGGTTATAAACGCTTTATCAAAACTTCGTTATCCCCTTTAAAAAGAAAGACATGTTTTCGTTCAAAAACACCGTAAATTCTACTGTCACTATCAAACTGCGTTCGACAAGCCAATCTGAACCTTATACTTCTATAAATATGACTTAAATTGACAAAACAAATGACACTTTAAATAATGCTTCAATTCCAAAACTTTTATAAACAAGTATTGCCTGAAAAGCCTGAGGTAACGAAGTTATAAATTCGCCAAGTTAATTTGTACTGAAGATAATATGGACAGGAAATTGCTTAATTTTTTTTAGGGAAAAAATGGCTGACTTTTTTTGCGTTGTAAGGCGTTCTTCATTTAAAATGATCGTAAAACGTCCCTGAGAAATTGTTTTGACACCGCTTCTAATATTAAGTTAGGGGGCGTACAGGCTTGAGGAGAAAGGCGGTGGTTTTCTTACCATCACGCTAAAGGGATAATTATGTACTTACCTAACTTTTCGAATGAGCGTTAGGAGTACTCGGCTGTCATTTTCCGACACAAATAATGTCATTTAGATGTACCTGCAGCTGGGACATCATTTACCACACAGAACATGACTACATGACTTTTAGATCTACCTGGCTGGTCGATCACGTAGATCTTAATGTCACTTCTTGTATGGGAAAATGACAGTTGAATTGTCCTAACCTACGTTCGAAAAGTTACGTAGTCTGATGTACGTACGTATGTACAAAGCCTTACGCAATCGACCAGGGTCTCCCATTTATGTTTACTAGTGTTTCAATAACTTTTTCGCAAATGATTAATTTCGCCTAAGTTTATATTGTCCCATATCTGTTTTTTCTGCAATTTTATTGCCAATCTTTCAAGGTTGGAAAAAATCCCATACTAACCTATGAGATGATTTTTTTAACTCCCCAAATGTTAGCGGTTTTATCGCTTTGGAAATAAAAGTACCTATGCGAAATGTAAAAAGGCAGAAAATAGTTAGTCCATATGAATCTACGTATATACGCGTCCTTTTGACGATTTTTTGTCCAACTTAAAAGCAAAACCGGCCAAGTGTAGGGGTCCGTAGTTGCCTGTCTGTCTTAGTTAGGTACATCGACGTGCGGTGCGGTTGCGTCGGCCGAATTTGTTCGAAAATTGGCCTATCCAAGTACACGTTGGTCGACTATCACTCAGTAACTCTAATGCCTACTTGTTCGTGATAGTTTTCCTTTTAAATTCATCCCCAGTAGTAGTCATTTAGCCGGCAGGGGGGCCACATGACTTGAACAAAAATTAGGGCTTCAAAGCCCAATATCTCGCAAACAAATCACTGATTAGAAAAATAGTTTTATAAATTGGATTTAACGAAAAAAAACAAGTATTATGTACGCATGCCGAATTACAGTTTTCTAGTAGTAATGGTTACTGAGCTAAGCCGAAGATGGACGGACGACCAGACGGACATGGGGAAACTATAAGGGTTCCTTGTTGACTACGGAACCCTAAAAACGATAACTCATTTGTTCTGCAGTCATTGGTAAAATCTAAAACTGTCAATAATGGACTTTAGTCACTATAGGAATAAAGAATGTTATAGTTATGCACGCATAAGTATAATATTTTAGATGATTCGCCTTCACTTCTGGATCTAATTATGAGATCTTAGTTCTGATTCTAGCGAAAATGTGACTATACAGAACCTTTTTTTTTCAAGTTAGTCAAAACAAGTCCCTTATAGGGATAAGTTCGCCTTTGTACTTTGATTGTGTGACATATATATTCTTTAATTAGCTTAGATACATACATACAAGTATTCATGATAAAAATAGTAGTGACAAACTTAGTAAGTAAAGGTTCCGACGGAAGACCAGCGCTGGCCTCCTAGGTTAGCACCATGCTGAGTCGGGGCCTTTTCGTGGACCCTGCTACTTTTACTTCACTGTGTTTTGTTTTGTATACCCATTGTTTTGTCCACGAATAAATATTTTCTTTCTTTCTTTCTTTCTTTCTAATTATCAAGGCGAAGTGCAAAAATAATAAACACTCCTGCAGAGTTCGAAATATGTCGCTTGTCGTGATATTTAATACGTGAGTTTAACCGTAGTTTTATTAGTAGAACAATTAACACTAAGAAATAATAATAACTTTAAGGTAAGAAAATGTATCATAATATTACCCGTCGCATTTAAGTATTCTATAGTATAAGCCAATGTTTATGTCACTTAGCAGCAAAGTTTATTGTTCTGAAGAGAACCTACGATAAAAGTGAACTTATATCCGGCAATAAAAATTATCGTTCCCAATTCATTGCCTCTATTCTTAATAGCCCACACGTTATTTTATGGGTTTTCGTTAAAAAACAATTTCCGCATAATCTCAAAAAAATCTTAAGGGCCCTTATGAATTACATAACGATTTCAATTGTGATTGAAGAAAATAAAAATAGTAATTTGGTTAAAATTAATAATGGCCGCTTGTCAAATATAAAATGAAAACACTAAAAACGTATTCGCCCTTTATAATAATAATAATAATAAATATCTGTATTGCCACAAACTTAACCTAGACATTACATACATACATACATAGAACTTAAAACTTTTAGCTAATAAAATTGTATGAACAAAAGAAAGAATGCGTATTATGCATTTGAAATTGGTTCCCAATCTCAGCAAATGCTGGGCTTAGTCTTTGTTTATTGTCTAGATGGTCTTATGTATAGTTCATCATATCAGCCGAAAGAAGTCTATAGGTGAACATAAGCCTCCCCCAAACAGTGCCAAAGTGCAAAGTGCTGTCCTGTGCCGCAGGTGGACTCTGGCGACCTTCACCAGGTCATTAGTTCACCTTATAGGGGGTCTACCCTATTGAGTTATATTACTAGAGTAGACATCAACTAGCATAAGTTTGCGCATGTCAACATACTCTCTTGAGAGTATGTTGGTTTAGTCTGTGGCGGGCAGTGATGGCGGTCGTTTCGAGTGCAATTTTTACTTAAAACTTTAAAAAATGCCTTCTTTTGCATTGCGCTATTGCACCAACAAGAAACCCAACAATAGTAAAAGTACGGGGATCACTTTTCATCGGCAAATTCACAGATTTTTGAAATAACATGAATTTTTCTGTAATTTATAAAATACGCGCCGATGGCGCCCATTATTTCAAAGATTAAAAATGTAGAAGTGACAATTTCCTAAGACTATTTTGCTTTACTAGTAGAACATTAAACTTACTAGATTTGCTGATTTGAAGCTTTAAAGATCTTAATTTTTGCGCCAAAATAGCAGCAACCATTTGTTTTATTTTTTATTTAATCGTTTTTATGAATAATTTTAGTGGCAACGTTTAGTTCTCCTTATTTAAATATATCTTAAGTTCTACTTATTTAAATCCTAGGTAAATTCTCTTATATAAATACGATGCGAGTATGGTCTCCGAATATGAACCAATGTAGGAGAATATAATTATTATATCAATTTCCAATTTGAAAATGGTCGTAATTTAGTTTGTTTGTCTTGCTACGATTGCTATCAAAATCGATATCTGAGGATCTGCATGGACCTTAAATTAGGACTTTGTCATCAAATCTGACACAAATTGCTGAGACAAATTGCATGAACATAGTGCATCCTCGGTAACTATAAAGATATTCAGTATAAAAAAATACAAATTCCAAATGTCGGAGATTAAATAAATAATTCGTTTTTTTTATGTGTATTGAATCCCGCTATAGCCATAACTGAATCCGAACTCAGAAAATTGTCGCATCTACTACGTTTACATACTCTTTGATTTTCCAAGATGGCGGACTGATTGGAAGACGCCAAGAAAAATGTTCTGGGTTGCCAGTCTATACTTAGTAATAGTAAGTCAATGGTCTACCCACGCTGCACCTGCCGGTACGTGGTCGCCACGCGAAATCTTTCCGCCCCAACGGCCATCGGTTCTACGTCCATGACCCGCCCACTGGTCAGTTAAGTTTTTTTTTGGGTACATTCTTACACAAATCGACCTAGTCCCAAACTAAGCAAAGCTTGTACTATGGGTACGAGTCGACGATATACATTCTTATATAGATACATACATACTTAAATACATAGAAAACATCCATGACTCAGCAGGAACAAATATTAATGCTCTTTACGCAAATTAATGCCCTTTCCGGGATTCGAACCCGGGACCTCCAGCTTCGTAAGCAGGATCACTTCCAAGTAGTTTAGCTAATCAAAGGACTATATCTACTTAGCTTATCTTAGTTCTACTGCGGATAGCCTCATTTCTGATGCGATCACGCAGAGAAACTCCCAGCATAGCCTCAGTACCATGGCCCTTTGGCTGACTTTGAGCCTTCTTATGAGGCCCATAGTAAGCAACCAAGTTTCCTGTACGTAACTGTTACTTATTCTGTGCCCAAAAAAGTGACACGTTCCGAGAATTCTCAATTCCGTGCAGGCCTTTAAATATCGCTATCGTTTAAAATGTTATAATTCCAAAAAATCGTTATACTCAAACCGATATTTTACGCACTGTTTAGCGGTATCCATTATAACGTTATAAATCTAAACCAATAGTATATATATAACAATACTTACTTAAGCGATATAATAGCTTAATAACGTTATAGGGCTTATAGCGTGTCTTTTTTGCACTTGTGGTTTCGCCCATTCGACAGCGCGGCCCGTATTTTAAAACGATATTATAAATTTATTCGACCGTATTTTATAACGTTATGATATTCAATCTGTTATGATATTAATATCGTTATGGGGCATACTGATTTAGTTAAATCGAAAAATTTCAACACTAACGAAATATAAAGTTATGTTATCGCTTTTTTTTCATAACGTTTTAAAGGTTCCGTGGGTCACGTACGGTCTGTTTGAAAACCAGCGCTGTAGGTGTCTGACAACTCGGCATAATGCTGATACAGCGACCGATTCACTGCCGCGAAGACACACACAAAATGTATATTGTATATCTACTCTGTTTGTATCTGTGTCTCTTTTGTGTAGTGAATAAATGTCTTCTTTCTTTCTTTCATAGCTCCAGCCACTGTGCACGCACTCCTACTCCCGAGGTGCGTTCGTCATTTCGCCGGAGTTTTTTATGATCCGCCTCGAAACGCCAAGTTAATCAAGTGGGATAGCCCGTAATACGGCGGAAAACGGTTTTAATTAAGCCTCTATTACGCTTTTCTTCTCTGTTAAGAATTTTATTGCCTCGGCGATTTGCTTGCGTGATGTGTCTGTAAAGGTTGTGTTTTTAATGGTTGTTTGGGACGCGTGGTACTTTTACAAAAATGTGTGTCCGTTTTTATTATTTTAATTGCGTTGTAATAAGATAAAAATGGATCTTTTTGTAGTTGAAGGAAAGAAAAAAGAAAGAAAATGAGTTTATTTCGCAAATTACACAACCGAATTGCTTTATTTTACATGTGGCAACTTTCCGGAGTCCAATCGTGTTAATATTTTGTGCACGTGTGGAAGTCGGATGATTTAAAAAATGTATGGTTCGACTTAACAAGTGTAAAACGCTAGTATGAGTTGCCTGGCTGCTGGTTATGCTGGCCATAGGGTCCTCCTCAATTACACAAGATAACTTCATCCTAAAAAACTAAAAGTAATGAATTTTGAGAAACATTGACGTTACGATCCTTATTAGACTACGAAGTATCACGTATCAGGTGCGGCTAGACGAGAGGCCTGTAATGTAATTTCATATAAAATTGGAGTTTATGCCTGCAGTGATCTTCTTTTGTTTTATCTTTAATTGGTGACACAACATCAGTACACACATTGGACAGTTTTTTTCTTAATTTCGTTGCATGTTTGAGAAAAGCACTATACATAAATCGACCGGAACTAGGGATTGCCGGGCTGGTACTATCGTCCGACCTCGCGATGCTCGGCCGCCACTACGTTCACTTCAACTCGTTTGTGGCGCGCGTGCCGCGGCCGCTGCGGGAGATCATCGCGTGTGCTGACTCCTGGCCGAAGGGTGTCGTGTTTCGGCGGTTCCGGGGCAATATACCGAATTGCTTTACTTCACTCTGTCGCGTCGCCGACATAATAATAAGTTTAATTTTTACCTAACTTGGTGTTAAAGTTATTGTAACTATGGGCCTTAGTTGCCTGAAATAAATGGTTATTATTATTACTACATCCTTGTTCTGATAACCGACTTAGTCAAGCATTGGTCCAAACACGAAAGTATGAGCGAGCGAGAATATAGGCTCTCGACTAGACGCATGGACATTAAGTGCAACACAATCCCAAGGCTTAACGTTTCCCGGTACCGCCGCATACCGGGTAGAGTCAGTCCGACCCAAGTCGGGCCTAGCTGAGTTGCTTGCTGGACTTCTCAGCTAGGCTAGGTTTTAGAGAACCAGCGATAAAACTCCAGTAGTTCGACACCACTCACACCCCATATTCGGTTGATACCGTTCAACCAATCTCACTGGAGCGCAAACTCGTAGAGTATTCCAGTGTACAAACTTTCCCACGTGGTCTTGCCGGAGGCTCCCCCTGGATTTTCCCCAGGCTACCCTCCAACCACGCAATTCGACCGCTATATTGGGTCCGTCCTATTATAGCAACAGTCAGATTCAATAAAAAAATAAAAAGGCTTAACATTGTGAGGCACGCGGCGTGCTATCAGGCTGTGTTTCGGTTCAACAAGCTGCCAACGGAGTTTAAATCTATCACGAATAGCAAAATGATCAATGCGAGACTGAAACAGTATCTTTAGAAAAATCGTACAATTCCATAGCAGAATTCGTGCAGGATCAATTGTAAATTAGGAATAATTAACGTATTTTTAATCATGACACCATTATGTCATTTGTGTAAAATAATTATTGTTACTTATAATATAATCTTATTTTTAATTTTTACATTGTTACCTGATAATGAGAAGGGAATTTGTTCTTGTGTAATTTCTGTAATTAATGTAATTGTACCTATGTTCAACACAATATCCATTGTTATGAATAAATAAATGAAAATGAAAAAATATTATATGGCTCGGCACTCTTGGCTGTGATTTTTATGACAGGCTGCATTCTTACAGTAATGGTAAACGTGCCGTACGTAAAACCTTCAATACGAAAATTACAATTTGGTATTACATTAACCGGTAACTTCAGGCAAGTTTCAAAGGCATCTGTCCTGCACTGTAGCTAGCTGTTCATAAGTTTCCGCTTACCGTACGCCTTCAATACGAAAATTACAATTTGGTATTACATTAACCGGTAACTTCAGGCAAGTTTCAAAGGCATCTGTCCTGCACTGTAGCTAGCTGTTCATAAGTTTCCGCTTACCGTACGCCTTCAATACGAAAATTACAATTTGGTATTACATTAACCGGTAACTTCAGGCAAGTTTCAAAGGCATCTGTCCTGCACTGTAGCTAGCTGTTCATAAGTTTCCGCTTACCGTACGCCTTCAATACGAAAATTACAATTCGGTATTACATTAACCGGTAACTTCAGGCAAGTTTCAAAGGCATCTGTCCTGTACTGTAGCTAGCTGTTCATAAGTTTCCGCTGACCTTTTTCAGGTCGACGATCTGGTGGGAGGTCAGCTTAGTCTGGCGGCAGTGGACTCCGTTCATAAACCTTTGCGCACCATCGCCCATAGCTTCAGTATACGAACGCAATTTCATCAGGCAACAAGGCCTTTATCTAATCATATACGAAAGACAGACTGATATTACACATCAAGAAACAGTCCAGTTAATGAAATGACAACTTGTATAAAAAAAAATATATATATAGTTGATTTTTCCACTGTAACGGAAATGTTATCAATTAAATAGTTACCTACCAACTACATTTCAGATAACAAAAAAAAAAACTGAACTAGCTTCTGAAAAGTCACAAGAATATTAATTAAGTTTTTTATCCTTATTTTGGTTCATTTGCATTTCCTCTTTAATATTCGAGATAAATTATACAAAAAAAGACAATGCATGCTTCATTTAAATCTACAATATATATATATATTTCCGTCTGGAAAGTTTGTTGGATCCTTGAATACGCATCTTAGAAAAACGTTTTAACATGAAAAAAAACGAAAAGTTTTTCATACCCGTATTTTTCCTGGAGTATTACCCCCCGCCCCGTGCCCCGTGTGGTGTCGGGTTCGAATTTCACCACGCCCTTTCTTCCCGTGCGTGTCTTAAACATCGACTATGGGAGCTCGGTTAAAGTGTGTTGTGGGCGATGGGCTAGCAAACTATCACTGCGAATTTGAAGTCGGTTAAAACTTTGTTTTCAAAGTAAATTATCTTATTTAGTTACTACAGCTATGTTCGAGATATGTCTTAAACACTAAATATGTTCAGAGATATTCGCTCCAAAGTCACAAAAATTATAGAAATAGTACGTATTTAAATTCTATTGTGATATGTTTGAGCGGGGGATCTGTCAATTCATACACGTAATTTTAAGGCAAATCTGACACCTCTATTCCCAAACTGATTGTGTTGGAGTAATAATTTTACTGTCAATGAAAACTGATTTGGTAAATAGGTCCGAAAACCTACGAAGCTGAAGGTCCTAGGTTCAAATCCCGGCAAGGGCAAATATTTGTGTGATGAGCATGAATATTAGAATTTTTGAATATTTGAGTCTTGCTTTCCATGTATTCAAGTATTTTTATCTATTATATATTCCGTCGTCTGAGTCCCTAGCACGAGAGGTTTTAGCATCTTATTAATCCTACTAATATTATAAATGCGAAAGTTAAGATGTTTGGGTGTTTGAATGTTTGGATGTTTGTTACTCAATCACGCTTAAACGGCTGAATCGATTTGAATGAAATTTTGCAAGAAGATAGTTTATAGCCTAGATTAAAATATAGGATAGTTTTTATCCCGAATCCACGCAGACGAAGTCGCGGGCGGAAGCTAGTAACTATTATAAATATTATCAGTAACACTTATTGTAATGGATTTACGTGCATTGTATCGTATAAGTATAACTTCGCTTTCTTTGTTGTTGTTATGGTTACATGGTTGGGCGCCCACTCTCTGAATGATAAATATTGTAATATTAACCAGTGGTAAACGGTGTGGGCATATTGTAAACATTTTCTTTAAAACTTATTTTAAGTAATCATTGTAGTGGCTGTTTGTTTACCCAAATAAACTAAAAATAAAACCCTACATTGTACGTGGACCGTCACGCTCATGGCGGTTTTTCTCTACTTATTGTTATTTTAATAAGATAAAATAACATGTTTCGTAGTCGCATGTATGTATAATCTGAGAAACTTTGAAACCAGCTTGGTCATCTCTAGAGAAACATCATCGTGAATTAACATTTTCCAATACGTCACGTGTCAGAGCCGCCAAATTGCAGTTGAGGAAGTTTCAAGGTCATTTCGGGGGCAATGAACGGAGTTTATAAGGAAAATGTAATGATTCATTGTAGGCATGGGAGTCTATTGGACTCGACGTGACGTATTGATAATCATATCAATATTACATTAGAACACGGACTTTTCCTCTTTATAATATTACTACCTTCTTTCCTTTTCGCGCAGATTCACCATGTTATATTGAAATAAACAAAGAAAATACATTTTCTCAAACATGCAATGAAATATTGACGTTGTGTTCTTCATAATGGGCTTCAAAGTGTCACTTCTCGGGCGCAGCGAGGCGAGAGATCCGTAATGGCATTTCATACAAAATTGGAGGCCTAGACCGGCAATATGGTCTTTTCTAATTTCCATTCCACAATTTGTGGCACAGCATGACGGCTATATCAGCCATGAAAGTTAAAGTTTGATTTCGTGGAGTTTTTATTTATTTATTTCATTGCATGTTTGAGAAAAGCACTATACATACCTCGGCGTGAAAAGGGGTTGCCAGCCTCATAACTATCCGACCGACAAAGATTATATTAAACAAGTATGTCGAGTCAAACGGACCTCTAGGCATGATTGTATTATATATACGTAGGTATGTTGCAATATTGCAGTGGCGTGATCTTTACCGGTTCCGGTTTTAGCTAGAACTATTATAAGTACCTACATACTCTCCATATCGTATTATATAAAACGATGAAGCTGTAGGGAAAAAAATAGTGCTCAAGTTATCAATTACTTAGGTACTTACATATTATATCACGTACACGATGCAATGTATGTTTTACTATAACGAGATGGGTTTTAAAAACTTGGTAAGTGGTACCTTTGCTCTTAGTAATCAAAAATGTTGCTCTTAGAAAACAATAAAAGGAAATGTTTGCACTTAGTTGAAGAATTAACTAAGTGCAAACATTTCCTTTCTATATTTTCTTATTTTTATGATGCTTTTCGAACCAGTTTTTAATTAATAATGTCAGTATAAGACAAATTAATACATTGAACGAAAGGCAAAAATAATAGTCAAATTCAGTCACCACTGCAAAAACGACTCATACTAATAGACACAGAATTATGACGAGGAGATGGTCCTTAGCTATGTTGCAACAAAATCAGTTCAGCCAGTTTTGAGATATTGATATTTGAAATCAAAATAAGGTTTTTTTTACTTTTCTGAATTGTTAATTCTAGATGAACTAAATTAAATTAAAACAAAGTTAAGTCTAAAAAAAGGCCCTCGAGGCATTGTACCGAAGATGCTGGCGGCATTTCCTCGCTGAATTGCAATACCGATGCGATGCGCGAGAAAGCAGCCAACTCTTTGGTCACCAGTTATATTGTTAATTATTCATGGATCAAACGAGCTAACATACATATTGGAGGAAATCCGACTTGTACAGTTGACGTCAAAGAAATGTCCAAATATCGCCTTATTATAATTGAATAAGGCCCAAAGGAGCAAATATATGGCCGAAGTAGACCGTACTTGGGATTCCAGTGAGCAAAAGCTTGGTTTCTACTGAATAAATATGGTATAAAGATAAATCAGAACAAAACTAGCTCCAAATGCAATCTCGAACTCAACGGATAGGCTGTCACGTGCGCATATACTCGTGGTAAATGCTGGCGTTCAATTGTTCCGGGCGGGAGCCATTTTTGCATGTACAACAAAATTTCCCGGCATTTTGCCGGTACTGAAGGTGACGGGATTTTGCTAGGATGTCCATGAGTTACGTACTTAACTCTAAACAAAAAAAGGGCAACCGAGGTGAACGTACAATTTTTTCTAATTTTGCCAAGTTTAGGGGTTCAATTAGGGTTTTTAACTGCCTGATCTGTCACCGAAGGAGCTTCGACTTCTTCCACCATGGAGCCAGCAGATGGCTAAAGACGAAAACGTCCCTCACTCTCAACATAGCCTCGGGAGCACTCAAATGCTCTTTAAGTAATTTTTCATTATGATAGTATCTTTGAAAGCACTCATAGAGTAGAGTGCAGTGTATCCATATCCATACAATCATTATCTCAATACTCGTTTATTTTTCAGTAACACACAGATTTTGCCTAATTGAGGAATATTCTCGTCGACGTCGGTTCTTTTCTTTCTTCTTTCATTAAATTTTAATAGAATTTGACATCGTCTAAGATTCGCATTTCCACAAGACTCATATTTTACAAAAACTATATGGCTTATCTTGTTGAAGTTCTTTTTATAGCCATTACTACCTAGTTTCCACGCGCGACTTCTTCTGCTTGGACGCGGGATAAAAACTATGCTATATTATGATACAAGCTCTAAACTATCTTCGTGCAAAACGGTTGAGCCGTTTAAGCGTGATTGATTTACAAACATCCAAGTATCCAAACTTTTGCATTTATAATATTAATAGGATCCTAACACAAGTCTTAAAAAAAATTATGAAATGTAAAACTAAGAAGTCCTCCCGTAAGCCTAGTCACCCCACATTCGCCGACGAATAGTTTCGCGGCTGTCAGGCGGCTTTGAACGGGATTTATTATTTTTATTATCTTTTACCATGATTCTCAACCATCTTACAAAATCCAACGCAACTTGAGCCCGCACTCCTTCCACCGACCATAGCAAACACGCGCCAGCTTTCACTGGTTTCGTAAGACGTCCAGATAACGTTGAGCCGAGCGCCGTATGACGTTTCTAAGAAAACAGGGCGCTTTTTCGTTTGGAGGTTTACGTAGCTTACGGACGAAAATAAGGGAATTAGGTATGAAAAGATTATTAAAACCTTTTGACAATCCGTCTTTTGTGTTTATTTTAATGAAAGTTTGAGCTTTGGATGGCTTCTTAAGAAAATAGTGTATTTTTTGACTTTCTAGTTGAGAGTTTATTTTAGCAAGTAGTGAAGAGACGAAAAGATAGTTCAATTCTCGAGCAATCGCTCCACTCCTCTTTGCGTATTCTATCTTAACCGTGCGCCAGGAATGTTTGAGATTTTGTGAGGCGATGGATGACAGGCAATCCTCCGTGTACGTATAATATATATATATATATCCAGTGTTTTTTATGTGCAAAAAGGTGATACCATTTGTTAGTTGTAAGTTTTTACTGTAAATAATTAAGTATTCTGGTTTCTCGGCGTATTGGTTCGCTGTAAGGCCGTGTAAACGAATTAAATAAATAAATAAATAAAATCTTGGTTTTATTGCGAGACTTGCAGTAAATATAACGCTGGCCAGTTTTACGAGACTATACTTATATATATTAGTATATCTTCGGGCCTAAGATGGCTGCCATTTTATCACTTATCGCCGTCGATAAGACGTCCGTCGCGTCTTTTTCTCTGACAATCGGTTTTTAAACATTTAACCACAGAACGTCAAATAAGTTTCTAACAATTTCCAACACTGTCGTAACATCAAAAAATTTGTTTTTTACACCGTCACTTTGTCTATCAGGCGACGGCGGCTCAAGTGTCAATTAACATGTTTCAGGCAATGTTTATCTAATGGTGGTCTATACCTACTTAATAATTACAGTTTGAATGCAGACGGTCTCCGAAACTTCTCATCCGATTGCAACCTTCTCAAAATAAATGATAACCTTAACCTTTGAGCCTGTCAAGCAGTGACTTACATAGCAAATGTTTGTACCTACTACCTACCAAACACGTCAGCGTCCTAAAATAAAACATATCAGTTAGCCGTCATTAGTCACGGGTTATCAACTCGAGACATGTTCGAACACGAACGCTGTTTAAAAGTTGTATACCACAGAATGAATAATAGTAAAGTTCTTAAGTAAGTATATTAGGTACAGTCACCCGGAGTATCTAACTACACAAAGGTTGGAAAAATAACTAAAACGCCTCATCATCATCATCATCATATCAGCCGAAAGACGTCCACTGCTGGACATAGGCCTCCCCCAAAGAGTGCCACAATGACCGGTCCTGCGCCACCCGCATCCAGCGGACTCCCGCGACCTTTACCAGGTCATCAGTCCACCTTGTGGGGGGCCTACCCACGCTACGCCTTCCGGTACGTGGTCACCACTAACACGCCTAATGACTAGAAATACAGTTTACTCACATATTTTTTAGCGCCGTGTTCTATCAATGTGTGGTTTTAGTTATAGTCCCTGGGCGACCGAGCTCTGCTCGGCTGAAGATCGAGAAAAGACTGAGATTACGAATTTTCCCAGACGTGAGACCTAGCTTTCGATTCGCTTTCTTGCCCCCGTAAACCCCTATATTCCCAATTTAATCGAAATCTTTAGAGCCGTTTTCGAGAACGTGATTTCAAATATATATACAGATATTACTTGTTTAGTAGCATAGGATAGGATGAGAGCGTGTGCACCGCCGGGCTTCGCCTCCCTCACGAAGCAGGCGAGGAATCGGAAAAGCGGTCGGACTATAATAGTTATTTTGTGGTGTTTAAGCGATAATTTCCTTGTTTTTAATATTAACAACATTTCCTATACCACTACACCAGCGGTCGGCGACAGACGGCCCGCGGCGGGCTGCATGCGGTCCGCGAATCTTTACTTGTGGCCCGCGATCCTCCCTGGCTGTTTTGTATATGTAAAGGTCGTTGTATTCAGAATAGGGGTGTGGACTCAAAATTTATCTATCCACGCTGCACCTGCCGGATCGTGGTGCACACTCGAGAACCTTTCCGTCCCAACGACCATCGGTTATACGTGCAATGTGCACTGCGAGTTTAGCGATTCTGAGGGGTATATCGATTACCTTAATTCTGCTGCGGATAGCCTCATTTCTGATGCGATCACGCAGAGTAACTCCCAACATAGCCCTTTGGGTGACTTTGAGACTTAGAAGTTTAGAAAAATGGGGCCCATAGTAAGCGACCACGTTTTAGTGCCATACGTCATCACTAGCAACACACACTGGCCGAAGACTCTCGTTTTGAGACACTGCGAAATTAGAAAAAGATGTGCCGTATAGCTTCGCGAACACTGCCCAGCCGAGTTGGATTCTACGTTTGACCTCTTTCTCGATGTCGGGTGGATTATTGAGTTGGATTTGCCCTTACTAGGATTTGAAGCAAGACCACAGACTTCACAGGAACAGGTATCTCTCTACCCACTAGACTACACTAGCCGTCAATACGACAATAAAAGAAAAACGGAGTCGCAGACGAGCTCTTAAAAAATATGATTAATTTAAGTTACATTTTTAAATAAAGTAAAGTGCCCAAATCAGATTTGCATAGTATGCCCCCGTCCTGACCCTTAAAATTTTCACTAAAAATTATATTAAATTCGTGGAATAAAATTGAGTGCAAAAACAAAAAAGCATCAACGTATTTAAAAAATAACTCGAAACGTAAAGCTGTCTCGCTTCCACTGGGAATAAAGAGGCGTTATAAGAAGGAGATGTCATTATAGATACGATAGTTGGGCAGGTTTAATTCTATCCGACAGTAACATTCACGGGATGTGTTCCGGTTAAATACCGGACCTAGCTGTAGGGTTGCCCCTATGGAGAAAATTAATTGCAGGATTTCTATTTGATTAAAAAGTATTTTTGCGTCATTTGTTGTTCGCAAATTAATGCGTACAATAGGATGAAAATCGCACTACAATTTGATCAGTTCTCTATACTTATAGCAGTTTGCTAGCTAGAAGTGAGTTTTATAAGATTTATTAGATTCTAAAGGTATGCGGTCTTTTATTCTAGAGGTAATTGTGTTAATTTTCGAACGAGAGTTAGGACAACTCAACATTCATTTTCTCATATGAACAGTGACATTTAGATGACGTACGTACAAAGCGCGCGCTACGCAATCGACCAGCTGGTGGTGAGTCAGATGGCCAGAGCTGCCTTGGATGTACTGTGTTTGGATAGATGGACCGGCATTTGTCTCTACCTGGATCACAACGTATCCTCATATATGTATCAAAAAGGGTCAGCGGTCAGGGTTAGTGACTCCTCCTTACCTTGAAGTAATCACCATATGCTCGTTAGATTCCGTAATGGTGCAACAAAAAAAAAATATTTAAAGATCAAGTTCGTAAAAATTAGTTTCACATTTATACTGTCCTTTGCTAACCCCATTTAGTTACAATTGATTTCTCACACTTTACCAAAAAATATGTCGCGGATGACAAGCATCACAGATCGTGTACAGCCTTTAAAAATGGCGTGACTTTTTTAAAGGCTATACACGATCTGTCACATTGAATTTAAAAATGAGTAATCATGCAAAAAACGTCATGGGTCGTATTTACTTAGTTAAATATCGTTTTCAATCTATTTGAGTAATCGGAATAACGATAGATAGTGGCAAAGTAGCGTCTGTACCTATCCGCATAATTGTATGTGTAGCCTATGTGGATACTAGCAAGTCTAAGCGCGAATTCAATTCAAAGATCAATTTTTACAGAAAATTAATATCTAAATTATATATATTTTTCTCAAAATCATTTTTTTTTTATAAAACAACGGTGGTACATGGCGTAAAAAAAAAATAAAAAAAACAAAGGCCGTACTTTATTTTGTTATATATATTTTTTTTACTTCGGGGAATTGCCTTTACGCATACCGCCCGCGCCTGATAGTAAGGAAACATTATACTGTACCTCCGGCGACCTTATTTACCACCGGGAACATAATAGCAAATAATTTACAGGATACAAAAGAAGCACTCTACTCTACGGTATTCAGTGGCCCAGAAAAGTTATTCACTACAATATAAAAACACATTATTGCATACCTCAAACGAACACAATGCAGAAGAAAAAGATAGTAGAAGTAACCTACGGGTGGCCTTATCGCTAAAGGCCGGTCTCTATATATCTACATGCGTTAGGTACTTGGATTGTTGATAATGCGTGCGCAGTAACAGAATTTATACGATTTAATAATGTTATCATCCTCCTAGCGTTATTCCGGGTGGGGCACAACCACAACATAGGAGACCGGGGTCCGCTTTGACACCTTATCCCAAGATTTGGCGTAGGCACTAGTTTTACGAAAGCAACTGCCATCTGTCCTTCCAACCCAGAGGGAAAACTAGACTTTACTGGGATTGGACCGGTTGACTCACGATGTTTTCCTTCACCGTATACGATTTTATAATGTAAATACTTGAAAACAAATAAATATTCGAAAGTGCCAACCCTAGGGAACCAGCAAGACATCCAAGGCAGCGAGAAAATTGAACCGTTGTTTTCGAAATGTATTAGTGCATTTATTCGCACGAGACTCGATCCGATAATATTTTAACTCCCTCTAGTGCCGTAAAGAAGACTTTGTGCACTCGGCGTGAAATGTATGTGAGCAGTCAGAGCAATAACAATAAAACGAATGCAGACAAGAAAACGGACAAAAATCTTAACCGGAATCTCAAATGCAACGTAAAACTGCACTTTTTTATTGTAGTTTTTTTTTTGTACGTACACTAAACTATTATATATTATTACATACTTTCATACATCATCACCACCATCATCATATCATGAACATAGGCCTCCCCCAAAGAGTGCCAACGTGACCAGTCCTGCGCCACCCGCATCCGGCGGACTCCCGTGACCTTTACCGGGCCATCAGTCCGCCTTGGGGGGGGGGGTGCTACCCATGCTGCGCCTTCCGACACGTGGAACAGCGCACGTTAGCCTTTCATACATACTGACATATAATCACGCCCATTTCCCGGCGAGGTAGCCAGAGTGGCACTTGCTACAATCTTGAGAAACCTTTCTTGCCCACTTTTCTCGTTTCACTTTCATGACTTTCTTCATACACGCTCGTCGGTTTAAGGTACTTTAACCTGACCTTTGATTGCTATGATTGCGAAAAAACTCTGCCTGTCTCCTTGTCTGTCTGTTACCTTTTCATGTTTAACCAAATGAACTGATTACGAAATGTGGTGTGGAGATAGTTTAAGTCTCGGGAAGGACATTGAATAGTTACAAGTATTATCCCGGAAATTCTCTTTATTTGCCATTTCTACGTATTTTACAGTTTTTGACAATAAACGAAGCTTAAGCTTATTCATTGCCAAATTTTCTTGTCTGGTTCTCGGTTATAGTTTAATTAAGTAGGATAAAAATAACCAATTTTTTATAGTCACAGTAAAATGTTAAGCCCATCCATCCCAAATGAAACGCTATGATAAAAACTCATATAAATTCCAGTAAAAATTTAATAAGAATTTCCAGGCATATCATTGTCATGCAATAAAAGCTGACATGGCGGAAGTATGAAAAAAACCCAAGGGAGAAGGCACAATTTCAAAGAGTCTTTAGTAGGTAATTTGGCTTTACGACCTCATTTTCCGTAATCTCGACTACTCGACGTATTTGACGCAGCGAACGTAATACGTCTACGGTTGACGTGTTTTTCCGTATTGGTGCTGGAAACACAGGGTTACAAACGAACGTACGGCCCGCGTGGCCAGCGTAGCCTATGGATGCGACTTCAGGTGTGTCAGATGCTTTAAAAGTTTAATATTACAGCTCTGACGAAGCTCTTTAACTTAAAATTAGCCACTGGTTCCCAACCGGAGGGGTAGTCACGTAACGTTTCCAACGCGCGTGAGGACAGTTTAACTGTCATTTTTCCATATAAAAGTTGACATTTAGATCTACCTAACGTACGTACATTGCGTTACGTGATCGACCTGCTGGAGTGGCATTTTTTTTTCCAAACATTTAGGTAATGTACTTAACCATCTAAAATCTGAACGTTTGATATTCCGATATAAATAATCATTCGTTTGATAATATTCATTTTTATCGCAAGTTGGTCTGTGAAGGGAGCGTGCGAGACAAAAATTATTGGACTACAGAGCAGAAACTAGGTCCCAATATATCGGAACCCTTGTACCCCCGACGTAAAGAGAGGGTCTGTGTATCTGTCTGTGGTATCGTAGCTCCCAAACAATTGAACCAATTTTCGTTTAGTTTTTTTGTCATGAAAATCTGTTTAGCCGTTTTTGAAATATTGGACTTTGAAATGAAAATGTCGGGGGTTTCTCTACTTTTCTAAGTTGTAGTTATATATATAAAAAGTTTCATATTATTCCAGCATGTCGTTTTAAAATGAGAACCAGACTACGTTTGTATGGAGAGCCGACCATTTTGGGGACTCTTCAGTCGTACGTAATCATGTAGACGTGATACAAAAGAGACAGATAACTGCGCAGACATAAACCTTTAGACAAAACAATCTTATTACGTCGGTAAGTACTAAATTCTTATCTCGGCCTAGCTCCGCCAAAAAAAAACATTAAAAGTAGTTACTGTGAACTGAAAAACTAGCGAAATTACCAAATAAAACAATATGAATTTAGGAAAACTGTATCGACAAAATATTTTACAGATTTTCACGAGAATCGGTTGAGAAATGCGACGTGTAGATGAGAACAGCCGGACTCTGGACATCCGGACATCATCATCATCATCATCATCATCATATCAGCCGAAAGACGTCCACTGCTGGATGTAGGCCTCCCCCAAAGAGTGCCAAAGTGACCGGTCCTGCGCCACACGCACCCAGCGGACTCCAGCAACCTTTACCAGGTCATCAGTCCATCTTGTGGGGGACACATCCGGACATACGGAAGCTTAATCATATGGCACAAACGGCTGTTTAAATCCCCATAGTGCAACACCCAATACCCCCGTCTCGTTATCAGCTATATACGAAAACATCGCATCCATGTCCTTCATGTAAAGTTCATTGCACGATACCACGACAGCAAAGAGACACTGGCTTAAGTTGGAGAAGGAAGCGGGAATCGTAGATAATTTGAGATGAAATTCTTTGATGACCAACGCCACGCTCATAGCCACGCTACGCACGCTCATGGGGATAAATTCGCCTTTGTACTTTGATCTATTGTGTGACATGTATATTCTTTAACCTTTTATTTTGTACAATAAAGTGCTTACATACATTCGCTCTGAATGCCCGAGCAGCGGGGCGATGAGTGTGTGTTCATAAATTGAACTCGGATAAATGTATGAACTGCCGCTCATCGGCATAACTCCCCGGCCGGCCACGACTTTGCACGACTAGTGGCGACCGCGGTGAGCGGCGAGCATTCGAAACAAATGCACAGAGACGGCAAGGCGTGCCACGAGCCGCCGCGACCGGCTACTGACACGCGAATTTCGAGCGGCTAAATCATAACACATTCAGTGCCCAGTATAATAACATGCAAATAACCGTTTGTAGAGGCACTGAAAGTGTAACAAGCGATTGCTAAAAACTTGCTGTTTGATCATGAGTGGGCAGTACCTTCAGTCCTCTTCATCTTAGGTGTAATCCCGATTGCGTCCTTAAGAAGCCTAGAGTTTCGATTAGGATATCTAGTGCTACCGTCGTAGTTCAAAGCATATAAACTTTTTGATAGTTATCACCCATAGTGCCCAACGACAACCTGATGTACTCAAGCTTTTATAAACAAATATAATGTAAAATTCCGAAAAAAAAATACGATTCCTACCGAACGGGCCGGGCCGGATCGCATGGCACTGCATTGCTACGGATGCGCGAGCACCCAGGTATTTTAACACAATCGATTAGTCAGATGCGACGTCAGCCAAGCAGCCAAGCACATCCGTCGGATGAGGAGCCGACGACCGTCCGCAAATCCATTCAAATATGAAATATAACGTCTATATTAAAGCTTCACATTCCTTTGGCAAATTGTAAAGTGCAGTTAGACGCGCTCCGGCCCGGTCGGTGTTAATCGTAAATAGCTCGACGAACGACTGACTCCTGTGACTTGTACTGCACAGTTAGATAACCCAAACGATACAGTGATATCGCGATCAGCCGTCAAGGTGCTAGCCCGTAGACTCGGCGACGACTAACGGACGATAAGGAACTGTTTGTTTTTATACGAGATCGGTGGGGCAAGCTTATCCATGTTTGAGCAAGAGCTGTGGCAATGTTATGGAGATGACTAGATGAGAAATACATGTACAGTCACGTCTATACAATACCAACAATACAAATGACTTTATTTAAGAGGAATGCCTACCTGCGATTTTCCCATAACCAGCGATAAAACTTCCAGTAATTCGACACCACTCACACCCCAGATTCGGTTGATACCGTTCAACCAATCTCACTGGAGCGCAAACTCGTAGAGTATTCCAGTGTATAAACTTTCCCGCGTGGTCGTGCCGGAGGCTCCCCCTGGATTTTCCCCAGGCTACCCTCCAACCACGCAATTCGACCGCTATATTGGGTCCGTCCTATTATAGCAACAGTCAGGTTCAAAAAAAAAAAGATTTTCCCATACAAACGCTCTCGACTGTTTCCTCTCCGGTTTTTGAACATAGAGCAATGAATTTTTCAAATAAGATCAATATCATCAATATCTATGCCGCTATGTTTTGCTTTTTTGAATATTTTTATTTTAAAGAAACATACAGCGCCTTGAAAATCGCAAAAACGGCTTAATTGAATTGGCTGCCAAAAAAGGCGCAGTATACAAATATGACAGCAAATATCAAAAAAATCAAAACATAGCGGCGTAGATTATTTCTTCTTCTTGCAGTTCCCAAAATGTTATAATGATTGGTTGCGTTTTGGTGGAGGAAACAGTCGAGAGCGAAACCTCGATTTTTGAGTTTTTGCGTGGGATTTTAAGTCCGAGCTGCAGTTGTCCTTATGGCACGAATTGGAGCTCCCGCCCACAGCAGCGCGTCAGAAACCTTGCGTCAAAAATTCGAGATTTGAAAAGTTGCTCAGCTAGGCATTGCTCTTAACAAAACATACAAGCATGAGTTAGACAAATTAATGTGGCAAATTGTCATTGGTCTAAGAGTATCAGTGGTCCTCAAACTAACCGCCTGTCGTGAGAACCGACAAGGTCGTTGCAAAAGAAGTTGCGTTAGGACTTTCGAACTAACTTACACGAACTTAAACTTATACGTTTACGAATATATGTCTCAGTGGAATAAAGTTGAAAGTTGGATGCAGGTTTGAGCTGACCAACTTCAGTCGTACACTCTGGTCAGAGTGGTCGTAGTCACAGCCATAATAACATTACTATTTACTTGCTTTGTAGTAGTGTTGTGTTCCTGGAGGTGAGCAAGGTCGCCAGAGCTCCCGAGGATGCGTTGTGTTGGGAGCGAGGGAATTTATTCCTTCAGCTGTCAACAAGGCGAATCCTCAAACATATCAAGGGTCGGCAACGCCCATGTTACTCCTTGGGAGTTGCATGCGTCTATAGGCTGCAGTGTCCGCTTACCATCAGGCGGGCCGTACGCTTGTTTGCCACCGTCGTTGTATAAAAAAAAGTCATGGTGTACTAGGTGGGTTCCCGTCTACATCGGTGTTCTGCCTCTTGTCAATGGTCGCCAATTTAGCTATGACGCGCCACTTCAGTCAGTTTATGGCATTGCGGGAGCACTGGACTATGCTGAACGTGAAGAAATAATACTTACAATCTTGACATTCGTGAAGTCACAGTAAGTACCGCTCGGCTACTTTGGATCTGCGCACGCGATCGTCAATCTGGAAGTTAAGGGTTCGAACACTGACGTATAACTAATTTGTTCAAGAAACCTAAGTACGAAATATCATTTGATATTTAACTGAAGCTTGACAATGAAGGAAAACATCGCGTGGATACCGGTATTTTGTTTTTCCCTCTTGGTTGGAAAGTGCTCTCGTAACTAGTGCCTTCCTAAAATGTGTGTACAGTCAGCTGCAGACAAAAGTGCACCTCTGCAAACTTATATACAGGGGTGCAAGTGTAGTATTCCACTTATTACAATGCAATAAGGTGCAAGTATATCTTTAAACTCGACTGTACGTACCTGCCTATCTCTGAATCAGACAAACGGTAGACCACTTTAATTTGAAACATAAGCTCTTTCGTATAATGTGTATATCTAAGATAATTAAATCCTATACTTTACTAGATAGTAGCTTTGTGAGCAGCAGAATTCGCAAGCAAGACAATTAAAAAAATTACTAATATAAACTTAAGTGACATAAAAATATATTATATACCTAATTATTGAATCTGACCCCGTATCATGGTCGGCCTTATCACACGATAAGTGATAGGATAAAGCCTCCGTCACTGGCTGACACCGTTCGATAGAACACGACGACGCTCCTATCTTGTCATTTATCGCGTGATAAGGCCGACCATGATACGGTGTCTGCTCACAAAATTTCACGAGAATCGGTTGTTCAATGCGACCGCACGGCTATCATGCGACGGCGCGCGAGCTCTCTCGATTTTTTTCGCACTATCCGTCTCTTTCTTATTAGAACACTTAGAACAAGGGATATGTATAGGAGAACAACCGGACGGGGGACACACGAAATAATGTTGTTAAAACGGACAGCTTTTTCGTTCGCTTCGCTACCTCGTTCAATAAGACGTCTAGACTATTCAGCTTTGAGTTTACATGTTACAAAAGCACCTAAAACAACGCCGAATGTATTAAGCCCGTCCCTTCCGCCATTTTTCAATATTCCGCAAACTCTCACGAAAAATGCAATAAAATCTTATGAAGCACCTTTTTGATCGCTACGAAAATGACAATATCGTTGGAGAATTATCTGGCGGGGTAGTCGGCTGTGTCTTTATTCAATAAAGGCCAAAGTTATATAGCGCGAGTGCATTGAAAAATAAGTTGACACACATAAACGTCTTGTCTTTATCGTGTACTATGTTTATGAAACGGCCGTTGGGGCAGAAAAGACCTCACAACCAGAGAGGTAAGTAACCACGTAACGTTATGAACGCGTGTCAGAGGCTCTAGTATAAGTTTTACCGAAACAAAACTTTACGATCGCGTTTGCGTTTACCCTCAATTTGTATGGGATTTGACAGCTAAACGCAATCGCGGTCGTAACGTTTTGTTTCGGTAAAACTTATACTAGAGCCTCTGGTAAAAGTCGCGGGAGTCCGCTGGGTGCGGGGCGCAGGATCGGCCATTGTGCCACTCTTTGGGGGATAGATGTTTTATGTCTCGGCCGTTTTTCAGATGCCTCGCCTACTGGCGTTAAAATCGTTATAATGTAATGTAATGTAATGCGCAACGAGAAATGATTAAACAGTGATAATATTAAATGCCTACTAGAGTTGGAATTAAATATATATAATATAGTTTTTTAGTAGTTTGTATTTATGGAGCTACGATATAAAAGAGTTCCACGCGGATGAAGTCACGGGCAGAAGCTATAGTTTAGCATAAATAAATACTAGGGCACAATCTTACATAAATCGAATCAGTTCTAAGTAAGCTCAACAGAGGTTTGTGTTATGGGTACTTATAGACGACGATATATTAAATAGATACAAATACTTAAATAAATAGAAAACATTCAAGACTCAGAAACAAATAATCATGCTCATCACACAAATGCAGAGTATTGGCCCTTACCCGGATTTGAACCTAGGACCTTCAGCTTCAGAGGCAGCATCACAACCCACTAGGCTAACCGTTCGTCTATGATATAACTGTTCTTAATACTCTGTTTCTCTTTAAATAAAGCAACATTTAACTGTTGAGTGACAGAAGAGCGAGGTATAAAATGTATTTTTTTTTGTCTTATTGGCATTGCAATGTGTTAGAAAAAGCGACATAAGAGCCATTATGAGAGCAACATGAGTAGCACGAATCGAATAAACGCTAAAAGTTTACAGAAAAATCCCGGTACCCGTGGAATTTTAGGCATTTTCAATTATGTACAGACGGTGTTTTTTCCTCTTTTTGGACCGTGGCTTTTGCAGTGTTTATTTGCGCGGTTCCAAGATTTTTGTTAAGTTTTGAATGCGATGGCGTAGGAATTTTAAAGGATGCCTGTTTTATGGAGTTTACTGTGGCATTTTTGTTTGGAGCTCGCTACATGGGTTCAATAGTGTCATCTGGTTTTTCGGAACTTATTTTTGTCGTTTTCGGTGAAGCGGTGGCTTTTTCCATAAATCTATTGTATATTTTTTTTTTTTCATTGGATGTGCTCAACTGGTGTTCTGGAGATTAAGGCCTACATACAAACTTAAAAAAAAAACCTAAAACTAATAATTACCTACCTGCTTTCTTTTTTTTTGTGTGTGGAAATTGCTTTTGTTTTTTTTGCGACATTTTTTTTTAACTACATGCATACTCGTAACTAACACTTTACTGCCAATTGCGTACGTACCTACGTATCACACTGATATTATAAATGTGAAAATTCGTTGATGTTGTCAGAGATATTAATAAGGAGAATCTGAAGGAAATTGTATTTAATACATCATAATTTAAAAACTTCTATAGCACGATGCAGAACATCACCAATTTCCATGCATATTCTAGTCTAGGTCATTCTCCAGTTTTTTGTCAGCGTCTAAACTCCGTGAAACCATAATAAAACGTATAAACAAGTTTGATGGAGTTAAGGTGACCCTCAGACCGAGACTAACCGATTGGATAAAGTCGTGTAAACGCAACAGCGCCATCTTTTGTTGCCAGGTGGACGCCGCGTGGCGGCGGTGACAACCAGTATAATTTTGGTGGCAAATTGATGGCAAAGGGGTTTTGTATTTTTTTAAAGTTTTCACTTCTGCCGGTCTTCCAGCCGAGTGACCCCAGTGACCGCTAGCCGTCATCTTATGTAGATAGGTACGAACTCTAACCGGGTGAATGAAACTCGCACCGCGCGCGATACAAGATTTTTCAAACTTAATTACCTTTTATTACTAAAAACTTTACATTTTTTCTCACGAATGGTTACTACGGTTTGAATACTTTAAGTGGGCTTCGGCTCTAAGACGGTTAAAAAAAACACGTGTATAATACAAGCATTAATAATATTATTTTTTCATAGAATTTGTGACTCATAATCATGAATCTGTTCATATCCGTTGTAAAAAAGTTCAAAGGCACGCGGCCCGGCAGCCTACTAAAGGAGAAAAAATACTTCGAACTCCTATTTAAAAAGCCTGGGTTACAATTGTGTCTCCGAGGCCCCAATGGAAAGAAATATGAAATTCTTTCAGTGAGGGCCATGCGGTCGCCGTCTAACCCCGCAGCCCACCTGACGCGTTTCACCGCTGCGTAAGTCCGACTCGACCTTGGCCAGTTTTATCACTAATTTAATAACTAGCTTCCGTCCGCGACGCGACATCCTTTGCGTGGACCCGGGATAAAGCTATCTTATATTTTAATCCAGACTATAAACTATCTTCGTGCAAATTTTCATCCAAATCAGTTGAGCCGTTAGTAACTAACATCTAAACATCTTAACACCTAAACATGCTAACATCCAACCCTTCAAACTTTCACATTTATAATATTAGTAGGATTTACATTTTCACTTTGTTGGTAAACTTCAGCACAATTATACCACCGTAGCGAAAATCGTGAATTAAACTTATTCATTAAACTTAAAATGCCTGCTAGAGTCTGTCAAGTGAGTCGTGTCCCTGGATTTTTGCAAATCCTACTAATATTATGAATGCTAAAGGTTGGACCTCAATCACACAAAAACGACTAAACGGATTAATATGAATTTTGGTATACATATAGTGTATAACCTGGATTAATGGAAATAGGGGCGAAAGCTTGTAAGGAGATACGATCTTTTTTACGATATTAAACGAGCTCCACGCAGACGAAGTCGCAGGCAGAAGCTAGTAATATCATATATCGTACATGTTTGATACACCGTACGTGCTACCGATATCGAAAATGCTCTCCAAACACAAGAAACAGCTGTTGATGCCAGTACCGGTTTATTCTAGTGGTGTACCAGTAACTCGCTTTAACCGGTTTTCGTGGTGATTGCTGGCTTGCTCCTTACGGAACCATATTATAGCAACATCTACTTATATTATAAATGTGAAAGTTTGGATGTTTGGATGCTTAGATGTTTGGATGTTTGTTACTCAATCACGCTTAAACGGCAAAACCGATATGGATGAAATTATACACGAAGATAGATTATAGCCTGGAATAAAATAGGTCTGAAGTGATAGTATATATCCCGGGTCCAAGCAGATGAAGTCGCCAGCGGAACCTAGTAAAATAAGTAGCAATTTTTTTATAAATTTTGATACGAAACAAGAAACTCAAATTTAAACTAACTAAACCTTCACGTATAGGTAGCCAATTTTTTAATGCTGGTTACATAAAGTTCCTTTGATAGAATATTCAACCAAAATTCTGCCTAAGCGTACTACTAAATAAAAAACCAGTAATACCGTATATCAGTATATATGTCCAATATCCGAAATTTGCATCTAACAGAATATTTATATAATGCTGTAATCTCTAAGTTTAAGAACTTTCAGTCTGATATCTATACTAATAATTATTATAAATGCGAAAGTGTGTCTGTCTGTCTGTCTGTTACCTCTTCACGCTTAAATCACTGAACCAATTGAGATGAAATTTGGTATGGAGATAGTTTGAACCCCGGGAAGGACATAGGATAGTTTTTATGACGGAAATCATCTCCTGAGGGGGTGAAATGGGGGATGAAAGTTTGTATCGAGCTACGATATAAATGAGTTCCACGCGGACGGAGTCGCGGGCAGAAGCTAGTAATCTGATAAATCTAATAACCTAAGTGAAATGAGTCATTGAGTAACTGCGCAATTAAATAGGTTTTTCAACAACATTCAAATGCATTCTTACACGCCTCCCTAAGGCGTTGTTAGAGGGAAACTAATTTAATGATTTGGTGAACGAGACGGATCCAATAGTCCAGTTTGTTAGTAGCAACGGGCCATGTATGCCAGTGGTCGCCGGTTCGAATCAGATGGACCATGGTGGCCCGATTTTTTTTTGTATGTGACCTTTCCATTTGACAAATTCAGTGACAGGAACACGCCTAGCGCGCGCCTACGCCGTAGGCGCTTTCCGCTACTTAGCGAGAAAACGACGGCTTGCATCCGATGATACGAGCGTAGCGCGAAGCGATTCTTGGCAGTGAATATGTTATACTGGCACTTCACTTGTAGTTGCCCCTATTTCATCCGTGGGAAGAAAAAAGGTGCAACTCGAATATTTGGGCAAATACGGCGAAGTGAAGTGCTAAAAGTACGAAGAGGAACACACTCTTCACATACGATAGTGTGAAAGAACTCATGTTTACGCACAGTCTGTTTACACAGTTGTAATTTTTACGATGACTGCATCTTGCGGCTACACTTATCTATTTTAAACCCTATTACGTAGGAGGTACGTTTCAGTTAACATGTGTAGTTTATTTGTTCTAAGTAGTGGCGTGGTTTATTAAGTATTCACGTGAATCTGATGGTTTAAAAATATGAGTTTGATAAAAACTTAAAAGGATCTTCTTTGTATGTACGTTTTATCATTATTACTTATTATTATGCTTATTTATACATTATTACAGTAGTACCACAAAATAAGTTACATCGGCAATCTTCGTCCACGCCGACGAGCGCTTATAAGTACCGAATGAAACTGAACGTATGACCATTTCAATAAAGACCTTGTTGCACTATATGTAAGGTACAATATGCAATGACAGGTGAACTCGCCGGAGCTGCCGGCGTCGCTTGCAAAATTTTGGCCAATGGGCGTTGAAGATTTTACCCACGCAAACGCGCTGCCTTATGATAGTTATGATTGGTTAAAATGTTTACAAAAAATGCTTTCTGCGCAGGTACATCGTTGTAACTTATATTTGTGGTTTATTTGTGGTTACTGTACACCTTTGTTGTACCTTTAGGCGAACTTTGTATGTATGTTTTTTTTTATACCACGTCGGTGGCAAACAATCTTACGGCCAACCTGATGGTATGTGGTTACCGTAGCCTATAGACGCTCGCAACTCCAAGGGTGTTAAATGCGCGTTGCCGACCCTTTAAGAATTTATACACTCCTTTTTTGAAAAACCCCATACTGTAGCCCCATACTATCTACAGTATATTAGGCTTGTCCATGGCCGAATTGCATCAAAGTAGTCCATTAAAAAAGCAGCTCTACCGTCCAATGAAGACGGTTCCAATTCCAATGATCGTTTTATAGAAAGTCGGCCACATTTAATACTCTCAACCATACTGCCTTCAAATTAATAATATTACAATAAAGCGGTCTAAACGAAACTTTCCATATACAATGACATAAGGTATATTTATGTCTGTAATTAGTTTATGTAGCTTCAGATACCAGTAAAAAAATACAGCTAATTTAAGTTTTTTATACAAAACTTGTTTTTGCTGTATTTCGTTTGTTTTATAAAGTGGAACCATATAAACTAATTACAGGCATAGATATACCTCATGTCAATGTTTATGCAAAGTTTCGTCACAATCCAACACGCAGTTTTAAAATGAGAGCGTAACTACGTTTGTATGGGAAGGTGAAATTCGGCCGAGCTTACTGCGGACTCTTAAGGCACATCCAGATGCTCCTGCGAGGTGCACTGCAAATCTATAAGTGCAACCGGCATAATGTTTTCAAAGGTGATATAAGCTTGTAGCTTTGCCTTCCGCTGGATGAACATAGGATTATTTTCCTATTTCATTACCATCTTTTTTAGTAATTGAATGAGCGAGCGAAGCGAACGATGTTCTCCGTTGCAGCTTAATCAAAAAAATATTGTCTGTCCGGCTGTTCTCCTACAAAGGTCGCATTTCTCTCCCGCTGTTCGTGAAATTTTGAACAAGTTCGAAAATTAAATACTATTTTTTGTGGATTCAGTTTTTTTTATACTCTGACTCGCGATTTCATTAGTTCACGGAGCCTCTAGTATACTACATTATAAAACATACATCATGTTTTATCATCATCCTCCTATAGCGATATTTCTTGTGCTCTAAACAAGCCCAGGGCCCGCTTTGACACCTAATCCTAAGATTTGGCGTAGGCACTAATGTTACGAAAGCGACTGCCAGTGCCATCTTACCTTCCAACCCAGAGGAAAAACTAGAACATATTGGGAATATTACCTTTAGCTTTTCGGTGACAGAACATCGTTAGGAAACCTGCATATATGTGCGAAGAAATTCAAAGATGTATCTGAAGTCCCCAATCCGCACTAGGCCAGCGTGGGGACTGCTGCGCGTTCCCTCTCATTCATGAGAGACCTGTGCCCAGCAGTGGGACGTATGTAGGTTGATGATGATAAAGTACAACAGAGAGGGAATCACGTAACGTTTCGAACGCGCGTTAGGTAGATCCAACTGTCAATTTAAATTTACATTTAGATCTCCCTCACGTTCGTACAATACGTTAAGTTATCAACCTGCGGTTCTTTAATTTTCAAAATAATAATACGTTTTCGTAATATCACTGAAAAAGTAAGTAAATTAAAAGTATCTGTCTTAATTGACGTATTTAGTTGGTATGTACAAACTACTTCAGAAATGGTCAACAACCAACGTTTCCTCTTACACATAAAAGGGATACAAGTCGTGACTAGTTTAATATAAAGAACCTAAAGCCCAACGGCAATAAAACGTGTTCTAGCAGGTTGCTAAAAAACACAACAATTTGACATATTGCGCAATAACATTGAAATTCGCCAATGTTCCATTTTGTGGACCAATTAGCATATTAGTCAATAGGCATAGAAGCCCATTCTACTCGCAAGTGAAAAAAATTTTGAAATCGGATATGCTGTTCCGGAGATTACCCATTACATACAAACTTATATCTATAATCTCACAGACACTTCCGCTTTTCTTTCTTTTTATACTCGTAAAATTGATAAAAAATTAAGGATATATGAGGCAGAGTTAGAAGCATCCCGCATTTTATAAATATAAAGAAATTGTCTTCTGCCCGCGACTCCGACCGCGTAAAACTAGTTTACATCGTAGCTCCATACAAACTTTCACCCCCCATTTCCCCTTTAGGGAATGATTTCCGGGATAAAAACTATCATATATCCTTCCCGAGATTCTATCTATCTCCATACCTTTCAACTCAATCGGTTTAAGCGTGAAGAGCACTAAAGCCCATCGTTACAAATACCTTAAACACTAATAAAGAGAGACTATAATATGAGTATGGATAGCCATATTGTTCGGCATTCTTTGGGTGTGCAATAATAATATATGCTAGTGTCGAATGAAGTAAAGTTATACCTATTGCGTAAATGACTCTAATACATCACCCCACTACAATGCGTCCGGTTTCGTATCTGTTTGATTTGATTGATAACCTAGATATATGTGTCATCTTCCTAGCAATTTGTAGTGAATGAACAAGGTCATGTAGATATATCCTACTAATAGTTTAAATGCGAAAGTTTGGATGTTTGTTACTATATGACGCACGGCTTTACGGATTAAGATGAATTTTAGTATACAAATCTTTTATTTGCTGAATACAATTCAAAGATGGCGTACAATATTTAGAAGTTATGTGCATACAGCCTCTACCTACTTCTAAGTTATAGGTACGTGTGTGTGTTTGCTTGATTGTACACAAAACATGACGAAGTGTGTCTTGTATTGTCTTTTGTCCACTAAATGACATTGTATAGCACCTTCCTTTTTCGTCGAGGGTTAAAAAGAAGTTCAGATTACAGCACCATCTATAAACAACTCTTTTAAACCACTGATGCAGAAAGAGGGGTGTTATTTTGTGAGAATGCTGCTTAATGCCAGCGGAGCGGGCTCCGTTACGCATTCCGTTTAACTCGCAATGGCGAACTGCATAGAAGTATGTATGTATGTATTTAAATACTTTATTGTACACAAGACATTGGTAAAAATACAGACTATACAGGTTAAGTAGGTACAAAGGCGAACTTATCCCTGCAAGGGACGTGCTTCCACTGACTGAAAGAGTCGCTAAAGTGTTCGCAAAGTCAAGCGGATTCGAAAACTTAAAACCAATTGTTTGTTACAAAATGGTCCCGCTCCAGCATAAAGGGCCATTTACATGATGCAACAACTCGCATACGAGTTTTATTACATTGCAGGGTTTGACTGAATTCATCGTATTGCGCTAGTCCGCAGACCCGCAATGTAATGGAAATCGCATACGATTTGTTGCACCATGTAAATGGCTCTTTATGCTGGCTGACGAGCCAGCGCTGGGCTGTTATTCGCTACGCGTTAAAGCGGCTCACCCGTCACGAAACTAGACCTCTACCTACGCTTGGTTACTACGCATCGCGGTGTCAAGATATATTTGTGATGAGCGTTGAGGTGAGTTTAAAACAAGTTACAGAATAGGGGGCTGGTCATCCGGCGAGAACATCATTTTCGTACGAACGCTTCTACCGCGAGCGAGTTAGCGGAGCGGATTGAACGAGTTGAAATGGCTCCGCCGTGTCATGGCGTCGCACGCTAGTTTTTAACGGACTCGTTCATGACCCTTCTCATTTCCCACCAATCCCTGAATCAACTGTCAAACCATAGACCAAAAAATTGCGCAAGCTAACACACCCCTCACCATTCGTAACCGCATCTACTAACAATGAATATGGCAAGAGTCTGGATAAACGCATTGCCACGCGCTTTAAATCGACTTCCATATGACTTGATACCCAATAAGTCTGATAAACTTATACTAAAAATATATAAGAAAATGTTAATAGATAACTAACCCTTAAGTTAATCTTTGTTCTTATTATCTAATAAAATACTAAGTCTAATTTTAAATTTCGATTAGGCAATTTAAAATCTTAAAATAATAAAATTTAGCCTCATCGCTGGAAATATAACATACTAGCTTCTGCCCGCGACTCCGTCCGCGTGATAATCGTTTATATCGTAGCTCGATACAAACTTTCATCCCCCATTTCACCCCCTCAGGGGATGATTTCCGGGATAAAAACTATCCTATGTCCTTCCCCGGGATTCAAACTATCTCCATACCAAATTTCATCTCAATCGGTTCAGCGGTTTAAGCGTGAAGAGGTAACAGACAGACAGACACACTTTCGCATTCATAATATTAGTATGGATTTTATTTTTTAAAAGAAATAAACAGTTCATTTTTTTTTGCTCGCTTCGCAGAGTCCACTGGCAGTAGAAGGCATAAGTAATACGGGAACTCCTTCTTAGTGTTAGTGCACAACAATTTTACTCCGGTCCACTCCGCTTGATACCTCCGTTTCCGTTCATTACCATTTTTTAGTGGAAGGCGGGCATTCAAATGTTCCCCGCATGCTCGTGCCGGAGGCTTCCCCTGGATTTTCCCCAGGCTACCCTCCAACCACGCAATTCGACCGCTTTATTGGGTCCGTCCTATTATAGCAACAGTCAGGTTAAAAAAATAAAAAAAGCATTCAAATGGGTCCGCTGTGTAGTAATGTTTGTACGAGGTAGTATTTCCTCGCGATTACATTTACTCTTTCTGACATTATGCACCGAAGCTGTTCTCGAGGTCGGTTGATAGCCTATGTGCACGAGCACACGTAGGTACTCCTGACGTATCGCATAACTAATTGCACTGATAATGGGAACTCTGAGCGTGGCGATTAATGAACAGCCATATCAATAACATAGGTAGCTGTTATTACTTACTGTTTAAGCATTTTTAAAAAGGTTTTGTATTTGTACCTACTTTAGACGTCAATTAATTGAGGCATGAGTACTTACATAAATTTTTCCAGTTTTTTTTTTCTTGTTTAATGTTGTTCAAATTATTACAAAAGTAATTCAGAAGGAATAAGCTTACGCTTACAGAACCTTCATATTCACAAATAGTAACTTAGTGGCTTTAGCTTAGTGTTTAAAAGTTTTTAAAAAAAAACTGAAACTACAAAAAAGTTCTAAGTGAGCGTTTCTCAAAAAAAATGCCACTACATTTTTTCGGATATTTTCTGCAACTTTTATGTTATTTCTACTAAAAGTCACGATGTCTTTCCATCCCAATAGGAGAAAAAAAGTGTCCCAAAATGTCCATACATTTTTGCACTTTCCTATTGTGTTACCACCATACAAAGTATAAGGTAAATGGTAACACAATAGGAAAAATATCTTTGGGACAGTTTTTTTTCCTACCAGGGTCGAAAGTGCTCCTGATTCTGAGTGGAAATAGTTAACAAAAAATTCATAGAAGTACAATTAATAATAGTGGCATTTTTTTTGAGAAACGCTCAAGTAAGTACGAGTTCCAGAAATAGAATTATCAAATCTGTTCTTAAAATTTTACGCAAATCGGTTGAGAAATGTGACCTAGGTAGAGGAGAACAGCTGAACAGCCGGATGATGAAAAATAAACCAATAATAACGTTTATTTTGCACAAACGTTTTTAGAAATGCTCGTATGCTACGTAGTTGTTTTCAATATAAAGGTTTATAAGTTGTTCAAATAACCCGATAGATGATGCTGACGATATAAATTATTTCCTGGGATGATAAAGTGATGACCTCTGGGGCATCTGGGGCGTCTGGGGCCTCTGGGGCCTCCGGTCTGGGGGCTTGGGGCTCTGAGGGCTCCAGTAGCCCCCATGAGCTCAGGCGTTCAATACTAGATCTTGGATGAGTTTGCATAAGAGCGCTCATGGCGTGGTGGGGTTTAGGGAAATAAATACCTACCACGCCATCCTGTGATTCTCTCAAGGAAGGGTACGGTCGAACTCAAAAGGTGCTGAAGACCCTGCCGTGTCGCTTTAACATCATGTACGAGACGAAGTTCTTAAACAAGGGTAAAAGCGACAAGGCATCAAGGTGTTCTCATATGAGTTCAACTTTACATGGTTATGAGAATTCTGCACGATAAAAAAGGAACAATTAATTGTCTAACTAAACTGCATTGTGCAAGCAATAATTGTATTTCGTCACTATACTTATCAACTCCAATGCAATATAGATAAGTGATAAGTTTCTGTCAAAAATTTCATTTTTGGTACAAGCTTTTATTGCCGACTGTACTTTTCTGTATACCTTCATCAACTACTCATTGAGACGATTCAAACGAGCCCAAACTCAACGGAGTTACGTCGGTTAAATTGTGAATTCCCATGGCCACCTTCTGTCTCCATCATCAGATCACTTCGATGGTGCCATAATATTGAACTGTCGTCCAGACTATACAAATACCCAAAATGTCAGCTCAATCGGATAACGGCAAGTGACTGAAAAATGGAATAAAAATTTTGACGGACAACTTCATACTTGTTTACATACGAACAGGTCACGTTTGTAAAAAAGCTTGTAAAAATGATAATAACTTAAGTATCTGCTTCGCCAATTCGTCGGATATTAAGATGTTCTTAGATAGACTAATTGCTATTTTTGGGAAAACGTTGCACCTACAGTCGCCATCAGATATATCGGAGCGGCTAAGGTGCTCACAAATACCTGAACACGTCTCTATTGTCGAGGCATTAGACACGTGTTCAGATATTAATGAGCACCTTGGCCGCTCCGATATATCTGATGGCGACTGTACCATCGACAACACAGCTAATTGACCATCCGTGCACTTTATGTGCATTGTAATTAGGTTCAATATAAATACAGGATGGTCAGTCAACTGTGGCGTTTGTATGTGACACTATTTTTCTGATGCTTTTCGTCGTTTTGCGTTGTAGCTGTAGCAAGTAGCAACGCTTTGGTGGTTCATTTCAATGTCGAGGATGTGTTAAGTGTAAGGCCTGAGTGGACGCTCGGAGCGGAGCGTTTGGCGGGGCGTGCAGCGGGGCGGGCGAGCGTGAGATAGAGCGTCCAGCGAGTGGCCTCGGTGCACGCTCACCGCTCGTATGAATCGGTCGCATTCACCGTGGCATCGACGTCAGATGACATTCTTGTTTTCATTGTAAAAAAGTATTACTACGTATTATACATTAATTACATTTAACATAAATTGTGTAAGAGTTTGTACATACTAACATTTTATGGGCACTGCCTGAAATAAATGATTTATTATTTATTATTATTATTATAACGGTTTAAAAGTGAAAATAAATACTTTAATTTACCTTCCATATCCAGGTTTGTTGCAAATTTTTTCCATGTTTTATTTTTATACAGTCTATTATTCTATAAATTGTGGGATGATAGTCAAAGTGGTGGTTTATTTTGTATTTCAATAATTATTTGTTCGCACGACATGACTGCACGCTCTTATCGCCGCTGCAAATCACAAGCAGGTTTGAATCTGTCCGCGACGCCCCGCTCTGCATCCGCTTTGTGCAGCGTCTACTCAGGACACCAGTATGAGTTTCATGTGTTTGACATGCACGCCGCACGCCCCGCTCTCCCGCACGCCTGACTCTAGCGTCCACTGAGGCCTTACACTTAATGTCACGATATCGATACTGTGACGATACGATGTCGACGTACAGTCAAGTGCAAAAATATGAATCGATTGAATTATCTCATAAATATGTATCAAAACCTTAATCCGCTGACATAAGAGCGATGGAATTACGGTTACGGTTTATTATTATTAACCTCACGTATTATAATTGTCACAACTGGCGACATGTTTTAAGCTACGGGAGTTCTTCTCTAGGATGAGTGTTAAAGGTTTCGAAACATGTTACCGTAGAGGCAATTAATACATGAATATGTGACTCACGAAAGTTTAAATTCAATTTGATGGTTTTCTATCCCAATGGATCCCATGGTATCAGTATACCCTGTTTTACATTTTTAACCGATTTCAGAAAAGGAGGAGGTTCTCAATTCATCGGTTTTTTTTTTTTATTTATTTCGCCGATCACTCGAAGACACCTGGACCGACTCGGAATTGATAGATTGTTAACCGAGGGTTGAAAGGTAGCCATTACCAACGAGATATTTTAGAGAGATATTTGAGAGAGCCAATAGTCCGAGGCTGAGTGGCTTTCCCTGAGTTAAACACTACTTTTCATTTCGATTACGAGGAAATGAAATGAAAGCCAAAAACTTAAATATTTTCTAAATCAGTCAGATTCTGTAGAACCCATTTTAAAAGCGTTTGTGTGTGGACTATTTCTTGGACGCGCTTTTGAAGCGGTTTTATCGAAAAACTAAATTTAATTGTTTTTTGGATGAAAAATTATATTATTATTAAATGTATTTATACATATATACCATTTTCTATTTGGGGGAGGCATAGGCGTAAGTGAACGTGTTTCGACTTTTTTTTTAATGACTTTAGGACGCGGTTCTGAAGCGGTTTAATTGTACTACGAACACTTAAAAAATATTCAATAGTCTTCAAATAGCACAATAATAGCAATACAAGAATTAATTTATAAGTAAACAACATTAAAAAAATAACGCATGATTGTCAAAAAGTTTCAAAAATCAATACAATTGTCTGAAACTGTGGCTGTACCAGGTTTCTGCCATTTATTTTTTATTTTTTATTACTTTTCAGCCCTAGGGGCAACATGCCTCACTTTCAACCCGCTGTTTAGATAAACAATGACCTACTTTCAGAGTAACTATGAGAGATATTTTTTTGTTTGTTTGAATGGGTATCCTTACCAGGTGGCCCAGGTCAGGACCTGATAACGGGACCCTTGGAGAAATCGAGGGAATTCGTCAAATAAGGTGAAGTACTGAAAACTATGTTAATTAGACACTCGGCCCTTGGGGAAAAAGCACGCGGGAGCTCCACAAGGAGATTAGCATGTGGTTGAGGGACGCGGATGATCCTCGCGCAAGCAGCTTTCCCGCTCAAAGAATAGCAATTGCTATTCAGCGCGGGAATGCTGCCTGTGTGATGGGCACCCTGCCTAAAGGGCAAAGTTTTGATAAGTTTTCTAATTGTATATTGTGGATGCACAGCACGTAGAACCGATGGCCGATGGGGCGGAAAGGTTCTCGAGTGGCGACCACGAACCAGAAGGCGCGGCGTGGGTAGGCCCCCCGCAAGGTGGACTGATGACCTGGTAAAGGTTGCTGGAGTCCGCTGGATGCGGGTGGCGCAGGACCGGTCACTTTGGCACTCTTTGGGGGAGGCCTATGTCCAGCAGTGGACGTCTTTCGGCTGATGTCATGATAGTGTGGATGTACTATTTATATAAATAAAGAGTCAATGTTCTTAAAGTAAATTGTAACATGAGCCAACTGCCCACTTTTTCACGACTCAGTGTCAATTGAAAACTCACTTTCTTCGTGGATTAAAGAATGGGAAGCCAGGTCAGTTCCTGGGGACCTGTTTGAGCTTGATGCTGGGGCCCGGCCTGTGGGCTTTGAGGAATCTCGACTGGTCTGGTGCCTACTAAACCGGATCAGGACAGGGGTCGGAAAATTCGCATCTCTTTGGTGCAGATGGGGATGGTGCGAGTTAGTGGAATGCCAGTGTGGATGTCCCGATCAGACGGTACACCATACCATCTTTGAGTGTCCCATCCCCAAATTTACAGGGAATTCGGCTGATTTCAAGACTCTCTCGACGGATGCAGTTGCTTACCTTAAATCTAATATCATAAACATCTAACCTCGTAAGTCCTGTGTTTTTCAATAAGAGTATTCATATCTGCTGGATGTACTATACCAAGTACAAACCAAGAATAGTGCTGCAAACCAAGATAAAAAAATTACCCGGTACATGTACGGGGAATGAAGAATTTGTACTTGGGTAAGTACATTAGGCAGTTATTCGTGCTATGCAGTTTCATTATCAGGTCTGAACTACTATGCTTAGTTTGTACTTGTAAAAGTACGCGGGGACTTACGAGGTTAAGTAGAGAATTTTTATGCCATACGATAAATAAAAATAACTGCCTACTTGATGAAGCCATAACGATCTTTAACTTGGGAATCAGAGTAATCTCACAGTCTGCAAATTGATACCATCTCCAGTTTATTACTAAGTGAAGTTCCATCAACGGGATCATTACTGATTCACGAGCTAGTCCTGATGGAAATGCAAATCCATTTGCAGATAATTATTGTGTTAGCATATTGAACTGTTGTTTTTAGTTATTTCAGATCAAAATCTCAATATTTTGTCCTGTAGAATGGCTTATAGGAATTTTTTTCAGAGATGTAGCTTTTTTGCGTAGCGTCTATATTGTTACATTTGTAAAAATTTCATTGCCCAATTTTGTATCAATTCTAATTATAAATGACAGTCATAGATTTGTTGTACCTGTAAACATCACAAAATATGTAAGATAACAAAAATACTTTCTTTTTATCTTCTTCGACTTCGACAGTGCTGATAAAACTGCCAAATGTTACAACTTCCAATGCGTTTGCCCATTACGACGTATTTTTCTCAATGATACATATAGAAGCGGGTTTTTTAAATAGTTATTTGGATTTCCAATGTTGGATGAAGAGTGTCGTTATTTGCCTGTTTTTTCTTTCATAAACGTAACGTAAAATTCTCTATAACTACCAAAACCATAATTATCTAGTTTAAAATATATAACTAAGTGTTTATCTGAGAGAACAAGGAAGTAGTTAGAGGCTAGAGGTGCCTTTTGGGCTTTGATAATGCAAACAGATATCTAAAGTAAGTATGAGTAAG
This sequence comes from Epinotia bilunana, assembly GCA_947049275.1. NCBI lineage: Eukaryota > Metazoa > Arthropoda > Insecta > Lepidoptera > Tortricidae > Epinotia > Epinotia bilunana. The sequence continues at coordinate 19,711,155 of OX346269.1, read as the reverse complement.
AGATAGTGTAGAGGTAGTAGAAAGCGATTTCTACTTATTGCTAGAGGAATAGAGACGAGAAAGAAGATTCCATCAGCATATTACAAGGGGAACGCAGAGTTAGACAAGAGAAAGGAGATTTAATTAAATATTTTTTACCAAAATCAATTGACGCCATTAATTATTTTTCTCGAGCCCTCAATTTAGTTCAAACCTTTCACGACAATGAAAGTTCAAATAATGTCAAAGGACCAAATTACAACTCTTTACCAAAAATGTCCAGCAACAAACCTGTTTAGGAAAGACGTTTCTCGGCTCAAACCCCTAATGACATAGGACTTTTTGAAAGTAAAAGGTGTCCTTATTCTAAATCCTAAATCGCTGGCTTCGCCGAATCCTCTCAAATTAAAAGGTTAACGGTAAACGATTGATTGGCAACGCATAGTAGACTTTATCGTGTGGATTATAGGGATTAATTTGTTTTTAAGTGGATCGATTTTATCGGTTTCTCGGGTTTAATTAAATGTTAGTCACCAGTAACGGTTGGTCGCGTGAGTCAGCCGTTGACATAGGATTGCTGGATGGTGTTAAATACAGAAAACTACAAATGTCGTCTTCATTTGTAGTTTTCTGTATTTAACACCATATCATCATTTCATGATATGACGTGTACAACTTAATTTAAGAATGATGACATACATGTTTATTATTATATTTTGAATATTATTAATAAATGACATATGACTTATGACTTAGGTATGCCTAAAAGCTGGCCAGGCTTATCACGGTGTGCCTGATAAACAATATGGCAAATGGATTAGAGCAACGCATTCGTCGATATTCCTAGCTCTATACCGGGCACATCGTACAATAGCAACACCCGCCAGTGACTGAATGAAATTCCTAGGCACTGGCTTCGGATTATCAGGCTGTACATTATCTGTGCTGCAAGTGAACCCTAACCTAACCGACGTAAGACAGGTTAGGGTTCACTTGTGTCTCTTAGGCCAGAAATAGACACCCCGCGCAGCGGGGTGGCGTCGACTTGCTGGAGATTATCAGTCCGCACAGATAATGTACACTTTTAGCAATAATTGTAAGTATTAACGGCAGAGAAAATGTGCCATTATAGCTATGGGTTGTAATATGTACTAAGTAATGAAAGTTAATAATACCAATGCTAATTGCTTTTTAAACATTCTATTAGCTGACCGCGCGGCTTCGCTCGCATCTTGCAAAAACGCAGAATGTAGGTATCTACAAAGTCAATTGTATACACGAGTTATTTTTGAAGTCGGAAAAATGGTTCCGGAGATACAAAATTACAAAGCTGCAATCTCACAGACTTTGCCTCTTTTTAACTCCCGACGCAAAGACAGGGGTGTTATAAGTTTAACGTGTCTGTGTATCTGTGTACCTGTGTATCTGTCTGTGGTATCGTAGCTCCCAAACGGATGGACCGATTTGAATGCGGTTTTTTTTATTCGAAAGCTGATGTGATTCCGAGTGTTTTTAGCCATGCTTCATGAAAATCTATTTAGTCGTTTTTGAGATATTAGACTTTGAAATGAAAATGTCGGGAGTTTTTCAACTTTTCTAAGGTTTTCTAAAGTGCTTTTTACTACCCATAAAAGTCTAAATTATGCAGCCACTCCTCATAGCCTTCCTGACTCACGCGCAGGACATGCGTGAGCTGTCCCAAACTCTACAAGTTCAAACAGGTGCCAACTACCCTTACCAATAAAATTACCAACCAATCGTTACTCCCATCACCGCATCATACATCGATGGTTAGACTTCACAGTCAGTATCACAAGCTTATAAGAAAACAGCAGTGGACGCATTAAACTCGTTACAATGGACTTTATTGTTATTCATTGGCTTTATATGGTCAAAGACTACTTTTAGAACGAATATCGTACGATGTTAACCGCAAATGCGTAGATTATTGAAATCATTGTGCAAATTATTTTGCCTTGGTTTCAATTATTTTCTTTGCTACCCAATTAAAACATGTACATAAGTAATGAGCTTGGAACGTTTTAGATACCTAAAGCTTATTAATATATGCATGTGTTTTGTTGATAATAATTACTGATAAGTAGATGATTGCATTGTTTGTTTATTTTTATGCATCATACTGTCTCAATTTATAGGTTGAACCAGTTTTACCCAAGTATATTATGTAGAGTAATAATTATCGTCTGGACGTTTTTTCTTATCGTGAATAGGTACTTCCTAATTGGTTTAATTCTGGAATGAGTTAGCATTATATAAGTAAGTATAGAAATTTACATTTCCTTAAGTCTCTATGTCATTCTATCTTATCCTTACATTCGCTCCAATGTAGTTTAGACCTTTTTATACAATGATCTTAATATAAAATAGAGGTAGTCAGGTTAAAAGTGGCACACTAAAACTGAGTCAATAGCACCGACTTGCCTCCGTTTCGGGTCGTCAATGGAAACGTATGCTGTCAGATTTGGTGGCTATTGTTAAACACGTAGTTACGTATACACAACATATCTAAGTACCTCTTTTTATATTAAGGTCAGGTGGGGTAAGAGGAACTACGGGGAAAGCAAAACAGTAGTTGGTATTACCAACTACTGTTTACATACCGTAGTTACATCATTGTTTTTACGTTACATTTAAAGTCGTATTAATTTTGTTTCATTTAATTACTGATCTAAAAATCATAATTCGAAATGTATCTAAGTTAAATACTAACCGACTTTCAGAGCCCTTTACGGTATTTTTAAATGTCTTCTGTCAAATCACATTGTGGTAATTAATTACCCTATATGTGGAAACTACAACATTCTAAATAGCCACTCACTTGCTTTCGGATTTTAAAAAAGGTATCCTAAATTGCTTAAAATTTTTCTTTATCAAAGAAGTCGATACTTCACTTGGCAACCACAGTTGCCACCATCAGTTTAGGGGTGCGCGAAATTGGCAACTGTGGTTGCCACAAGCAAGTGAGTGGTTATAAACTAAGTCGCTGTAGATGTTCTCTGAAGCCAAGTTACCATGACTAGAAAGATATAGGTACTAATCCACCACCTAATCCTTATACCGATATCATCATCATCATATCAGCCGGAAGACGTACTCCTGGATACAGGCCTTCCCCAAAGAGTGCCACAAGGACTGGTCCTGCGCCACCCGCATCCAGCGGGGTCCTGCGACCTTTACCAGCCTACTTTAACGTACTTATTCTTCTTGGTCGATACGTTCTTGCCAGAACGGTCGTGGTCATTATGAGTGGTGAGCAGATGTCACTCGTCTCACGATTTCTTGCCATTTCTGGTACACTCATACAATTGACCGCCCACAGCAGATTTGATCTGGTGTGTCCATCGCATGGGTGATCTTCCGCGCGGTCGGGTATATATCCTCCACTCTGCCTCGCAAAACGAGACGCTCGATGGAGACGCCGTCTCGCCTCGAGACGTGTCCGAAGAATTTGAGGATGCGAGTTTGTAATAGCGTGGATAGACACTGCACTCACTATATACCGTGGAATGGGGTTACTTTAGGAAAAAATGGGGCTACTTTGATCATTTAGAATGTAGTATAAAAGCAGAACTATTCGAAATTAAGAAGATTTAATCGAGTAAACAGCAAGAACCAGGCGCAGCAGAACCAAGGTAACCGATATAGCCCTCCGAATCGCTAAACTTAAGTGGCAGTGGGCGGGGCACATAGCACGTAGAACCGATGGCCGTTGGGGCGGAAAGGTTCTCGAGTGGCGACCACGAACCGGAAGGCGCGGCGTGGGTAGGCCCCCCGCAAGGTGGACTGATGACCTGGTAAAGATTGCTGGAGTCCGCTGGATGCGGGTGGCGCAGCAACCGGTCACTTTGGCACTCCTTGGGGGAGGCCTATGTCCAGCAGTGGACGTCTTTCGGCTGATATGATGAAACAGCAAGATAGAATATTAATATATTTTACAGTACATATGGTGCTACGTTCCCGCACTAGTGCGGAAAAGAGCACTTTTAGTGCATATGTCGAAACTTTAAAGAGCCATTTGTACAGTAAAACGTTGTACGATACACGTGCGAATAGGTAATTCGCAACTCGTGTCGATTTAAAACACTCCCTTCGGTCGTGTTTTAATTTATCACCACTCGCTGCGAATTTCCTATTTTTGGCACTTGTATCGTAAATAACTATATTATCACAGTTCACATACAAGGAAAAATGATGATTTCGGAGAAAAACCTATTTGATCAAAGTCGCCTCCCGAATCAAAGTAACTACCCCATTCCATCGTACCTAATACACAAGTAGGTGTACTTTTAAATCATTTAGCATAGTACCAAGATTAAAACGTTAGCTAGTAAACTAATTTGAGTACCTAACCTGCCGCATACGGTACTTCGCTTATGGTGAAGTGAAAGTTGGTGGCCCATACCGATATGGAGTAGGGCAGAGGTCAACTTAATGGATTTATTACTTATGCTAACAACGTTATTGTTAATACACTTAGTGGAAAATAAACTATAGTTAAAATGTGAAACATTGACCGAAGGATATATTTTTTACAAGCAAATCTTAAGTCAATCAGCCAAGGCTCATCTTGTTGGTACTATATGACGATATAAAACATATAGGTTATACTTAAGATACAACTACCAAATCATACATACCTACATACATACATACATTCACGCCTTTATTCCCAAAAGGGGTAGGCAGAGCACATGAAACGTACGTTTCCAGCGCCACTTTTAGCATAAATGTTGGTACAAAAGATCGACAAAATGTGATAATTGCAGTGATAGGTTGCTAGCCCATCGCCCACAACACACTTCAACCCTGGTCCCTTAGTCGACTTTTACGACACCCACGGGAAGAAAGGGGATGGTGAAATTCTAACCCGACACCACACGGGTAACTACCAAATCGTAGATCAAAGGACTTCTACACACAAATATTTGCCCTTATAGCTGGCCCCGTATAATGGTCGGCCTTATCACTGGCTGACACCGTTCGACAGAACGAGACGGACGCTCTATCGTGTCACTTATCGTGTGATAAGGCCGACCATGATCCGTATCATTGACCAGCCCCCTATTCTGTAACTTGTTTTAAACTCACCTCAACGCTCACCCACAAATATATCTTGACACCGCGATGCGTAGTAACCAAGCGTAGGTAGAGGTCTAGTTTCGTGACGGGTGAGCCGCTTTAACGCGTAGCGAATAACAGCCCAGCGCTGGCTCGTCAGCCAGCATAAAGAGCCAGTTAAATGGTGCAAAGCCCCGACCCCGTGGTCTGGGCTTTGAACCCCGGACAATCATCAGCTATCAGCTAAGTACGTGTGTGCTACAATGTCATCAAATTGGCAAGTCTGTGAATATTAGTACAGTCAGCATTATATAGTTAGTACCATCCAATCCAAAGTAGCCAAATATATCGCAACACGTCTTTATTACTATAGGAGTTAGGATATGTTACGATATATTTAGCTAATTTGACTGCTATTAACTATATGATACAGTCGTACTATACTACATTTGTTAACTAACAGGGACTTAATCGCGTACCTACCTATAACTAACTTAGCTATTACCTCTGAGGTCACCGAGACGTAGACCTCAGAGGTAAATAAATAAGTTACACGCCATAAGTCCCGTCGAGAATCGAAAAGTTTAAATCAATATAGTGGTACTACTTTACAGTGTGTGTTGCCACTGATGACATATGGCACTGAAACGTGGTCGCTTACTATGGGCCTCATAAGAAGGCTCAAAGTCACCCAAAGGGCTATGGAGAGGGCTATGTTGGGAGTTTCTCTGCGCGATCGCATCAGAAATGAGGCTATCCGCAGCAGAACCAAGGTAACCGATATAGCCCTCCGAATCGCTAAACTTAAGTGGCAGTGGGCGGGGCACATAGCACGTAGAACCGATGGCCGCTGGGGCGGAAAGGTTCTCGAGTGGCGACCACGAACCGCAAGGCGCGGTGTGTGTAGGCAAGGTGGACTGATGACCTGGTAAAGGTTGCTGGAGACCGCTGGATGCGGGTGGCGCAGGACCGGTCACTTTGGCACTCTTTGGGGGAGGCCTATGTCTAGCAGTAGACGTCTTTCGGCTGATATGATGACTACTACTTTGATTTTATTTTGACTACCCAAAGGTCGTCGGAAACAGATCGCTCTTTTGCGATAAAAGCGCCTGTTCTTTGCTTCTACTTTAATTGATTATGTTCTACATACTTTGTACATAAGTATAATGGTTACATAGGTACTTACCTAAAGTTGTAACGCGATGTCGTCTAGCCATGTCAATTCATTTATTTTATTTACAACTTCTGCGGTTTTATAGGAAAGAGGAAAGGTAATAATGTCTAACGAGGATTATCAATATAAATAAACTATTGCATCATATAAACGATACGCGGATATGGGTACCTAATTCATCATAGTGATGGGTCAGCAGTCCAACTAGAGAAATAGGTACCTACCACTTTTCAGAAGACCGCAGCCATACTACTATTTCGTCAGTACCTATTTCTTTTAAAGTAATATCAACGAATAATTAATAGTACTTACCTAAAGGTACAAAAGGTCCACTGCCTCGCAATTCATACACAGAAATTAGAAACCATTTACCATAAAGTAATCGCGGATTCAGTCGCCTGTATCGCGGGGACTGTATTCTGGAAAAAAGTGATTTAAAAAAGTGATGACGTTAGTTGTAAGTAATTTTTTGGCAATAGACTATAATAGTGGGATAGGGTTGTCGACGGACCACATAACTGACCAATGACCATCCAAAATTATAATTGTTTTAGTTTCTGTGTTGGTTATCGAAATAATCATCTATTTTGGAATTAAAAATATACTATGATAATGATAATAAAAAACACGAAAGCCGGAAAGTACAGAACAGTTCATATTTTGCAATTAGATTACTTATTTCGTCATCGTCAACTAATTTCAATTTTGCGACATTTAGCTAACTAATTGTCGTAAAATTTAAATTCGTTTAATGATGTGCGATCAATTAAATTAGGTTGTTACTACGTACAACGGAACGTAAATATGAAACGTCATTGTATGCGATACGCTGTACCTACAGCTCTTAGCTCTCCACAGGAGGTTACCATTTATAACTTGTTTAAATATATTTAAAAATAAGTTAAAGGCCTTTTTATTGATGAAGTGTTTTTATTCTGTTCATGAGTTTACTCAGCATAAATAATACTGTAGACGCAATATTTTAACTGTAAGGACGTATTATTGAGTTTGTAGATATTTTATTATGTTTTGAATTGCATTATGTTTCGCATATATTTTATTAGAATAGAGTAAATTGACATACTTACTTGGACATTTTTGGTAATTAGATTATAGTGGACATTTTTATATAATTTTTTAATCTCAGATTATAAAATGTAATTATTTTCAGGAATTTCAAACACAATTTATATTGTTTATGAATGAATGACTTATATGACTTATAACAATTGTTTCGCGCCAAAATGACAGTAGGATATGCCTGAAATACTACGGTGGCAAACAAGCATATGGATACTGTCACCTATGGACGCCTGCGACACTAGAATCACAACCGTGCTGCCGACCCTTTATTGATTCGAGGATTCGTTGTGTTGAAAGCTAGAGACAAAAGTAGGGTCAACTGGATCACACTCTCAACGCTGCACATCCTCGGGAGCCCTGCTCACCACCAGGAACATAACACCACATACATTTGAGTTGGCCGAAATGCATCAAAGTACTTCATTCAAAACGCAACTCTACCGATCGAAAAAGAAGATTCCAATTCCAATGGCGGTTTTATAAAAAGTCGGCCACATTCATAATCTCCAATCGTACCCACAAAACCACTATAATGTTAAACTTAGCGACCGTCTACCTGACATTTTATTGTATCTTCTGCGGTGTTCTGTAGGTGGAATTATTTCCACAGTCGACATTTCGCTCTGCCCTACCTCTTAGCTTCCTCCTATCATTGTATTGGCTGCGGTGTTCTGTAGGTGGAAGTACTTCCACAGTCGAGCATTTCGCTCTGCCCTACCTCTTAGCTTCCTCCTATTATTGTATTGGCTGCGGTGTTCTGTAGGTGGAAGTATTTCAAACTTCCGTTGTTCAAACGCAACTGTCAAAAATTTTATATAACGCGAAAGCTTTTATCATAATCCTGAAGGTCTAGTTTTTGATAGTACCGTCTCAAGACGTTTTTAAAGTAGACTAAGCTACAATATGAGATTAGAATTGTCTCGGATCTACCGGATTTAACGCAAGCTCTGGATGTGTAAAGTTACTGGATATAATCTCAACCATACATTGCTACATTATTGGCTCGACGAGTAGAGATGGTTCCTATCACAGCAAAGTACGTGAAGGGCGATTATTCAGCATTTTTAAGGCGTTTTTCGTCACGGTCGTCGACACCAACTGTTAAAAGAGACGAATATCAGTCCACTTTTGATGAAGACCTAAGACAATACCGGTACTGAGTCTTTTTTATTAAAGTTTTCGCGGAATTTACCACTCCGGAATAATCGTGGGCCGCCAAATGACGTTAGAATTTGAACCGAGCGGTTCACACGATAGGAGATTCGCCCCTGAAGCTGATGAAATAAGGGTCAGATCATCGTCAAACTTCTGACCTGTTGTTCTTATATTATCTTACAACAAGTTCAAGTTCTCCTCTTGTCGGTGGAGTATTTTCCATTTCTCTACGTCGTATGATTTGCTAATACGAAACGACACCGGCTTTTTCCTTTATCTGGTCCATATAACTGCGCCGTGATGTCCCCCTACCTCTCCTTTTTTCTCTTTCATTCCATGATGGTTAAAGAGTTTGTCGCGCCATATCAAATGACCAAACAAGTTACTACGTCGTATTTTAAAAGCCATAAATTCCTCATAAAAAATAGTGCAATGACCAATGACTCAACTATAAGAAATCAAGCAACGCCCTTTGCCGATCGCAAAGGTCCTAAGTAATTGTAATCCGCGTATTAGTTTTGTTGAGTTGGCTGAATTGCATTAAAGTACTCCGTTTAAAAAGCAACTCTACCGTCCAAGGTGTAAGATTCAAATTCCAATGAAAGTTTTACAATAAGTCGGCCACATTAAATAATTTCAACCTTACAAATCACGTCATGTTACAATCCGCACAGGTCAATGAATTTAGGTAGGTACAATCAACTGCTGACCAGTAATATACCTTGTTGCAACGTTTTAAGGTCTACTGTTGAGTGTGTTATTTAGGAACCATCAACAGCTAATCAGTTATCAGAGTCCACTTTTGATGAAGACGTAAGACAATACCGGTACTGAGTCTTTTTTTATTAAAGTTTCCGTGGAATTTACCACTCCGGAATAATCGTGGGCCGCCAAATGACGTTAGAATTTGAACCGAGCGGTTCACACGATAGGAGATTCGCCCCTGAAGCTGATGAAATAAGGGTCAGATCATCGTCAAACTTCTGACCTGTTGTTCTTATATTATCTTACAACAAGTTCAAGTTCTCCTCTTGTCGGTGGAGTATTTTCCATTTCTCTACGTCGTATGATTTGCTAATACGAAACGACACCGGCTTTTTCCTTTATCTGGTCCATATAACTGCGCCGTGATGTCCCCCTACCTCTCCTTTTTTCTCTTTCATTCCATGATGGTTAAAGAGTTTGTCGCGCCATATCAAATGACCAAACAAGTTACTACGTCGTATTTTAAAAGCCATAAATTCCTCATAAAAAATAGTGCAATGACCAATGACTCAACTATAAGAAATCAAGCAACGCCCTTTGCCGATCGCAAAGGTCCTAAGTAATTGTAATCCGCGTATTAGTTTTGTTGAGTTGGCTGAATTGCATTAAAGTACTCCGTTTAAAAAGCAACTCTACCGTCCAAGGTGTAAGATTCAAATTCCAATGAAAGTTTTACAATAAGTCGGCCACATTAAATAATTTCAACCTTACAAATCACGTCATGTTACAATCCGCACAGGTCAATGAATTTAGGTAGGTACAATCAACTGCTGACCAGTAATATACCTTGTTGCAACGTTTTAAGGTCTACTGTTGAGTGTGTTATGTAGGAACCATCAACAGCTAATCAGTTATCAGAGTCCACGTTTGATGAAGACGTAAGACAATACCGGTACTGAGTCTTTTTTTATTAAAGTTTCCGCGGAATTTACCACTCCGGAATAATCGTGGGCCGCCAAATGAGGTTAGATTTTGAACCGAGCGGTTCACACGATAAGAGATTCGCCCCTGAAGCTGATGAAATAAGGGTCAGATCATCGTCAAACTTCTGACCTGTTGTTCTTATATTATCTTACAACAAGTTCAAGTTCTCCTCTTGTCGGTGGAGTATTTTCCATTTCTCTACGTCGCATGATTTGCTAATACGAAACGACACCGGCTTTTTCCTTTATCTGGTCCATATAACTGCGCCGTGATGTCCCCCTACCTCTCCTTTTTTCTCTTTCATTCCATGATGGTTAAAGAGTTTGTCGCGCCATATCAAATGACCAAACAAGTTACTACGTGTTATTTTAAACCACAAATTCCTCATAAAAAATAGTGCAATGACCAATGACTTAACTATAATCAAGCAACGCCCTTTGCCGTTCGCAAAGGTCCTAAGTAACTGTAATCCGCGTACACTTTAGTTTTGTTGAGTTGGCAGAATTGCATCAAAGTACTCCATTTAAAAAGCAACTCTACCGTCCAAGGTGGAAGATTCAAATTCAAATGAAAGTTTTACAATAAGTCGGCCACATTAAATAATTTCAACCTTACAAATCACGTCATTTTACAACCACGCACAGGTCAATGCATTTAGGTAGGTACAATCAACTGCTGAACAGTATTAAACCTTGTTGGAACGTTTTAAGGTCTACTGTTGAGTGTGTTATTTAGGTACCATCAACAGCTAATCAGTTATAAACCTTGTTGAAACGTTTTAAGGTCTACTGTTGAGTGTTTTGTAGCGTGCAAAAACTATCGAAGCTGCGAAGGTACGTATTATCGCCGAATCGGGTTGGTTTAATTTATTGCTTGTAAAAAATGGTCCAGTGAGTCATTGATATTAAATGCATGTCGATTAGAGGTCACTGTGCGCTAGATGCATTAAAAAGGTAGATTCAAAGACCTTTTGAAATAAATCGATTTCAACGGATTTTACCGCATAACCGATACGATGACCCTCTTAGCTCATTATGCCCCCCTATTATTTAAAGCTAAAATTGAACAGCTAATGTCGTCACATATACAGTATTCTTTCTGTTATATTCACTATTATGTGGTGCTAGTAAAATCCCAAAATAATAAATGGTACTCACGTCGAGAAGGTCCTCAAGAAATCTCTTTATCGAAAGAGTGTTTTTTGCCTTCTTCTTGTTAGGGGTGCCATATCCTAACGGATGTCTGTGATCATCAAGCGAGTCTTCCCTGCTCTTCACCGTTCTAGCGAGAGTGGCGGCAATATTACCGGTGCAGTCCCTGATATTATCAAACCACGTTGTTCTCTGCCTCTTCTTCCTTAATAATTAAATGAAATATGCTGTTTTCTTTTAACCACGAGCTCCGTTTTCTTCTTCGTTTTGTTTAAAACTCTTTCATTAGATATTTTGTCCGTCCACAATATTTTCAACATTCTCCTATAGCCACATCGACTTAATTAATTAGTCCTAAAAATAAAAATAATAATAAAATATCCTTAGATATAATTAAGTATGGCACCATTATAAATATTGAGAAGTTAGGCTTTTTAAATGATGAATGAGGAAGTTTTATTATTCTAATAACAATTATTTAACGAACAAGTTGCTCAAATACTTCATTTTTATGATTTGGACAGTTTTAACCCTTGTCTACCACCCAACTCAACATTTGACATACAGAAATTACTTTGCCTTATTTCCCTATGAACATGTTTACCGATGGATGTCCTTTGTAATTGAATTCTAACATTTCTCTTGTATGTATAGCTTAATTAATTTTACTCTCCATGATATGACCGGCGAAACACAGTGTACACCGTATATATTTTTACAAATAAACCCCTATGACTATAAACCGATGTTTGACAGTAAGAAAAGAATCGTCTAGTTCTTTATGGCCGCTAGACACGTTGGCCCAAGGTAGTGGGCCAGCACGTGGGGCCAAATTGTAGAGATCTAGTGTGCTAGTGTGCAAAGTGTGCTCGAAAAACCGACACCATTCGGTGGGCCAGCCAGTGCAGGCGCCAACTACCAACATACAGCCAATTCGATCTCTATACGTTGGCCCAATGAGCTGGCCCAATACCTTAGTCCAATGTGAATAGCGGCCATTAGGGTAGTCTCGTAAATAGACTAGTGACGTGTTTACTACCCATGTGAAACTGTCCGGTGGTATATGAGAGCCGAGTTTGCTGAAGTGGCAAGTGGAATAAGCTTAGTGAAACATATCGAAATAAATAAATTAAATGTATTTTGTTTCTTACATACCTTTCTTAGTCTTTCTAACGGAATCCTCGGTATTTAGATGCCCGTATTAAATAGCTTGATAAAATATTCGAAAGACCTTAGGCATCCAGACATTTTTCTAGGAACTATGTTACGATCCATGTCTATAAATGCTATAATACAGCAAACAGCAACATATTGGTCGTCCGATGACCTGGCCGTTCAACTTGGCGTTGAAAGCTGTATAAACGCTCCATTGTCTTAAATATGCGTGCTGAATAGGTTCTGTTAGGCTGAGCACAGTTATGTAAAGTAACTATAGTCTACGTATAACGAAAATTATGTTTTATTTTGCAATGTTACAATTCAATCCATAAACCATATTATAAACGCAAAAGTGTATATATCTGTCTGTCTATTACCTCTTCATGCTTAAACCGCTCAACCGATTTGGATGAAATTTGGTATAGAGATCCGTTTGAGTCCCGGGGAAGGACAAAGGATAGTTTTATCCCGGAAATCATCCCCTAAGGGCGTGGAAATAGGGGGAGAAATGTTGTATGGAGCTACAATATAGCTGAACGAGTTCCATGCGGAAGGAGTCGCGGGCAGAAGCTAGTTAATTATAAGTCAAGCACCACTCACACAACAGTAACTTTTTTAACATTGATGCCGCGATTCGTAGTAACTAAGCGTAGGTAGAGGTCTAGTTAGGAGGGTATACCTACCCCTACCTACCGGTAGGCGTGCCGAGTGAGGTAAAACGCATTGGCGCATTCCGAATAACAGCTCAGAGCAAGTCGTGTTAATTTAATATGACTGCGGTCTTCTATGACCTATGCTCCAAATATGAGACAAATGACGAAACGCTGTAAACTGCCCCTCACAAAACTGAGTGAGGTGGCACAGTACAACACAACAAAAAAAAGGGCCAAGTCTCGAAACTCTTCCACCGTAAAAAGTTGTGAGATATTTCGTAGTACCAAGTCTCAGGCATTCTTATTCTTTATTTGCTAGCTTAATAAAATTCTGCAACTTGGCAATCACACAAATTTACTGCATTTATGGATTTTTGCATACCTAAAACTAGGTAGTAACTATTGTGTGATTGCCAAGTCACAAAATTTTATTTAGCTAGCAAATAAAGAATAGGAATGCCTGAGACTTGGTACTACGAAATATCTCACAACTTTTTACGGTGGAAGAGTTTCGAGACTTGGCCTGCTAAACTACATTACCGCGTGTAAAGGGAAATACTTAGACACCAAACATCTACAGTTCTACAGTTATGTCTGGTTGACTAATTTTATCTTATTCTGACCTAAGCTGAAATGAATTATAATCACAAGCAATATTTCTAGAATGAACCATAGATATTTAAATCCCAGATAAGGTCTAGACATTGGCTTCAGACAAAAACCACTGCCCACCATTCCAGCTAGATTTATACCACCAATATCGACACAGTCTAATATTGCAATAAAGCGAAACGCAGTATGTATCTATAAAATCTATTGGTACTTACGTCCTTTAGGTATGGGGCGGTCCTGCGGTGGTCGAGCTTAAAAATGTATTAGAAAACTGCCATGATGTATGGTTATTGGACATTATTTGCTATCGGATAGTGGACCTACAATATTGGCGATTTAAGACCAGGCGTGGACGTCTAATAAGCGGCCAACGATCCTGGATGGTTGTGAAAAGACTTCAGTTATAATGGAACAGAGTAACAGAACTTTTAAGATGCGTTTTGGAATGCCGGTTTTTAGAGTTCCGTAGTGAAATAGGAAAAGGAATCCTAATAGTTTCGCCATGTCCGCCTTTGCTCAGTAACCCTTACTACGAGAGACGTGACAAACAGTAGAATCCTTTACGTATAGCGGGGATGTCATTTTTTTCTCTTTAAACCCATGGTGTGTGGTATCGTTGGATAGCTTGCTTAAAAATATTATGGGTTTTTAAAAAACAGTTTTCAACTTGGTGATCCGTTTGCGTGATATTGGACTTTAAGACCCTAATCTTTGTTCGAGTCAAGTGTCCTCCGGCCCTGCCGGCTAAATGGCTACTGCTAGGAATGAGAAAAAAATCCTGGCTAGTACATTTAATGAAATTAAAAGGAAAACTATCACGGTTCAGGACGTATAACTAGTTACCGAGTAATAGTCGACCAACTTTATTGTGTAGGTATACTTGGGAAGGCCAACTTTCACACAAATTCGGCCGTACACACACGTCACATAAATGGCGCGCGCGTGTCGATGTAACGGAACTCTACACTGCGCGTGGCCCGACACGCACTTGGCCGCTTTTTTTGTTAACAAGATTGTATTTAACTTGCACTGTAAATGAATAAGTAAAAAGCCGCTGGGCAACAGTGTTAGTTCGGGCTCGGTGCGTTACCAAGTAAGCTGTCAACTGTTAGACAACTTGTCAGTACAGATTACATATGTTTAATTGCTGCTTTCTGATTGGCGCGGCATGCGCGCAAGCGGAGCGCTACGAATGCAGTACTGACAGTATATTGACCAGTAAAAAATACGGAAAATACGCTCTCAGCGAAATATAAAACAACGCATACCGATTCTGCCCCGCCAGATGGGGAAGCTGCCTCAGGAAACTCTCGGTAAAGTATAAAATACCGCATAAAGTTTCAGCCCGCCAAAATTTAAGCTGTCCTTTCGAAATTTGCAACCCATTAAACAGTCTATTATGTATTAAATAAAACTAAGTATAGTACTAGGTTAAACATTGACTACTGAACGTCTCTCCTGAAATGTCAATTTATTTTATAAGTAATAGACAAATGCATTTTATAACAAATTACATAACAAATTAACATGATAAATTAGTCAGGCAGATAGACGTCTGCCTGACTAATTTGTTTTTTTTTTGCGAAGAAAAAAAATATAAATTTATTACATCCATCTATAGATTCTCCATACTGCGAAGTAGCATCTGCCTGTCTGGGTATTCGTTACCTTTTTATGCTTAAAACACTGAAGAGATTTAAGTTTCACAAAACAAACGAAAAATTTGAAAGTTTCGTCCAATTCAGCGTGTCAGAGCCCATTATAATGGAGCCTGCGTTGCATTTGTCCCCGCTTGACACACAAAGCGGTGTCTGGTAACTGAAAATGACACGGGGACACAAAGGCACGGGTTTCGTGGACATATTTAATTTATTAATGGAATTGATTCAGTTATTTCAATTTTAAAGTTTATATTTTATTGACAAGCAGCAAGCCTTCGAAGTTCGAACTTCAATACAGATTACGTTTATGCTGTATGTTAACGTTTTATTTCAACTCTTATTATGTTCCCAATTTATCAGGGATACCATTAGCTATTTGGTGAAAGTAAACGTCGTCAGCCTGCATTCGTCAGCGAGGAAATTAGCCCGTGTGTCATGTCAGTTAGAATTAGAACAGCCATACAAAATAAATGCTCGAAGAAAACATTATTTGCTTCGTTATACAAATAAAACCCGTATATGGCACGTGACGGTTTAAAGGTACTACCGAAAAAATTGAATCCTGACCCACCATGGAACCTTGTTACAATTAACTGACATATTAACGTCATATGATCGTACGTATGTTCGTTAATTATGACAAGGTTCTATGGTGGGTCATGATTCAGTTGGTTCGATAGTACATTCGATTATATGAGTTGGCCGAATAGCATCGCATCGCATCATTCAAACAGCTACTTTCCCGTTCAAAGTAGAAGATTCCAATTCTAATGACAGTTTTATAAAAAGTCGGACATTATAATCTCAACCATGTATGTGAAGTCCCTTACCTAGCCGGCGGGTAGGGCCTACAGCCTATTCTCAGTTTTCCCTCTCATCAAGAGAAGAACTATGCTAGCAGGGGGACATTTATAGGCTGATGATAATGAACACTTGAATGGATGGTAAGGAGAGAGGAATTTTGTTTTATACACTGTGTACGGGTAAACACACACATTCGTCTCTCCTGTGGTCAATAATTAAGAGCTCACGTGCATATAATATTTTTTATCGAACAGTAATATAGAAGAGGAGACGCCATTTATGCGGATTAACAGTCCAAACAAAAATGAGGCTTCAGTAGCTTTGATAATGTCCACAGGAAACACGCGAACCTAAATCTGTGTATGACGCAAACATCCAAACGTGATTTTACGTGATTAGGATCGGCTCTACTCTAACCGCGCCGGTTCCTCCACCAAGTATATCAATGCCTTAACATTGCTTACTGCTTCGTGCAGGGTGTTCGGTGACCCTAGGTGTTTCTCGCGTATACTTGTCATTATCATCATCATATCAGCCGAAAGACGTCCAGTGCTGGACATAAGCCTACCCCAAAGAGTGCCAAAGTGACCGGTTCTGCATCAGAAATGAGGCTATCCGCAGCAGAACCAAGGTAACCGATATAGCCTTCCGAATCGCTAAACTTAAGTGGCAGTGGGTGGGCTACATAGCACGTAGAACCGATGGCCGTTGGGGCGGAAAGGTTCTCGAGTGGCGACCACGTGCCGGAAGGCGCGGCGTGGGTAGGCCCCCCACAAGGTGGACTGCTGACCTGGTAAAGGTTGCTGGAGTCCGCTGGATGCGGGTGGCGCAGGACCGTATGCTTGTACATGCTTATAATAGAGAAGAATGGGTCTAGACGTTTCCTCTACCTCCATGCATACTGTAATGCTGGTGGGTGTCCGTTTTTTGAAAACCCGTTTAGATTAATGGTTATAATGGGTACATATATATTCTAAACTCTTCCATAACTGCGGATGCGTTGTGTTTAGAGCGAGGGAATTTGTTCCTTCAGCTGTCAACACGGCGAATCCTCAAACATACCACGGGTCGGCAACGCCCATGTTACTCTTTTGGAGTTGCATGCGTCTGTAAGCTGCGGTGTCCGCTTACCATCAGGTGGGCTGTGCGCTTGTACGCCATTTTCGTATATTCGTTGTAAAAAAAAAACCTTTTTTGCTCCAGGTTGCCGATCGATAATTTTCACGCGGCTCCACTGATAGGTAGTGATCCTGCCTACGAATTAGCAGCAGTAGTAGCAGGAGGGCTCTCGAGGTTTCCCGATCTGAATCCAAGGCCACCTGAGGATCAACTGTTCCAAGTTTCAGGGCACAGTCAAAAAGTGCGAGGTGTCTTGCAACAGCACACCAGCCCCGCTATTCTGTAACTTGTTTTAAGCTCACCTCAACGCTCATCCACAAATATATCTTGACACCTCGATGCGTAGTAACTCAGCGTAGGTTAAGCTCTCGTTTCGTGACATGCGACTGGCGGGGGTGAGACGCATTAACGCGTTGCGAATAACAGCCCAGCGATACAAGTATACAGGCTGTTTCAAGTAATGTAAACAAAAACAAAATAATAATTTAGAATAGAATAGAATAGAATAGAATATCATTTATTCATTACAACTACACACATGCACAATTACATATTTCAATGTTAAACAAAAACCAAAATAAATAAAATAAACAAATGCATGTTGGGAATCGCATTGCGCTACCGAATATACCCTTGATCGGTTCACACCCCATTTTTGAAACACTGTAAATATCAGATTGAGTTGTGCAATAAAGAATATTGGAGTGTATTGTATCCCTACTATTTTGCGTAGTTGATTTCTATGTGTTGTTATTAATTAGTGTGGTTTTAGTTTATGTATATGTTTCGACTGCGACTAAGAAATAACTTAAAAGTATACCTCTCAACTTTCCTTTGGCCTACTTAAAGTAAATTGCAATAGGCCGCCATTGGCGATCTAGTTTAAACCGTACCGTTTCTGGAAACCTTGGATCTGCTAAAAATGAGTCAGACAAGATTGTATACAAAATTAAGATAATAAGCGGATACGTATATTTTGGTCACGAACCAATTGACAATGATCGGTACTGCGCGACGTTAGGGAGGGGAGCATGTCAAAAGTATCGATTCTTTGAAATATGTAGTAGTATGTAAATAGTATGCATGAGCTGCGTTCAAATAATAATTATCGACATTGGTTATCAAAAAAAGGAAAATAATGATATAACAATTTTAGGCTATTTATATTTTTGTACTTATTACTGTAATTGTAGTTACTTGATCACGAACAAACAATATCTAAAAGGTATTATCTCTGATTTGTGCGAAAAGACATAATTAAATTGGTCGAGACGATTAATTGAAAGATTGTTGAAAAATACAAATTATATATTTTTAGAAAAGTTGAAAAACCACCGACATTTTTATTTCAAAGTCCAATATCTCAAAAACGGCTGAACAGATTTTCATAAAACATGGCTAAGAACACTAGGGATCACTTTAGGTTTCGAATAAAAAAACCGCATTCAAATCGGTCCATCCGTTTGGGAACGACGATACCACAGACAGATACACAGTTACACAGATACACAGATACGCAGATACACAGACACGTTAAACTTATAACACCCCTCTCTTTGCGTCGGGGGTTAAAAAGAGATATCTGTTTAAAAAACACTACTATTCACCTCTGATTTATAACAGTTGGTAATATTAGTTACTTTCCAATCATTCTTAGCAATTCAACTCTGACTATATTTGCTTGTCCTTATACCATTTAAGTGGGGTCAGCACAGCATGTCTTTTTCTACCATACTCCTCTGTCACCAATCATCACGTCACTGAATACCTTTATATTTATTATATTAACAGGTACCTTCATAAAAATATTCAACATTCAAATACAATAACTTACAAACTTTTAAGTAAAACTTCATCGACACCAATCGCACCCCTAATCGCGACTAACCTTTACTCGGCTGTATTTTGCTTTTGCAAGTTTAATCATGCGCCGAGCGCTCGTGACGCAACGTTTCGCAACCTTAATCATTATTTTATCTTACAAATTGTATTCATGTTCGTTTGTCGACGTCGATAGCTGGGTATCGAAAATTTATCGTCGCGTGTGACATCACCATTGATGGGGTGTGTTTCGGGTATCAGTTATGTTTGATTTACGTACGGAAAAGTTGTTTTATTTTATAGATCCTGCTCCGGTGATACGAACTATGATTAATCATCGGATACTAGCCACCATCAGGCTAGTAGCTGTAAAATAGTTTGCCGATTATGTAGAATAACTACTCAAACTCAATTCTAAAAACAGGTTCACACCTCGCTCTACCAAAAAATATGTAAAGCACTATGTTAAAAGTATAATATTGATTTATTATTATTAACTTATATAGTCTTACAAACACACCGTAACAGTGCAAGTTAAATAAAACTTCATACTTACTTACTTGTGTGTGTTGCCAGTGATGACATATGGCACTGAAACGTGGTCGCTTACTATGGGCCTGATAAGAAGGCTCAAAGTCACCCAAAGGGCAAATGGAGAGGGCTATTGTTGGGAGTTTCTCTGCGCGATCGCATCAGAAATGAGGCTATCCGCAGCAGAACCAAGGTAACCACTATAGCGCTCGGAATCGCTATCTTAAGTGGCAGTGGGCGGGGCACATAGCATGTAGAACCGATGACCGTTGGGGCGGAAAGGTTCTCGAGTGGCGACCACGTACCGGAATGCGTGGCGAAGGTAGGCCCATGATTACGAGATCTCGCGAGAACGAGATTGCATACCCTAAATGAGAGGGTGCGAGCAGTAGTCTCCACGCTGGCCCTGTACGGTTGGGGGACTTCACATACATCTTTGAATATACACAAAACAACGCTGACAATCCCGCTCACAAGATGGACTGATGATCTGGTAAAGGTCGCGGGAGTCCGCTGGATGCGGGTGGAGCCGGTCACTTTGGCACTCTTTGGCGGAGGCCTATGTGCAGCAGTGGACGTCTTTCAGCTGATATGATGATAATGCTGACTTACTTACCACGCTGGCTCAGCACCCAAAGCTAATCTTGGGTCTTAGCTTGTCGCCAATCATAGTCGGCTGTTCAAAGCCGGCCAACGTCTCTCTGGACTTCGTCTATCCAGCGATACCTTGGTCGGCCGATCGGAAGAAGACCATTTGGACGCCCCAGGTACCTACACACTTTTGTGGAGCACTACTCTCAATGTGGAGGTAGATTGCCAAGCACAACATCATCGGAGAGAGTAAATCTGCTCGCCCACGATGCTAGGGCGACGTTGGCTTTGCCTTAGTCTGCTAAAACCTGTACTTAGTTTTTTCCATGGAAAGCCACTGAGAGATTTTGTATTTTTTTACTTGATTTGACTTTATTTTTCTAGAAGTTTTCGTCAAACCGTCTCGTAGCAGCTCCAGCAGGCCTTACTAAAAACAATCAACGGAAATATGATTTACTAGCTTCTGCCCGCGACTCCGTCCGCTTGGAACTCGTTTAAATCTCCATACAAACCTTCATCCCCAATTTCCCTCAGGGGATGACTTCAGGGATAATAACTCGTATGTCCGGGATTCATACCTTGTCCAGACCTTTCATCTCAATTGATTAAGCGGTTTAAGCATGAAGAGGTAACAGACAGACACACTTTTACATTATAGTATGGATTTTTGTAGTTGGGTATCATTTATGATGTGTCGTACGCTATATTTATTTCAAAGCATATGATCTACGAGCATTCGTCATTTGCAGTAATAATTAACAATTACAATACGTTTATTGTTCCAAGCGATTATAAAATATATCAGACCGTTTGCCAGTCATCTTGTAATTATGACTTATAGTTTTAATGGTTATAATAACGTGGCACAGATACATAACAACGAAGGTTATGCTTCATATTTATTATATCTAGACCCTTTTATGTCGGAATAAACATATTGCATATTAAGTATTTTTAGTATTTTTAAACTCAGTGTTTAGAACCATTGGACTTTTTGTCATAAACTGAATCTTACCTTTTAAAAGAGTTTTGCATATATTGATATCCGTTACTGTTTTTACTCGACTGCCGAAGGAGTGGAGGGTTATGTTTTTCGAGCGTATGTGACCTTATTCTTTGGCACGCCCTGCAGCCATACTACTCCCATCTTAAAGGCCGGCAACGCACCTACAACTCTTCTGGTGTTGTAAGTGTCCATGGGCGTCGATTATCGCTTACCATCAGGTGATTCGACTGCTCGTTTGCCTCCTATATCATAAAAAAAAAAAAAGCCTAAACCGTTTGAGGGATTTCACCATAATGATGGTGTCGTTGGATTACTCTTAATCGTGGGAGTGATATAGGCTATAAAATTTGAAAAAAGCAGTTGGGTTTTTTAAAAAATCTTTTAATTTCACTTGTTGGCAAATACTATTACAGTACAGTCGAAGGCACAAGGGTCTGAACGCTTTAACGTCATATTTAAACTGCCATACGTAGTTAATCGGTTAAAAGCGACAAGGTATTAATGTGTTCAGCTACTTATGAGTTTGACTGTACCTGCGAGATCGAGTCGAGTGCATATATTACAACTAACTTGTGCGATCATAATTACTAATAAATAACTGAAATGACTAACATGAATATCTGAAATTAGTAATAAATTACTGAAACGGAATGAATCATCCATTCTTTGACATCAATATAGGTTAAACCCGACCCTTGACGCCTTTAAAATATAATTTAATATTCCTAGTGTAACCAGATAGTTTGAAAGTTAAATTGTAACTCTTACCAGCCATGGACTGCTGGGTTTATCAATTAAGCTTGCTAGGCTTTCTCATAACAAGGAGAGCAAACACGGCAATATCCAAAACAGCTCTTAAATTAAACATACTTCAAGTTATCTGCTAATTCGTTTGCATACTAAACTAACCCAATTAACTAAAAAAACGTTACACAAATCGTCAACGATGCTAACAGATGTCGTGGTCCCAGCCGCCAATTAAAATTTCTTCTGACGTATCGGCGATCGCGCACGGCACGGGGCTAGTGCGCTGGATGCGCCTGCGCAGGTATACTTTGCAGGGGGGCTAGTATGAACTGACGCCGCGACACCAGACGAAAAAATCTACCCTCCTCTTTCTAATTTGCACAGCACGGCGAGATGAACTATTCTTGACTGACTACTTTTCGGTTCGTGTTTAGAAGGAGACAGGTGATCGATAGTAGGTACTCGCAATCAGCGAACGAAAAAACTTTAGAATGCGAGCTCCTTACAAATTTCTACCCAAATAGGTACCTAGAACCGGGTATGTGCATAAATTCGAACTAACCGGCTGCCTGGCATCGTTGTGATACCCCGCGCCCGCGCATATAGACAATGGCACCCATTCTGCGGGGCCATTTTGCGGTACTACTAAGACTTCTATGGTTTTTTCCGCAATATAATTTGGCAAGTCGAGTTTAATAGCATTAGAATAACGCACCGCACTATCTCTTTCGGACGTGCACAGTTTTAAGGAGCCTGTTTTTCAATACAACTTTACCTACCTACTGCCCAGTCGCTAGTCAGGTGAAAATCAAAAAAATTGTACATAGTTAAGGGCCTTAATCTAATCTAAACTTACCCATGTAAAATGTATGGGTAATTGTCGTTACTAAAAAGAGAAAAGTTAAATCGTAGATTAGGTTAAGGCCCTGAACTATGTATATATTTTTTTGATTTTCACTCAGTCGCGTCGTTCATCGTTTATTAGAAAGAGGAGGGTATAGTTTTACATACCTTCGTGTATACGGGGAGTTTAAAAAATGGTAGGTCAAGGTTAACTAAACTGATGCTTAAAAGTTCTTACTCCTACAGATGAGCGTATTATGCTAAATGCTTCCTTTTTCATTCAAGATTACGACGTAACTATTAGTATTTATTCAAAAAGTACTTACATTATACTTAAACTAGGGGCTTAAAAAAGTTCAAATTTTCATTTTCTATTACTAAACCTTAAGTAAAGATAATAAAGTAAAAATAATATGATAGCAAACTGTAACTTTATGTTGACCCATTAAAAAGTAATCATAACCACAGGACCTACGTAGCCGTAAATTTATATTTTTTTTAAAGACATATAAATTTAATAAACGCCGCGCGCTTAGTCTCTGCCGACATTTTTATTTCAAAAAGTACCTATTAGAGTTTAAGAAATTATTATTTTGGTACTTTATAAGTTTTTGACTAAATATGAATACTTACGTCGTAATCTTGAATGAAAAAGAAAGCATTTTGCAAAATACGCTCATCTGCAGGAGTAAGGACTCTTAAATCATGCATGCACCTGCCCGTTTTGTTATTAAATGTATGCGATTGACAATGACTGTCGGTTTTGTTACTATACGTCACTGTTCGTTTAAGGCACTGGTCCCACCGCCGGCTAGTAAGCTAGAAAAGTTGGGCGAGTAGCATTACATTGCGGATCTGTAAAGGTCGATTGATCACACTGTGCCTGGTCAGCACGCAATGAACCGTTACTCGCCCAACTTTTCTAGCTTACTAGCCGGCGGCGGGACCAGTGCCTTAGGGACATTAATTAATGAATATGCCCGTCATCATATGTGTAATAACCACCATCTCGACAGACAAGACTTAAAAAGCGCACTCACATCGGTTCATCCATTTGAGAGCTACGATCCTACAGACTGACACACAGATTCACAAGTTCAACTAACACCTCGTTTGCGTCGATAATTAAAATTAAAATGTTGCGCAAACTTAGGTGCGGGCCACTAAAAAGCCAGGCTATTACGCCTGGTGAACTATCCAGCCGGTTCGACTCCCTGTCGGGTCGTGAGGGGCAAGGACCCGGGTTCGATGCGCCGGCTGAATAGGTACACTTTGCTGTTACAGTGCACAGACTGTGCCGTGAGACAGTAAGGCAAGTAAATATAGGCCCACGATTAAAAAAAATGGATTGGTTTGTCTTTGGTAAAGAGCATAACCATACAAAGTTGAATGCGTCAAGCGAACCTTTGGCCCACCCTGGCAGCGACATGGTTGGACAGCCGTTGGGGGTTTAGTTTTTTTATTGTAGTTATGGAAATGCACACATCTTTTAGTCATCTTGTTGCATTATAGCCCAGAACCATGTCCAACCACTGAATGAACCATTGTCAGCCAAACTAAACTTGTATATAAAATTTCAGCTCAATCGGTTGAAGATATCTACTTCAAAATTGAGTTCAAAGATTACACCCGAACAAATTACATACATACATTGCAAGTTAAATAAAAGCTTTTTTTTAAGTTTTTTTTTGCTTTTTTATAGCCCAGCTGGTCAATCACGAAACGCATTGTACAGTTTAGGTCAAAGATATGTATACACTTTTGCACCTTATTGCCTTGTAATAGGGTGCAAAAGTGTAAACGTATCTTTGACCTCGACTGTACTAATCTTGTGCAAATATTTCTTCAATACTATAGAAGCATCCCCTCAATAAATATGATTTCAGTAGGTTACTGAACGCAAAACTGTTTGTAATCATTTTTAAGTTAGTGGGAAGCTTATTTAAAAAAATACTGCCTGGTTCCTGGTGCAATGCTGCTCTATCTTGTGCTTAGGACAGAAATTAAGCTTCAAGTTTTTGGTGCGCGTAAGTAAGCGCAACTTTTTTTCCTCATTCGTCTCATATTTTGATATATTTTTCACAAACACAGTGAGCAAGACGAGTACATTTATGCTAGGGACTGTCAGAATGCTCAAATTCTTCAAATGTTCTCTACAGGACGCCCTCCGAGGAAGACGCAAAAAAGATCCTATCGCTCTTTTCTGTGCAACCAGTGCTTTGTTTATATTATACATGTAGCTATTTCCCCAGAAAATAATGCTGTACCGCAACTTGGATTCAACCAATGCGTAGTAAACTGTCCTGAGTTGTTCCACTGTCAAATCAGAAAGGCTTCTCAGAGCGAAGCAGGCTGAATTAATGGTATTTTGAATGGACTCTAGCTCCTGCTTCCAGTTTAGTGCTGAATCAATGCGCACCCCAAGGTGTGTCAGTCTTTTTGGAGTTGTTTTTAAATAACATTATTTGCATTTTTGCAGTATTCAATCTCAAATTATTAATGTCAACGGGCAGTAATCCCGCCAACAGACACAAACTTACGTGGGGTATTGTACTGTTTCTCCAATGTCCACTGCGCTCATGATCTGTGAGCGGCGAATCAGGGATGCGTCGGGTCTTTTAAAAACGGATCGCAAATAAAACAAGAACTAAGTGAGGTACCTTGAACCCGGCCGAGGTTTGCGTTGACCCCCATGTTCAGAAGGGCCTATATCTCTTGTACAGGTACGTACATGTCTATTCGGATCGACGTATTGCGATTAAGGTGCATTTATGTAGTTATACTTACGATTCTCACCTTACGGGTCGGGCCGGAGCGCATTTTACTTGTTGCTAAAGGATTTTAAAGCGTCAATACAGACGTTATATTTCATATTTGAATAGACTCGCGATCCAGTCGGCTCCTCGCGACGGACGGCTGTGGTCGGCTGTCGACGCATCTGACCGGCTCCGTTCGGCTGTTGCCTAGTGCACTCGGCTACCGCTGGGTTCTCGAGCAACCGATGCGATGTGGCGCCAGGCGACTCGAATCCGAATCGTACATTACACGAGCGATTTCTCGATCAAATATTGCCTTTGTACAGTATAGCTCTTTCTTTACCAAGTAAGAGTGAGACAACTATAAATTGCTCTTGTGATAGGAATACACACCCAGGAATTTCATACAATTCATAATTCAGTTATTATTTAAAACGTATTTTACAGAATGATGTCTTAATACTAAAATATTTTATTAAGGGATACATTTTGCGAGGGCCTGAACTAGGATACCCTGTGTTTCAGGCACTAGGAATATAGATGGAATAAGACAGCTATAACTTTTATTCTAACTACAGCAAGTTGGTGTGACAAATCACATCGTATCACATCGTTTGTTGGTATGACAAATTGCAGATTTAGAGGGCGCGCCTGCTAGTACCGACACAGCTTACACTTCACTGCTACTTTACTTTGCTCTAGATCACTTCACTATTCACCACTTGTCTCCACTGTTCTTCTTCTTCCAGTTCTCACTCCGATAGTACTCACTTTAGTATTTCACTGCGAGAACTCCACTCCGAAGATTTCACTCTCAAGACTGACTTTTACCTTTTTTTTTTTTAGACTTGCTATAATAGCACGGACCCAATATAGCGGTGACTTTTACCGCGAACTTGGTCCCTTTATGTATAGTCCCCTCCCAATACACCTACGTCTCATGACAACACGATAAAATTGCAGCAGGTCGAGGGAGTTGTGCTGAGCAGGAATCAAAAGATTATCGCACCTAAAATTGGCCGAAAGTTTCAAAATCCTTCACTTCCAATCAAATTTTGTATGGGTGCGCATAGGGTGATTATCGACCAGCGCTGTGTGAGGTTGCGAGAAAAATGCACAAATAGAAAGCGATCGGATGCGCAAGCGTGGCCAACGCTATTCGTGGATACACACCTTTATCTCTTGCACTGCTGCCGCTACCGCCCGCGCTCTAAGTTGTGGCCAAAACTGTTAGAGTACATCCTACTATCTGTACTTTTAAAGTCAAGCCACCCTATGGCCTCTAATTCTTTCAGTCATTTTGACGATCAGTTTAGTGGATGACCCTGCTTACGAAGCTTACGGTTCTGGATTCGAATCCCGGGGAGGAACAAGAATATTTTAAGAAAAGCCAGTTAACACCACGTAAAAGCGAAGGATTATATGAAAATCGCATTAAGTCTTAAGTTAAAATCCGTCTATATTAAGTCCCACTGGCGGATGATTTTTGTTTTTCTTGCTCACGAGTCCGTTGTGGCAGGTGGCGAGTCGACTCACTGCATACAGGGTGTTTATATACTAACCCTTTTGTTTATAAAACTTAACAAGCCAACATTTGTTTGTCTACACAAACACAAAATGTCAAAGTAACAGGTAAAAACGAACGGCCATTTAAATAAAAAAAGGTTTACCAGGTTTGAGAGGGAGGGCCAAAATATAATTAATATGCGGTTTTTTTATTGATACCTCTTTACTTAATATGTAAATTGAATTAACCGTAGTGAAAACTATGAATTCTTTTGCAAAACTATACTTATCTGATATAGCAGTTCAATAAAGAAAAGTATTTTTATTGGAATTAAATCAATTCAAATAAAAAATATTTTTGATAAATCATCTGTTTTGAGTAAAAAATTATTGCAAATAAATATAATCTACTCAGATCCGAATTCGGACATTTCATCAAGTTTACCTTAAATAGCTAGCTTCAAAATTTTTTCATGTTGCATTTTTCAGCACACCCTGTAGCGGCAATTACCTTCGCCACGAGACTTGCTGGGATGCAATTAGCTCTAACACTGAAATTGCATTATTGGTGGCAGAAAAAGGAGCAACCTGTATGTTGAAAAGTTCGGTAAGTAAGGACGCTTTTTAAAATCATGGTTCCGATTTGAATTGAGATATCATGATCTATAAAAAAACTCAATATAAAAAACTACTATTACCAAATTCCTTTGTGTAACCACTTTTAAGAGCTAGCAGTTTTTTGTTTATGCAACGACGGTGGCAAACAAGCGTACGACCCGCCTGATGGTAAGTGGACACCGCAGCCTATAGACGCATGCAACTACAAAGGAGTAAAATGAGCGTTGCCGACCCTTGATATGTTCGAGGATTCGCCGCGTTGACAGCTGAAGGAACAAATTCCTTCGCTCTCAACACAACGCATCCTTGTGCGAATTCAGCCTAAACAGGAGGTTCAAGGTTTATGATTAAAAAAACGATAGCCCTTTTATGATGAAGGTCGAACGCAACATCATACAAGTACACTCAACATCATATAACAACATACGACACAGTGCATACCCCACACTTCCAATAGGTACAGTCAACCTCAAAAGTAAGTGATCAAAATCAATATTTCAAAACATGTTCTAGCATGTCGCCCCAGATATAACAAATTATACCAATGTGATATTTCTAACTAAACATTTAATTAGTGAAAAGAAAATGATCATAATAACACCGGGCCACAGAAACGAAATGCCAAATCAATATATGCAAAAACAAAAGAAAGTCAAAATTATTGAAATGAGAACTCGGCATCCGAAAACGATTTATTTTAAATAAATAAATATAAGGGGGCAATCTTACACAAATCGACCTAGTCCCAAACTAAGCAAAGCTTGTACTATGGGTACTAGACGACGATAAACATACTTATATAGATAAATAAATACTTAAATACATAGAAAACATCCATGACTCAGGAACATATGTTCGTGCTCATCACACAAATAAATGCCCTTACCGGGATTCGAACCCAGGACCTCTTGCTTCGTAGGCAGGGTCACTACCAACTAGGCTAAAGCGGTCGTCAATAATATTTGTCAATAGATATTTCCAAAATATCAAGCTGAAGTAATAGGAACCCTTGACTTGACAGACACGAGAGTCCAGAGGTGTTATACTTAGTTGTTTCACGTGTTTATCTGACGAAAAAGTATAACCGAGATTAACCGATTATTTTTTGTATTCCGAGGTGATCTTGCGAGGTCATGCAGTCCCGTATTTTATAGATAATCAGTTAAGTTTGACACACTCAATTATGACTTTAACTGTTAGTATGACATGTCACTTAGGACACATTTAGAGTTAATTTACTTCTGATAAATTAAAATAGTCAGTAACATATATCTGACTATTTATTGTATATATTTTTGGGACCCTATTTCATCAGTTTATTTGGCTGTTTACTGTACAAGCTCCAAGAGAATACCTATTATAGTAACTCAAAATGCCAAATTTTTTACCTATAGTTTAAGTTTTATGTTTGTTTTTTTTAATTGTCGTTATTTTGAATTAAAAATTTAGATACTCAAAATACTTCCCATTATTTACTTACTCCACACACCTACGGATCTGCCAAACTCCAAGCTACAGCCGCCCTTATCCGAAAACGTCATATTCGAACCAAAGTTTCTCATGAACTGTTTTTATTTAACCAAATGAAAACTTTGCAACTTTGAAATATGGCCGTGTTTTTGCGCGGAATAGAAAATTGAAGCCATCCTTTATAGGGGATAGTTGGTGATTTTTTCGTAAAATGGGTTGTTTTTAATGATGTGATTTATGGAGGAATGGAACGGAAATAATACTTTAGTTAGTTTCAAGACTCTTCTATATCTTAGTTTGGTAGTTTTGTACGGAAAAACAACTGACCACGCTGGCTCAATGACCCAAAGTAGGTCTCGGCCTCCGGTAAGTTGGCGCCAGCGCGGCGTGTTTAACACTTTCACTGCCAAGAACCCGCCTAGGGGGCACTCTGTTCGTGGGTTCCTCGACTTAGCGAGTAATCAAGGCATCGGCTACGAGCGAAATCGTTGCCAGTGAATGTGTTAAACAATATACAGGCTCTGTGAGCTGTAGAATTAGATCATAATTATTTTTTTTCGAAAAAGTATCGAACAAAAAAAAACTATATAACTAACGGACCTGCTCACATAATTACACGAGAATCCGTTGAAAGATGCGACCCGTACAGGAGAACAGCTGGAGAGCGTGACATCCAGACATGCAAACGATTTCCGGTCCAAGCTGAAGCAGAACTTCGTTCGCTTCGCTCGCTCGTTCAATAATAAACTTACTTTAAAAATGTAATTCACTTAAAAATCATACGTTGCTCAATAAAACCATAACTCAAAAATCGGTTAACAGCACTCCAAAACGCACCCGATAGCCGTTTCGAGCTTTCAAGCTTAAAACGCAAAGCTTTTTCACTTGCCCAAAGTTCAATTAGCTTATTCTGAAATTTGATTGCAAAGTTCTAGAACAAAAGTTTAAGAAGCTTAAAGCTCCTTCCTCCTAGAAGTTTTATTCGCTGGTCGCTTCGCTTTTAAATATCGATTCCGTTGGCTTTTGTTGGTTTTCCATTTGTTAACAGTTACTACGGATAAAGGGTTCGGTTTAGGGGTGCATTGCGGTTATTTTTACATGAAAAGAGGTGGTTAATATTTAGTAATATATTTTCAATAAAAAAATCCATTGGTAGACACAATTTTAAACAAATCGACATAATCCTGAAGCTTAGTTTGAGAGCTTCGTTAACATTCCCATTTGATTTAAATGTCTGATACGTTAGCTGAGCATACGCATCTATTATACATTTCACAAATCAATGCTTTAAACCGGATTCGAACCCGTGACGGCCAGCTTCGTAGACATGGTAGCAAGTAGAGGATACATTTAACCGAATCTAAAATCGAAGTAGGTTCTCAATTCGTCGGAATCATTAATTTTTTATGTATTATTTGGAAAATCATATTTTTTTGAAAGGGTATCTTTCGCAGGCAGTCTCATGGTCATCAGGTTTAGTCAGGATCTGATGAGAAGATCCTGGAAAATTCAAAGGAACTTCTTTTCGAATTCAGAAATTTTAGAGGCTCGCTTGAAGCGATTTGGGTACTGATTAGACGTCGGTTATAACTGCTTTTAAAATGAGTAATGGTATATAAAATGTTCATTTTTCTGGCGTTTTTTGGTGGCGCAGAATGGAGAAGAGTAGCGTTCAGTGGCGTGTCAGAGGCCAAGATCCCCTGGCTCATCGAACCAGTGAAGTAAGTAAAATTTTAATCATACATTCGTTCCTGATATCGCGGAGAGCACAATAGGAGTTTAGACTCGAAATATGCCTAGTGACGAAAATCCCATCCAGATATGTCAAAGAATTACAAAACCACAACCGTTTTAATATTGCTTGTTAGAGAGAGAAAACGCAAACAGTGTGGGACGTCACGTTACGGGATGCTGCCCGGGGGCCGCGTCGACGGCGACGCCGAACACGATGGGCACGGCACATTGCCGTCTTCTAGTGACGTCACAATCTTCCAGCGTCATCGTTTCATATCAGAACACACCCCTTCTTAAAACTTTGGACACATAACTTCGTGATTATTTAACCTTTTGCGTTGATTTTTTCTCCATTTAACTCTCCGTTTGACATTTTAAATCCTTTTTCGAGAAAATATGACATTATTGACTATTTTATTTAGTGTCTACACCCCTATTATCTGAACACGACTCTATCATCCAGGCGTTAGAGTCTATTTTGAGACATTTTTGATTCGTTTCGGAATTAAAAACATCCTATCCTCTTGAGACCCGGCATGAAAAAATACAATCGAATTTGAAACTAGCAATTCGGATAGTAGTTTTGATTTTGATGTGTTTTAAATCAAACCTGATAAACATAACAACCCTAATGTTTCACACATCATCACGTGCTGATTATCGCAAGATTTTTTTAATAATGTATGGAATCACCAACCCAAATTACCGAAGTTGCATCACTTTCGTCTTTAAAATTACCAAACCTTTCTTTTAATATTCAATTGATCCCTATATTCTTAAAGGCCCATCGGCGCCGAGTACTAACCGATCGTTTAGCAATCCACGATTACTAAACCGATATTATCTTAGTACGATTAATGGTAGGGCCTTTATCCAATGTCTACAACATCTCACTATCCAAACAACCTATCTACCAACTGCTTGCAATCCAATCTCAACTTTAAAGTGACTCCAAACGGTTCAATTTCCATCAGAACACGCAGCTTGTCACATCTGTGAAGGCTGCAGTGTCTTTTAGATTGTAATGGCTTAGTTTTAAGATTTGTTTCAGGTTGTAGGGTATGTTTTCTAAATAATAGGCTATGTGCAGAGTCAGTTGTAAGTCCTCCGGGGACAATAGGTAGGTCTGCAAGCGATATTTCTCGGCAACGAGACAATTTAAGGAATAACTGGAAATGAATGCATCAGTGTGGACGCGTCATTACGGTGTTTGAGACAGTACTTCATGTGAATAGATATCTGCCTTATAAAGTTTACACCATTTGCACTCAAAAACTTATTTCTTTGAGGATGGAAACTCTTTACATCGATACATTTTGTTTTTTACATCTACTCTTAAAGTACATCTTTATCTACACGACCAATACTAATATTAAAGAGAAATTTTTTGTAAGATTGTAGCTTTGTAAAATGTAAGTTTGTATGTAATGGGTAATTACCGGAAACGCATATCCTATTTCAAAAATTCTTTCATTTGTTTTACACACAAATGGACTTTCTGAATGGTTAAATTTCATCGGGTTTGCCTGTTTTTACAATACGCGTTAGTATAAGTTTATTTTATAGAATAAGTTTATTGCGTTATAATAATGTTTTTTAAGGATAACGTATTTGAGTTCAATTCAACTCGTTAATGACTGTTCGGGAGATGGTTAATGTCATGCCAATTTCAAGGGTCTTTGAAATATTAAAATCCCCGTGTGCCATAAAATTGTTAGTATATGAAATGCTCAAAATATCATAAGTATTGTAAATCATTAGAATATTAGTACTGCTTCAAATTATGAGACAATTAATAGCACGTTCACGGACACAGGACCATCTCGATTTTTTTGTGATACGACACAGAAATTCCCCATACAAAATGGCATTACATCTGGGGACGGATTGTCGTATTGCTCGTTTTTTAATGTTTGTGTTGCGGCAGTAACGGCCAGAGACGTAACCGCCTGTAGACGGGTATTCATGTCAAGCGAATACGTCGGTTACTAAGACCTGTGTTACGGCACTAACGGCCACAGGCGAAACGAACAGGTTATTTGTATGCGAATCGTCCGGCTACAGACGTAGTGCCGCAACACGCGGTCTGTCAATGTGTGCGTGATGGAGGTAACTTGTGTGCACCAGTATGAGTGCTTGCTGTGGCACTGGCGGGTTTGTGTTACAGCCAAAAACGGCACAGAGTCATAAACTCCCTATAAATACTATGACAAATATTCGGCTGTGGACGGAGCGCCACTTTTAATGAAAATTAAATTCCCTTCTACAGACGTAATGCCATATTACGAGGGTTTTAGTTTACGTCTCTCGACGTACTGTCCGTGAACGTGTTAGAGTAGGTGGTCACTGGTCAATTCAACACGTTTTGATGAAAGCTTATGAATTATATTGTTTTGCATCACGATGACATCATACAAACATTATCTACGAATTGTTCATATGTTTACTCAGAGTTCCAAGCTGTTATTTAAATAAATAAAATAAATATTAGGGGACAATCTTACACATATCGAACTAGCCCCATAGTAAGCTCAATAAGGCTTGTTTTATAGAAACTAGACGACTATATATATAATAGATATTATAACTTAAATTCATAGAAAACATCTAAGACTCAGAAACAAATATTCGAACTCATCACACACATATTTCCCCTTTAACGGGATTCGAACTAAGGACCTTCAGGTTCGTAGGCAGCGTCAGTAGGTACCCACAAGGATAGACGATCGTCAAAAAAAAGTACTGGACGATTAAATAAAATTGTAATTTTTTTAGGGTTTGCTGCATCAAACGCATTTTAAATATGGTGCCGGCAGGTGTCATTTCATAGAGAACTGTCAAACTTCCCATACAATCAGATTTTATCGGAGATAACTTAGAATCACCGATGAATAATTTTCCTTTTTGGCGACAAATATACTATTTGATATGGGAGTGTGATAGGAGTTGACTATTAATTTCTGCCCTTTAATTCGCAAAAAAATAGCTAAGGTTCATAGTTTAAGTCTCGGTAGCGCTGAATAGCCCAAACCATTATGATCAGGAAAATAATTTACTTTAAAAACAAAGTTTTAACCGACTTCAATTAAGTACTCCGTCAAGCCACGAAAACATTTCAACATTTCTTTTCCAATTTACCACATGAACTGATTTCCGAGAGCAAATGCGTTGATTATTAGAGAAAAAAACCAAATCGCTGTATGTGGGCTGATAATATTTGAGGACTTCCGTCGATTCCACAGGGATTGGCACTTCTAATAAGTAGTTTCTATTTCAACGGAATCTTATCAGAATCTGTGATATACTTTTGTACTTTTAAGTACGTGCTTCTTTTAACCACCTATTTGTACCATGTTTAAGCGAATAAATGACTGATTACTGATTACTGATTCTTAGACCCAATACGCACTGTCGACTAGTCGCCGGCGACTTGGTCTCTCGGCGACCAAAACATAGGCGGGCGACCGGCGACTAAGTGCGTAAACGCCCATATAAACTGCAAGGCTCGCACGCGACGGCGCGCGAGCTCTCGATTTTTCTCGCACTATCCGTCTCTCTCTTATTAGAACACTTAGAAGAAGAGGTATAGTGCGATAAAAATCGAGAGTATGTCGCGGCCGTCGTGTGCTAGACGTGCTGTAGGTACAAAGTCACGGTCGCGACGACTCAGTCGGCGGCGACTAGTAGGGTCACTACCCACTCGTCTAACCCGGTCGTCAAGTCAATAATATAGCCCCTTAGTATTCTAATGATCTCACTATAGACAGCATTACCCATCTGCCAGTCACGTTTAAATATTAACAACGTACCTACATCTCCTAGACATCCCTTGATATCAATTTGGAACAAAACTGCATAATTAAACAGTGTTTAATACTCGCCGAAAGCCTCCATGGCACCCGTCACTCCGTAATAAAAAGTCGAGACAAGTATGGATGGCCTCAGGCGGCTTGCCTTACAACGAGTCCATGAATAATTCTACTTTACGGCCGGGACGGGGATGGGTATTTGTACTTGGTATTTGTACCTACTCGTTATAAGATCAGAGTCAGTTGTATAAATAATTCATTGTAGAAAAGTATGAGCTACTTAGTAATGGGTGACCCTCGCAATTCCTACTAACATAAATAAAGTCACTTGCCATAACAGTTTTGCCCTATTGGAATTTGTCATAACATTCATGTTCCACAACATATTATTTGCCCTAAAACATGTTAATCATATTATTTACACCTTAATAATTAAGAGTACCAAATTCATGTACGACTATTGATCGTTATAGTAATGGAAAAGCGGAAAAGGTTAATCGGAAGACAGGCATTCGTTCGATACGAGGACGAGCGAAGCGATGAGGAGTGTTCGATTGAAATGCGACCCTGCAGCGCGAGAGCCGAGGTAGGTAAGGTGTGTGTTGCAAGTTCTTGAGTATAACTTGAATTGCTGAATTTTTTTTATTTAAATTTTCACTGATTCTTAATATTAATCTGCCTAATTATTATATTATGCAGATGTTTCACCACTTGATGTATTCGAAAGTATATTGTACCCGTTAGTGTTTTGTACCTGATAAAGAGCAAGCTTTCACAGGCAGCAGTGTTTGTTTACCATCAGGATATCCGTACGGTCACAGTATAGAAGAATAATACAGTAGGTAATCTGAGGCCGTTTAGGAGCGTTCGTTACCTACTTTCGCTCGATGCGCAGGGCTGTGTCAAGTTTGTGGCTTTACATACCTATAATACAAATTTTGCTTTTAAGTATGCAAAGTATTTCTGTTACAGTTTAATAGACACACACACAAATTAATAATATTATAGATAGTTGGGTATGTGTTTTTAGTTTCCCACTTCATGGAATATTTTAATACCACTATACTCATCATCATCATCATCATATCAGCCGAAAGACGTCCACTGCTGGACATAGGCCTCCCTGAGTGCCACAATGACCGGTCCTGCGCCACCCGCATCCAGCGGACTCCCGCGACCTTTACCAGGTCATCAGTCCACCTTGTGGGGGGCCTACCCACGCTGCGCCTTCCGGTACGTGGTCGCCACTCGAGAACCTTTCCGCCCCAACGGCCATCGATTCTACGTGCAATGTGCCCCGCCCACTGCCACTTAAGTTTAGCAATTCGGAGGGCTATATCGGTTACCTTGGTTCTGCTGCGGATAGCCTCATTTCTGATGCGATCGCGCAGAGAAACTCCCAACATAGCCCTCTCCATTGCCCTTTGGGTGACTTTAAGCCTTCTTATGAGGCCCTTAGTAAGCGACCACGTTTCCGTGCCATACGTCATCACTGGCAACACACACTGGTCAAAGACTCTCGTCTTGAGACTCTGCGGAATATTGGACGAAAAGATGTGCCGTAGCCTCCCGAATGCTGCCCAGCCGAGTCGGATTCGACGATTGACCTCTTTCTCAAAGTTGGACCTACCTAACTGAATAGTCTGTCCAAGGTATATATAATCGTCTACAACTTCGAGCGTAAAGTGTCCGATTGAAATGGGGGTTGGTACTACATGGAGGTTTGACATGATCTTTGTCTTATCCATGTTCATCCTTAGACCAACTCGCTCGGAGGCTTTACTGAGGTCATCGAGCATTGTGCTTTAGTCCTCCATGGTCTCAGTCAAGACTACTATATCGTCAGCAAACCGAAGGTGAGTGATGTACTCGATGTTGATGCCTAGCCTTCTCCAGTCTAGAGTCTTGAACACGTCCTCCAGTGCAGCGGTGAACAGTTTTGGGGAAATAACATCCCCTTGTCTGACACCCCGCTGCAGCGGAATAGGCTTCGAACTCTGATCCTGGAGTCGGACTGACATAGTGGCGTTCTTGTACAAACACTTCAGCACTTCGATGTAGCGGCAGTCTACTTGGCACCGTTGGAGAGACTGTAGTACAGCCCAGGTTTCGATCGAATCGAAGGCTTTCTCGTAGTCCACGAACGCTAAGCCGAGAGGCAGGTTATACTCCTCAGTCTTCTGTATAACCTGGCGGAGCGTATGAATGTGGTCTACGGTACTAAAACCTCTTCGGAAACCGGCTTGTTCGGGAGGCTGGAAGTCATCAAGCCTGCGTGCGAGACGATTCGTAATGACCCTTGAAAACAGCTTATAGAAATGGCTCAGAAGAGAGATGACAGGGTCGGTAGTTCTTCAGCAGAGTGTTGTCACCCTTTTTGAAGAACAGCACCACCTCACATCTGTTCCACGCCTTTGGCGTTCTCCCTTCCAGTAGGACGGTGTTGAATAACTTCTGAAGGGCCGTAAGGATCGGTTTTCCACCCGCCTTCAGGAGTTCGGCTGTAATTCCGTCTTCACCGGGTGCCTTACTATTCTTAAGCTGTTTCAGAGCCATTCTAATCTCGTACAGGCTGATGTCCGGGATGTCGTCGGTGTAGTGTCGGGTAAGTCTAGCTCTAGGGTTTTCTGCCGGACCAACTTCGGGTTTGCGAGTTGACGTGTATAGCTGTCCGTAAAAACGCTCTATCTCACTCAAAAGCTCAGGTTTGGAAGAAACGACTCTGCCGTCCTCAGTTTTCAACCTTGCGAGCTGGCTCTGCCCAATAGACAGATCTCGTGCGAATACTTTTGAGCCCTTATTTCGCTCGATGGCCTCTTGGATACGATATGATGTCTCTGTGATCAATACGTTTAAAACCGGGAGTGATCACCGCCTGGTAAGAGGCATATTGAATATATGTGTCAAGCGAGAGCGCTCTCGCCTGATGAAGTCTACGCTCCGTCCAGTATCCACCCAAATCCAAACCCCCGAGAGCTTTCAGCTGGAACTCCAAAACCGTTTCGATTGCCTAGGTGGCGATGTGGACGAACTCAACGACGGGTTTGTGGAAGCTGTCCGTGCCACTGGGTCTAAGTTCTTCAAGGCCCAGCCGGCCAACAGAACTAAAAGGGTCTCTAGCTCCACTCAGAAGCTCATGAAGGAAAGGAGTGAAATGATTCTGCAGTCTTCAGCCGATGCGACTTTATACCGGCGGCTCAATAAACGGATCTCCAAGTCCCTTACCCGCGATCTGCGCCAATTCAATACGAACCACTATACTATGCCTAAAATATTTCCTAGTAAGTATAATAGTTGCTAAACTGCACTAGGTTGGTAGGTGCTTAGTTACAAGCCTATTCGGCTCTTTTTGATATCGTGGCACTGGCGGTTCGCTGTCTTCATACCTACGAGGCGGCTTCCTTTGACGTAGCGAGTGAGAACGAGCGAATACCGCAACGGCGCGGCCCCGATTGAAGCATTCTCCATCATTCCCGAAGGCTATGTGTGTGTGCGTACCGAACACACGCGCATGTGTGCAGCCGTGCGATGTACCTTTGTTCGAAGTTTATCTACTGTTCCTATACTGTGGTACGGTTCTTTGGCATAAAAATACAGCATCAACCAAGACACGACGCAGGATTACCTCAGAAGTTCTCGCGAGTATTTTACCTAGTATTCGTTAAAGTACCGAGTATAATATTGTCTCGACCTTATTCAGAATGATACATTGAAATAGGGTTGTCATGTTTGTCTGTTGATTTGGGGCGTTTAGACCCGATCGGCCGATACCGAAATGTCAGGAGATTAAATTATGTTTTGGATACTTTTGTGTTGTTTTCTATTCGCAAATATGTTTTCCTGTATACTGGAATAGTAATTTACTTTAAGGTAAAACAACTAAGATAAGCAAAAAAGGAAACTAGTGTGTTGGGTCAAATGTAAACATTTGAATATAAAACGTTTTTCTTTTACTTTGTTAGGTAAACCTAATTCGCAGGGAATGCAGTTCACACTGTTTTTTGAACATTTACTTAAATAAAGAAAATACATGTTTTGTTTAACTAATTTTGAGTGGAATCATAATGTAAACCTACATTTAATTAGATGCACTTAGAGAGAGATTCAACTTTATGATGACATCGTGATGTTATTTATATTTAAAAAAACTTACTTCAACTTATATTTATTATTTTACTTTACTTGTTTACCTTGCAGTAGTAACGATAACACGTTACAAATACAAAAGGCGAACTTAATGCCATAAGACACTCTCTACCAGTCAGGTACTTTATAGTACAAACAGAAAATAATCAAAGCTGGTGCGACAAACTGACAATAATCGGTACTTTCTAGTACTTATATTTTTAGAGAATAAAAAAACAATGTGTCACCTCACTCACATTCAAAGCAGCCTGACACCATGATCCTGTAAAGATAAAGGTTTAGGAAATGAATACATATACAATGCAAGTTAAATAAATATAACAGGTTAAAAAAAACCGTTGTCCTTTTCATGACTGAGCCTTTATGGCCTCAACAAAAAACACACTTATTTGTCTTCCCGGATGTGCCACAAAGATAGTAATTTTATTACATGCTATAAAATTAACGTTTGCCTATACCGGGTAGCAGCGGACAAGGACTCAGAAATCACCTTTTATAACCCCTTCCTACTACTTTGTAGTCTTACCTTAAGCCGATAGGAAATATTTGGCAAAAAAAGTCAAGTAATCATAATCATAGTAGCCAAATGACGTCCGCTGCTGGACGGAGGGGACGTGAGGCCTCCCCCAAAGAGTGTTACAATGAGCGGTACTGCGCCAAAAAAGCATCCTATAAATATTTTATTTCCCAGAACTAAACTATCTTCGTACATAAAAATTGTGGTCTTAACCTAAGAGGTTTAGAAATAGATAAACATACAAACTTTCGTGTTTACAAAGTTTATATTTTATTTTGGCATTTCTTTAGCTTACTATAAGTACCTTGCATATGTTACAGTGAATCCTCACATTATTTTGGGTCGGTAACGCGCTTTTGACTCCTTTGAGGGGTTATATTGTAAGTTTTCGGACGAACATTAGGAAAAATGAACAGTTGTTCTCCTATACAGATAATGATATTTAGATCGAACTAACATACGTATGAAGCTTTAGACTACGCAATCAACCAGCTGGAGTTGCAAGCGTCCATAGGCTTTATGCTTATGCTGTATGCTTGTTTTCCACCGTCGTCATATAAAAAAGTTAATATTTACGTGTAATCCTTAATCCGGCCTTCAATAAGTCACATTAGAACATGCAACAAATCCTATTAATATTTTAAAAAGTTACACGTGTTGAAACTTATATTAATCTAGTATTTCGATTCATAGAAAAATCCGAATGATCGCCAACATCCGGCCAACTTAACAAGCCACTACGGCCATTGTAAAATCACCTTAACTCCTTTGAGATAAGATACATCACAAGTGCCTTCTGAAAATAGACAATGGTATCAAAATGTCAAGTGAAGATTTCGAAGAAATTGATCAAATATTTTAAAGAATTTCGTGGTAGTGATAAATATTGGTTTAATGGATTTGAGAAGGGTAACAGGAATTTGACAGTTGAATTACGGAAGTGTTTAAAATAGCGGCCGTTTGATACAGTATGAAATTGTATTCTAATTTCTCTCAGACTGATCCATTTGAATTTTTCACCCTGTAATCTTTTCTTTTATAATAGTGAGCTGATGCAACAGTTACAAAGACTCCAAAATGATTTTTACCAACGTAACTGCTCTTGAAATAAATTCCCATAAATACAATTAGGGACAAATCAATCTATTTAGTTCCAATCTAAACAATAAATGACAATCACGGTTACCAGCCTAATTGTAAATGTTTCTCATTGACGTCTGTTTAATGGTTAGGCAACGATAAGATATTCAGTACGAACATAAAACGAAACAAACCGACATTACTGAGAACTTTTCGCAATTAAACTGCACACGAATGTTTACTATATATTAAGTGCGAAACACCGGTGTCATCAAAAGAGTACCACCTACTCGTATTTTTATTTACAACGATAAGTCACTCAAACAAGTAATAAAACGTCTATAAATATACAAACTTGCATGATATACATGATTGCTCGGCTGTTATTTATTTACATCACTTAAACGAGCGAGTGAAGCGAACGAAGCTCTCCGTTTTTGCTTGGGCCAACATTTTTTCGTATGTCTGGATGCCCCACTGTCCCTGCTGTCTGACTGTTTTCCTCTATTGGTCACATTTCTCATCCGATTCTCGTGAAATTTTGCGAGTAAGTCTGATAATCAATGCTGAGTCTTAGCCTTTTCTTTATAGCACACATTGCTCAACTTATAAGGTATCTTTGTTTGTTGTCATGTTTGTATTTAAGTATCAACTTTTTTTTTGTTTTGAATGTGTTCTTTATTTGATTAAACATTTTTGTATTCTATTCTATTCTAACCAGTCTAATTATAAAATATTTTTTTAACAAATCAGACTTGCGAGCTCTATAGCTCACAGTAAGTTTTTTTAGATGAAACATCGATAACGAATCTCATTCGGTAGAAGGTCCTCTAGCTAACAAAACCGATGTTTGAGGCAGAAAACTCAAATCATGGCATCCCACTCAACAGTGTAGCGTGGGCACTTTCGTCTGGTTAGGGTTGTACTGTCACCAGAAGCAGGAGTGCAATTCTCTAAAACAATCATATCTTTTGTGACGGCGTCGTACGCCTCAACTCTCACCTCACCTGTCACCTCACGCCTCACGAGTCGCGTCTCATGTCTCAGCCAAGATTAAATTATGTATTTTTTTCTCGCCAAATATTCGATTTAGACCAGCATTTCATTCTATAAACAGCGTACGCACTTTCAGGCAACCGCTGTTTCAATCGGCTGCCTCGCGACAAAAAAATAAACATTCTTTTTTCTATTTTCGCCCCAGTCCAAGTTGGCTCAGTTCGGGTTGCACAGGCCGGCTCCACGACACTTCGGGGGCTCAAATTCCGCGAGCCATCCGGTTGCCTCTTGGACACTGCAACTAAGCGTCATTACTCTGAATATGGCCTTTGATCACATTAACGCTTTTTATCGTGTTTACAGTAAGTACAAACGGAATTTCATACTACATGAACCACGAAAGGTTACAGTGGTTATGGTAAACAAGTCTAGACGGTTCAACAATAACAAATTGCTGATAAGATAACAATTGTTTTATAAATAATGTAACTGTTGATATTCAACTTGTTGCTATGAGCCATTTTAGGGTGCGACCACAGCGGTGCGTGACGCTGCGTTGTCGGTCCGTCAGCGTCCGCGATGGGATGGGGTGACAAAGTCGTGAATCCTAATAAAAACCGGCCAAGTGCGAGTCGCACTCGCGCACGAAGGTTTCCGAACCATTATCTCCACCATCTATAAAAACGGCAAAAAAATCACGTTTGTTGGATGGGAGCCTCTTAAATATTTATTTTATTCAGTTTTTTAGTATTTCTTGTTATAGCGGCAACAGAAATACATGATCTGTGTAAATGTCAACTGTATAACTATCACGGTTCATGAGATCCTGGTGACAGATGGAAAGACGGACGGACCGACAGCGGAGCCTTAGTAACAGGGTCCCGTTTTTACCCTTCGGGTACGGAACCCTGAAAAGACCTGCGGGCGTAGCATGGTTGCCATTTTATCACCTATCACTGTCTAAGACCTCCGTCACGTTCTGGCAAGTATGCACGTGCGAAGGTGACGGATATCTTATCCACAACGATAAGTGATAAAATGGCAATCAAGGTGGTTTTCCACCGGCGAGGCGAGGCGGGGCGTGGATGGGCGAGAATTGAAATTAGTATGGGACTTACTACCTATTTCCACCGCGCGCGCGCGCACTCAGTGCAAATAGGTAGTAAGTCCCATACTAATTTCAATTCTCGCCCATCCACGCCCCGCCTCGCCTCGCCGGTGGAAGACCACCTTCATGCTACGCCCGCTGAACAGCGGGGCGTCGCGTCGATTGGACTTGGGAGTCGTTGCGCGTTGTGCAACAGCAGTAAGTACGGAAGTAAGTACGGAAGAAAGTAAGCAAGTAAGTGAGTGAGTAAGTACACAGATGTGTATCTAAGTAGTTGGATACTGTGCAAAATAAAAAGGAACAGTCAAGTGCAAAAATATGGGTGCCCACGACTTCAGTACCAACTCAAAACGATGCCCCATAGCTCATTAGGTTTCGGTACATATATATTTACTACTGCCCCTGACTGTACCTGGGGGCCGATTTTTGACTTTCGAGCGCTCGAAAATTAAATAAAAGTAAATGCTATTGTAGTGTCCAAATTACGGGCACTTACTTTCTTCTGATAGAATAGAATACGAGTGGTCAATACCGCTCTTTTTCAAATTTTCTATCGTCATTTCAAAATAGCATTTCATAGTTTTTGACAGCTTTCGAGTGAAAGAGTCGAGCGCTCGAAAGTCAAAAATCGGTCCCCAGCAATGATTTTGGTCCAAATCATATTTTGAAGTTTGTCAATACAACGTTTGACAAAACACGATCACGTAGTGTATAGAAGTTACTGGCTGGCACGAAGATTCAAAGTCAAAGGCTTTGATTTGATTCAGGCTCGCTTTGAGTTGAAGGCGAGCGAGCTCGTGATACAAACAATACAATACGGCAAAGACTCAATATGATCCATTTAGGTACGCACTCAGGGACCCGATTCGACATTCAAAATTTACGTCCTCGTATGTATACACACAAAATTAAAGCGTTTAATTTATATCCTAGGGATGTCCACTTATATCGATTAAGACAAATGGAATATAATTTTATTGATAAAACACATTATTTTACATGTCAGGCAGGATACGACGAGACGACGACCTCTGTAGTCTAGTTGGTAGGGACCCTGCCTACGAAGCCGGAGGTCCCGGGTTCGAATCCCGGTAAGGGCATTTATTTGTGTGATGAGCATGAATATTTGTTCCTGAGTCATGGATGTTTTCTATGTATTTAAGTATTTTTATCTATATAAGTATGTATATCGTCGACTAGTACCCATAGTACAAGCTTTGCTTAGTTTCGGTCTAGGTCGATTGGTGTAAGAATGTCCCCAAATATTTATTTATTTATTTATAAAGAGTAGAGTAGGACGTACTTTTTATTACATGTCAAGGTAATAAGAAATGTCAACGAAGTATGACTCCGCATTCTCACGCAAAGCGGGTGCGACGTGCGTATACTTTATGATAGGATGGCTCTATCATAATCATTATCATCATCATCATTATCATTATCATCATATCAGCCTGGACATAGCCTCCCCCAAAGTATTACATAACACAAATATCATATACATCATCGCATGTTTTACGCCTTCGGATCAGGCGTCAAATATCTGCAATTTGAGATTATGGTTTGCCTTACAGCCAGGTTTGCTAGCTAAAATACGTTCGTTAATTCGCTTCGCGCACTCGTTCAAAAAGAAACAACATACTAGAAACAATTGAGCACACGTACATAACCAAAAAGACTCACATACATAAAAAGATTACATTTTCATTTAAGTAAATATTATTACACATAAATTGTAATATTATTTACTTTCGCACGCTGTCATTTCAAACACATTCCCGCCAGAGTGCTTTCGAGTAAACTGAAATTTATT
Source organism: Epinotia bilunana (assembly GCA_947049275.1). Classification (NCBI taxonomy): domain Eukaryota; kingdom Metazoa; phylum Arthropoda; class Insecta; order Lepidoptera; family Tortricidae; genus Epinotia; species Epinotia bilunana. The sequence goes on along the minus strand of OX346269.1, from coordinate 19,666,746 downwards.
CAACGAAAATTTCTCATACAATAACCATTTGAATGCAAACTGTATTTTATGTAACACTTACTTACTACTACTCACGGAATCTCTAAACTATTCGAATACTCTCAAAGAATCAAGAGAAGACCGAAGTTGCTTATAAATAATCCCAACGGTATAAAAACACTATAAAATCTTCGAGCAATTTAAAAATAATACTCCAGATATCAGTAACAATATCTTAGGACACCCTGTATATTGCCGCCATCACGAGTGCGGATCAAACGTAACGTGAAATTGTTTTTGTGAGCACCCTCTACATGATATTATTTCCTTCATCCGACTTTAAACGCTAAGCTTGAGTCACAAGGTCGAGATTCGGTTGGGAAAGTCATTGATGAAATATGTCATCTAATATTCTTCTATGTGGGTGAGTCTGTTGGTTTAAATGTACGCGAATTAGAAATCAAGTTGTTTTTGTATTAGTATAAACATGTTTGAATATGTAGAATGTCTAGCCAGTGTTGCTATTGGATTATGTTTGTGTGTTCTTGAAATATTTTTTTTTTTGGGAATTATCTTTTACATAAGTAATATTGAGCTTTTTTTCTATTTCTTGATTTCGGATTTTAAAAAGGTAGCCTAAATTGCGTCCAATTTTTCTTTATCAAAGAAGTCCATATTTCGCTTGGCAGCCACAGTTGCCACCATCAGTTTAGGGGTGCGCGAAATTGGCAACTGTGGTTGCCACAAGCAAGTGAGTGGCTAATGAACATGGTTTACCTATCCTAAATAAACGGAAAAAATGCTATGTACCGGAGTTTTTTTTAAGTTTCACTTTAGTGTATTTGGATATGACCAAAGATCTGATGTTAGTGGGTGGATACGAAGTTCCCAAATTCACTCTTAATTCAGTATTTTTATTTGAGACTTCTTATTTTGTAAGTATGTATCTAATGTATCCATCACATGGTCATGACATGTCGCACAACATTATAATCAATATCCATACAACATCAGTGTAATCGCTAATCATTTAATAAATTGGTTATCATTAACATTAATGCTTCATCAAAATGGATGTAGTTTTATCTATCATCGATATTGTTTTAAGCTTTGTTTTCCTAGTGTTTTCCTTGCGTAATTAATAATAGTAGATTTTTAAAAAAAGAATAACTATGTTGACACTGAACCAATACTTGATAGTTTTAATCTTAATTCATAGCAATCATCATCATTGTCATCATAATAGTCAAAAGACGCCCACTGCTGGACATAGGCCTCCCTCAAAGAGTGTCACAATGACCCGGTCCTGCGCCGCCTGCATTCAGCGGACTCCCGCGACCTTTACTAGGTCATCAGTCTACCTTGTTTACCCACGCTGCGTCTTCCGGTACGTGGTCGCCACTCGAGAGCCTTCCCGCCCCAACGGCCATCGGTTCTGCGCGCAATGTCTCTGCCCCCATTCATAGCATTTGTGTATATATTCAGAGCAATAGAGGTGGACAATTGGTGTCAACAATTAACATTTGGATGTTTACCGTGTACGTTAAGATAGATAGTTACACAAAGGCTACATGGAATATAGCTATTTCTTCCTGCCTACTGCAGTTCTGATCTATCTGGGGGACAATCTGTCGCTCGCGTCCGCAGGATTTACCTACCACAACCCTGCACGTGTCCCCTGGGTGGTGCTAAATGAGCGGCAACACCTTCGGCGAAATAGACGCTCCTATAAAAATATCACGTTGATATTCGCAAAAAGTTCTGACCTGGTCAGTCCATCGCATGAGTAGTATCCACTGGATTAGATGGGCATTTTAAAAAAAATGTTACAAAGGCAGGCATAGCCCATTTGTGCATGTACTCGTATCCATCCATACTTACTTTAATATTATAAATGCGATAGTGTGTCTGTCTGTCTGTCTGTATGTAACCTCTTCACGCTTAAACCGCTGAAACGATTATGATGAAATTTGGTATAAATATAATTTGAGGCCCGGGGAAGGACAAAGGATGGTTTTTATTCAGAAAATCATTTCCCAAGGGGAAGAAATGGGGGGTGGAGTTTTGTATGGAGCTAAGATATAATCGATATACATGTATGATGAAGATATAATCGATTTCCAGCGGACGGAATCGCGGGTTATTAATATATAAAGGGTAGGCCTCAGACCACGAAAACTATACCTTGTTTAGTCTTGTTTTCTTGGTCTGAGGGCAGGGCATATTATAGGGTAGGTATAACCTGAAGACTGGTATAATCTGTACTTATAATACTGTCATTTTTAAGAAGATTCGTCGCATTGGCATACCATATCATAAATTCCGTATCATCTCGATGACCAATGGCCTTCGGAGAATCGAGGTGTACCTTGTCAATGTTACTAATAATGTATGATGCAATTCAGGCGTATCACCAGGTATTAGACTAACATACACCTATATACCAATAAGGGGAGGTGAAGGTATCAAAATGACTTGCAACTTTCTACTATTATAATCCGCACTTCACCAGTGAGTTTGTTTCTGCGTTTCTTCTTAACAGTGGTCTTCTTTTTCAGAAACGCTGGTAGAATTTTGACTTGTAACATGCCATTACGGCTAGCAGGTCGATGCAAATTAATAAAATAATTTTTATACTTATTAATTAAGAGTACGCAGTAAGCTCGGCCGAATTTCACCTTCCCATACAAACGTAGTTACGCTCTCATTTTAAAACTACATGTTGTATTGTAACGAAACTTTGCATATATGAGGTATGTCTATGTCTGTAATTAGTTTATATGGTTCCAGTTTATAAAACAAACGATATACGGCAAAAACAATTTTTGTATGAAAAACTTAAATTCGCTGTATTTTTTTACTATGGTATCTGAAGCTACATAAACTAATTACAGACATAGATATACCGCATGTCACTTTATATGCAAAGTTTCATTACAATCCGACACTTAGATTTAAAATGAGAGCGTAACTACGTTTGCATGGAGAATCGAGCTTACTGCGGACTCTTAATTAATTTAATTTATTGCATATTGTCACGTGTTATTATTGCATGATCAGACGTCTAACTTAGTAAGAGGCAAGGTATTATTAATAACCAGTGTCATTTTGAGATACGCCCTTATTATATTAAGATTGGTCCCAAAATAACACATATCTTAGCACCTCTTCTTTGCAAAGGGATTAAAATAACTTATACTTATTTTTTGTTTTGCCATTATTTTGCCGCAGCAGAACCAAGGTATTATATAGCCCTCCAAATCGTTAATACTAGATACTACGCTAAATGATTTAAAAGTACTACTCTATATTAGGTATATATAGTGGCTGTGCCTTTAAATCATCACACAATGTGGACTGATGACTTGGTAAAGGTCGCGGGAGTTCACTGGATGCGGGTGGCGCAGGACCGATAATAGTGGTGCTATTTGGGGGAGGCATGTCCAGAAGTGGACGTCTTTCAGCTGATATGATGATGAATGTTTTGCCACCTCTATCCCTCGGGGTGTAAAGAAGTCTTCAGCAGCGCATGTAGTCACTCAATAAGCACTGCGTCATGTGCTGCGTAGTTTGGATGATGCCACACTCGCAGAATGCATCGCTCTCCTCGGATCTGATTTCCCATTTCAGGAGATTGTCTTTAGAACGGGCAACTCCCGTCCTCATCTTACTCGAAATTAACGGCAAATATCAGTTGGAGATGAGCTATTATGTTATTAAGATGTTATATCAACATAACGTCTATCTTAGTACTGTGACTTTAAATCGAATTTTAAAAAGTAATATCAATTGAACATGTGACTTTATTCCATTGCTACGGCATATCGAAATTACGCACAACTTACCTCTGTGGCGTAAAGTCGTGTTATACCTCAAGCGTCACATTAACATGTGCCATTATAGCATTAAGTAGGCATATCAAAATTACGTGTAATATAGCACTGAAACATATACAATAGACTCGGTAATAGGTCGTCATAATTGACCGAGCACATACAATACGTTGGAATAGCGCTATTAGATTTTATTACCTAATTTTACAACCCAATGGTTTACTAAGTGCCTGAGATTGGTTTGTGTTAGTTTATAAAGGTATTAGTATTAGATTTATGGTCAGCAAGCCCGTGGGTTGACCCACTCTTTTAGTTAAATTATTTCGGGTACTCAAAAAAAAACAAGCGACGTTCTAGATTAGTAAATCAATCAAATCGTTTATTCGTAAAACAGGTACATATGTACATATATACAGGGATGTTATGATCATTTTACTGTTCTCATTATATGTTCGCCATAAGGCACACAAATAGGCATAACATATGACTAGTGATGTGCCGGGGAATATTCCCGGGAACGGGAATATTCCAGTATGGGAATTTCCCGGGAATATTAATAAAAGTAATTAAAATGAATAGTGCCTCGACAAATAAAGTGCCATTCGCCAAAAACTGCATTATTGTACTAATTCTGACTTTTTATCTCAATTACCATTTAATATGTGAATATTTTCATATTTTGGATTCGGATATATTTTATTGTGATTTTTTTCGTTAACTTTGTATAGTTTTTGTTACTTGCAGAAGTGCTTTTGTAGAATTTGTTTTTTTCGGCTGGGGGAATATTCCCAATAACTGGGAATATTTCCATTGTTCCCGGGAATATTCAGATTGTTCCGGGGATTATTCCCAGGAACAATGGGAATTTACATTTGCGGATAAATTAGACTGGTTAATGTCTTGGTAAAAAATCAAGGGCCCAAGTTATAATGTAATCCCTGATATCAAGATATATACACAATAAACATACGCAATTTCAATATTCCCGTATATTCCCTTATATGGAAATATTCTCGGGAATGTTTCCGGGAATATTCCCACCTGGGGAATATTCCTGGGAACGGCACATCACTGGCACGGCACATATGACACAAAAAATTGTATTAAACAAAATTATTAAATAATCATGTTCAGCATGCAAAATAAATAAAATAAAATAATAATAATGAAGATTTTCAAAATGTATACCTGTGTTTTTTGTTATATGTTACTGTCTTTTAAATATTCTTGTATGGAGCAGTATAAACTTTTTGCAAAAAAAAAACATAGGTCTTTTTTATAATCGTCCACACTGTCTATATCTGCTGCTGCGGCACATTGCACGTAGAACCGATGGCCGTTGGGGCGGAAAGTTTCTCGAGTGGCGACCACGTACTGGAAGGCGCAGCGTGGGTAGGCCCCCCACAAGGTGGACTGATGACCTGGTAAAGGTCGCGGGAGTCCGCTGGATGCGGGTGGCGCAGGACCGGTCATTGTGGCACTCTTTGGGGAGGCCTAAGTCCAGCAGTGGACGTTTTTTGGCTGATAAGATGATGATGATGATGATGTCGATGTCTAAGTTCGGTCTAAATATAGCTTATTGTAAACTCTAGGCGACATACCAAATACACTTTTTGACAGTAGGGCAGTTTTAAATATTCTTTTGTTTATTTTTCCTCGCTGTCGTACGCTATAATAACTAGGGAATTTGTGACGGTTAAGTTTAACATATACAGACACTTCATAAATGTATAGGCAGGGCAATGTCAATATTTTCGACTTCTGGAATAAGTAGCTGTTTACAGCCCCCCTATTCTGTAACTTGTTTTAAGCTCACCTCAACGCTCACCTACAAATATATCACCGCGATTAAGCGAATTAAGCGTCGGAGGTAGGCTAAGCGCTAATACGGCTCACCCCGCCGCCGGTCACCCGTCATGAAACTAGACCTCCTCGGACACTTAATTAGTTTTAAGCTCACCTCAACGCTCAACCACAAATATGTATTGACACCGCGATGCGTAGTAACCAAGCGTAGGTAGAGGTCTAGTTTCGTCACGGGTGAACGGCGGGGTGAGCCGCATTAACGCTTAGCGAATAACAGCCCAGGAGTCTGAAACATCGACGCTACATGCGGCCCTTATACATTTTTTTTGTCCCCTAGACACTATTTCTCATTTCATGATACCCCCAAAACCTTACCCCATATCTTAATGTTGACGTAACATATGCATGATACGCCATAAAGTTAGATTAGTAAGGGTTAGTTACATTTTGTGGATATTCTTTTTTTATCAAAGTAAATCGAGAAATATTGACTAGTCACAGTCGAATTCTCCAATAGCTTACAGGCAACCTTTCAAAAATATTTAAACATGCGTCTTATGTTAGTAACAATAAAGGGAGTTTCTCTGCTTGATCGCATCAGAAATAAGGCTATCCTCAGTAGAACCAAGGTAACCGATATAGCCCTCCGAATCGCTAAACTTAAGTGGCAGTGGGGGCTACACAGCACGTAGAACCGATGGCCGTTGGGGTGGAAAGGTTTTAGAGTGGCGACCACGTACCGGAAGGCGCGGCGTGGGTAGGCTATGGGATTACGAGATTTCACGAGATCGAAATTGCATTCCCTAAATGAGAGGGTGCGGGCAGTAGTCCCCACGCTGCCCAAGTGCGGTTTGGGGGCCTCACATACATCTTTGAATTTATACAAAACAATGCTGACAAATCCCAATTAGCCGTTTGGTGTACAAGCGCGAGAGTTAAATAAATAAATAAATAAATATTAGGGGACAATCTTACACAAATCGACCACTAGGTAAGGCTTTGCTTAGTTTGGGACTACCCAAACTAAGCAAAGCTTGTACTATGGGTACCAGACGACGATAAACATACTTATATAGATAAATAAATACTTAAATACATAGAAAACATCCATGACTCAGGAACAAATATTCGTGCTCATCACACAAATAAATGCCCTTACCGGGATTCGAACCCAGGACCTCTTGCTTCGTAGGCAGGGTCACTACCAACTAGGCTAAAGCGGTCGTCAAAGTTGAAAGTGTTATCCTTGAATTTCGTCGTCCTAAGATTTGGCATAGGCACTAGTCTTACAAAAGCGACTGTCATCCGACCTTCCAACCCACAGGGAAAACTAGACCCTATTGGGATTAGACCGGTTTCTTTAAGATGATTTCCTTCACCGAAAACCTAACACCCATAATGATATTGCGTACGTAAGTTCCGCTAAATTCATTGTTATGAGCCGGGATTCGAACTCACGAGTGCCGTTTAAAAGCCGCATGAATCAATAGGCGACCCTAACTTCGCACAGCACATTCACTCCCAAATATTTTGTAGCGTAACGCTCATAGCCGATAACACGCGAAACTCCATATATGTAAAGGAGAGAGCCTAAGGGCAGACCGCTGACCGGGTTCCTGGCACTCAGTGTTAGGGTTCAACAGGGCACGCTAAAAAAAGAACCCTCGTCCACGTCCGTTGATTAGCGAGGGGGCTCCGTGTGGGGAGATGTGAGACCGCGTTCCGGGTTCGATTCCCGCCGTCATCGATCTGTGTTGAGTTATTGTGACAGGGTATCAAATGGTCTTGACATTAGTGCAATTTGTGATATCATCTACTAGGCTTGCGGCCGTGTAAGCTCCCGCATTGGCTTACAGCCATGGAAGACGTTGTCTCCCTTCTTGATATTGCTTGCACAGGCTGGAATAAACTTATGCTGGCCATACACCATGCTTCCTATCGTCCAATCGGCATGACGCTACCGATTGGATTAGTTAGAACTGACCGTGTGTGAGAGTGGATTGGAATGACTCATTGGCATCCACTCCCACACATCGTCGGTTCTAACTGATCCAATCGGTAGCGTCATGACGATAGGACGATAGGAAGCATGGTGTATGGCCAGTATTAAAGGCCATTGAATATGATGGTAGCGGTTATCATAGTCGTCTTTTAAAACAATTGGGAAAAAGGAAGTGGTGTTATTTTTACCGGTGTCGTGCATAGAAGTATCACAGATAAATCTCTGAAAGAAAAAATACTGTATCAACTAGTATCGAAATACAGCATTATTTGTCACTAATAAATAAAAAACCGGCCAAGTGCGAGTCGGACTCGCGCACGAAGGGTTCCGTACCATTATCAATAAAAAACAGCAAAAAAACACATTTGTTGTATGGGAGCCCCCTTAAATATTTATTTTATTTTGTTTTTAGTATTTGTTGTTATAGCGGCAACAGAAATACATAATTTGTGAAAATTTCAAATGTCTAGCTATGGCGGTTCTTGAGATACAGCCTGGTGACAGACAGACGGACGGACAGCGAAGTCTTAGTAATAGGGTCCCGTTTTTACCCTTTGGGTACGGAACCTTAAAAAAGACTAGTAATTTGTCATTTCTATGTGAAGTACTTACATCATGTCATGTGGTTAATGATGATATCAATAAGATGTCAAAAGTTGTTTCGAATCGACTCTTCACGATACGAAATAAGCATCAATTTTGAAAAAATATTCACTAAACCTGGGTAGTTTTCACTTATAATATTACAACGTAGGTAACTCAAAGTTGAAGACCAATCTACTTAGCATTTAATCGTGTCCTATTCTTAATGTAATCATTATAATTATAACTAGGCACTTGATTTATTGAAGATCCGCCAGTCTCTCAGCTTAGATAATGACCTAACGTCCCATCTCATTAGATTGAATATTATACAGCAGAATTCATAATTAATTTAATTAGCGTCTAAAGTACTATGCAGAATATACCGCCTTTAAATACTTAAGCATGAAATTATTGAAAACCGGAGATAAATTAGTCACGTACTTTTAGGATCATGATTAATGGTCAACATAAATGTATAAGGCCAGGGATTTCCTTTAAAATAATGCTTGTAAAAGACCCAAATAAGCATTAATAAAGGGGCTCCCATACGCCAATGACCTTCGATCTGAATCCCTTAGTTTTCTAATGTTTTTTGTAGCTTATTATATTAAAAACAACGGCTTTAAGCAATATAATATCCCATATTTTCTTCAAAGTTCATTCTTTTCGAGATATTTGGCATCAAAGTTGAACAAATGTAGGCCAAAAATCTGGCCATAACTTTTGTGTTAATTAGTTTAAAATGAACACCCTAGACATGTTTTTAGAGACGTTACAGACGAACCCAAAAATGTAGATTTCTTATACCTAGTCGGTCCCAAAGTTCTGTCACAAATGAAAATAATGATAAAAACAAAAGTAGCAATAAATTTTTAATAAATTATATACCGATTTAAAGTACATTTAATAAAGAATTAAAATTACTCAAAATTATTCAAAATTACCTCCTTTGTTTTTAATACAGGCCCTTAATCGGTGCGGCCAGTCGTCTATCGCAGCACGCACCATTTTCATATCTATCTCAGTGACTGCTTTTCTTAAAGATGACTTTAGGCTCTCCAAATTTTTATGTGGTTTAGCACAGACCTTCCCCTCTAAGACCTGCCAAATTTTATAGTCCAAAGGATTAAGGTCCGGACTAGAGGAAGGCCAATCTTCGTGTCTTATAAAGTCGATTTTTTGACGGTCAAACCAGGCTTGAGTGGTCTTGGCTTTGTGTGCTGGCGCAGAATCCTGCTGGAACACAAAATTATGTCCCGAAAATAGCGTGTTGGGCAGATCTTTGACAACCTTATCCAAAACTGTCTCTTGGTATACTTTCGCACTGATTTTGACACCTTTTTCGCAAAAATGAACCTCAGTTGGCCCGTAATAAGATACACCCAACCAGACCATCACTGATGATGGATGATGCCCATGTTGCACCCGCGGAACTCTTTTTCCTGCTTCTTCAGAGCTCCTAGCGTACACTCTATCATTCTGTTTATTGTACTTCTCTTCAATATCGAAAATCTTTTCGTCTGTAAAGAGGATATCACGGTGTCGATTTTTCGCGTACCGCTTTAACAACTTCCGGGATCTTTTAAGCCTTATTGTTTTTAGACGGGCATTAAGTAAGTGCCCACGCTTTTTTTGTATGCTCGTAGACTAAGATCTTCGTTTAAAACCTTTTTGACGGTTTTTCTACTGACACCCATCTGCAAAGCCATCAATTTCTGTTTTCGGACAGGATTTCTTGCTATGCGCGCCTTGATCGCTTTGATCACTGCTGGTGTTCGTACGGAGCGAGGCCGGCCAATTATTTTCTTGTCCTCAACACTGGAGACTTCATTGTACCTATCAATAGTACGGTACACAAACCTAAGCGTTATTTTTAAATTTTTGAGCAACTTGAAAATCGTACTTGGCGAGTGCCCACAGCGGTGCAATGCTAAAACAGCTGTTCGGTTTTCTTTCTATGTCCACTCCATCGTGAGAAATTGCAACGAATGACTGTTTTTTGTTTTAAAATAATTGTCAAACATTCAAAAATGGAATGCAATAAAATTTTCTTAAAATCATCTTCTAAATTTAAAAATAATATGCCAGTGACAGAACTTTGGGACCGACTACGTATGTTAGAGCTTTCACGTCAATAGATATAGGAAAAAAGTGTTTTTTTAACCTATAATGCGTGATGCAAGTGCTACACAGCCAGCTCTTATAGGGAACTTGTTACTAAATAATGTTTGGGAACCTGCAAGGAAAGCGTTCTTCGACGTTCGCATAGTTAATGCTGACGCTTCCCCCTACAGCAACCTTACATGGCAAGAAACAGCACAAAGACACAGCCGAGAAAAACATCTAAAATATGACCGAGCCACAGAAGACTTAAGAGCCTCATTTACACCATTAGTAATCTCATGTGATGGAGCCTTAGGGACTGAATATATGATTTAATTGAAAAAAAGCAGCATCCAAATTGGAAAAACCGTACTCTCAATTAATTTTCTGGCAATTAAATATAACACTTACTAGCTGTCTCCATGAGAGTGAGAGGCACCAGAAGACACATCAAAGCCTTCGATTGCGAAGACGGAGCAGGAATTCTAAACTAAGCAAGATTTTACAACCAACCTCCCTTCCGCCCCATCTTTTTTTTTGTCATTGCCGTCGTCACTCCATGTTTGTACATTTTCTTTATGTTACGCACTATCTATAATATAAAGGTTTAAGATCATTTAATCTCATAAAGAATTGTACAATTCACTTACATGAGATAAACACATAATTAAAAACAAAAATTGTTTTGAGTGCACAAATACACTATTATGTTTTAGCGTAGGTATTTGTTTTGTGTTGCCTTCCAGGAGGTGACTCATGTAAAGGTTCCGACGGAAGACCAGCGCTGGCCTCCTAGGTTAGCACCATGCTGAGTCGGGGCCTTTTCGTGGACCCTGCTACTTTTACTTTACTGTTTTGTTTTGTATACCCATTGTTTTGTCCACGAATAAATGTTTTCTTTCTTTCCTTCTTTCTTTCTTTACTGTTAAGTAAAATGAAAAAGGGTACTTGTACAAATAATAATCGAGTGCCGCTCGCACTCGCACTGCATGCAGCGAGCGACAATAACAGCAAAAACAAGTAATGCACGGAATCGTTACAACTAGATGTATCTTTTCTCTTCCTAACTTCTAAGCCAACGCAATCAGAAGATACAGCCGTTTATGCCGCAAATTTCCGCAAATTTTCGAAAATCGCAAGGGAATCAAAACCTACAGGGTACTTCCCGTGAACTCAATCTTGAAATTTGGTACGAAGCAACGCCTTATAGCACAGACAAAGGAAAAATGGCGAAAACCGTAAATTTTTAGTCACATGATATAATAAAAAGTTTTTTTTTTTTGACAATGTCTAAAAAAATCATAAAAAATTAGGTATTCATTTCTTTCAAAATCCAGTAGACCAAAATGGAGATAAAAGATTGAAGAACCGATAGCTGTTGGACTTATAATTCTATCTGTAGTGCAAAAGTAGGATACGATTCAAAACTTGTCAAAAATCGATGAAACCCTCGGGTAGCCAAGGGGCTTACACAAGAGTACAAATGTTCACGCTTAAGGAAGCGTGAACATTTGTACTCTTGTGTAAGTTGCATCATCAACATCCAGACGGTAGTCACGTAAAGTTATGAACGCGAGTTAGGTAGATCCAACTGTCATTTTTCCATAAAAAAAAGACATTTAGGTCTACCTAACGTACGTACAATGCTTTACGTGATCGTCCTGCTGGCCAAATGTCGACCACGGCGATTGGAAAAAAGAACTGGCTAACTACACCGTCGTTCGTGAACTCTCTGACTGACATAGACTATCTTGCAGATAATTATTTGGTATTATCAAGCTCTGATTACGGGGACAGAAGGTTGTCACTGCAAAAACTAAATTAAATGAGCCAAACCCTTCGTTATTGGGCTCATTGTAATCCTCAGCACGAACACTTGTTTTTTTTACTATTAATACTTGATGACTGCAGAAAAAAAGTCGGGAACAGAAGCTTGAACAATGTAATTTGTTTAACTCATAGTAGTTATGAAATTAAGTGTCCAATTTTAGACTTTGTGGTAATAATATGGTAACCACAAATACTAAAACTGACGATTAACTATGACAGAGAAACTGAGTCACAGTTAATCCCGAATCAATGTGACTTGCTGCACATTTGCCAAACTAAGTATCTTTTTGCCATGACAAAAAAAAGGCGTAGGTATGCTATTAACAGAAGCAAATATGTCCTCACTAGCTTCCGCCCGCGACTTCGTCTGCGTGGACCCAGGATAAAAACTATCCTATATTTGAATCCAGGTTATAAACTATCTTCGTGCAAAATTTCATCTAAATCGGTTGAGCCGTTTAAGCGTGATTGAGTAACAAACATCTAAACATCCAAACATCTAAACTTGCGCATTTATAATATTAGGAGGATTATCAAGCTCTGATTACGGGGACAGAAGGTTGTCACTGTAAAACCTAAATTAAATTAGCTAATCCCTTCGTTATTGGGCTCATTGTAATCCTCAACACGGACACTTGTTTTTTTTTAATCACTAATACTTAATGACTGCAGAAAAAAGTCGGCAATAGAAGCTTGAACTTGTTTTTTTTACTCATTCTCTTATGGTAGTTATGAAATTAAGTGTCCAATTTTAGATTTTGTGGTAATAATATGGTAACCACAAATACTAAAACTGACGATTAACTATGATAGAGAAACTGAGTCACGGTTAATCCCGAATCAATGTGACTTGCTGCACATTTGCCAAACTAAGTATCTTTTTGCCATGACAAAAAAGGCGTAGGTATGCTATTAACAGAAGCAAATATGTCCTCACTAGCTTCCGCCCGCGACTTCGTCTAAGTGGACCCGGGATAAAAACTATCCTATATTTGAATCCAGGTTATAAACTATCTTCGTGCAAAATTTCATCTAAATCGGTTGAGCCGTTTAAGCGTGATTGAGTAACAAACATCCAAACATCTAAACATCCAAACTTTCGCATTTATAATATTAGTAGGATAAGACACAGAGGGTATTAATTTGGCATAGATCCTGATGATATTAAACTTTCACGATTTTGACTAGAATATTTAAAAGATTATTGGACGCCTTTTTCACAGAATATGTCTTACGTTCGCCATGTTGCGAGTTGTGATCCGCTGGTGGATTGCGTAACGTTTCGTGCGAGCGTTGGGTAGATCTAATTGTCTGAGCGTGTCATTTCTTGTACCGCAGTAGACCGCATTATGAAGTACTAGCTTCCGCCCGCGACTTCGTCTGCGTGGGCCCGGGATATAAACTATCTTCGTGCTAAATTTCATCCAAATCGGTTAAGCCGTTTAGGCGTGATTGGGTAACAAACATCCAAACATCTAAATATCCAAACATCCAAACTTTCGCATAAATTTATAATATTAGTAGGATTTTTCAAGCCTAACATGGAGACACTGTGTGCTAACTTTTGTTACTGTGCGCGATTTTGAAATAGCCTTTAAATAGCTTTTAAATTAAATCCTAACAACACACACAAACACAAACACACACACACACACACACACACTCACGCACACGCACACTCACGCACACACACGCGCACACACACGCACACACGCACACACGCACACACGCACAGACGCACACACACACACACACACACACACACACACACACACACACACACACACACACACACACACACACACACACACACACGCACACGCGCGCGCGCACACATACAAAACACACTGTATATAAGTTCATAAGTACTATTTTTAAGTTAGTTTTGTTTGTTACCCGCATATTCTCTTATTCTCCTTCCTTCTCGGCTAACATCTTGGACCGAGGGGGGCACATTGAAAATCAGCGCTGGTGGTACATTTATGTGCCGCCGGCAGTTGCTGAATGTGCTCCTTTTGCCTTTATATATCAGTTTATTTTTTAACATATTTATTTCGTAGTTTTTGTGTCATTATGTTTTTTTCTGTGTACCAATAAATTTCTCGTGTAAAAAACTTTATAATTGTGTTATTTGATATTTTTATTTTTATTTTTTATTTATTTCTTTCTTTCTAACTTAAATGTCTTATCCAATCCTCCAATCTCACCTGTAAATACTACTCATTTGCCCCTCTGTATTCCCAACGATGACTAGTTTTTCGAGGTTGCCATCTACGTGTCCCATTAGCTGTAGTAAATAGGATGCACGCACAAAGGTAAATCGAAATTGAAGAAGTCTTCCGAGATGGGTCGCGGTTTTATTAATTTTAAATTAATGTAGTACTATCTCCCGCCCGCAACTTCGTCTGCGTGGACCCGGGATAAAAACCAGGGATGCTGCGGATGCGACTATGTTGAGGCAAAACACTCAAAAACATAAATACGCATCGTCTTTAGGGTCACGCAGTACTCAAACACGTTGCGGCTGATTTACAATCGTTGCACACCTAACGCATCACCTGAGCGAGGTGAATCGTCAGATTACAGAATCGAAATGAAGATTCTTATTGCCTAATGACGAAAATACACGCTAAATGAACACGCTTGCGGCATGCGCCGCGTTGGCACCTTTGTTGTCGCGAACTGTACTACATCCGCATCCGCAAAAACTCCGCATCATTTTTTGTAGATGCGGATGCAGATGTTGAAAATGATGCGGAACATGCGGATGAGGATGCGAATGTCTGCAACATAGGAATGTGATATTTTTTTAATAATAATATTACTGCAACCGTAGGTACCTACGTATAATTATGTGTATAACACCAACTAAACTCCACAATGTGGTGTGGTGTGCCAATGTTTGACACCATTTTATTCACCTCAATATTAAGAATTAAGATCGAATATGCTAATTTGTGGGCAATTCTTAGCACTGGAAGATTTATAAATATGCATTTTGTTTTTGAAGAACTTAATTAATGTTATAATTATGTTTAAAAAAAATTGCATATTACAGCAGCGGTTCCTACCTTGCAGTGTTCTGCAAGGTAGGAACCGCTGTGCCCTTTTTTTTACAATAACGTTTAAATCTCAATTACTCCTTTAGCATATATTATATTAATGAAACGTCCATATGCTAAAGCGGCTGCTTACCAGTCGTAAACTACTTGTTTGTACGAAAAATTGGATGTTCGTTGCGCCTTAACGAACGATCGTTTTAATAAGGTTCTATACCAAAAATAGTCTTATCAAGCCTACCAAATAATACTTACCGCGTAATGATTCGGTTACAGAATCGATTAGAACGCAAGCCACACCAAACCGTATTTAATCGTTCACCCATTTGTCGTGTCAAAATAAAAAGTAGTAAGTGAATAAAGACTTACATTCACTTACGCCCTTTTTGATTTGTGAGCCGTCTTCGCCCAGCGCGAAACGAAACCAATACCAACTCGTGCGCACCGGTCGCTAAATCTGAATAACCAACGCTATAATATTTAGGATTCCGTTTCTCCTACCGTGTGTGTATTCTGTACAAATTCTAAATACATAATGTAGAAAAACATCATATATTTTTACAAAGGTAAATAAGACTGTTGGAACAATTTGTCTCGTACTTTAAGGGCTGAAAATTTAAACCCTAAATTAACTATTTCGTATTTTAAGTTCGTAAAATTTTGTTTTTTTTTCACACAAATTAACTCAGTACGCAATGTATCAGTAACAAGGTACCATCTATACCCATAGCCTACCCAGGCATCTCACATCACTCATATTTTATTGTTTCTCAGAAGTATCAAATAAATTATATCATTATGTGCGTGGAAGTAGGTAATTTAATTTAATTAAATTTTATGCATATATTTTTATATGAATGTAATTATGGATTTTATTATTATCATTACCATGCTGCTCGAAAAAACTTTAAAATATTATCGTCGCTATTATCAAAGGTATTTTTTGTATTGTATTGTAATTGTTATATTTAGTCCAGTTTTGTCCAGCAGTGGACGTCTTTCGGCTAATATGTATAATGACGATGTCATATTTATTGATAAAACAAGCTATCATTAGGTAGTTAGAATACAGTTTTAAGGGTTTCGTACCTCAAAAGGAAAAACTGAACCCTTATAGGATCACTTTGTTGTCCGTCCGTCCGTCTGTCAAGACCCTTTTTATCACGAATGCGTAGAGTTATCAAGGTAAAATTTATACCAAATACTCAAGTCTACTGTCCCTTGGAGCTGTGAAAAAATCAAACTTCTAAGCCAACGCAATCAAAAGATACAGCCGTTTATGCCGCAAATTTCCGCAAATTTTCGAAACTCGCAAGGGAATCAAAACCTACAGGGTACTTCCCGTGAACTAAGAATCTTGAAGTTTGGTACGAAACAACCTCTTATAGCAGAGATAAAGGAAACATTGCGAAAACCGTAAATTTTTAGTTACATCATATAATAAAAATATTTTTAATAATTTTAAAGTTATTACTTATATACCTACAGGTTTTTACGGAACCCTCGGTGCGCGAGTCCGACTCGCACTTGGCCGGTTTTTTTAATGGAAGACACGCTCTGTATAACGTGCACAATTTATGTCGTGGGTGGTTTAGGTTTTTGACACTGACATAACCGACATGACCTGAAATACCCGCGATATCACGGTTAATTTAGCCCGTCAATATGCCAGCCACTATGGCAAAGTATTCTAGCTGTGACTGTTTCTCGGAATCCAATATATCAGCTGATAAACCACACAGCGACAACAGCGTTTTCAATTGCAGTGCTCTCGACTAGACGACTACACAGTAGGGATTGAAATAAAAATACCTACGGAACACTTGACACGCATAACCAGCTCGATCGTAGCCGCTTTTTAATTTTACACTCGGAGGCGGCGCTGTAAAGCGGTTGTAAACATTCGTCACGTTGGTGCATCGTCATAATTAGATCGTAAATGTGCGAGAGTCGCCATTTTGTGGCGCGGGACGTAGAGAACTGGAAGCGGCTCATCTCAATATCTATCTAGTGTTTTTTTATGAAGAGGTGAACAACTTCTCGCGGAAAAATATCCTACTAAAACTTCACTTTTACTTTTGTCACTTCTAGGTGGCAGGTTTTCAACTCGGTTCTCGCGGGGTCGCTGTTTGGGCGTCCGCTGAGCTTCAGCCACTATTGGCTGCAAGGTCTCAGTCTTGGCCTCTTGCATCTTAAATCCTAGCAAAGGTGTTTTTTTTCATTTCCAGCTCTTTTTTTCGAGGGCCCTCTACCATTTCTCTCAGTGCAGAATCAATAAAATCTCTTGCTTTTAAACTCTAGTTGTTACATTTGTTGTTTTCTGTGGTATCTTCAATCAGGATCAGCGTATTTACAAATATTTTAATTTTTAATTTTCAATGTTATTTCTTTCATCTTTCAACTCTGCTCTTTTTCACTTTATTATCATTTCGTGGAATTAGAACCTCTGTCTCTTCCAGTAGCCGGTTTTCAGCTCGGTTCTGGTGCGGTCGCTGTCCGGGCGTCGGCCGCGTTTAACCTTCAGCCGCTATTGGCCGCAAGGTCTCAGTCTTGGCCTCTTGCATCTTACATCCTAGCAAAAGTGTAGATATATTTAATTTTTGAATCGCCTCTTTTCAATAGTTTCCACTTTCTCTTTTAGATTTATCTACTACTAGTCTTCTCCACAGACATAATCTTTTCATCACTAGCTTGTTATTTTCGTGTCTTCTGTAACATCTTCAATCAGGATCAGATTTTTTAAATGTTTTTTTCATTTTTGATGTTCATTGTATTATCTCTTTTTTCTTTCAAATACGCTCCTTTTCACTTGTTCATCACCTTTCTCAATTCAAACTTTTTATTTCAGCTTTCCAATCCACTGTCTCTTCCAGTAGCAGGTTTCAGCTCGTCTCCACGCGGTCGCTGTCCGGGCGTCGGCCGCGTTTAACCTTCAGCCGCTATTGGCCGCAAGGTCTCAGTCTTGGCCTCTTGCATCTTACATCCTAGCAAAAGTGTAGATATATTTAATTTTTGAATCGGCTCTTTTCAATAGTTTCCACTTTCTCTTTTAGATTTGTCTACTACGAGTCTTCTCCACAGACATAATCTTTTCATCACTAGCTTGTTATTTTCGTGTCTTCTGTAACATCTTCAATCAGGATCAGATTTTTAAATGTTTTTTTCATTTTTTATGTTCATTGTATTATCTCTTTTTTCTTTCAAATGCGCTCCTTTTCACTTTTTCATCATCTTTCTCAATTCAAACTATTCATTTCAGCTCTCCGATCCACTGTCTCTTCCAGTAGCAGGTTTCAGCTCGTCTCCGCGCGGTCGCTGTCCGGGCGTCGGCCGCGTTTAACCTTCAGCCGCGATTGGCCGCAAGGTCTCCGTCTTGGCCTGGGATTGCCTCTTCCTGGAATCTCTTGTTAATTAGACTTTTCGTGCAGTTGGCTAAAAATATCTGATGGACGGGGAGGTCGTAAAAATCTGAACAGTTTTGGCATGAGACTAAAGCCTTCTGCATATATGTACTGTTGTTAACTGTACTGGCATGGTATTCAAAAAAATGTACACATACTCTGAAGTGCACAAGTTTGTGTTAAGATTATTTTAAAGGACCTTCTGTCTAGAGATATACTTACATACTATAGATAACTTTTTACATAGGTATCTTTAAAGGTAAAGTTGGTGACTTTGCGTTTGTAAGTGTGTATGTTACTGCTTATCTCTGGAAATACTCATGCGATTTCAAAAATCTTTCATCAGCATGATGGACCTTCGAGCCTCCATATTTTATCCCGTGGCCCTGCTTGCGTAAATCGTAATACGCAGACGGAGCTACCTAGCTGCTGGTTAACTATATGTTAAAAATATCTCATCAAAATACTTTAAATAAACTAAATATTCAATGTATATTTTTATCTAGTATGGAAAGTACTATTATCAAAATATATTCCGAATCGGTCGAGATTATTTACTTACGATTTATAACGGTGGAACAACCCGCTAAATTTTATATTTATTTATAATTTATATTTGGATAACCAAAACCTACAGAAACACATTGGTTATACAGATAAAATACAAATAGACAATAATGAATATTATGATATACTTTCTGTTCTTGATAAGATATTTGTTTTTATTTTTATTATAAAAAAAAATCATTTAAAGTAGTCAAAAGCAGTTTAAGGGGCTACCCGAGGTTTTCATCGATTTTTGATAAGTTTTGAATCTTATCTCCTACTTTTACACTAAGGATAGAATTATAAGTCAAACGGCTATCGGTTCTTCAATTTTTTATCTCCACTTTTGTCTACCGGATTTTGAAAGAAATTAATAACTAATTGTATGATTTTTTTAAACATTGGCTAAAAAAAACATTTATTTCGTATCTCTATTGACGTGAAAGCTCTAACATATACGAAATCTGCATATTTATACGTCTCTAAAAACGTGTCTAGAGTTTTCGTTTTAAACTACTTAACACAAAGGTTATGGCCAGTAAACCAGTTTTTTGGCCTAAAATTGTTCAAATTTGATGCCAAATATCTTGAAAACAATGAAGTTTGATGTAAATATGGGATACTATATTGCTTAAAGCCGTTGTTGTTAATATAATCAGCTACAAAAAACATTAGAAAACTAAGGGATTCAGATCGAAGCTCATTGGCGTATCACTCACCAGGGCTAGCCGTCAAGCATGCGACGTGTAAAACATAACGAAAACTCAGCTTCACACATCTCTGGGTGGATGTATTCACCTTTACATGAGTATTTTATCTAGAGGCCAATGTCAAGATATACTTCATATGTGTAACTGATTGGCACGAAAGCCAAAAAGCGGTACTCTTGAGAGAACTCTCACACGTCTGCCCATCTGTCTGTCTGTCCACAGATTCTCGGAAATCTTTGACGCAGCGTACAATTTGGCAAGCTATCATGTAATGTTAGCCTAAATAGTTTAAACTAGTCCATAGAGCTTTGTAATATGTTACTTAACATGAGGTAATCTTCAAAATGGCGATGTATAATTCGGTATCGCCGTGAAAGATATGTGAACTTTCTATGTTGTATGAATATGGAAAAAGATACATTTGAAAATATTACGTCGACTATTCAAAGGTTGATTGAACTTCTATTTTGCAATTTAGACGGCTTTAAAAATCTTTTCGAAAGCATATAAAAACAGGGTTTACAAGTAATTTGAATCTATCTAATCCAGCGAAAAAGCTGTTGTTCTATACATGAAATAATATATTATTATATAGGTACAAGTATTTTACTTGATTTAAAACCTGATTTTGCATTTAATAAGAGTATTTTAGGGCCAGATCAGAATCTGGTCGAATATTTTCTATGAATACGTATTTATTTATCTATATTACCTAATGTCCCACCTTTGTTTTTGGGCTAACAACTGCCCCTAAAATTTATATTATTCCAATTTTACCGCCCATGAAATCTGTCCAAAGTCCTCGCTTTCACGAATCGTTAACTACTACTAATGACTACAGAGAATCATGGCTCATCTTTCGTTTTGGATCTTCGTCGAGGAAAATACAAATTACTCAGAAAACTTTTGACGTCGAAATGATTATAATAATATGTTCGGATCGTAGGCAGAATGGTAAGGACATAATGATAGTAATTTGTTAAGTTGCAGCGTGATGTTGAGATGAAAAAATGTTTTGCGTATGGTCAGAATACTTGTTATAAGTATTTATTAGCTACATCTAAGTAGTAATATCTTTTCTTAATTAGAAACAAATATAACCTTACTTTTTTACTTTTACTTTATTACTTTAAGGTCGCGGGAGTCCGCTGGATGCGGGTGGCGCAGGACTGGTCATTGTGGCATTCTTTGGGGAGGCCTATCTCCAGCAGTGGACGTCTTTCGGCTGAGATGATGATAACTTTAAGTGCGCAAGGAGATGAGACTAAATATTAAAAATATTATGAGACGGGTCACTCACGTTTTTAAGGCCGAATATCGCTCGACATATTTCGAACCAATAAATGGCTTTTATTAATAGTACTAGAGATGGGCCGACTATGCATTTGGCCGACTAGTCGACTAGGCCGATCGTGAACTTCGGCTAAGTTCGGGTGCAATCGGGAAACTTCCTTTCGCTTTGCCGTCGCGCCGGTTTGCATGCGTTCAAATTACCAAATGTGATATTAAATCTGTATTTGAGTAAAATATAAAAACGAATGGTAAAAAATGGCAGTTTACTTATTTTATGTCTCGTTATCCTGTGATCTATATCCTGCCGACTAGTCGCCGACTACAACTGAGGCCGGATAGTCGGCTTTCCCGACTAGTCGGTACATCTCAAAATTATGATATTCCATGGCTGAATCACTTCGTTGACACAAAACTGTTATCAATGCAATTTCTCGATTCAGCTTATCACGACATAACATGTTTCTGAAAAAAAAATGGATCAAGCTTTTATTACCGACTGTACTTTTCTGTATACCGTCATCAACTACTCATTGAGACGATTATAACGAGCCCAAACTCAACGGGGTTACGTCGGTTAAGACTGAATTCCCAGGGCCACCTTCTGTCTCCATCATCAGATATCATATTGAATCGTCATTCTGCTTCAAAATTCAGTTGCAAGATTCCACCCGAACAAACATACATTGCAAGTTCATTAATAGCTTGTAAAAAAAGTTTGTAAAAAGTAGTCAAGTTTTCACAAGAACCGCGTGATTTATTTGACGCCACAAAATCATATTTTTAAACGTGTCTCGAGATTTTGATATGTTTTAGGGTTCCGTTAAGGGTAAAAACGGGACCCTATTACTTAGTCTTCGCTGTCTGTCCGTCACCAGGCTGTATCTCATGAACCGCGATAGGTAGACAGTTGAAATTTTCACAAATTATGTTGGTATTTCTGTTGCCGCTATAACAACAAATACTAAAAACAAAATAAAATAAATATTTAAGGGGGGGGGCTCCCATACAACACAGGTTTTTTTCCTTTTGCTTTATAGATAATGGTGCGGAACCCTTCGTGTGCGAGTCCGACTCGCATTTGGCCGGTTTTTTTAAATATAATTTCAGTACGTGCGTCATATGGTTTTAAAAAAACGCATATAATCCCTTTCTGTTAATTTTTCCTCCGGCCGCTGCCAACTCACCATGTCGTTACGGCCTTGGGCAGGTATTTTTAATGGACCACCGGTGAGAGGTTATAAATAATGGCATTTTCTCTCTAGTGCGGAAATAACGGCATTATATTAGCCACTGGTACTCAAGCGGTAGGGCACGCGATTTTTGATCTTAGGTTTGAAGTGTTTGAACCCCAGCTTACAGCTGCTTTTCAACAGGGCTTTTCAAAAAATGTGGGTAAGTACCAAATATGATTTGATATGGTGAAGGAAACTTCGTATGGAAACCAGTCTAATCCCAACCAGGTGTAATTTTGGAAGACTTGCAAGGTCAGATGACTGTCGCTTTTGTAAAACTATGGAGCCTACATCGTATCCTGAGATTATTTGCTGATTGGAAACATTTTCGGAAACAACCAGGAAAATGCTAGTAGGATGATAAAGATTATATTCGATGTTAGAAGCAAATAGTGGTGTAATAATTACTACAGAGGCCGGGAACTAAGGGGTTGCTGGCCGAGTACATATAGACAGCCGAGCGTAGCGAGGTCGGATAGTTATGAGGCCGGCAACCCCTTTTCACGCCGAGGTATGTATAGTGCTGTTCTCAAACATGCAATGAAATAAATTGAAATAAAACTCCAAGAAATCAAACTTTAATTTTCATGGCTGAACGCCGGGATCCTGTGCCACAAATAGTGGAATGTAAATTAAAAAAGACCATCTTGCCGGCCTAGGCCTCCAATTTTGTATGAAATGCCATTACGGGTCTCTCGTCTCGCTGCGTCCGAAACGTGACACTTCGAAGCCCAATATGAAGAACACAACGTCAATATTTCATTGCATGTTTGAGAAAATTAATTATACTGACAATTGACATTTTATCACTTATCACTATGGACAAGAAACCAGTCACGTTCTGATAACAATGCGAGTGCGAGAGTGGCGGATGTCCTATCCATAACGATAATTAAAGGCCTCCACAAACCGAACGCGAGCCGTGCGCGGCGCGGGTCATGCGAGGCGCGGGTAGCGTGCGGCGCGGTCGGTAGTTATCTCTCTCAGTTCCAACGCATTTAATATCTCTCTCACTAGCGCTACTGTGCGATAGAGACGCCGCGCTACTGTGCGAAAGAGATAGAGATACCACCTGACCCGCGCCGCGCACGACCCGCGTTTGGCCTAAATACGACCCTGCTGGGCACAGGGCCCTTTCATGGATGGGCAGAATTCCCCACGCTGGCACAGTGCAGCCACCTTTGAAATTCTTTGCAGATGTATGCAGGTTTCGTCACGATGTTTTTCCTTCACCGAAAAGCTAAAGGTAAATATCAAATGCTACTCCGTTCGTAAGTTCCGAAAAACTCATCGGTACGAGCGGGGATTAGAACCCACGACCGCCTTTTGAGAGCCAAATGCCTGAACCACTAGGCTATTGTGGCTTCCCACGACGATAAGTGATAAAATGGTGACCATTGATTGAACCGATTATTGAGTAACAAATATCCAAACATCCAAACTTTCGCATTTATAATATTGGAATCCCTTCCCATTAAAATTCAAATCCAGTAGGAAGGGATTTTGCTAAAATATTAATTCGATTCTCATACAATATGGCTGCACCTAGACCTTAGGTGGGTCCTAAATTAAAGTTCGTGACAGCAAGTGAGCTCTGGGATCGTTTAGGTTGCTATCTTGACAATTGCTTTAGCCTAGACCCTGCCTACGAAGTTGTCGGTTCTGCAAACGAATCCCGTTGTGAATGAGTATAGTCCTCTGTAAAGTCCAATAAAATAAAGGATTAATCATAGCTATTTTATGTTTTTTTTTCGGTTGAAATAATAATGACATAAAATTGTTGTGTAATTTCCTTTTGCTGTAAACTTTTTTTAAGTGTTTTTTTATTTGGCTGAGCTTTTATCCATGAAAAGTACATGCTGTCGTTTCACTTCAACTACTTATATTTTTGAGCGAACCTTCGATATCCTTTATTTCATTTGCCATAACGCTAGTTGTAGCTGTTTGTCATAATCATCATTTGCCATAAAAGTGATTTCATTTTCCAGGCAAAATTATATAAACGTTTATTCAACACTGTAGGTTAGGTTTTTAATAAATAAAACTCCTGAAAAGTTGATAGTTTCTTAGACAACCAAATTAGGGCATATAATGGTCATGGCAAACTTTATATTTATGGCAAATGAAATTATAGACTGTAACCCGTTTTTGAATGGTGCCGAAAAATATTGGTCTGATCGTAAGATCAAATGCAAATGCCTAGATTTCATAAATAACTATTCCATCAGCATTTCAGTTCAGAGAACTTCAGTCATTTGTTTCAGATTTTTTTAACTTTATAGAGCGCTCGTCAGCTCTAGTCTACTATCACTAAGAGTATTATGTAAACGTCACATAATTCACTAGTAGTTTGTTGGCAGTCCGTATGACCTTGAGATGGTAATTATTTCTAATAGACGTCACCTTCACCTTCGGGATGAACGTTCAAGGTCATCGCCGTGTGACGCGGGCCAGGAAAATACCGGGCTGATACGCGGACGCGAGTTAATATTGTCTGAGGGAGACTTAATAAGCGGAAGCGAGTTAATATTGTAAGGAGGTGAATGTGAAAGTAAGTACAATATAGTTTAAATAGGGTCAGCCGAGGGATGGGGAGATCACATTTACTGCTACTCCTGACGGGTGCCTAACGTTAAATATCACGCCGGCAGTTACTCATCTCTTAGAGAACGGTGAAATTTCCCGTACAAAAAGATTTTTACGAATGTACGTTATGATTACTAACGGTTGAAATCAATCGACCCTTAGAATTCTTTACGTAGAGTGATAATTCGTGTCGTCTTTATTTACATATCTGATTTAAACTATATTGGTAGAAGTAAACAACGGCCATTAAAGTAAATTCGCGTACAGATTATGCGCGGCAATCACTCGAACATTGGATCGCGCGGCGGCCGCTCGCAATGGAACTGGGTTTCCGCGCGTGACAACTCGAACATTGCCGTGCTTGAACGTGCCGCGCGGCGATCCGAGCGCTGTCGGTTTTTGAGCCCGCATCAAAGAAGCTTCAGTTGCTGGCCAGAGCTTTTTAACTCGCATAGAATGAAAACATGTACGGTATAGTTAACGTATCTTAGCCAACCTAACAAGACACAGAACTTTTGCACCTTATTACAAGGCAATAAAGTGCACTCATTTTTCTTTACGTTGGTAGAAGACCTTATGGTCATACATTGTTTTAGGATTCTCTTATGAGAATCCTAAAACAATGTATGTAGTTCCGCCTCTTAAAACGTAGTGGTTATATTCTCTTTGTTGCTGGCGCGCGCGCAGTTCGGACGGTTGTCCATGGTTTAGAACGAAATAATTGGCGCGCTGATCGAACTGGATCGCTTGCCTCGCGCAGCCGCCGCGGTCTACCTAAATTCCATCGAACATTTGCCGCGCGAGCCAAAATGTTCACGCGAACACTGGCTCGCGCGGCTGCCGCGCATAATCTGTACACACCTTTACTCAAGGCAACTTTTTTTTTTCTCGTGGCCGAAGTACAACCTACAAATAAAATAATTATACTTAAATTGAGTATAGGTTCATGGAATTAGTCTGGAAACTTTGAATACTTTACGACGAATTTACATGAATGAAGTCTGCTACCGCTCCGTTAATCAACCCGCTACTCTAATGGCCCCATCTATTCTTAGACTGCGTGAAATCGAGTGCTGACAAATCACACCGTGAAAATTTCTTTGAAAACATCCTCTTTGATGTAATTCTTGATATTTTCATCAATCAAGCACCTGAAGCTTAATTCATGATACTATAATGACTGCTAGTGACATACTGATGATTAGGGAATATTATTGAACAAGCGAACGAAGTTCTCCGTTTTAGCTTGAGACAAAAAAAAATCGTATGTCTGGATGTCCAGGTTTCCCGCTGTCCGGCTGTGCTCCTCTACAGGTCGCATTTCTCAACCGATTCTCGAGAAATGATGTGAGTCGCTTAAATTATTAGATTAGTTCTAGCATGTCTTTTTAACGTCACCTTGGGGACTCGGTTATTGTGACATTGACTGTGTTTTCACTACTGACGCATGGTGTGATCTGCGCAGAATGGGTTAATTACTCACCATCTTTCCTAAAGCATGCAAAATTTTACAGATCCTCCCCATATCACGAAATCGGCCAAGTCACGAATTCTCATTAAAACGTTTCGAATGAGGCCCCTGTGTGCATTTCTTGGCGTCAACGGCTGATGAGTTGACGAACTCAAGACTAATGCACTCAGAAAAAAACTTCAAAGTTTTCACACTCTTTAAAGTACTTAAGATTGTCACGTGAATCAAGACGATTTTAGCCATTAATATATGTGTAAATCTCATTATACTTTTTCCTCAAAATATGGCAATGCCACCCTGTTTGACCTATACGTATGCCAATATTATGAGTGTTGCCTTTTCTAGGTAAATGAGCGTCGGCCGTCCACCAGCTCGATGGGTGGACGATATTAGGAAGAGGGTCGATTCTGGATAAGATTGGCTCAGGATAGGGCAGGTGGCGTACTCGATGAGAGGCCTACACTCAGCTGTGAGCGATTACGGGCTGAAAATTTACACGAAATTGAAATAAATTCTGTAAAAAAAGCTACGGTATAGCCTAGCGGTTCAGGCATGCGGCTGTCAAACGGCGGTGGTGGGTTCGAATCCCAGCTTGTACCAATGAGTTTTTCAGAACGTATGTACGGAATATTTACCGTTTGCTGTACGGTGAAGGAGAACATAGTGAGGAATAAGGTTGTAAGGTTTGCCCTCTGAGTTGGAAGGTAAAACCAGCACCTATGCCAAATCTTGGGATTAGGTGTCAAAGCGGACCCCGGGCTCATTTAGGGTAAAACTGGGAATAGCGCTAGGAGGATGAAAATTATTTAGTATGGATGAGGAAGGCAGGTTGCAAAGACTTTAAAAGACTTATGAATGTTAAAAATAGCAAGAGCTCGGTTCTTACATTTAGGATTATGATGATTTTGAACAATAAGATTTCGCTATTCATTTTACTGTTATCACCATCATCATTATCAGCCGAAAGACGTGCACTGTTGGACATAGACCTCATAATTCATAATAATTCATAATTCATAATAATAATTCATAATTTTAATGCATTAATAATCATGTGTTACAAATGGTCTTACAAAGGGCATTTAACAGCTGGTGATCACATGAACCCTGTTAGGGTATATAGCAATTTACTTACTTAAGTATAACTAAATACTAAAACAATTACCACTATTTCAACATTTACACAAATTAAAACTAATTTTTATATGGCATGCAAGTGGAAAATTATTAAGAAATTTAAAATTCATTAAAAACTTTTTTCATTTTATCTAGGTTACAATGTAATTGGTGCAATTTAATGTCGACAATAAAATAATTCAATTTATATAATAATAAAAATAATTTCATCATTTATATGTTATAATTAATTAATTAATAAAAATCTAAACTTATTCCTCCCCTAAAGAGTGTCAGTGACCGGTCCTGCGCCACCCGCATCCAGTCGGGGGTCCACCCACGCTGTGCATTACTATACCTTGCTGCATTTTACTATACCTACCTTGAAAAGTGTGATGATTTGATGAGTAGTGACAAGCTGCGTCATGATAAGTTTACTGTCTAGTGATGATTAAAAGTCATTAATTCCTAAGCTGGAATACGCAGTCGTTGAGGCCAAAATCAATCAGAGGCTCTAGTTTGTTTTACCGAAACAAAACCATACGACCGCGTTTGCGTTTGGCTGTCATATCCCATACAAATTGAGGGTAAAACGCAAACGCGATCGTAACGGTTTTGTTTCAGTAAAACTTATACTAGAGCCTCAGGACGTTAATAACATCGTCTTCTTCATCGGAATCACCCTTATAAACATCATCACTTTTGAATCCCACCAAGAGATCTACTAATCACAAACTGATGCGACTGGCACAATGACATTTTACTGATTATTTATCTATGAAAACTTATTATAGTCTCGCAAACACCTGCAAGAAAGTATGTGATATTCATAAGTACCCTACACGAAATAGACTCTCTGCCTTCCAAATGCGCCGGCTAGCCAAATCTAAGAAATGTTTTATTTATCAGAGCATTCAATTGTATAACCAATTACCTGACTCTGTTACCATACTTAAATATTAAATATAAATCATACCTTAAACAATTTTTTACTGAAAATGCACTGTATAATATAAAAGTGTACTATGACATCAAATTTATATTATAGAATATTAGTTATGCAATTGTATCTAATAATATCTGAATTAAAAATACTAAACTATTGTAATACTAAATTATTATGAATAAAATATGATTATGATTATTATGATTATGATTAATTAAAATTATAAAATGTTACTACTCTCAAATTGACATAATTGTAAACCTAAACCTAGTTATAATACTGTATACTAATACTGTATGCCAATGGAATAAATGATTTTGAGTTTGACTTTGACTTATCTAAAACTACTTTTAATATCTCTGAAAGTAACGATTTATCGTTATTTTATTGAAGTCACCTTAGAGCAGTGCATTCACATGGAGTTTAACTATCTTGACCTTTTTTCTTGAAAGCAAGTGAGCGAATCTTAATAAAACGGCCCAGTTAAAGTAGCGTGGCCAGTATATTGACTGCTATTACCATACCTTGTCTTCAATGACGTAATTAAATTTTGCTTTATTTTGTCCTATTTTGAAAAGCTATGATTAAAATTTATGTGTTTGCTTTTTACAACGGAGAAATCGTTATTTGCCAAATCAAAAATGAGCGTTAATGACACATGTAAAAAAATACAGTTGTGTTTAGCTAACACTTCACAATCGATTCAAACTGGTTGTAAAGATCTATATTTGACTTTAAAATGTTTTGCCATCAGAAACAAGCCCGCGGACAGCTAGATAGGAAATAGTCACAGATGTATAATCCAAGACGTCACCAACAACAAAACATGAAAACTCGTGGTAAAGCTCGTTCTTTAGTCAGCTTGATATAAATTTTGCTTTCTCATCCTTTTAATGACGCTGTATTGCTGGCAAACCAAGGAGGCCCTCCCGACAATCAACCTCGGATTGCCTAAGAAGCTAAAGGAGCTGAAGATCATAACTGGTCATCCCTTGTAGCTGGTGTTACAATCTTACAATCTTTTCTTGCATGAAGATCAAAGGAACGGCCGCCGATGTCATCCTGACTTGTCCGGGGGTGGCAGTTTACCGGACAAAGAACCTCAGATCACCGAGGTCACTACGGGAGGTCGTTGGCAACGGTCGCATGACGTCGAGTTGCTAAAACCCAGCCCGCAAAAACCAACCTACGAGTCTAACCTGCGACGTGGCATCTACAATTCCAATAAGTATGTTTTATGATTGGATACGAAGATTGAATGGTTACTAGCTGAGGGTCTTTTTTGAATCGAGTCTTTTTAAATATTTGATGATGAGGCTTTAATATTCAATTATTGTGGATGGCTTTAATATTCAATGATTGTGGATTAAGTCGGAACAATTAATCAAATCCATTAAATACCGATTTTTTTTTTACTAGAATATTACATTAATTTGTTGCATGTCATGATACTGCAATAGTTACACCGTGATTGTGAAGTCACAAGTACATTTCGCGTCTAATATTAGAAGTCCGAAACTGTTTGTTTTGTTGCGCGTGCACACGTAAACTAACAAATTCTGCGGAT
Organism: Epinotia bilunana; assembly: GCA_947049275.1. Lineage (NCBI taxonomy): Eukaryota > Metazoa > Arthropoda > Insecta > Lepidoptera > Tortricidae > Epinotia > Epinotia bilunana. The sequence continues at coordinate 19,636,681 of OX346269.1, read as the reverse complement.
GTTCGGTTTTTGAACCGTCCTTACATTGTCCTTACTTTACTGGCCTACGTCTAGCTGGAAATTAAAAATAAATAACACACGTGCAGATATACGCTCACACGTTTACCCGAAAGAGGTGGGCAGAGCGCATAGAATTAAATTTTTCAGAGGTGTGTCTCTTTTGTGAGGTGTGACTAGCAATTACAAGGCTACTTAACATTTTTTTCACAGTGCCATTCGAACTAGTTTTATCGGACTAAGTACAATTAGAGCACGTAAAAGGACAAAAAACCGGGTCAAACGGCTCATACAAATTGTCATACCTAGTTTAATGACGTCACAGCATTATCTTCGTAATAACCGCCGCAAATCATGAAAATTGCTGTTTTGGTCGTGAAATACTGCGTTTGAAATTCGAAATACATGTTATTTGAGCTTTCAAGTTTCAAGTCTCATATTTTTAAAACTTTGATAATGTTATGTACATTACACTTTATTGTAATTATTTTTTTTAATTTACTATCAATATAATTATACATTATAAATTTGAACACGAGGAAAATACCCAATTGTGCACAAGATGCTGCACTTATATTCAACAGATTTGAACACCGCATAGGTGTATTTCCGATCAGAAGCCGACTGACACGTATTTTGTTTATTTGCTTAGCCAATGGTTTACTTTATTCCTTCCAATTTTAAGATGACTTATGTACAAGAAGTATCCCATTTACATACGTCATTTGGTTTCAAGTAAATCAGATGCATGTGATTTCGAAACGTTGCAACGAGCAGATGGTGTGTAGTTATTGCTATGTGTATCTAACCTAGATAATAGGTACTTATTTTGAGACTATAATTTTGAGATTGGTCTGTTATTTTTGATTTTAGCTACGCTTAACTTGTTCTCGAAACTAAATGCAAAAGGGATATAAATGACGGAGCTCCAATGCGCCGCAATCATTCAGAAAGAGACCGTGTAGCTTGCTTGAAAGAGGACTCGCTGAGCACTACCCCGTGTCCCTCCCGCTGCCCCGTGTCGCTCTCGCTGCCCCGTGCCTGAAATTTAAAATAAATACTAAATTTAATTAAATATATATTAAGGGGCAATCTTACACAAGTTGAACTAGTCCCATCCCATTGTAAGCTCAATAAGGCTTGTATTATGGGTACTAGACGACGATATATATAGTTCCAGTAGATATAAATACTTAAATACATAGAATACATCCAAGACTCAGAAACAAATATTCGTGCCCATCACACAAAAAAAATCCCATACCAGGAGTCGAACCCGTCCTGGGTTCGAATCCTGGTATCCTCTTGCTTCATAGGCAGGGTCATTACCAACTAAATAGATATTTTTAATTTCATTTCATTTCATTTCATTTATTCATTGCTTTGTGTGTACAATTTAAGGTCTTAAAACAGTAATAAGTTCTAACACAACCCTGTGAGGGCATTGCAATATCATAACATCATAATTCATACATTTATAACATAATAATGGGACTAGTATAAGTATCATAATTTCATAATTTAGTACATTACAGACAATAAATTATGATAAAATTACCAGGAAATAATAAAAATTCAAAATCATAATGCAAACAATAATTAAAATAAAGTTAAATTTAAAAAAATAAAATTATCATAATATAATAATAATTAATTATTTAGGTATTTGGTACTGAAATCTCACTGTATTATAATAATAATTTATTTGAATTATCATTTCTTAATGGCCAATTTCCATCAAGTCCCTCTCGCTGCCCCGTGTCCCTCTCGCTGCCCTGTGTCCCTCTCGCTGCCCGTATACCTCTCGCTGCCCCGTATCCCTCTCACTGCCCCGTATCCCTCTCACTGCCCTGTGTCCCTCTCGCTCCCCCGTGCCCCTCTCGCTGCCCGTATACCTCCCGCTGCCCCGTATCCCTCTCACTGCCCCGTGTCCCTCTCGCTGCCCAGTATCCCTCTGGCTGTCCGGTAGCCCTCTCGCTGCCTATTTATTTAAATTTCATGTGATACCGCACACAAGTATGTACGTTACATGGTTTGGAGGTAATTTACACTTTTCCAAACGCCGTCGTGGCGATTTTGATGACGTCATTATTGGGGAGACCGACTCCTTAGAAATAGTCTCCTGGCAGTTTTGGAATACATGAGACATGCCTAACAATATACTAAAAGATGACGCTGGTATCCGAAAGTGAAATTTTGACATTTCGAATCGCGAATACCGTAGCGACAGAAGTAAACTATTTTACTTGCAAATTACCGCGTGATAACTTATTGTGTGTCGGCCGAACGGGTAAGCGCCGCGGATCGCATGGCGTTTGCGCCTTTTTCTCGCTAACTCAAATGGTGCATCGAATCTATCACCATCTTACAGTCACGTGACCTCCTACGCTCCTACACCTGTGGCGAGTTTAACAATTTTTCCCCATCCCAAAAAGTGCACAGCGCCGCTAAAGAAGTTTTCACTTCAAAAAGTCACAGAATTGCGGAGCAGGGGTGTCACATGTGCGTTGCCGAGGCATTCGGCCTCAATAACCTAAAGATAAAGCCTTATAATCTCATAGGTCGTGGCATCTGCAAGTTTTGCATCCTCCTTTACGACTATCATGTGATGCCATTATTTCCTGTGGGTGTTTGAATGCCGATAAAGATGAAATAAATTCCCAAACAGCTTGTTAGTGTATATCGTGCGTTTACCGTGTATTTGCATTACCAATCGACCCGTCTGTCCGTCCGTCGGTCGTTCACCCGTCATTAGGGCTACGGCCCGCTTAGGTTGATTATGACTTCATTTCATTTTGCCCAATGCTTCAACACTTCAAGATATAAACATGACCAGCACGGATATCACAAGACATATTATAATATTATAATTAGACATGAATATAGAGGCATAGTGCAAGAAAAATTGATAGTATGTCGCAGCCGTCTCATGACGCCTTAATTCGAGAAAGTTTTTTTTTACTTCACTGCCCCAGAAGGAGGGTTATGTTTTTCGAGCGTATGTATGTATGTATTTGGACAAGAAAATTAAATTTTACGGGCTACAGTACATACGGCTTGATGGATTTTGACATATATTTTAGCAGTAGTATTACAGTATTAAATTGATCATCTCACATTGTATATCCGTGTGCCTTAAATATATATTTTTGTAAGTGATCCTTAAATAAAAAAAAAAAAAAAAAAAAAAATGTATCGTTGGATTCCCCATCATTTGTGTGAGCAACTGGTAGAATAGCCGACTGCAAAACTTCGTCCTGACTTGATACCGCGATTTAATGCACAATGGTTTCCGATAAAAGTGATGCTAACTCCAAATTTGATAGTCTGTCACCGCGGAACTTGCCGAAAGTAAAAAAAAAGAAAGCCATTTCCGGTGCGAAATTCTTAAAACTTACCGAAAAATATCACAAAATATCGCCAATTGTTCACTCAGTGGATACTAAGAAAAAATGGACTTATACCTATACAGAATATCAACTAGCATAAATTTGCCGTGTTTCAGAACATCAGATCATTAAATACGTAACTTTACGAACGAGCGTTAGAACAAATCAACTTTATTTACCATACAACAAACAAAAAAGATAATTGCGACCTTTTATAGTCAAGTGGAAAAATATGTCTCAATTTAATCAAATCAAATCAATTATTTATTCTGCAAATAGGCCACACATTTTACATGTCAAACCGTAATTTACAATAAAATAATAATAATAATCTTACACAATAATAATTTAAAATTATATATAATAGGTTAACAAACTATATGTCACTAAGTTAATGTAAACAAAACAAAATTGCAAAATATGACCATTACATTCGATATAAGATCTGTATCAGCATTAACAAGAAGTTAATCATATTAATTCAGTATTCCAAAGATGTATAAGGTCTGAGCTTCCAAATACAATTAATAATTATTCTTATATTCTAAGAGATGTATACGGTCTCTAAGCGTCAAAACAAAAAAGGAACAATGATGTAATATTGTCAGCGATGTACATGGTCAATAACAATAAAACGTGTCAAGATCAGAATGATCTCTCGTCAATACGATAATAATAATAATAACACTAGTATGTAATTAGTTAACTATGTACTATGCCCTTGCAAGCATGAACAGTCCGGACTCCACAAACAGCACCCGATCACGAGTATGACGCATATCTCAGCCATCGCCTCCCTCAACCATATTTTAGGGAAGGTGGCGACCCGATCAACGACGCCACCGTAAGCAAAGCCCTTTAAGCGAGCATGACATATTCAAGCCACCGGACATTGATAATAACAAAGATTAAGCGACTTGTTCGGCGAGAAACAACATTACGTGCTCTCTTCTTACATAAAACGGAACAGTTATTTCAGGTAGGTACTTATAATGGTTACGTGTATTTAGGTATATTCCTAATAGAATTAGACTACTACCGGCTTAAAGGCATTTTTGTCGTTTAAGAAATCGTTGACAGTATAATACGCCTTGCTCAGCAAATTACTTTTAACATGAGACTTAAATTTACTGAACGGTAAATTAACAATTTCGGTGGGTATTTTATTGTAAAAACGTATGCAGTTCCCCACGAACGACGTGCTAACCTTGCGGAGACGACTAGCCTTCACTGCGATCTTGTTTTTACTTCTGGTGTTGTAGTCGTGGATATCACTGTTGAGTTTGAACTCATGAAGGTTTTTCCGCACATACATGATATTCTCAAGAATGTATTGGCATGCTACAGTAAGAATGTTTGCCTCCTTAAATTTGTCCCTGAGAGAATCTCGAGCTTTTAGTTCGTATATGGAGCGTACAGCTCGTTTCTGTAGCACGAATATGGTCTGGATATCAGCCGCTTTCCCCCACAACAGGATTCCGTAGGACATAACACTGTGGAAGTAACTGTAGTACACCAGCCTGGCCGTCTCAACGTTTGTTAACTGTCTTATGCAGTTTACTGCATAGGCTGCCGAACTAAGTTTTCCGGCTAGGGCGACGATATGCGCATGCCATTGTAGTTTTGAGTCCAAGGTGATACCTAAAAACACTGTTTTATCTTCAAATTCCGGTTCATCGCCCTTTAATTGGATCTTGGTATTGTTTACCTGCTTGACATTAGGTAAAGTGAATCTGATACACGTTGTTTTCTTGGAATTTAGCAGTAAATTATTTGCTGTAAACCATTTCACAACAGTGTTGACCGCATCATTAATACCATCGAAGTTTTTCTCTTTCCTGTCTACCTTGAAGATAAGCGACGTGTCGTCAGCGAATAACACTATATCATGTTTATCTTGCAACATATTGGGTAGGTCATTTATGTAAATCAGAAATAGAAACGGACCCAGAATCGAGCCTTGAGGAACACCAAGAGCAACAGTTGTCCCTGCTGATAGGGTCCCATTGATGACTACTCGTTGTGTTCTCTCCGAGAGATACGATGACACGAGATCAAGAGCACCGTTTTTAATCCCATATTGTCTCAACTTTCTGATTAAATTCTCGTGATCAACGCAATCAAATGCCTTTGATAAATCACAAAACACTCCAATAGCATCTTGAGCCTCTTCCCAGGCATCAAAAATATGTTTAATTAGTACCACACCAGCATCAGTGGTAGAGCCACCCCTAGTGAATCCGAACTCATTGGTATTGAGCAGTTTATTGCAACTAAAGTGGGACATAAGCTGATGAAGAATAAGCTTCTCAAAAACTTTACCGGTAGTATTGATATTGGCCTGAAGTTGGTAGGGTCAGTTTTCGTTCCTGATTTAAACTACGGGATAATTTTACTGTGTTTCATGAGATCAGGAAATACTCCAGTACCAATACTTTTATTGAAAATATCAACTAAGAAAGGTGCAATTGATTCTATAATGGAATGTAATACTTTGCCTGAAAGGCCCCAAAGATCTTCAGTCTTCTTCGAGTTCAACAATTTAAATTCTTTTATAAGAATTGGTGGGGTCACGAGAGTGAATCTAAAGATTTCTGTACATTCCGTTACACTTGCTTTCAACAACGATTCAGCGGCATCTGGTGATGAGTTTAAAGACTTCTTGGTCTCAACAGGTACGTTAGAAAAGAACCGCTCAAAATGATCCGCTACTTCATGGTCAGAACTTACTAAAGTATCATCAATTCGTAGGCTGTAGTGCGGATCTCTTATCTTGCGTTTTCCAGTTTCAGTGTTGATAACTTGCCATACAGGTTTAACCTTGTCATTGGAGTTCTGAATCTTTTTTGACAAGTAATCGGCTTTGGCGGCGACACACATCAACTTAAAAGATTTCGAGCAGTTCTTAACATACTCTAGAAATTCCGGTCTTTTATCAGTAGTTCTCGAATCGTACAATTCGTAGAGACGGCGTCTTTTTTCGTGAATATCTGGGGTAGCCCAGTCGCTAAATTTAGTCTTGATCTTGCTTTGAATTTTCCTTAAATTAAAACAGGCATCAAATTCCATTTTAATACAGTTAAACAAATGAGCACACAAATGATTAGGACATTGCTGAGTAAATGGAAGATAACGTAATCGTTTCGCAATATTATGATTGAATAAATCTAATCTCTTTTCGGAAATAGGTCTGCACATGGTGTCTCGTGGAACTTTGTCCGTTTTCCCGCTGAAGGAGACTTGTTGTCTACTGTGGTCAGAACTCAGGTTGCTTATAATAGATTTATTAACTGCATTCTGATTACTGAAAACGTTATCTATACATGTGGCACTGGTTGCTGTAATTCGAGTAGGTTCACAAAACAGGTCCACTAAGTTAAACGATTTAAAAGTATTCACTAGACTCACACACATGGGCGATTTCTCGAGTAAGTTAACATTAAAATCACCACACAAAATAACACATTTTGTACTTAGAAAAATACTACTGAGCACTTCATCCATAACTGACTCGAATAGACTATAATCCGCCGATGGAGGTCTGTATACGCATACAATTATGAATTGATCCAATTCAACACAAGAGAGTTCTATTTGGCGCTCGATGGATTTGTCAACAATATCTTTACGTTCTTTACTTTTCAAATTGTGTTTTACCATTATCATAGACCCTCCACGTCTACATGTCTTTCTACAAAATGATCTGACTATGCTATGATTGCTAAAATTAAACATTAATTCATGACCCCTAAGCCAGTGCTCGGTTATACAAAGAATATGGATATTTGAGCATTGTATAAACAAGTCAATATCTAGTTCCTTACTAGGGAATCCCTGAATATTTTGGTGTACCATATTAAAAACGTGACTGTCTTTATGAATACTAGTGTTACATATATCAAGGGGTTGGGAGCCGGTGGAAGCACAAGCACGAATTGTCGGAGTGGTCCGTTTAAATTACCCGCCGGCTCCGACTCCCTTCCGGGAATCCTCTCATAAATATGTACCTGAACTTTAATCCGTTGACATAAGAGCGATGGGACTTATTTTTTAATGAGTTGTATGATTAGATTTTTTTTTATTTATTTAATAACATAACAATACAATATAAATTACCTACACTAGGTCAACTTACACGACTTTATATTATGGTCGTCCACTAATTATAAAAAGAATCACATTAAAATTCAATAGAAAAATAGTAATTATAAATTGACGACCACTTTAGCCTAGTTGGTAGTGACCCTACCTACGAAGCAAGAGGTCTTGACCCCGCAGCATGGACGGCCTTATCACGCGATAAGTGACAAGATAGAGCGTCCGTCTCGTTCTATCGAACGGTGTCAGCCAGTGAAGGCCGACCATGATACGGGGTCTGGGTTCGAATCCCGGTAAGGGCATTTATTTGTGTGATGAGCACGAATATTAATTTGTTCCTGATTCATGGATGTTTTCTGTATATTTAAGTACTAGCTTCCGCCCGCGACTTCGTCTGCTGGACCCGGGATAAAAAATATCCTATATTTTAATCCAGGCTATAAACTATCTTCATGCAAAATTTCATTCAAATCGGTTCAGCCGTTTAAGCTTGATTGAGTAACAAACATCCAAACATTGGCATTTATAATATTAGTAGGATTTATTTATCTATATGAATATGTATATCGTCGTCTAGTGCCCATAGCATACAACCTTCGCTTAGTTTAAGACTAGTTTGCTTTGTGTACGATTGTCCGAAAATATTTATTTTATTTATTTATTTAAAAACAAAGTTTTAGTCGAAATTCACTACTCCGTGAAGCCACGTTAATGAACATCATATCATCATCTGATCTTCATCTGACGGCCACCCAGGACGGATGCTCTTTCAAACAAACAAAAAAATGAAATAAAAGACCGACGGATTGAGAATGAGAACCTCCTCCTGTTTTGAAGTAGCTTAATAAATAGAAAATACATATCGCGGAATGTCACTGGGAATACTACCGCTAGCGAAACGTAAACACGCCGATCGTCTCTATACATCCCTATAGATAATCCCCAACATTAAACACTCGTATACTTATTAATAACCATAAATCAGTCGCTGTGCCGAGGTGCATCACTGCTCTACAAGCAGAGTGCACTACACTTAGTATAATCCCATTCAAACCAATCCCAACCTTACTCAAACTGTAATACATTCCAAATTAAAACAACTGAAAAAGGTGGTTACAGCGCTTCCATTCCACGTGAAAATTTAAGCGCGCCAAGCCAAATTCAGCTTTAAAGCTGATCCATTAAAATTGATAATCAATAGTTTGAGCTCTAAATTCAATGCCCTGTAGATCTAACAGAGGCATTGTTATTTATGGCCTACTCGCTCGGTTTAAGGTTTGGTTTTGCTTGGGACGGAATGGTTTTTAGGTTTTATTGGCTGAATGAAGGAAAATTGACCTCAGCTGGTTCGTTGGGTGTAAATATTTGCGCCGAAAGTACCGGGGCTAAGGATGAATTTAAAACTTTGTGAAGGGTTTAAAACTTTCAATTTTATGTGGTTGAGTAGAGACAGCAGAATTACCTAGAAATGCTCAAACTTGATAGATGATCACAAGGTACTAAACATAAAAAATAAGCAAACCTTGTATTACTTATTCAATTAAGGGCCGATTATTTTATTCCTAGATAAAACTATCTGTGCGATAAATGTTAGCTCTGTCGTTTTCTTTCATATGACTTAATAAAAAGATGACGATACTTAACTGACGGATAACTTTGTTTATTGTTTATTGTTTACCAAAAGACATAAAAACAAGCATATTTTACAGTAACATTTTACAGTAGGTAATATTCTGAAAACTAGGATTGTGCTCCCTGAATAGGTAAAACCTGTACTTCAGGATAAGCAGCGCTCTTCATTAATAACATTAACTTAAAGTAATTCTTAACTATTGTTGGTGTGTGTGTGTGTGTGTGTGTGTGTGTGTGTGTGTGTGTGTGTGTGTGTGTGTGTGTGTGTGTGTGTGTGTGTGTGTGTGTGTGTGTGTGTGTGTGTGTGTGTGTGTGTGTGTGTGTGTGTGTGTGTGAGTGTGTGTGAGTGTGTGTGTGCGCGTGTGCGTGCTCATGCGTATTACATAACATGCTTATTTGCATTCAATTCAAGCTAGTATGCTTAGAATCTCTTCAGTCTCATTGTAATCTTGGCTTAACAGCCAGTTTGTAATAGTTTTTTTACATTCGATTTTAGTCTTGGGGTAAATGGTTAAATTTCTATTTAATCTATTATAAATGAAGGGCCCAATGAAATTATAGATTTTTTTAACAAAGCTGGTATTAAATATTACATCTCTTTTCCCTATATATTGAGGTCTACGGGTATTATCTGAGTCTTTTTTGACAAAAGTGTTTTCAGAGTGGTAACGAAGGACAGTTGATATAATAAAAAGTTGTCTGACACTTGGGACTTTGGCTATACTGAATAGTAGTTGGGTGGAGTAGGTAAAAGGCTTAAAATACATAACTTTCAACACTGCACGTTGGGCTACTTCTAGAGTTAACATAGTTGTTTTAGGAGCTCCTCCCCATACTGATACACAATATGTTATTAGGGATTGACAGAGAGCCTGATATACACATCTCAACAACCCTGCATCTGCCACATGACGGATATTCCTAAAAATATATATAAGTTTGCGAACTCTTTTGCCAAGCGTATCAATGTGGAGTTTAAAATTTAAATAGGAATCCATGTATACTCCAAGATATTTAATAGAGTCAGTCTTGAGTAAAGGTTCGCAATCACAGTTAATTAGATTTAGGCAATTATGCGCAATCAGAGTGAAGGTGTTCGGTGGTTGACCAGAGCTTCTGATTGAGTGGGTCATGAATTTTGTCTTATCCACATTTAAGGTCAGTAAATTCTGTTTAAGCCATGTCATTACCTTGTCTAAACCTTTCTGAGCAAGTTTGAAGACATTATCCCAAGTTTTGTCGGCAAAGACAATGACAGTGTCATCGGCATAAGACATAATTTTGCCTCCAGGGATGCTAAGTTGACAAAGGTCATCGATGTATATGAGAAAAAGAGTAGGCCCCAATACGCCCTGGGGGACACAGACACCACTTTATCTAGAGATTGAAAAATCGGCCCTTAATGAATTACCCTATTTATAGATGCAAAATATTACGTTGCCTCGTAAAACAGTATATACAGGTGGGACCCGATTCGATATTCAAAATGGAACGGTTGCGGCATCACCTTTTCTTGTTTCATTTTGAAGTCTGAACGAAAAGTGAAACAAAACATGAAAGAAAAATGAAGCATTCACTCGAGTGAACATTCATTCAAGTGAACCGTCTGATTCTACCTGAACTCAGAATGACAGAGACACTAGGTTCGTGGGAGGTGGCTCTGTCATCAAGACAGCTAGAATCGCGGCCCTAATCACCAAAAAAAAGTGACGTACAATCAAGTGTAAAAATAAGGGTGCACACAACTCACTCATTCATATTCATATGTCCCATCGCTCTTGTCAGCGGATTAAGTTTTCGGTACATATTAATGTTGGGGCGGAAAGGTTCTCGAGTGGCGACCCCGTACCGAAAGGCGTGGCGTGGGTAGGCCCCCCACAAGGTGGACTGATGACCTGGTAAAGGTCGCGGGAGTCCGGTGGATGCGGGTAGCGCAGGACCGGTCACTTTGGCACTCTTTGGGGGAGGCCTATGTCCAGCAGTGGACGTCTTTCGGCTGATATGATGATGATGATGACATATTAATGTGAGGATTAAATCGATACATATTTTTGCACTTGACTGTACCTACCTGCCTTAGAACATAAAATACTTTTTGAATAATATAATCTAATCTATATCGATATACTCTGGAAATACATAATTCGCCTTTCCGCATCAGTCGAGTCTGCCTGAAAATCGCCAACTTCGCAAAACGCGCCAAAAAACCAAAATTATCAGACAGCTTGGCAAACTAGACACAGCTAAATTAATCATAATTTGACTGCTACCTACCCAGTTGAGCCACAGTATAAAAGAAAAGAGTAGTGTATCATAAATTAGTGTTACTTTACAGCACTGTTGGTGGAATGTTATAGTCTTCCGCGAATATTAGATGCGCTTGGAACTCGGGCGTCACGTGAAGTTGCCGTAATGTTAAAGATCTTATGAGAGTTTATTGTGTTGACAGCCTTATGGACATATTCAGCTCTCTCACTCAAACACAGTCACTGTCCATAATAACTGAGGTCCAGTGACCTTTATTTATGAACGTAAGCAACATAATTCTAGGAAATTGACACATGTATTGTGACAAATCAATTGGGTGCATTGTCAGTCTTAAAAATTCACACACACACAAACACACATACCGCGCACACTTTAATACCTATACAAAGCTCGTGTTAAATTTTATGACCATGCATACGGAATAAGTATTTGGCTTTGATCTTCTGTAACGCTTTTAAAGTTGAGTGAGAGAGGCAATATCCTACGTCCAGCTAATAGGCCTACTAGACTTTGCTTGTAGAGTTATTTTTACATGATATTATGTAGCTATCTCAGGGTAGACCCACAATTAATTAGTTATGGGGTCGATGACTAATTGGAAGAATACTCAAACTTCAATGATTGGGTTTTAAAACATTTTTCATAACATAGATTGTTATACAACGACTCCCGCCACGGATTGCAGTAGAATGACCATACAACTTATTTATCTGATAGCTTATTCAATCTGGTATTTAAATTTAAATAAAGAAGCTGTTGTTTTTGTATGGACAACTCGGTTAAACATAAAACCTACAGTACACAGAACGGATACAAGCATCAATCTACTTTGTATTGCAATATAAATTATATTATATTCTATTGTCTGGAGAGTTACCACTTTTGTCTTGAAGTTACTACCGATTCCACTCTGTTCATGCCCTGCTTGGTTGGCGCAGGAGACGGAACGTATTGCCAACACGCTGACAAATTGTTTAGCGATGGGATTTTGTCAGAATATTATGAAAAACGATAATGACTGCGAGCAGTGAGATGATTCGTTGAAAGATAAAGATAAGATTACTTACAGCGAAGCTGAAAGAGATTTTAGAAGTTCAAGCTTTAATCAAATAAAAATAATATACCAGGTATTTGAATGAGGGACTGAAGTGATTTGCTTTTTTTGGTGTGCTCGTACAGAGGGGGTACTCACGTAACGTTCCGAACGCTATCGCGCGTCAGTCCAACTGTCATTTTTTCATTTAAAATTTGATATTTAGAAGAAGGCTCGCGAGTTCTGCTTATCGCTGCAGGCATTAATATGATACAGAAATGGACAAAGTGACAAAAAACAAGCTGAAGACGTCTGGTTGACGAACTGGTGAGCGAAGAGCTGGCGGCTTTCTCGCGCAACGCATCAACATTGTAACTCAGCGAGGAAATGCCGCCAGCATCCTCGGTAAAATGCCTCGAGGTCCTTTTTAGGGTTCCGTAGCCAAATGGCAAAAAACGGAACCCTTATGGATTCGTCATGTCTGTCTGTCCGACCGTATGCCACAGCCACTTTTTTTCTGAACCTATAAGAACTATTCTGTTGAAACTTGATAAGTAGATGTATTCTGTGAACGGCATTAAGATTTTCGCAGAAAAATAGAAAAAAACAACAAATTTCGGGGGTTCCCATACTTAGAACTGGAACTCAATTTTTTTTTTCTTCAAACCCATGCGTCTGGGGAATCTATGGATAGGTCTTCAAAAATGATGTTGAGGTTTCTAATATCATGTTTTCTAAACTGAATAGTTTGCGCGAGAGACACTTCCAAAGTGGTTAAATATGTCCCCCCCCCCCTCCCTGTAACTTCTAAAATAAGAGAATGATAAAACTAAATAAAATATAGGCGCTGGCTCAGCATAATATGTGGCAGGCCATGGCTGATATTCTGCCAGAATAAAAATAAAAATCAGAAATGCAATTGAGAAACTAAGACGCGAAACAATGCCTGCATATGTGTAAAGGTCCGGACGCAAACCGATCTCCCGCATTATTTTGACGACCCTGACTTATTGAACCGACATTTTCTGGATATACCAGGTACACGGGACGTACCAATATCGGACATGACTTTTTATGAGTTTGACAGACACTGCAATAAAACTTTTTCTCTTTCACCTACGACTGTTGCAGCTGTCACAAAAATATTGACATCAATTAAGACGACTGCAAAGGGACTCGACATGATTGACATTGACATGCTACTGTTGACGCTGCCTAGGACTGCTGACATACTGACGCACATTATTAACAGAAGTATACAGACTATGACTTTCCCGGTGGACTGGAAAATTGCTAAAGTGACTCCATTACCAAAAAAGCCAAATCCAGCTAACCTGTCCGAGCTCCGTCCCATAAGTATTCTCCCTTGCGTATCAAAGGTAATAGAGCGAGTGGTCTGCGACCAGCTCTCGGCATACCTGGAGGAAAATGGCATCCTACCTGAGCTACAGTCAGGTTTTCGCAAGGGTCGATCGACAGTTACTGCGTTGCTCGATGTAGTCGACAATATCCTACAGGCTCGGGATGTTGGGGAGAGTACTATTCTCGTTCTTCTGGATTTTTCGAGAGCTTTTGATTGTATAAACGTGTCCTTACTTCTATCGAAGATGTCATATTACGGATTTGATGTTTCTGCGGTAAAGTGGTTTGATAGTTATCTCTCCGGCCGCGTGCAGACGGTGGCGTTGCGTAGGATGGATGGTGGCACTTTGCGGTCCGCTCTTTGCCCTGTGGAAAGAGGTGTGCCGCAAGGTTCAATACTGGGTCCCCTGCTTTTTATATTGTATAGTGCTGACATCACTCACAATATAAGAGGCAGTAGATACCATCTTTACGCTGACGACCTCCAGTTATACCTCTCTAGCGCGCCCACGGACATATCTGTTGCGGTCAATACACTCAACGCAGACCTAGAACGTATTTCTACTTGGTCGGAAAAGAACTGCCTAGTCCTTAATCCGAATAAGTCGAAATATGTTGTTTTTGGGTCAGAGCATCAAATCCGTAGTACCATCAGTAACCTCGAGACTTTGACTACCAGTAAGGTTGCTATCATGGGCGAACCAATAGAGAGGGTGGTAGAAGCAACTAACCTTGGCCTCCTCATGGACGGCAAGCTGCGCTTTGAGAACCACGTACTAAAAGTTGTGAGTAACTGCTTCTACCGCCTTAAAGTTCTTTACAATGTTCGCGATTACTTAAGTGTTGATTTGCGTGTTAACCTTTGTGAATCGCTGATATTGTCAAGATTAAACTATTGTGATGTTGTCTATGCTGGCTGCATTACTGGTCGTACAAAAAAGCTCATACAGCGAGTGCAAAACGCATGCATTCGTTTCTGTTTCCGAGTCCCACCCCGCTCCCATATCACTCCCTACTTGAACGCCGCTGGTCTGCTGAACATGCCTGCACGCAGACGGCTTCACCTTGCCACTCTTCTCTTTGGCATAGTGCGATCTGGGGTCCCAGCATATTTGCTGAGTAGACTTGTATGGCCCAAGAGTGCGCGTAGGTGTAAGGCGATGATTCTGGTGCCAAAGCATCGGACCGCGGCGTTTCGAGGTAGCTTCAGGTTCGCGGCGTCCAAGTGTTGGAATGATCTCCCAGCCAGCTTAAGGGCTATTTGTTGACGCTCCAAAAATCCCAACCCTAACCCATCCAGCACTTTATTTAATTTTTAACCATTTTTTTTTTTTTAAACATCCCATCCGTTTCGCGTTTTTCACATTGTTTCTCATCCCATTGTGCTTGTGTCACATATTTAACAGATTTAGTATATACATTATTTATTTATTATGTGTATACGTTTGTATCGGCAGTATGTTGTGTTGCGTTCCGTGGGTCACGTACGGTGCTGTCTGAAAATCAGCACTGTAGGTGTCTGTCTGACACCTTGGCATAATGCTGAGACAGCGACCGATTCACTGCCGCGAAGACACACACATTATGTGTCAATTGCATTGTATGTACTCCCCTTCACTGTACTCAATTGTCTCTGTGTGTCTTTTGTGTAGTGAATAAATGTCTTCTTTCTTTCTTTCTTTCTTTCTAAAGGGATGTGTGTGTGTATGTTTGTGTACGGAGAGAAATAACTTGGTGAGGTGATGTAGTGAATCATTACATATGTATTCTGTGTGGCTTTTAATATACAACAGCCTTACATTTGGGCAAAACATCAGTGACGTTGGTAGGGCAAGATAATATATAAAAAAGAAGATAAAGGAAGAGCCTACTGCACAATCCCCCCAATCTGATAGCAAGCAAGCTGCACCGACGAGAGTCCAACTCTTAAATTTACGATTATGATGACCTCATAACATTACTTTTTTCCATTCCAACTCAATACCAGAGTCTAGACCCTATGCCGTTTGCATACAAATATTTTTATGTCCGAACCCAGGACCCTTCATTGTGCAGGCAGACCGCATCGCGCCAAATGGATCGTTAAATACGCAATAAAACACACTTTTCAGCGATATCATTTACAACAAAGTATTATAGTCATAAAGGTTATGTATAACGTTTGGAGTGATTTTAGTGTTCAAGGCGTCGAGTAAAGGAGCGATTACAACTTTGTGCCGTTGCTCAGGATTTTGGAAAGTATCTAGGAATTTCTTAGCCAATTTAATTGAGTTTTTACTAGTGTTACATAGGTTTATGCAGCTTTTGACCGCGACTTTGTTCGTGGTTCATCTCACTCTCGCCTGGTCGTCTTTTCCACGGGTCTTTTCATTTTATTACATAGCAATAATTATGTCGAATACTTACATCTACACTTTCTTGCAGTTGAGTATACTATGCTTACACAGTCGCCTTACGCGTACATTAAGTCAACAACGGTGAAATGAACTAAATATTTTTATCTTAATCCACCACTACTTTAACATCATCACTACCATCATATCAGCCGAAAGACGTCCACTGCTGGATATAGGCCTCCCCCAAAGAGTGCCACAATGACCGGTCCTGCGCCACCCGCATACAGCGGACTCCAGCGATCGACCTATACTCGCTTTGTGGGTATGTGGCGTTGTGTTCCTGGTGGTGAGTAAGGTCGTCAGATGTACCGAGGATTTGCAGCGTTGAAAATGTGGGACCTGCAAAAATCATTCAAAAATCAACATGACGAATCCTCAAATCAAAAACCGGCCAAGTGCGTGTCGAGCTACGCGCAGTGTAGGGTTACGTAGTTGCCTGTCTGTCTTAGTTACATCGACTTGCGATGCGGTTGCGTCGGCCGAATTAATACGAAAATTGGCCTTTCCAAGTACACATTAAGTTGGTCGACTATTACTCAGTAACTACTTATACCTACTTATCCGTGATAGTTTTCCTTTTAAATTCATTACATGTACTACTACCACGTATTTTTTCACATCCCCCGTAGTTGCTATTTAGCCGGCAGGGGCGGGGGGGGGACACACATGAACAAAAATTAGGGGTTTAAAGCCCATTATCTCGCAAACGAATCACTATGATTTGAAAAATGGTTTTAGGAAATTATATTTTCGAACGAGCTGTCCAATGATATCCCACACCATGGATTTAACGAGAAAAAAAAAATATCCCCGCTTTTAGGTGGTGTGTCCCTTAGATATCGCCCTATCCTACTTCCTACTTATATTATAAATGCGAAAGTTTGGATGTTTGTATGTTTAGATGTTTGGGTGTCTGTTACTCAATCACGCTTAAGCGGGTCAACCGATTTGGATGGAATTTTGCATGAAGATAGTTTATAGCCTGGATTAAAATATAGGATAGTTTTTATCCCGGTCCACGTCAACGAAGCGCGGGTGGAAGCTATTCTTAGATAAACGAAGAAACGTAGAGAAATTTGTCCGTTGCAAATGTAATGTATAATGTTATATTAAATGGGGTGTATGTAGCTCTACAGCAAATCACGACTTTATGCCCGCCAAGTACCCTTGTGCGTATACCGCAGTATTTTTAGGACCGCCAATGCACCCGATTGATTTTCGTTTAGCGGTGGGTATAAAGATTATTTCTGTTTTGCGTCGCTGCCATCTTGTTTCGTACCGGTATAGAATGGGTTTATTTCGTTTTCGATTTAAGAATTGGAATAATATTTTCTTTTTAAGTATGTGTAGTTAAAGAGCCACCTAACGTTTAGAGAGTAGTATAGATATTATATTTTAATGAGTCTGTACTATGCACTAAACACATTCATTTTATTACCGCCCTAGGGGAATGTGGGTGGTAATTTAGGTACTATTTACCAATTGGCTACAGAAGGAGAGTCAAGTTTTTCGAAGTCGAAAGCGGTGTAATAATAACGCATATCGCGCCCTCCATTTTCATTGCGAACTAAATGTATATTTCCTATAGCGTCGCTATGTGTGGGGCGCTTCATCCTGGATTGGAAGTACTACCTATAATATATGTATGTTTTTTTATGTTTGGCACGTGTTGTTGCGTCTCATATTTACAGCCTCCTTTCACACCATTTCACCCCGTTTGTTCTGTGCGTCCATCGTTCACAATACATCATATTACGTACAAAAAAACGGCCAAGTTTGAGAGATTTTAAGTCCAATGGTTCCGTAGCGTAATACTAAAATAAATAAATATAAATATTATAAATAGAAGAGAGTAGAGACTGCTCGATCCCACAGTCAAACTGTGCAAACGGTTTTGCGGGACCCTGTACTTGTTTATGTTGTATCGTTTCTTTCTTAATAAATAAATAAATAAATAAATAAAAAATCTCTTTATTTATTTTACATCTTAGGTTAATTTTTTAACAATATGTGTACAAATGAGAATACAAATACAAAAACTCTTTCTGAAATTCAATGCAATGTACCCATACTACTACCCATTAATTTGTTTTTGCATGCATACAAAAAATCGAATAAATGTGAAGACACGCACTGCTCAGTTCCTGTAAATATTTTTGGTATCGTAATGTAATAAAACCATGTTTTGTGTCACTATTTGAATCGAACGGGTTAAGACACATGAAAATTCGTAACTTTCCTCTGCATTATATGTATCCAATATGTTAAATTGCAGTGTCATACATCGTAAACACGGTAGGAGGTTCAAAAACATCAGAACGCTAAATGAGAGGTGGCGAGATCCAATAGGGGTGTAGACATTAAATAAAGTAGTCAATAATGTCATATTTTCTCGAAAAAGAATTAGAAATGTAGTCAAATGGAGAAAAAATCAACGCAAAATGTTAAATAATCACGAAGTTAAGTTTTGAAGAAGGGGAATGTTCAGTTCCTTTTTTGCAAAACGCAACTTCATATGAAACGATGACGCTGGAAGAATATGACGTCACAGAAGACGGCAACGTGCCGCGCGCATCGTGGTCGGCGCCGCCGTCGACGCGGCCTGCCGGCAGCTTTCTGTAATGTGACCTCACACACCGTTTGCGTTTTCTCTCTCTAACAAGCAATATTAGAACGGTTGTAGCTTCGTTATTCTTTGAGATATCTGAATGGGACTTTCGTCACTAGGCATATTTTTTTGCCTTCTTTCATTTGGAGTAATAATAACTGTCGAGTCTACACCCCTATTGTTTGCTTATCATAAACGTTTAGGTAAGTATCGCTTGTAGCATAGTTTCAAGTTACACCAGTCTGTCATCGTAAGCGGCGTTCGTTAAAATCTGAATCCTTGGAAAGTTTAACATGTTTCTATGGACCGACAGCTGCCGGCGCCAATTTTAACGTTATTCGGCCCGTAAGTTGTTGCAACCCGCCCTTAGTGTCGCGTGTAGTGGGGTTTCAATTATTTCTCTTAAAGTAGAACCCTAAATCGCCCGTCCGGCAATCTCGACGATTTTCCCTGAATTATTACGCAGCAAAAACCGTCGCTGACAAAATGTCGCCGTATCCAGGCGGAAATTCGTCATTACTCACATTCTTGGTGCGCGGCCAACATCACAACTATCCTGCGATGACTGTGTGCGCTCATAGTATCGTTTAACTAGGAAAAACTGTGGGTAAATGAAAGTACCTGACGCGGAAAAAAAACGCACAGGAGTCTATTCGTCTTGAGATTGAGTTGGTGCCGATTTCTTATTCGACGCACTCGCTTCTCGAGAATTTTATAACAACCTCAAACATATTCCTCATAAAGGAGAGGAGGCGCCTGCGCCCAGCAATGGGACGTTTATAGGCTGATGATGATAAAAATGATGATTATGATCATGACTCTGTATTTTCTTATTATTTAATTTTTATAGGTTTAGTTACTTTTTTTAGGGTTCCGTAGTCAACAAGGAACCCTTATAGTTTCGCCATGTCCGTCTGTCCGTCCGTCCGTCTTCGGCTTAGCTCAGTAACCATTACTACTAGAAAACTGTGATTCGGCATAGGTATATAAATCAATCACGCCGACAAAACAGTGCGATAAAATATATTATTTTGTTGTACCTCCCCTATTTTGTAGTATATCGGTGGATAGTTCGTTCAAAAATATTATGGGTTTCCTTAAACCATATTTCAAATCAGTGATTAGTTTGCGAGATATTAGGCTTTAAAGCCCTAATTTTTGTTCGAGTCATGTGTGACCCCGTACTTGTTGTACCTATAAGGGTGCGACCACACCGGTGCGTAACGCTGCGTATACGCGTTGACGTGTCGAATGCGTCTCGTATTTTTCATACATTTTGCTGCGGTTACGGTGCGTTATTAGCGTATTTTGAGCAGCGGTGTGGTCACTCACTGCGACGATATTACTTGCCAAATTTCACAGTTCTAGGTCAACGAAAAGTACCCTATACATTTTGATTCCTTCAGTGTCGGAATGTACGTTTTTTTGCGGCATAAACGGCCGATCTTTTTTTTATGTTAACTTAGAAAATTGTTTTTTTTTTCACAGTATCAAGGGACTGTAGACCTGAGTATATGGTTTTAATTTCAACTCGAGGCCTCCACGCGTTCCCGAGATAAAGGGTCTTGACTGATAGACAGACTGACAGCAAAGTGATCCCAAAACATCCTGGCGGCTAAATGGTGATGTGAAATCTACTAAACTAAACTACTGGGGATGTGAAATAATTCGTGGTGGTAGTACATACAATGAATTTAAAAGGAAAACTATCACGGACAAGTAGGCATAAGTAGTTACCGATTAATAGTCGACCAACTTCATGTGTACTTGGAAAGGCCAATTTTCGTACAAATTCGGCCGACGCAACCGCACCGCACGTCGATGTAACTAAGACAGACAGGCAACTACGGAACCCTACACTGCGCGTAGCTCGACACGCATTTGGCCGGTTTTTTTTAAGCTTAGTCCATAAAAGGTTTAGTTTAGGTATATTTCGTCTTACTACATTGTTACTTAATATAGATGTAAAATCTGAAACGCATGAAATATATCATGACATCCTCGGTCCGTGGGGTCCCAGTGCGCAAAAGTTATTTGCGGAAATCGCGAAACGTCTGGTTGACGTAACTGGTGACCGAAGAGCTGGCGGCTTTCTCGCGCAACGCATCATCAGCATTGCAATTCAGCGAGGAAATGCCGCCAGCATCCTCGGTACATAGCCTCGAGGGCCTTTTTTAGATTTCACTTATTTTTAATTTCATTTAGTTAATATTAGTTATCATCTTTCTAAAGTATATACTTTAGAAAAGAGTGTATGTACCTCGCGTGGCAAAATTATGACACGGTGTCACCATTGCTCGCCGCGAACTTCAGTCTGCTTCCAACCGCGGCTTTAGAAAATAAATACATAAAAATATAGATGTTCTTATTAAATGGATGCATAATGTCTGTAAGTTGCGATTACCACTGCAGGTATACTCGTTTGCCACAAAAGTAGCACAAAAAACAAATGGGCAATATCGTCGCAAATTCTACCGCATAGGTACTTAGATTAAAATATATTTGTAAACATAGGTAGTCGTAAAAATATGTCAGTCAACATTTGGCGAGGACAGTACTTCGTGCCACAATATTAACTAAAGCGCCACCTAGCGACGAAACACTGCACTGAAACGGGGGACCTTGACCGAAAGATCTAGTCATCGACCCCAGCGCACGCGCATCTATATTGATGCGTCATTACGACATTGAACAGCTGATTTTTGCGCCAGTGTAGTGTGAATTTGTTTCATAATAACTACTACTTTAATTTAGAAACGATTATCTCTCTATTATATGTATAAATGAAATTGATACTAAGTACTTTAAAGGTAATATTCATTGTATTGGACGAACAATTTTAATTATAACTAATTGAATAACTTTGATTGTCCTGTATTTTTATGTGCCTGTTATGATATAATTAATGTAATTAATGTCAATGTATTATTAATACGAAATAAATGAATATGAGTACCATCATATCACCCGAAAGACGTCCACACTAAGACAATCTTTTTGCAAATGATGCTAGTAAAACATGCCCACTAAAGATTGATTCATAAATTTATCAATTTCATATCAACTCCTCTGCACGGCTAGCACGCGACGGCGCGCGAGCTCTCTCGATTTTTCTCGCACTATCCGTCTCTCTCTTATTAGAACACTTAGAAGAAGAGGTATAGTGTGATAAAAATCGAGAGTATGTCGCGGCCGTCGTGTGCTAGACGTGCAGAAGTCACAAACGTCCATAGGCGTCTGGTATCTGTCAGACAGGCCGTACGCATATTTGCCACGGCCGTTAAAAAATCAATAAACAGTATGCGTGCCTTAGTATTGTTTGTTTACTTAACATACTTACGGTTGTAATTTACATTTACTTATTTAAACCATTCTCTAACCACAAATAGTGCTCCATATTTGAATGTCAGAAAACAGTCAATTTGAAACGATTTCAATAGAATTACTTTAGTAATGGCAACGCAGATTGGAGGAATAAGTGCCGAGTTGGAGATATTCGAAAACGACAGAAGGCCAGTCGTAATTACTTGGGAATTATTCTTAGGCAACTGGGACTGTCGGCGGCGAAAGTGGATACGTCGGTACCTACGTCGGGCTGCTATCTTGAGTATTATCTAATTAAATACGTATTTGATGTTTTTTTGTTTACTTATTCTAAATTATTAATTTATTTCTATAGTACCTATATACAAGTAGATAATTCAAATGAAGTTGGATTTATTATAACAGTTGAAAAACCCCCGACATTTTCATTTCAAAGTCCAATTTCTCAAAAACGGCTGAACAGATTTTCATGAAACATAGCTAAGAACACTCAAGATAAAATTGTCTATGACACAAAACACCGCATTCAAATCGGTCTATCCGTTTGGGAGCTACGATACCACAGACAGATACACAGATACACAGACACGTTAAACTTATAGCACCTCTCTCTGCGTCGGGGGTTAAAAAGGTCCTCAACGCATTGTACCGAAGATGCTGGCGGCATTTTCTCGCGGAATGACAATGCTGATGCGTTGTGCGAGACGACCACCAGCTTTTAGGTCACCATTGACATCAATCAGACGTTTCGTTAACTAAACTTTATATTTGATCTAAGTTTACTTAATAGGATTTAATGCCATGGGAAATTCTAATTCTGTGCCAATCAACCTTAGAGGCAAAGTTTTAACTTTTGTAACGTGTGAATTGAAGAATAAAATAAAATAAAATTAACGTTACAAATTGAATCAACTTTAAAATATTATCGTTGTAGTTAACTAAATAGATTTACTTACTAATGTGAATATTTTGATATCTGATTTACTTCTGATTTATGATAATGAGTACATGTTTATTAAAAAATATATTTGGTTCATGGTCTTATCTATAACAGACATAATCACTTACAGGTAGTAATATTTTAGGATTTTATATTGTGATCGTCATATTTAAAATTCTATCTATTTATTCTACCTTAAATTAGGAGGCAATATTGTATGTTATAAGTACCATGCTAAGATTTAACACACATGCATTTATTCTATAATTCAATCGATTTTTGTAACGCTTTTCCACGCGTCAGTCGCAGTATAACTCAAATGGTTCGTTCCTATGATGGCATATTTAAATTAAGTCTAATGATAGTCATCACGGGACTCTCGTTTGCTTGATTTGAGGATTGTACCACAATCATTGCGCAAACTTGGTGAACAATGTTGGAATTCTTTTGGATGTTAAATAACATTGAGATTAGGAATAGGGACGTTGAATGATCGTCAAATTATCAACTTTTTATGATAACTCCATTATGCTTTTTGAGGGAATATTCAAAGATGTGCTAGTTTTCATTTATTTTACACATCGCATGCCTGCCAGCTAGTTGTCAATTAT
This sequence comes from Epinotia bilunana, assembly GCA_947049275.1. Lineage (NCBI taxonomy): Eukaryota > Metazoa > Arthropoda > Insecta > Lepidoptera > Tortricidae > Epinotia > Epinotia bilunana. The sequence goes on along the minus strand of OX346269.1, from coordinate 19,613,023 downwards.
CCAGGGGCTATGTGAGATGTAGATGTTAAAAGTTTTTTTTTTCATTCTTAAATTGAAAAGAGTTCTATATTATTATAGAAGGTAAACAGGTCACAAAATTCAACATCTGAAGAGAATCGAATGTGAAATGTGATCTATTGAGGAATACAGCCGGACAGCCGGAAAGTCCGGACATCCGGACATACGAAAGAATTTTTGCCAAGCTGAAACGGAGAACTTCGTTCGCTTCGCCAGGTCGTTCAAAAAGACAGTTTTATTGTCTGGCGGTTCAATACCCTTAAAATGAAGTTTGTAGAGGTATAGGAAAAAGCGACGTTACGTTATTCTATGTTCAAGTAGTGACTCTTATTTTGATATCTTTTTGTATAAAAATCTTTTACCCGAAACATTACAAAAAAAATATATCGTGTGTTCCAGTCTCGTTTGCGCTGTACAGAGGGCAACTGATCGTTCTAGAAAAAAATGCAAAAAGGTGACAAAAAAAATGTGTGCATTTTTAGATAATATGTCAATTTTAGGGTAGTAGCAAAACATTATCGAAGCGTTATTATTAATAAAAATAATCACAATAATACTCTGATTATTGTGATTATTTTTACTAGTATATATAATGTAAGAATAGTAACATTTATTTTAATTATTGTCAACTATCATATTATAAATATCATTAATTGGGCTTTCACCCTAAAAATTATAATAATACTGCCATCATTATAGCAGACATCTTAAGCATATATAATCGAAATAAGATTGTTACTTGTTTAGAGTGAACCTATTTTTTTCTAAATTCGTATCCGTGAGCCGTACTTGCCGATGTCTAGAAGAAGCTATTAGTTTTAACACTTTTAACTGACATTAGATCGAATAAGTTCGCTAAAATTATACTCAATAATTTAGAATTAGCATTTAAATATTCCTTAGAGGCTTTGTAGACCTTAACAGTGCCAATTTTGTCCAAAGGAGAATGGGCATTTTGTACCATGAGTGTATACAGTTGAGACATATCTCGTTTGAAAGGTCTTAACCATGGCATTATTTCATTATATGGCACCAATGTTGAACGGCGTGCAGGGGTCTAGTAATTAACCAAAGTATGTAAATCATAATAACTGTTAATTAACGAAATCCAATTGGTATAATCAGTAAAACGGTATGTAACATAAAAGAACATGACAATTAGCTTATGTTAGGCTACCAACACCGACGCTGAAATATTTACAGGGCTGGAATTAAGTAATCAAAGATATGTGTGAATGAAAAATCGGCTACTGTGCAAAGATGCCCACGTGTATACAATAGCGACGTATACTACATTATAGGCTAGGATATACGTTATTTTTTATTAATAACAACTTTGTTCCAACGCGTGCAGGGGTAAGATTATAATGATTTGTTGGGGCTAACGCTCAATTAACGCTACGCTAATTGATGGTATAAACTTCTTCTACTGGACACTAGATGTCTGTAGTAGTACATATCTCAGTTGATATAATATTATGTATTATAGCAGCTAAGTCGATAGTCTAGCTCTAGCACAAAGAGGTTTGATTTCATTAAAAATAAAATTCTGACACGTCGTGTCAGTCACCACATGTCATATGGAAATAAATACAATATTTGTCAAGTGATCAAATATTTTAATATTCTAGCATAATTTATTATCCTGATGTGAAATCAAGTCTAAATTGATTATTTACATATTTTGGTGAGTATCTCGTGTTAATCTACGAATTTTATGATTTTATATTGTATCAACGGAAAAGGATCGTAGGGATTAGGCTGCCTCGCTCAATCTCGCTCAATATCGTACAAAAGTTGTACGAGCCTCAGTCTCCTAAAAAATGGACGAGTTCTCGCAAGACCACGATTGCATTCCCTAGACAGTATTGTTTGTCATCATCGTAGTATTACAACAATTTTTATCATAAATAGGTAAAGTTAGTGAATAGGTAAGTTTGTGTGAAGGGAGTTCATTCGTAGGCTGACCATTGGATGACGGTAGTCCTTTTAATAGGCGTGGAGGTTCCATTCAAAGAATTAACAGTTTGATGAGGGGGGGGGAGGGTCAATAATCGACAAAAAACGATGACGTAATATATGGACCAGCCCCTAGCTTCTAGCGTGTGAAGCAGCGTGGACAGCTAGTCTATACTAATATCATAAAGAAGAAAAGTCTGTGAGATTGGAGCTTTGTAAGCTTGTCAGGATTTAAGTTTGTATGTATGAGTTATCGCCGGCACTAAGGGACCGATTAAAAAAAAATTTTTTTGGGACGCACATAGTCTATATTTTATTCCGCGGGATTGCCTGTGTTCTTTGCAATACGCGATTGATGCCTTGTGGTCAGCTAGTTTTCACTTTTATTCAAATCTATACTTCAATTAGGTACTATCTATACTAATATTATAGAAAGGAAAATTGTGTCTTTGTTTTGTTTTAGTTTGTAAGTTTGTATGTAATGGGAATCTCCGGATGCACTTGTCCGATTTCATAAATTCTTTCACCTGTGTACTGACTGACTTTCCTTTTCGGTTGGACATATTGTATCCTGCGAATTTACATGCGTTCCGTGCAATACGGGGGTGAAACCTGGCGGGCAGCTAGTAATATTATAAATGTGTAATAGTATAATGTGAACTGCTAAATAATGGAATTAGCTCCCGTTATTTGTATTTTTCACTGACATTTATGATTTGGGTGCCTTCAAAACAAGAGTGAATAGGTTATTACTGAACCGTGTGTGTATCTAAGGCTCTGTTGTCAGGCGCTTACCACCAGGGGGGCTAGCACAACTGACGCCGCGCCGCGATGCGAGTTTAGAAAGATCTACCCTCCTCTTTCGAATTTGCACGGTGCAAGTGAGACAGGAGGCGCTCAGTCGCGCGCGAAGCGACTTGTCGGCAAGTTGTGCTAGACGTACAGGTGAGACTACGAGCAAAACTGGACTATGTATATTATACGTTCAGCTTACGACGGAGGCAAACAATACGGCTTGCCATTTGGTAAGCAGAAAATGACACCCTCTAGACCCTCGCGAAGAATCACAAGCGCGTTGTTGACCCTATATCGTTTAAGAAATTGGTTGTGTTGATAGCTAGAGACAAATGCTGGTCCCACCCGCTCAACACCGCAGCCGCGCTTCGTCGGGAGTTCTGGTGACTTTACGCTCCACCACACAACACCATATACATATATACCATATATCACCTACCTATAAATCGAGTAGTTAGTAGTGTTATGACTGTGATCTTCTGTAAGGCGGATATACTATGCCAGTAAGACAGGTCCAAATGCCAGTGACGTAACATTCACCTGTGCCGGCTATGAGGCGTCTTTTCTGACTGCGTGTACTTACATACACACAGGTATACCTACACAATCTATACATCAATATTTGAGATGATTAAATCTCATTTTACAATATTGTAGCAACTGCAATATGAATTGTATGTATGTATGTTTGTATGTATGTATGTCAATTCTTTATTGTACATGGTACAGAACACAACAACTAAACAATAACTGAAGAACAGATGATACATGTACAAAGGCGAGCTTATCCCTGAGAGGGATTTCTTCCAGCTAACCTTTGAGCAATTGTATTGCGTGTATTTACTTAGTAGGTAAGTACTAAGTAACCATCATTCTAGAGCTAGAGGAAGTAATATCATATTACCAGTTTTTTTATCTGTGTAGGTTTACGAGTAGGTAGATGTAACGTTATTTTGTTACTTGGCCAAATAAAGAAACTTGAATCTTGGTACAATACCATTTCATTTCATTTTGCCCAAACGGTAAGTCGTAGGGCATTTACGTACCGCTAAGATCTAATTGAAAAATAAACACTTACCTACGTCTCGTTCCCGTATAAAAACCAAACGCCGTCGCGTTTATATGGCCATTAGCTACCGTCGTACCTACACTTATAAATAGATCGAATATGAATTGTTGCAGAACGGGAGTCATAGTGGGATTTCTCAAATGTTCCACTCCACTTTTTTTTGCACTAGTGTGGAACTTTCAGAAAACGTCCTACCCATATTATGCCCCGTGAAATGGGAATTCTCTGCAAAACACGGACAGAGCCGTGGGACCAGGTACAAATAAAGAAGGATACTTATTTTCAATACTTATAATATAGTAACCGTATGGCCCGTCTGATGGTAAGAGGACAACAAACCCCACTGAGGCTTGCAACCTCGTCCATGTCACATGCGCATAGCCCGGTCACATTGTGAAAAATACTCTCATTTGGTTTCATGTCGTGTTTCTTTTTTCATAAACACTATAGTCTAACATAGTAGGCACCAAGTAGTAATACCATATCAGACATAAACTCCCACATCGAGCGTATAGGTGTGTGTATGTATGTGGACAAGAAAATGCAATTTCACGGGCTACAGTCCAAACGGGTTGATAGATTTTGACATAGTATATATTAATATTATACATATAGTAGTTTATATAGTTTCCAAACGGATTAACTGATTTGAGTGTGTTTTTACCCTAACTGCCGAAGGAGAGGAGGGTTATGTTTTTCGAGCGAATGTATGTATGTATGTGACCTTCCTATTGTGATTCTTTGGCACGCCCTGCAGCCTAAAGCGTTTGACGGATTTCGACATATGAGGTGATTCCTCTTAATCGTGGGAGTGACATAGGCTATAAGTACAATTTGAAAAAAGCAGTTGGGTTTTTTGAGAAATCTTTTCATTTCATTATTTAATTGAATATCTTGTCTCTCCAGATGGTTTACTCGAATTCAAAGCTATGCATAAAGTCAACTGTTCTTAGCTATGTTTGTTGTGTCGAGGTTGCTTTACAGTTTTAGGGTTCCGTAGTCAACAAGGAACCCTTATATTTTCGCCATATCCATCTGTGCGCCCGTCTATCCGTCTGTCCGTCCGTCCGTCCGTCCATCCGTCCATCCGTCCGTCTGTCCGCCTGTCCGCCTGTTGTTGCCCTTCCGTCCGTTCGTCCGTCCGTCTGTCCGCCTGTTGTCTGTCCGTCTTTCCGTCCGTCCGTCCGTCCGTCTGTCCAACTGTCTATTCGTCTGTCCGTCTGTCCATCCGTTCGTCTGCCTGTTGTCTGTCCGTCCCTCCGTTCGTCTGTCCGCCTGCTGTCCGTCCGTCTGTCCGCCCGTCTTTCCGACTGTCTGTCCGTCCGTCCTTCCGTCCGTCCGTCCGTAGGTCTGTCCGCCTGTTGTCTGTCCGTTTGTCCATCTGTCTGTCTGTCCGTCTGTCTGTCCAACTGTTGTCTGTCCGTCTGTCCTCCTGTTGTCTGTCCGTCCGTCTGTCCGTGTGCCGCTAACGCCGCGGCACAAGCATATTCAATACAAAAATGCTTGTGCCGCACACCGGTAGAATCCCGCCTTAACTAAGACAGACAGGCAACTACGGAACCCTACACTGCGCGTGGCCTGACATGCACTTGGCTTCCGTCAGTCTGTCTGCCTAACCGATTAACCGTTCATCGATTTGCTGAGATGTCGCCAAGTCAGCCACGATGTATGTATAGCTACATACCTAAATGTGTGTGAGTCTGTGTCTCCGACTATGTTTCTGTCCGTCTGTCTGTCTGCCTATCCGACAAACAAAACTGCGACCTCGCAGACTTTTCCTCGTCATAACATAATTAGTAAAAAAGTAAGTATAGTTATGTATGTATATGTATTACCTACAGATTACGACGATGGCAAACAAGCATACGGATTGCCTTATGGTAAGCAGTGAACAGACACGCTGTATACCCCTTTAGATCCTCGCGACACCAGAAGAATCACAATTGCGTTGTTTTATTTTAACAGAGTTGCGTTTTTATTATTTCGTAGAATTTTAAATAGCCATACTCATTTTATATTCCCAACGTTAATGTTTTCTAATTGTGGATGCCAGGATAGATGTTAGTCGATTATAAATTATAATTCCTAAGTATTTCATCAATACAAAAGAATACTTGTAAGAATACAGTTAATCTTTCTTTGAAGCACAGGGTTTCTCAATCAAGACTAAGAATTCTAGAGTAATCCCCACGTTGGCTCAGTGGGAGCTTCACATACACTTTTGGAATTTATCCGCAGATGTACCTATGCATATATTTACTTTCAATGGGTAGCAATATAATACCTATCTTCTATAGTAATAACTTTTTAAATATATGTAATTTTAATATATATTTTATAACGAATGTATAATTGTATCATGTTATGGTAAACAAATATTTCCCTGGTAAGTAATATAAAATAATGGACCTTAGGGACACGGACATAGGCTACGTTTTATGCAGCAACTCTAGCTGAGCAGTTTGTATATAAATATAATACCTACGCGCGTGGAGCCGCGTGGGCAAATAATAATAATTATAAGGAAGTAAAGTTAATGAGTGCGCGACTTTGCAAGTTTGTATGATAATTTCCTGAAATAATTATACTTACAACTCGTATTTAATAAAATATTAATTATTTATATGTAACTAAAAGCCCGTTTTGCTAACATTCGAACGGAGCCGAGGATACTGCGCGACGCCAAATTACAAGGAACTTTCACCTGAACCCCTTAAAACGGACCACGAAAGTAGGCATTAATGTTCAAAAATATTGGGTTTCACATACAGTGTGAATAAATGCAAGCCCATTTTATCTAGCAACTACAAATGAAGGGTTCTCGGAGGGAACATTCTCTAGTCACATTTTTTTCATATGTCTCAAAATGTAAAGCGCGTTATGGATGATATTCAAAACACACTTTAAAAGAAAGTAACTTGACATGTTCTTCTGTGTATCATTCAAATATTAAAGGCAGATGATGAATAATAATTCGTCGCTATAATTTTGAAGGTCTGTCATATCATATCTGTCCATATTCCGTGTGGTGCTATATACTGATTAATTTAGTATTTAATAGGATGGAGTGCAGCGCGCCTTCGTGCATTGAAGGATATATATAATAAATGTATATACCTATTTATTCAGAAAATTCTACGGTAGGCCTGTGCCTGGTAGGCAGTGGTTCAGTTATGCGGCTGTCAAGCGGCGGTCGTGGTAAGAATCCCGGCTCGTACCAATGAGTTTTTAGGAACGTACGCAATATTTACCGTTAGATTTTCGGTGAAGCAAACATCGTGAGGAAACCATTCTAATTCCAATAAGGTCTAGTTTTCCCTCTGAATTGGAAGGCCAGATGGCAGTCGCTTTCGTAAAACAAGTGCCTATTTCAAATCTTGGGATTATATGTCAAAGCGAACCCTGCGCTGTTAGGGCACAACCGGGAATAACGCTAGGAGGATGGCCTATTTATTCTGATTGGAAGTCCTTAATATAATAGTCTATTGAGGCTTACAACTCCAGGAATGTCTCATGTGCGTTGCTGACTATTGTGAAGTTCTGGGTTTACGGGGACCGGAAATCATTATTTTGACCAAGTCAATACGCGTAGCAAGCAGCGTACGAAGTAGTTTGCTGGGCAGAGGCCGCATACATTACGAGTACAACTAACTATATAGGACTTGAAGGAAAAAACATCGGGAAGCTGAGACCAATATTTAAATAGTTGTACCTACCTACATTTACCTATTCTGCGACATAAAACATGGATACTAAACTTAAGCTAACCTTGCTATTCAGTAACCTAAAAAAACTTCATGCGAGAAAGCATCGGAAGATTTATTAAACATAAAATTACTGTTTCAGAGAAATGGACATAACACAACGTCTCAGGGGACTGAGGTAGCACATTATTTTTTCTGTGATTTGATTCTATTGACAGGTTTTACCTGGTAGTTTCTGCATATTTATGAAATGCTGAGGGTTTGATAATGGAGCGAAACTACGTAGTAGGGAACTTTGAGAAAGCCCATATATTGTTTCTGTGTTAAGGTGCCATTGACAGGGTTTACCTAGAAGTTTCTGTATTATATGAAATGCTTAAGGGTCTGATGATGGAGCTGAACAAGTAATGTTTGGGTTCTATTGACAGGTTTCACAAAGTAGCTTCTGTAAATAAACTACTGAGGGTCTGGTGATAGAGCAGAATAACATCACTGGGAACCTGACATACCCTGCCAACCCACATAGCAAGTGGACCGTGGCTCTTTTGATTCAAATTGCTAAATAGCTTCTCTACATGAACTTCTGAACAAAAGAAAATAGTCACTACGCTAATATTATTAAGAGGAAAAGTCTGTGAGATTGTAGCTTTGTAAGTTTGTATGTGAAAGCCTAGAAACACTTCATAGATTAGATTACTGTTTCAGATGAACGTAAGAGTGCTGCAGTCAAGCAAAATTCCGATGCAAGCACGAAAACACCACGTGTTGGAGTACTTGGAGTTTACTGTTTCTTAATAATAAATAATATACTACTTACGTAATTCATGTTAAATATACCTCATTCCATAATGTTACCGTAGCTGTTTAATCTGTGTAATGTAATGATATTACGACGATATTTTTCCCGATAATCGTGTAGGGGAACAGACCGTTCTCCTAAGCGATGGGTCTCGACCAACATCGCAAGAGACTCGCTTCATGGGTCAGATACAGAAGGTGGTACCTATATCTACTCCTAGGCACGGCGCGAATAGCCAGAAGGTTCCTCTCTCCGTCGCCCTAAACACCGGTGGCTTTAGGCCTCGCCTAGCTGCGGGCAGCACCCGGTAAGGTAAGGTTTTGTTTAATATTTTGACATTTAGCATATGTGTTTTCGTATTTTACTATTTATTATATTGTTAAAGCAAAGCCTAAGAGATGGATTAAAGTAAGGAAATCATATAACTATCAGGTAGACAATAGGCTACAACAAGAGGTAACGAATGTCAGTAGAAAGAGAGATATAGCTATGAAGTTAATGCTGGAGAACGTAATACAACATTTTGTAAGTGTGTATGTGTCTCTAGAGTGGAAGAGATGACGTAGTCAAAGAGAAGTTTTGGGAGGATTTTGGTGCAGTAATAATGGAAATTCCGAAAAACGAACCCTCCTTCCACTTGGCTCCCAAGACTATAATCCTATAGAATTTCAACATAATATTTATGCCACTTTGCTCCCATGGTATGAAATGATATTTTTTCATGCCTTCCTTAAGTTCTATTTTTCCTCTTTGCACCCACTTCACTGCATAATGGCATCCAGGGATAATATTTTTCTTCTTGAGTCCCAAAGCAGTTTTATTGGGATCTCAGGATAATACTTTTCCCCTTGACTCCCAAATCGCTGCTGTTTGGGATCCAAGGATTATATTTTTCCTATTTGCTCCCACGTCATTGCCAAATGGGATCCAGGAAAAATATTGTTCCTCTTGGCTCCCAAACTGCTGTTCTTTGGGATCACAAGATAATATATTTCCTCTATGCTCCGACGTCACTGCCAAATGGAATATGTACCTATATATTAACAATCACGTTCTCGGAAACGGCTCCAACGATTTGGATGACATTTGGAATACGAGGGCGGGAAATCGATCTAGCAGGGTCTCGTGTCTGAAAAGTGTTATAACGCAAAACCAATTCGGTTTTTGCCATAAATTATACGGGTCGGGATCGGTAGCAGTCGCCATTTTCTCACTTCGCCAATTGTGCGAAAAATACAGAAGTGTACAGAAGAAATCTGCATATAGTGTTTGTTACCTCGAATAGGCATACGATCGAGTACCTGATGTATGTTCTCCGCCGATGATATTGTTCTTGTCCGTGGAGACCCATACAAGACACAGAACAGACTGGAGAAGTGGCGACAAAAACTAGAGAATGTTGGCCTGCGGATCAGTAGGTCCAAAACTGAGCACATGTTTTGCGATTACGGCGGGCTCCCTAAAAGTCCCATTAAAGGCAGCACCGCCATAATGCTTTAACACAGTCACATTTTCAAAGATCAGTGTTAGATTGGTTCAACTTTAATGACACTACAAACATATCTGCCGTTTTAAGAATTCGCTATTGCCAGAATCTGCCGTTTAAATAGTATGCCAGTCACCGAAAAAATATCGTTGTTTTGCTAATAGTAGATACTTAAGTATGAACTTGCGAACGAGGTGGTCATTTAAAACGCCAAGACCTTAATTTTCTTCGCGGGATGAAGTCTCATGCATGAAAATCAAGAATTGGCATGATTAAATAGTAGACGAGTCTCTTATTCCAGTGATTTTTTGTATGATAAAGGCGTATACTTATTAATAGGCCCTGTCTCACAACTGGTAGCTCCGGACAGAGACTGTTAAGGTTCCCACAGTCAGGGGGTGAGACTGTCTGCCTGTATAGCGCCAGTACGTTCCTTCGAGCAATCTCGATGAGCCTCTTCGACCTTCCCGGGCATGGCCAACGCCTCCGCGACCTTGCAGCAGAACTGCTCGCTGGATGAGTCGCCGGAATGGAACAAAACGGAGTCATATGTGTATATTAAATGGTGTATTATAGTGCTGGCCTTGTTTATCGTCAGGCAGCGCGTGTTGCGGCTCGGCACGCGTGCAGTCAGGCAACTATGGAAACGAACACAGCCGCACACAAATCCTTTTTTTTCTTCTTTGTGTACCCAAATCCATAAATCTATACTTATATTATAAAGAGGAAAAGTCTGTGAGATAGTATAACTTGGTACGTTTGTAAGTTTTTATGTAATGGGTTATCTCCGAAACCATTGAGCCGATTTAAAAAAAAACTTTTTTTTTAGTGTATAGAATATGCTTTTTGATTGGTCGTAAGCTATAGTTTATCCCGCTCGTTTGCCTGCGTTCTTTGCATTACGTGGGATAAGGGTAGTTAGAAGTCTATAATTTTATATGCAATTTAGGCGCTCAATCTCAGTTTAAGTCCTTATTCCTTGTGCTCCTGCCGCAGTGACAGCAGTTTTATTGAAAATGTAAGGTTTATAGGCAAAGAAAACGTAAAATGGCAGGAAATAGACGCCAAGAGGGCTCATACGAAAGATTGGCAACTTATCAGAGTTGCCAATCTTTTGTATGAGCATCGAAATCACTATACAGCCAAAAGAGTAGTGCAATCGACCCAGGCCAGGTTTTTCCTGTCTGGGTCGTACGTTATGATTATGACTAGCATAATATACATTATTAGAGTTGGCAACCACCACATGAGTTGGATCATCTCATTATGTTTGATTGACACAGACCAGGCCCCTATTTCACAAACTTGACAATTGTCACCTGAAATGACAATTCACCATCCATTGCTTGTTCTAGAAGTTAAGGTGGTCGCTAGGTTAATTGTGGAACCAGCAATGTACGGAGAATTGTCGTAGTCAGGTGACAATTGTCAAGTTGGTGAAATAGGGGCCAGATACTAAGTACGACAGAAGTTAATCATGGCACATGGACATGATTACTCAGGACAAGGTATGGTAATAACAACTCCACGACCGAGCAAGATAGTTGTATACAAATCTCAATAAGTGTGACAAAAAGGGAAATACCATTCTTGCCACAGTTATTTTTTTATTTTCCGCTAGTTAGCACGAGGTTGTGGCAAATACCCACCCAAATTAAGTAGGTTGTTTATGGTAAGTCGTCAGTCATTTTAGGACCAGGTCTTAATTTAGCTGCATAAGAGCCTTTCCGTCCCTCTCTGTAGAAAATAAGTCATGGCACTATTTTTGTATTTGTTAGACAGCCAGATGCTATCATCTGTCTGTCTAACAAATACACGATGGTAGGTCAAATAGGTTGACACCAAAAAGCAGGTTAGTAGGTATTACTTGAAAACTTGGTAAAATCAAAAGATATACAATTCTACTGAAATCGATTCAGATAGACTATATTCGCCGGTATGTATTCGATTCTCATGATACCTGCCCTAAGGCCAGAGAGCCCAATGGCCATTGTAAGCAATAAATATCAATTGGCAAGTCCGATAGAGTTAGGGCTATACGAACTTCAATTCTCATGAGGCGATATAATCACCTGCCCAAGACCAAATACCCCAAAGCCCATCGTAAGCATTAAATATAAATTAGTCAACAAATATATAGTTTATAGATTTAATTTTAGCTTTGTAGGTATAATGATTATTTTGAACACATTGAGAAATAAATATGGTAACTCTTTGCAGTATGAAATATCTCAAACGTCAACTGTATCTTGTCAGCGTGTCAAAACGATAATGTAGAGCCAACATTATTTACTAGCGACATCTCGCGTGCAGTAGCACAAGCGAAGGAAGCGGGATTTTGATATAATTAGGTGTTATAACATGGGCTTTTAACATTTATTCGTTCAAGGAAAAATCTACGATCTCAACCCAGTTCATTTTCAAGCCTTTTTAGCCATACACTAAAATACTGGCGCCACTGTGTATGCACAAGTGGCGCATTAGTATGAGAATATTTAGTTCCAGTAAACACCACAGTGCAGTTATAAAATGAGCTATTGGAGCTTCCCTGCACGCGACCGGTCTTCGGCGTCATAGACAGAATTAAAGCTCTTCTTAAGAGCTTTCAAATGATATATGTCTCAACTGTATACACTCATGGTACACCGCCCATACTAATTTGCCCATTCTCCTTTATAATGAATTCGGTCATCCAATTTTGATAAGCGATTTGGCGTCTGCCCCTGATTGACCCTTGTGACCTGCCTTGCGATTCACTATGTGCCCCGGCTCATCTCAGTGGTTATAAAGAAACACCACAGATAAAAGCTTAACTGCATTTGGAAGGATTCTCGAGTGGCGACCACGTACCGTAAATAAATCGATTTATAAAGTATTGAGTCGAATTTATAAAAATACCAGCAGTCACTTAAACAGAAGAATGAAGTAAAAGACGCAGCGGGGGCAGATCAATAGACAAGGTAGACTGATGAACTGGTTAAGGAGAAGCCTTGATTCGAGTCGAACACGCCCCCTAGACAAAGACACGCTTATGCCTTCCGCGCACGAGAAAAAGAGATGGAACACTCTTCGGGAATGGCTTTATTGGTCAAATTTCGATAAATTCGACCGAACTTAGAGAAGTTTTATTTAAATTTCATAAAGTGAGATTTTAGATGAGATAAAATACTATAGTATTAACTTGATTGTGTCGTAAAATAATGTATCGTTTGAGTAGGCTGAGTAAAAAAAGGAAAATACAGACCCAACTTTGGAATTTTTTTTTATCGAGGAAATTTTAAGCAATCATGTATCGGTAAAATCAGAAAAACAATCATATAGTCAAGAATCATATATCTGAAAATCAGACCTTATTGTTGCTAAATCTAGTCAGAACGGCGTTTTAAAGCACGCGATAATTTCCAATGCACCGCCTTAAGGTCGCGCGAGTCCGTTGGATGCGGGGGGTGCAGGACCGCTCACTTTGGCACTCTTTGGGGGATTCCCAATGTCCAGCAGTCGACATCTTTCGGCTGGTATGATGATGATGCATCCTGGAACCGCTAGGCTAGCTTTGCGCATAGCTATAACGAATCTTTAGGTCAGATTATACTGGAGCAGCTTATAAAGTAGTACAAATTGGTTGTGAAGAGATAGGCTGAGGTTAGGCCGGGTTCATAGTAGAAATAGATTGACTTTCTTGACCTTTACAATATTTTCATACAAAGCTTACATCAGTTTGTTTGTTTGTCTGTAAACTTTGGTATATTATTTTATTAGTTTACATTTGAGATGATATTGAGATGCTATTTTTTGCAATGTATCAAGTAACTATGTTTGTTCGGGTGGAATCTTGCAACTGAATGTTGAAGCAGATATCTTCAACCAATGGAGCTTAAATTTTGAATTAAGGTATAGTTTTAATGACAAATGAATATTATGGTAATATCGAGCTGATCTGACGATGGAGACAGAAGGCGGCCATGGGAATTCAGGACTTAACAGAAGTAACCCCGCCGAGTTTGGGCTCGTTAGAATCGTCTTAACGAGTAGTTGATGACGTTTTAAACAGAAAAGTACAGTTGGCAATAAAAGCTTGTACCAATTCTAAGTAAAATAGACTTTCTATATATGTTTATTTAATAACAATATATATTTGTTATTAGATGAAAAGGTCTGAGAAATGAAATTTGCATGTCGAAAACTACTCATTCAATTTGTAAAATCTTTTTTTTTATTGTACCCAAACAAGGGTTACACAACATAATTAGATTTTTTTAACAGCCATCATCCCGGTACAATAAGCGTCAATGATGACATATGATGACATAAATTGTACTCGGACGACAGCTGTCAAATATTGGATGGCAGAGCATTTTCACTATAGTAAAACTTTTCGCGTGACGCGCGCGACTCAGCAGCTTCTGTCTCACTCGTACCGTACAAATTAAAAAGAGGTAGATTTTGTCTTTCGGCCTCGCGTGATTACCTAGATATAATATAAGGACCGACTGTTTGGAATAGGCGTCAGTTTATTTAATTAAAATTATGTATACAGAGAGTAGGTTTAGTAAAGTTAAAGCCAATAGACCAAAACACTAAAATTGGCGAAGCAATCGCAGACGAAGCTAATTTTGCGCCCGGGCTGCAAAGCGACATAAGGAAAGGGTAAATATTTGCAAAAGAAACAATATTATTTTCGTCCGGTCTTCCGAGTGTACGCAATTTGTAGTCGATATGGGTCTGAGCGAGGAAGACGTTAGACGTAGACTCGACACTAGCTTTTCATATGTTAGACCATATTTTTTGCGTAATATAGGTACAGTGTATAAAACAAAATTCGTCTCTCCTGTGGTCAATAATTAAGAGCTGACGTGCATACAAATAAAGTTTTAATCGCATAGTAATATGGAAGACGAGACGCCATTTATGCGGATTAAGAGTCCGACTAAAAATTAGGCTTCGTAGCCCTTAACTTTGATAATGTCCTCAGGAAAGACGCGAACCTTAATCTGTGTATGACCCTTTTACAGAATTATAGAGTTAATAGCTTTTGTTGAAGAGCCGTAAGGTAGCCGAGCGGTAAGGTAGGTATGCGAATTTCACACACAATATCATTTGATATTAAATATGATTAACAGTAGCTTTTTAGTAAAATAAAACATCGTTAGAAAACCGGTCTAATCACACTAAGGTCTGGTTTTCCCTCTGGCTCGGAAGGTCAGATGGCAGTCGCTGTCTAAACACTAGTGCGCGAGCTAAATCTTGGTATTATAGTGAAAATTCCCCTAACATCCAATATTTGACAGCAGTCATCCTAGTGCAATTTATGTTATAATAATGATGATGTTTATTGTAGCAGGATGACGGCTGTTAAAAAAATCTAATTATAGGTTTCAAATTGGTCCCCGCGGCCTTCTCAAGAATCACAAGATACAAGACACCGATTTCACTGTACATCCTTTGCCTTCGTAGCTGCTTTGCCTAGAAAATATATGTTTACCGATTCTATATTTTAATTTTCAAAGCTTAATTTTTCAATGCGTTAAACATTGCCCTGAAATGTAAAGCTTAAAAGGAAAAGAAACATTAAAATGTGACTTCCCGTCCTTGTGAGGTCCTTATTCAAGATTTAATAAGTATTATAAGGTGGAAATTATTTATTGTGGCTAACATTTTATGGAACTGTCATTGTAATTGGATTCTTCGACCGTGGACGATTGATGCAATTCGACCAATTTTAATAATCTCAAGTATAAATCTCATGTCGTCACCTAGTAACTATAAATGCAAGCCTTATTTTGAGCTTCCTAGTTCTAGTTCTAGGGCTAGTTCGATTTGTGTAAGAATGCCCTTTAAGGGGATGCCTTGATTCAAGTCGAACACGCCCCCTTGACAGAGACACGCTTCCGCGCACGAGAAAAAGAGATGCAACACTCTTCGGAAAAGGCTTTTTTGGACAAATTTCTATAAATACCTTAGTGAAGTTTTATTTATATTTCATTAAATGAGATTTTAGATGAGATAAAATACTATGGTATTAACTTGACTGTGTTGTAAAATAATGTATTGTTTGAGTAGGCTGAGTAAAAAAAGGAAAATAAAGACCCAACTTTGTTTTTTTTTCTATCGAGGAAATTTTATACAATCATGTATCGATTAAATCAGATATACAATCATATATTTTATCTTACTTATCTTATTTTATGCATTTACTGGTCAAGCTAAATTTATAACGTATGAATAAAAACTGGCCAAGAGCGTGTCGGGCCACGCTCAGTGTAGGGTTCCGTAGCCCGTTCCGTGAACGGAATGTATGAGCAAGAGAGTTCAAATTCCCAAATCAAATCGACCATGTATTATAGACGGACACAATACAAGCTACTTAGCGAACAATTCTATTATTAGACAACGAACGACCAAAGACAACTAAGACAATTCGAGCACGACAAATTTTCGAATGTATGGGCGCACCTGCTCCGACCCCATTAAATCAGGAAAAATCTTAACAGAGCCATGTACAATGTGAGCGTTCCGCGTACAGCGACATCTAGCGGCAAATTAAGTAAACTATTGCGCTCGAGCTTAAGCTCACGCAATAAAGAATTATCCCATAAAAAATCTTCCATACTTTAAAGTATGGAAGATTTTTTATGGGATAATTCTTTATTGCGTGAACCGATTTTCACCGTTTTTTACTTTATTTGAAAGCACGTCATTTCATTGTGATTTTGTAGAAATTACAGGTACAATAAACACCTGCTTATACGGTTAAATTACAAACTTAGTTCAGAATTTATTTTGTAATGTTTTTCAAAAAATATTCAACCTATCAAGTTCAAAATATTTTTCCTAGAAAGTTTTTATAAAGTTCTACTTTTGAGATTTTTTCATATTTTTAAAACTTATGGTTCAAAAGTTAGAGAGGGGGACACATTTTTTTTTACTTCTGGAGCGATTATATCCGAAAATATTAACATTATCAAAAATGATTGTAGCAAACCTATACATTTTTAAATACCTATCCAACAATATATCAAACGTTAGGGTTGAAATGAAAAAAAAAACACTCCCCACGTTACGTATAGGGGTGGTACCCTAATAAAAAATAAAAAATAACACTTTTTATTTTACCACTTTTTCGGCGTGTTTGATATACATATTAGTGCCAAATTTCAGCTTTCTAGTGCTAACGGTTACTGAGATTATCCGCGGACGGACGGACAGACAAAGCGAAACTATAAGGGTTCCTAGTCGACTACGGAACCCTAAAAACCATAGATAGGTACTTACCTACCCAACTGGATCTCGGTTCATATAAAAAAATCTTACGACCTCATTAATGCGTCAGTAAAATTATTTGTTTTCCTCCCGAAAATCTTGTGTTTATTAATTATTTACATCGAGCTAGTTTAGACACGAAAAGCACTGTCCCATCTATCTAGCCTAATCTGTCTCCCACACACAATAAGTCCGGTCACGTCCCAACCGGCCACCGTAAGCTCGGTTAGACCGATGCATAAAAAGTCTGCTTTGAGCTTTCAAATTCAAATGTATATCGATACGATATTTGCGATACGTCTTGGAATGAAAGGCTTGATGCATTTTAAGTGGGCTTGTGGCATTGTGGTTGATAATGGAAGTAAGTCTGTATAAAGTACAGAACTCGTGAGTCTGTCTTTAAAAAAACATATTTTATTTTTGAATAGGTATTGAAAAAGTGACTTGACCAAAAAAAAAAAATAGGAGTGGAGACAGTAAATAGAATAATGAATAATGTCGTATTTTCTCAAAGAAGGATTAAATATGTAGGTAGTCAAATGGAGAAAAAAAGCAACGCTCTTGCGTTAAATAATCACAAAGTTTTAAGTGTCCAAAGTTAGAACGGGTATGTTCTGTCCCTTTTCCGCAAAACGCAACTTCATATGAAACGATTGTCATTTACTATTCTGACGCTCGCAGATTGTGATGTCACTAATTGCGAGCGCCTTCTCTCTCTAACAAGCAATATCAAAACGGTTGTAGCTTCGTAACTCTTTGAATACCTGATTGGGATTTTCGTCGCTAGGCATATTTTGTGCCTTCTTTCTTTTGGGGTATTAATCATTTTCGAGTCTACACCCGTATTAACGAACCAGCTCACAAAATTTCACGAGAATCGGTTGAGAAATGCGAAAAGAATAGCCGGACAGACAAAATCTTTCGGCCCAAGTTGAAGCATAGAAGACTTCGTTCGCTCCGCTCGTTCGTTCGATTAGCGTGTTAAGAAAATTGGATAGGGTAGGAAATCTGGGGGTTTTCTAAGATGTCACCTAACTTATGGGGTAATTGTGTATCTTTTTGAAGGAACGTTAGGACAACTCAACTGTCAATCCTACTTATCCTTACTAATATTATAAATGCGAAAGTTTGCATGATTGGATCGTTGTTACAATCACGCTTAAAAGGCTCAACCGATTTGGATGAGTGCACGAATATAGTTTATAGTCTGGATTAAAATAAAGGATAGTAGTTATCCCGGATCCACGCAGACGAAGTCGCGGGCGGAAGCCAGTTTCCAAATAAATCTGCTTATTTTCCCACAAAAAAAATGTACATCTACCTAACGTACGTACGAAACGTTATGCAATCGACGTGCTAACACTATTTGAACCAATTTTCATGTAATTGTTCCTGCTCTACGATAATCGCACAATTTTTCTTGTTTCCATCAAGTAACGTAGTTATATAGTCTAAATATTAGTGTAAAAAATATAGTAAGTAGGTGCCATACATTTTTTCTGGTAAGTTCTGCTCGCTCATGAAATCGCTTCACAAACGAGCACAGCCTTACACAAAAATGGGTCGCCTGTTAATTCGACACAATTAAGAAGATTCACTGAAAAACAAAAAGACGACGAAAAACAAATTAATTCATCGTAATGCCACTCATAAATACTTTTGCCCGTGTAAATAACTGCGCCGGCGGTAGGCCAATTTGGACGTAGCTAATTAGGTATAATTATAACGATTAATCCCGGTAGTTAAAAATAACAACCCAATTCAAAATGCGAGACGTTGACATAATTTTAAAGTGAAGTTGTCTTCATTTACGCCGTTGTAACGCTGCGTTTGAGGACAGGCGATTGATTTGTTCCGATAGCTCAGTTGGTTAGTAGCGACAGCGACGGGGCATGAATGCCTGTGGTCGCCGGTTCGAATCCCGTGCATTACATTTTAATTTTTTTCCTATAATTTTAATTTATATTCGTTACTTTTCACGGATGTACTGATTATTTAAATACTGAAATGGTTGGAATTCCCATGAATTTAATTCACCTTGCCCTTCAGATTTCTATATAGCACAAATAACAATGTCTCTTATTGCAATTATTTTTATACGCTCCTTGGCCGCAATTGTAGTGTCAGTGAAACTTATTTATAGTACTAGCTTCCTTTAAATTAGGTTAAGGGTTTTCGTAAATAGACGCTCGTGCATTATGGAAAAAACCGGCCAAGTGCGTGTTGGGCCACGCGCAGTGTAGAGTTGTCGGAGTTGCCTGTCTGTCTTAGTTACATCGACGTGCGGTGCGGTTGCGTCGGCCGAATTTGTACGAAAATTGTCCTTTCTAAGTTAGGGATTGCAATCCGGTATAATTTTCAATCCTGCCGGATTGGGGTTAACGCTACTGAGATATTAAAAATTAAACATTTTGTCAAGTTTGATGGCAAAGAGGGCTGGTGTAAATAGTTAATATTGGTTTGCTTTAAAAATATTATTAAAATAATCATTCAAAATGTAAAAAAACGAGGTACTTCTTTTGAAAGTTAAGTGAAACAAATCGTTTGTCTATTTGAGATATGAGATCAAGTCATCCTTTGAGATTTGAGATATTCTAAGCCTAGCGGTGCAAAGAGGCAATGCAGCCAGCATCCTAGGGTCCATGCCTCGAGCAGGTGAACTGGGTGGGGTATTTAATATTTCGTTTTTAAGTAGTTCGTAGTTCTTCTATAGTATCAAAATGTCGTTTTGTTTTTTTTTATACTTTAACCCGTGTTTAAACTAGTATTGGAAATATATAACCAGGAGTAAAAAAAAAAAAAAAAAAAACTCCATTATAGATTCAACTATAGTTCAACTCATCTTGTACGTGGCTGTACATATGCTTATTACTGCTTGCGCGTACGAAAACTGCCGTGTCACTGCCGCACAAATCAAAACTGCATACGTACAAGGTACAATGCGCTCGCACACAGCCGCGCGCAAAAATGACTTGAACTGCCAAAATCTTACTAAAAATATATAATCAATAATCAACGTATGTAAGTAAACATAACGAAATTATATAATAAATAATCGACATACGTAAACATAACTAATTAACAAAATAAACCTCTTATACGAGATAAAGAATATCGAGATTCAAGGAAACTATCACGATTATCACGAAATTAAGGATAACATCACATAATATTATTCTTTTTATCATTAACTAAAATAGATTGTTTCCTGAAATCATCAGAATTGCCTGGATTTATATGTTACTAAAATAATATAATCACCGTAAACATAACGATTAAACAAAATTAACTTCTAATTCGAGATTCAAGGAAACTATCATGAAATTGGGGTTGGGAATATAAGATTTGTAAAGCAATACTAATTGAAGTGCTGCGTTTTAGCAATCTTTTTCAGTCTACCGGATCCGGTGGTGGTGGCTATCAAAATATACCGGATCCGGCCGGATTACCGGATCCGCCGGACCGGATTGCAATCCCTATTCTAAGTACACATTAAGCTGGTCGACTATTACTTGGTAAGTACTTATGCCTACTTGTCTGTGATAGTTTTCCTTTTAAATTCATTATATGTACTACTGCTACGGTTTTTTTTCACATTTCCAGTAGTAGCCATTTAGGGGGGGACACTAACTCGATCAAAAATGAGGGTTTTAAAGACCAATATCTCGCAAACGAATCACTGAGGTGAAAAATGGTTATAAGAAACCCATAATATTATTTTGAACAAGCTATCCAACGTTACCCCACACCATGGGTGTAACGAGAAAAAGTGACATCCCCACTTTAGGTGTAAGGGGAAAAAAAAATTCATGTTTATATTCTACTGTTTTGTCCAGTTCCAGTGAAATTTTGTGAACAGGTTCTACAATTATATATATAAATATCTCATTGCGGCACGGTTAGCTCAAAACCGCACGCGAGCTGTATCGCGGCGAGATAGACTATCCATCTCTCTCGAATTAGAACTCATAGAAAGAGACGTATAGTCTCGTCCCGAGACAGCTCGCGCGCCGTCTGGTGCTAACCGCAAAAAAAAGTTTTTGAAAATAATTCGACTCGTGATTTCCGAAGCTGAGCCGCTAATTTATAAAACATTAAGTAACATCATCGTCATCGTCAGCTTACATACGTCCCATTGCTGGACAAAGCACGACGACACGACGTTTTCCTTCGTGGAGAAGGCTGCCTTTACGTCCATCGGCATAATTAAGGCAATATTTTGTAGTTACGAATATACCTTTACAGGCGAGTGTAACGAAAAGACTCTTTGTTGTTCAAAGCCTTTTTTACTGTCTATAATAAACTAGCTTCCGCCCGCGACTTCGTCTTCGTGGACACGGGATAAAAACTATCCTATATTTTAATCCAGGCTTTTTAAAATCTTCGTGCGAAATCTCATTCAAATCGATTGAGCCGTTTAAGCGTGATTGAGTAACAAACATCTAACATACATACATACATAAATTCACGCCTTTATCCCCAAAAGGGGTAGGCAGAGCACATGAAACTTATGTTCCAGCGCCACTTTTAGCATAACTGTGGATATAAAAGATCGACAAAATGTGATATTGCAGTGATAGGGTGCTAGCCCATAGCCCACAACACACTTCAACCCTGCTCCCTTAGTCGACTTTTACGACACCCACGGGAAGGAAGGGGGTGGTGAAATTCTAACCCGACACCACACGGGGTAACACACAAGTAAACATCCAAATATTCGCATTTTTATATTAGTAGGATAAGAAATAAATAATAATAATAAATATTAGGGGACAATCTTACACGAATCGACCAAGTCCCATTGCATAGTAAGCTTAGTAAGGCTTGTTAACACAAGCCTTACTAAGCTTACTATGCAATGGGACTTACACATAACTGTGTACTAGACCACGGTATATATAATTTGACGACCGCTTTAGCCTAGTTGGTAGTGACCCTGCCTACGAAGCAAGAGGTCCTGGGTTCGAATCCCGGTAAGGGCATTTATTTGTGTGATGAGCACGAATATTTGTTCCTGAGTCATGGATGTTTTCTATGTATTTAAGTATTTATTTATCTATATAAGTATGTTTATCGCCGTCTAGTACCCATAGTACAAGCTTTGCTTAGTTTGGGACTAGGTCGATTTGTGTAAGATTGTCCCCTTATATTAAAAAAAATTAAAAAATATAAATACTCACTTAAATACGTAGAAAACTTCCATGACTCAGGAACAAATATTTTAATCGTAGGTAAGGATGATTAAATGGAAAGGAGACTGTATTTTGTCTTCTACAGTTATATTGTCATGTTATCGTAGATTTTTTTATTATACAGGGTGTACCAAAAATGGGGTATGAACCGATCAAGGGCTTAACAGGTATCGTATACTGATAAGAAAAAACGGAAAAAAAAATATTTGGACGCTATTTTTTTCATTTCTATGGAGCTTGCCAGTCGGCCAACACAACTAAGGTAAAAAAAAAAACTGTATTTTCTTATCAGAACACGATACCTGTTGAGCCCTTGATCGGTTCACACCCCACTTTTGGTACACCCTGTATAATAAAAAAATCTACGATAACATGACAATATAACTGTAGAAGACAAAATACAGTCTCCCTTCCATTTAATCATCCTTACCTACGATTAAAATATTCACAAGACTTTTCCTTACCACCGTTCAGCCCCTGGCGAAAAACGTTTCCAATACTATTCTATATTTCACTCTTCACAATCCTTATACTATCTGGCTTAAAGTTCATGTTTGTCTGCGTCAGCGTTTAATGAAAATGTTCTCTCATATATCCTAACTGGTAGTCGCTTATTTCCACCGATAATTGCAATGGATATCGCATCAAGTGTACATTTTCCCTAGCCGCTTGGTAAAGAATAATAAACGTAGACTGCAAATCCTTATTTATTTATTTAATCGTATGGCATTTACGGAAAACACAAACAGGATAAATCCTTACTAATATTATAAATGCGAAAGTGTGTATGTTTGTCTTTCTTTCACGTCACAACGGAGCGTCGCATTAATGTGATTTTTGTATGGAGATAGTTTAGAAGCTGGAGAAGTGACATAGACTACTTTTTCCAGCGGGAAAACCTCTAGTTCCCACGGGAAAATTCAATATGTTACATTTTCCTATAACCACGCGGGCGCAGCCGCGGGCATTGGCTAGTACAACTTTAAACTAATTTTACGTCACACCTGGCCATAATGCAAGTTATACCGCACGCTGCGCGTACGGTAAAACTCGCATTGTGGCCAGATGAAGACGTAAAATTGTGTACTTACCACGGGCGGTATTCGTAAAGCCCCAGATCACATATTTATGGCCCTCACCTTCGGTTTGGGCCACAAACACCTGCGATCTGGGCCATTCACGAATTCACCGCCCTAGGTACGTAATGTACTATTACGTCACACCTGGCCATAATGCGAGTTTTACTGCACGCTGCGCGTACGGTAAAACTCGCATTGTGGCCAGGTGAAGACGTAAAATTGTGTACTCGCCACGGGCAACTACGACGACGGACCTCCGGAAGACCTGATCACCCTTAGCGACAAGGTCTTCCGGAGGTCCGTCGTCGTAATGAGTTATAGGGAAATCCTCAATTATATGACGGATTGTTTGTCCTTCGGCACCGCAAGAGCAAGTTGGGGATTCTGCCCATCCGCAACGGTATTCTTTATACTGTCAGAGTGCCAGATAAAGACGAAATATTTTTTATCACGCTGGCTCGTAAAGGGCTAGATAATGCGCAGGCATACAGAGCTACAATAGGCTAGATTACGCCAGCGGGCGTTTTTTCTTAAATTGTATCCGTCAGTTAGTTATAAGTTATAACTTATAACTTATAAAGCAAAGTTTTAACTCAAATACGATGTTTGAAAAGCTATTTATAAATAAATCTAAAGTATAAACACTAATAAAACATGATTCTTTATTCTTTATAGATCTTAAACTTAAAACATCCGAATTTTAACAGCGACTTTAAACCGTGGCTGTATGCTGAAGGGTTTTTGCCTTACGCGCCGCGCCTTGCGTCAAATTCAACAATTTTGACGATTGACATTTTTATCTTTTATTGCGATTAGTATTACTTTTGTTCGGAATATATTTCTTTCCTCGCAAATGTGATGAAAACCATTCTGTGCGACACGTACGCTAAGAATTTTACGAACTCGAGTCATCAAAGTCGAGGGGCAAGAGAGGGGGTTTGAAGCAGAGGGCTTTTGGCGCTAAGGTTTATAACATAGACTCTCGTTCGGCATTTTAGCTAAAATCGATTTGATTAACGCTCGTGAATACGGGCATATATGGCATTATGTTTTCTCCTTTATAGAGATACAACCTTATTCATTTTAACCAGTGATTAGATCATGACGTAGCATTGCTCTTCAACTGAACTCATTAACTGGCTAATCAACCGAACGGCGTGTAAACAATCTGACACAAAACTCATCTCAACGTTGCCTGTGATATGAGTAGATACTAGACATATTAAAAATACCCCAAGACTCAGAAACAAATACATGACGGTAACACAAATTAATATTTGCCTGTACCCGGATTCAAACCCAAGACCGCCAGTTTTTCAGGCAAGTCACAATAACCTAGGAAAATCGTCCGTCCTACAATAACTGCAAACCCCAGACCCACTATGTATCCTAAAGACACACCCAGAGTCATCATCATCATATCAGCCGAAAGACGTCCACTGCTGGACATCGGCCTCCCCCAAAGAGTGCCAAAGTGACCGGTCCTGCGTCACACGCATCCAGCGGACTACCGCAACTTTTACCAAGTCAGCAGTCCACCTTGTGTTGGGTATACCCACGCCGCGCCTTCCGGTACGTGGCGTGGTTGTGGTCGCGCGAGCCAAGCATACAGCCACACGTCGCTACGAACATTTTCACGATCATTCTAGGGAACGCTCTTGTAGGTAAAGGGCGTGCGGGAGGTGTGGGCGGAGGGGGGCGGCGGCGGCACGATAACAAAAGTCGGCCAAGTACGTGTCGGGTCACGCGCAGTGTAGGGTTCCGTAGCTACCTGTCTGTCTTAGTTACATGGACACGCGCACGCCAATTAAATGGTGCGGTTGCGTCGGCTGAAGCACTTTCTAGTATTAACACATTCAGTGCCAGGAACCCGATATCGGGTGCCTACGCCGTAGGCGCTTTCATGTAACGGAAAGCGAGGAAAACCACGGGATCGGTTACGAGCGTAGCGCGTAGCGATTCGTGGCACTGAATGTGTTAACACTTTCACTGCCAGGAACCCGCCTAGCGGGTGCCTACGCTGTTGTCGCTTTCCGCTACATACGAAAAAAACCACGTGTTTGGCAGTGAATGTGTTAAGAGTAACTGAGCTAAGCCGCAGACGGACAGACAGACAGACGGACTGACGGACATGGTGAAAGTGTAAGGGTTCCTTTGGACTATGGAACCCTAAAAATTGTCTGCTCGTTAATTTACTCTCGTTTTCCTACTTTTCGCTAACGCCCACCGTTTGTTTAGTGAGCTTTTTACCTGTAATATAACATTCTATACGGCTCAAAACAAAATAAGGGCCACTTAAATTTTCTCTTTCATTGTTACGAGTATTTATTGTTCATAAGCTAATTGATAGTGGATCATTAATAATGTATTGATATAAACTTTCACGATTCTCACACATTATTTTTACTAAACGGGACTTAATCGTGTATAATTTATTTATTTATACGCGTTTAAGAGTCCGCAGTAAGCTCAATTCTCCATACAAACGTAGTTACGCTCTCATTTTAAAACTACATGTCGGATTGTAACGAAACTTTGCATATACAATGGCATGAGGTATATCTATGTCTGTAATTAGTTTATGGAGCTTCAGATACCATAGTAAAAAAAATACAGCGAATTTAAGTTTTTCATAAATTAATTGTTTTTGGCGTATATCGTTTGTTTTATAAACTGGAACCATATAAACTAATTACAGACATAGATATACCTCATGTCATTGTATATGCAAAGTTTCGTTATAATCCAATACGTAGCTTTAAAATGAGAGCGCAACTACGTTTGTATGGGAAGTTGAAATTCGGCCGAGCTTACTGCGGACTCTTAAGTCACGTTTAGTATAAATAATATGTATATAATGCTCATTACAAGTGAATGCCCACCTTTTATGTGAAAAATTGCGAATAAGGAGTAACGCTTGTGTGTAAAATAAGGTCTGTAAAGAAGACTAACGGCCGAATTCATAAAAGTGCTACAGGCCTAGTTTAACTAAAATGGCGTTAAAATTCGTTTGTACTTATCTGTCACTTTGATATTTGTGTTCATTAGAAAGGGACAAAGCACATTTTATTTAGCATAGGCATTTTATGAATAAGGGGGTAAATGTGGTGAGTGGCTGTTGTATGGAATTTAGTAAGAAAGAAAGAAAGAAAGAAAGAAAGAATTACCTCGTTGCTAATGTTGTCCTTCCAGGTGACTCCGAGTATAGTACTCAGGCAGCGCATGTGGAAAGCATTAAGAAATTATATGAAAGTGTTTAATTTAATGTAATGCAATAATTCATTCTTACCATGGTAAGTGATACGTTGGATATCAAATGAGTTTCCTATCTAGATCTGCAGTCTATCAAATGCATCACTAATGTACAACAAGACATATATATATGTAATGTATATCGAACCCTCTGTTCGGTACAAGTCACAAATTTGCGTTTAAATTTTTAAGCGTCCGGTCTGGACTGCGCAGTTTCGTGTCGGTTTAATTTTAGGACCGAATTTTTGAATTATTTAGAATACCGTTTGACGTTGCATACTTATCGAACAAGCGAGCGAAGCGAACGAAGTTCTATGCTTCAGCTTGGGCCGAAAATCGTTTGTCCAGTGGCCGGTGTCTGTCCCACCGTTCTCCTCTATACAGATCGCATTTCTCAACCGATACTTTTTTTATACAACGACGGTGGCAAACAAGCGTACGGCCCGCCTGATGGTAAGCGGACACCGCAGCCTATAGACGCATGCAACTCCAAAGGAGTAACATGGGCGTTGCCGACCCTTGATATGTTTGAGGATGCGCCGTGTTGACAGCTGAAGGAACAAATTCCCTCGCTCTCAACACAATGCATCCTCGGGAGCTCTGGCGACCTTGCTCACCTCCAGGAACACAACACTACTACAGAGCAAGTAGTAGTGTTATTATGGCTGTGGTCTTCTGCAAGGCGGAGGTACTTACCCAGTTGGGCTGCTCCACATTCGAGCGGAATGACATTTCGCTGTGCCCTACCTCACCTAATACTCCTAATACTCGTGAAATTTTGTGAGCCGGTTCGTTAATGAAATAAGAGGACTGCAGACTGAAGTTCTTTAGACTCACCTCACTCGGTAGCAGGAGAAAAGCTTTAGATCTAATATACCTTTTTAAATTAATCAATTTCAAACGCTCGGACTGCCCGGAACTACTAAGTAAGATAAAATCGACTGTACCTGCAAAGTTGCCTCGTCTAGCTGTTTACAAACTATTTAGCAGCAGATTTAATAAAACAACTTTAGGTCGCAACTCCGTTCTCTCGAGAATGACATTATAGTATAACTCTCTCCCGGCCTCTATCGGAGCCGATATATATCATGATAATATTAATCAATTTAAGCTGAAAGATGTCCACGTATTTCGGCTCCCTGGATGTCGGGAGATAATAAATAGTAGATAGTAAATATATAATTTAATATTTACATTTATTTTTTGTTATTTTTCTTAAGTATAAAATATTGCATGAACAGCTAAACATGTCTAAAGTATTTATGTATTAAGTAAATATGATTTGTTAATTCGTAATACTTAACCTTAATGTGTATTCGTACTGAAAGCTATTGGTGCATGTTGTGGTTACTTTAATTAAATAAGCATCCAGTTAGAATATAAATAGAATTTAGATATTTTAAAATGTGTTATCTGTTGGTAATCCTAGATAAATAAATAGATTTTTTTGTCAAGACACTTTATTTTTTTAAAGTCAGGCTTCTACTTACTGCTCAGAGCCATTTGTATAACTTCAGATAACTATGAGAGCGTATGTTTAGTTTAATAACAATTAACACAGTCTCTAATGTATCATTAGAGGAAGACGGGGTCCTCCTGTTTCTATCCTACTATCCTACTAAATAATATTATAAATGCGAAAGTTTAGATGTTTGGATGTTTGGATGATTGGATGTTTGTTACTCAATCACGCTTAAACGGCTGAACCGATTTGAATGAAATTTTGCACGAAGATAGTTTATAGCCTGGATTAAAATATAGGATAGTTTTTATCCCGAGTCCACGCAGACGAAGTCGCGGGCGTAAGCTAGTGTAATAATACTAGGAACTAGGAGGTATCTACATTTGTCGGTTAACTTGAAGTATGGGTGGGATGAAAATAAAGTGTTATTTCACTCCATCTTACAAAAGACGCCTCCATAATAACACCCCTACTTTCTGTGTGGGTTTGTGGTGTTGTGTTCATGGTGGTGAGTAAGATCGCCCGAGCTCCCGAGCATTTTTTTTTATACGACGACGGTGGCAAACAAGCGTACGGCCCGCCTGATGGTAAGCGGACACATGAGTAACATGGGCGTTGCCGACCCTTGATATGTTTGAGGATTCACTGAGTTGACTGAGTGAGACCTGTAATTGTCTCGAGCTGTCAACACAATTGATCCTCAAATAAATAAAGGGTCAGCAGCGCGATTGTGATTCTTCTGGTGTCACAGATGGGAGTCGTCTGCTTACCGTCAGATAGACCGCATGCAACCGATCCTACTAATAATATAAATACGAAAGTTTGGATGTTTGTACATAATGTTTGGATGTTTGGATTATTGTTACTCAATCACGCTTAAACGGCTCAACAAATTTGGCTGAAATTTTGCAGGAAGATAGTTTATAGCCTGGATTAAAATAAAGGATCATAGTTTTTATCCTGAATTCACGCAGCAAAAGTTGCGAACAGAAGCTAGTGTAGTATAAAAAAGGTTACCCACAACTGTAAGATAAGTTCTAGAAATACATTCTAAATACACGCTACAGTACAAGTTTACTTTCGCAGCAAAAGCCTCAAGGCGGTTTCCGATACAAAGCCAATAGTTCTGTTTCCAGATAATTTCTGCAATTGGCCAGCGACGGCGATGGCGTGAATATTTTATCGCTCGCCCGGCTCGCTCGCTGTCTTTTGATGATAGTAACGACTTAATGCCACTTAGTGGGGTGGCCCAAGGTAGAGGAAACAGTAGGATTGTGTCTAAAGGCAGCAAAATTATATATTTACGGCAAGCGCGGTATCCTTAGTGAAGCGAAAGATTCTACAATATAGTAGTAAATGTAGCGAGGTATTTTAAAGGAGAATCTCGAGCGTAACGAGGGATTCAAGTCTTGAATCCTCCACTCCTAAGGTCGTCCGTTTAAAATTAATACTCAGCCAGCAATTGCCTAATTCCCTTGCTTGGACGTCTTACAAAATCAGTAGAATTCTAAATGTTATCAATATGAACACGAACGGGGTTCGAACCCGAAACCTTTGCATCCGTGCATCGCTCTTGCCAGGTAAACAAATTTACTGATGTTGTCCAGATTTTCCAACTTCCGACAGACTACCCACTAAACCCCCAACGAATGTCCAACCATGTCGCTGCCAAGGAGGGCCAAAGGTCGCTGGACGCGTTCTACTTTGACCCTCGCGAATGGCCCGTTTGCGCGGGCACGACCTGAGAGAGCACCCCGCATTGTATCCGTGTGCATAGTGAGTACACACGGATACAAGGATAATAAGTGTGTCCGCCTGTTACTTGGGCCATATGGCCAGCACGGAACCCTTAATGAGCAGAATTTCCTCCAGGTATGTGGAACACGCTTACTTATTTATGAAATTGTCTTTGTCACGATGATTAAAGGTTGGTTCGGCTACCAATGGGCCTTGTCTTCACTAATCACAATCCAGTTACAGTTACGTATTGATTTCGCCATTATTGTCCTTATAAATTATTTAATTGAATACACCAGGACAACGTAAGGCTTGTAACTTACAGGCAATTACAGTACTTATAGCTATTAGCTTACGTGTGATAATAGTCCGAATTGAGTAGTGGATTTAAGTCGCTCTGGATTTATTACGGAATTTATTTAACTTTGCCATTGCACCTGCGTTTGATCGATTTTTATTAAATAATTTAGTTTAAGCAAGTATTACATTACAGCGGTTTTATGTCGCAATAGGTTGCAGTATTTATAATATTTAGAGACACTAACGATTTAACTTTTATAATATCAAGTTTTCGCCAATCGTGTTTTGGCTTATAGCAGACAACAAGATATTAATATTCAAGATACATATTATAACCGAAAAATAATTTTGTTTCTCAGTCTAGATAATTATCATGAGATTAGCCCAAAGACCTCTACTGCTGGATATACCAAAGAGTGCCACAATGACCAGTCCTGTGTCACTCGCATCCAGAGGAGTCTTGCGATCATTACCAGGTCTATAATGACCTGGTAATGATCGCAAGTCCACCTTATGAGCAAACCTGGAATAACTCAGGGCACTTACAATAAAGAGTGGTAGCAAAATATTTTATCGACAATTACATTATTATCGATGTTACTGTCAACATCTAAATGTTGTACAAAATAAATTTATTTATACAAAATCGCTTTGTATCATCATCATCATCATCATATCAGCCGAAAGACGTCCACTGCTGGACATAAGCCTCCCCCAAAGAGTGCCAAAGTGACCGGTCCTGCGCCACCCGCATCCAGCGGACTCCAGCAACCTTTACCAGGTCATCAGTCCACCTTGCGGGGGGCCTACCCACGCCGCGCCTTCCGGTTCGTGGTCGCCACTCGAGAACCTTTCCGCCCCAACGGCCATCGGTTCTAGGCGCTATGTGCCCCGCCCACTGCCACTTAAGTCTAGCGATTCGGAGGGCTATATCGGTTACCTTGGTTCTGCTGCGGATAGCCTCATTTCTGATGCGATCACGCAGAGAAACTCCCAACATAGCCCTCTCCATAGCCCTTTGGGTGACTTTGAGCCTTCTTATTAGGCCCATAGTAAGCGACCACGTTTCAGTGCCATATGTCATCACTGGCAACACACACTGGTCAAAGACTCTCGTCTTGAGACACTGCGGAATATTGGACGAAAAGATGTGCCGTAGCTTCCCGAACGCTGCCCAGCCGAGTCTGATTCGACGACGATTGACCTCTTTTTCGAAGTTGGACCTACCTAACCGGATAGTTTGTATACTGCTTGTTAAATTTCTTAAAAGGTGTTTAATTTCGAATAATTTATTTTATTTTTAAACCAGGTCACTATTTCCACATTGGCACTAAATGTTTTATTCTAATAATGTTATATCGTTAATTATTATTTCATAGACATTACTGCCCGACGTGGCATACATAAATACAGAACCCATTATTTCCTCGTTAGACAAAAACCGCAACGATTCAGTCAAAACACACAAAACGCCTTATTGAAAGCCAACAAACCAACACGGATGTTTGATAGGAAATTTCTATAACAGGAGAGGAAATAGGCGCGACGCGATAGCCGAGGGAACTGCTTGTAACTTTGTCGGTTTGACTAAGTTGGTGTATTTATATGGTTGCTCGTACACTTTGTTATTGCGAAAAGGTGGTTTCTGATTGTGCGGCTGTTGGTGTATGGATTTTGATAGCTGGTTGGCAGTTAGTGCTAAGTTCGGCGGAATAATGTCTGATGCGAACATATATAAATCATCATGTAGAGATATGTATGTACATAGGTATAAACTTATTAAATGAGTAAAATTATTTTTACAAGCTTAATAACTAAGGGGTAATCACGTAACATTCATTTCACTGTCATTTTTCCATATAAAAAAGTGACATTAAAATTTACCTGACGCGCGTACAATGCGTTACGTGATCGACCTGCAGCAGGTTTTGGAAGGAGTTTCTGTCGAGATCTTTTCCTAGAGACTACACTTGGAAGTTCAAGCATTCACCGGTGGTCTTCAGACGCTTGAAACTTCAAAGTAGTATCAAGCGCATTGCCAACCTTTTATTGATTTGAGGAACCTTTGTGTTCACCCTAGAGCAAAATGCAAGACGCTCAACTCAGCGGAACCGCGGGGCTCGGGAGCTCTGGCGACCTTACCACCAGGAACGGAACACCGCATGCTTGCAGAGCAAGTAGTGACGTTTTATGGATGCGGTCTTCTGCAAGGTAAAGGGCCCGCAGTTCGTCATCATCACCATATCAGCCGATAGACGTCCACTGCTGGACATAGGCCTCGCCTAAAGAGTGCCACAATGACCGGTCCTGCGCTACCCGCATCCAGCAGACACCCGCGACCTTTGCCAGGTCATCAGTCCACCTTGTGTTGGGTCTACCCACGCTGCGCTTGCCGGTACGTGGTTCCCCATCTCGCTCTAAACATGAGCCAGATGATACTCTATGGTCGTATACCTCTCTAAAAATGAATAGAAATAATGTCTAGGTTGACTTCGTCTAATTAAATTATTACGCGGAACAAGTAAACGACAGTGAAGTAGTTTTACATATTTGCCAACATTGCCGTGCTAATTTTACACGTTTCGCCCTCGTTCCGTGTCGTTCCCAAGTTCAGGACCGACGGACAGACAATTATTAGCTGTTATGGGAAGCGATGTTCAATGCCATGCGGGCGTTCGAGTAATGGTGGACGACTTGCGAGGTAGACAGTTTTGATGAACTTATACAGAATGTAGCGCAACATAAAATGAAAATATAAAATAAGCCTCCGTTGCTAACCAACAAATGAACTTAAATCCAATTTTCAATTACATATCGGAGTTCAGTGCTCTAAAAAAAAACAGCTTGTATTTTGACTAAATCCTAACACTGCAAAGAAATGTATATCTTAACCTAATAATTATACTGTAGCATAAGAGGTGTCAACTATAGCAATAATTAAATAATTGACATGTAAAATACCATTTTATAAATAAACGATTGAATTGAATTGAATTAAACAAATATTTTATAAAAAAAATCTTCATGTCAGTTCTTGAATCTTGTATTGGCTTTTAATCATTATTTTCCTCCAAACTTGAAATTCTCTTTATAAAAAATCAGGTCAGCCGTTTTTCTTAGTTATTGGAGTAGGCATTTGCACCAAAAGCAAAAAATAAACATAGGACTGATGCAAACTACATAATGTTAGTTAGTTAGTTAGTAATACTGGGCTTTTTTCCGCAAGTCGACATCCATTGTGCCTATTTTGCGTGAAATGGTGGGGTAGCGCTACTCTAACCACCCAAGCTCCTCTACAAAGTTGGTGAGTGCCTTTGTGTTCCTGACTGCGTTCCGTAGTGTGTCTAGAGACCCTAGGTGCTTTTTCCTGTATACTTCTACCTGCTTGCAGTCCAGTAGAATATGTTTGGTTGTTTCCTCCGCCTCCATGCAGGCTCTGCACATGGGGCTGTCTGTGATACCCATGTTGTACAGGTGTCTGTTCAGGGTGTTATGTCCTGTTATTAATATTTATTATATTGTTAAACTACATAATTTACCTATTTGCATATTTTCTTCGAATCTTTTAGTAACGATTAAAATAAATAGTATATTTGATGTTATCTATGTCAAATGTGGTATGTTTAAGAAGGCTCATGTTTTCCAAAACTAACCATTAAACTTTGACAGTCATAATATTAAACTCGTTTTAAACAATAACCTCTGTTTAATTCCGGTTAAAATTTCAATTTCTGTATAAACACACGTGTACAATCAACATTATCTACATCACAAAAAGCGTTGTTTATAACACACCCGCTCACAATACGGTTCAGTTGGCCAACCGTACCTACAACAAGCAAAAAATCCGGAAGAGCATTTACGCGACATACCGACGCATGTTGTATGCAAATACGAGCGTAATAGATGCTCCTGCGCTTATCGCTCTACCGCAGTGTAAGGTCAGAGGCTTGTGTACCTTAATGCGTAAAACACTGTTAATACATGATACATGTATAGTGTAAAATCATTTTCCACATGCTTGGTTTATTTAGATCAAGGCCAATTAACTTCTTGTTAATGATTAATACAGTTTACAATATAAAACAAAACAAAAGAACGGACCAAAATTTTAATTAGTGGACTGTAGGTTTTTCGATAAGTAGACTAAAATTGATGAAGCTAGCGGAACGGAGCCTTGACGAAACGTAAAAGACACTCACCGTTGCAAGGAGCTTCTGTGATGCTCCTTCGACTGTGGTAATAACGGACGGACGGATGATTGGCGACTATGTTAGACTCTCAGACCAAGAAAAAAATACTGACGGAGCGATACGAACAGTCTAGTGAAGCCAGCCGGTTTTCAACCAAGCCCCATAAGTTTAGCACACGCTAAACAAATTAAATCGCACAAAACTCGAAAAAGATGATCTTGACAGAATACGACACGTGCTGAAGAGTTTTGTGCAATTTTGTTTGTATATGTGTGCGTGAGCGCGTGCTAAACTAGGTGTAGCTTGGTTTTGTTTGGCTGTGATTTGGCTTCACTTGACTGTTCGTAACGCTCCGTCTGTATTTTTTTCTTGGTCTGAGGTTATACTATCTTCAGAAGATGCCAGCTCCATCTTCACATTCGAAAGGTCGTATTCGTCTTGCTAGGTTAAATATAGATTAAGCAGAATAATTTATTTATTTAGCACACAAGCTATAGAAAAAATTTATAATCACCAAAAAAGGGTACAAGCATCATACTTATATAATGTGCTAAATAGGACCCTCACTTAGCATGTTTTCATGGACCGAGACGCCAAAAATAAATAAAACTAAAACGAATCTAAACAGGGTAGTTTCCTCATGCCATAATTGATAACGTAGTTACTATATAGTAAACAATCGAATATTTGCAGTCGATAAATCTTCGAATAAAGTGTAAAGTTCAAAATATAATTAAAATCATAATAAAAAGATTTGGAACTTTAAAGTTTAGAAAAAATATGTATTTTTTAATCGTCTAAAGTCATTTTTACACCCCTTACGCTTTGATAAAAACAACATATTATTATACAATTTTGTCTTTGGTGATATTCGTAAGTTGAATACTAGGAATACATTTAAATTGCTAGCATTAAGTACTAGGTTAAGTAGAGTTCAAAAGTTATGTCATTCTGTACACGCTACTACAACAAGTTATCAGATCATGTTTTAGACATGTCTGAGAATAAATTTAAGTCCTTTGTAAGGCAAACTTTGCAAAATAGAGCTTATTATAGATTGGACGAATATTTATTTTAGTAATTGTAGCAGGATATAATGGACAAATGTTAATGCCATTACTTAAGTTACCTCTTGTATTAAAGTATATATGTAAAAATATGACACTCGAAAAGAGTTCACCATGAATTTATATTGAATATAAATTTTACTTACTTACCTAAACGCAGTATTTCACGAGCAAGCGTCCAAGGTAAGTGTTTGTAATTAGTATTAAGCGTATTACACACTACGCAGATACGGTAAGATTTTATCTGCGTATAAATGGGGAGGGGAGTTAAACCGTCTCGCTCTAAAGATAATGCATTTTTGTTTTATTGACTAAGTTAATTTGAAGCTACTAATAGAATCCTTACACTTTTGTAGAAGCTTTGTGTTACAACTATGAACCTAAACGCAGTATTTCCCGACCGAAACAGTAATTTACTTGATTTTTCATACAACTATTGGTATTAGTACGAATTGCAAAGTGTGACGTCATATTTCTACGTCAATTAGTATGAAGCGTTACGTCTGCCGCCAGCGAGGTCCGTCTTTAACTTTTTTTTTGGGTTTATGTTCTTTAATTGAAGTTGCTTTCACACAAACATTTGTTACAAAAACTGGCTCGAATGGCATCGTAAATCAATGTTAGGTCACAAGCCTATTGAGTCCACTTCGTAAAAATGTCGTCCGTAAATAAATAAATAAATTTTATTCTGCTAGCAGGCCTTAATGGCACTTTTACAAGTAAATCCGAAAAAAACCGTGTTTTTATACCACGTCGGTGACAAACAAGCTTACGGCCCACCTGATGGTAAGTGGATACCGTACCCTGTGGACGCTCGCTCCAGGGGTGTTACATGCGCGTTGCCGACCCTTTAAGAATTTATACACTCCTTTTATGAAGAATCCCACACTGTAGTCCCCCGGGAAAACCTCGGCAGGGAGTTCATTCCGCAACCGGAGCGTCCGATGGAGGAAACTGAAACCGTTATTGACTTCATACACAAATGACCCCAGAATCGACAACAATCGTTGTCACCCATAAAAGCCGCAGCGATGTAAACAACACAATATAATATCGGACAAAACGACAGATACCGTTAAACGAAAATGTGTAATTATTCAACAACCAGCATTATGACGGTAACGGACCCATTGTGCTTGATGGACAAATGATTGCGAATTTTTTGCCCGCACAAAAGAGGGACGGACCACTGTGTGGTATAAACACAGGTCGCTGTTCCGAGAAACGGGGCACAGTGGTTCTGTGGACAACATTGTTGAGATCAGGGTTTCGATTAGCTAAAGATGTGATACATTTTATTGTAGCCGCGAAGACCGTAAAAGGTGCATTAATTGCGTTGTGTTATAAAAATAATGGAGGTTGTGATTGAGAAGTTTCGGTTTAAATTGAAGATCTTTTCAGTTGGGTTGATTGGGATGGCGAGAGATACGACCGTTTGTCATTATCGTTTTATTTGAATAAGTACCTAAGTAACCCAGGCGTAGCTACGGGATAAACCTATAGCCTATATCCATCCAGAAAGTCCATTATATAAACCAACGTACAAAGCTACAATTTCACAGACTTTTCCTCTACATAAAATTTGCAAAGTTTCCCGACATAATAGTCTTTCATTGAAGTTTAACTGCAGTTTTTTTTAAAGTCGAATCTCGCCTTAGTGATTTAGGTGCGGCCATAACAGAAATATTACCGGTTTTTTTTTAACAACAAACAAGACCCTATGA
Organism: Epinotia bilunana; assembly: GCA_947049275.1. Classification (NCBI taxonomy): domain Eukaryota; kingdom Metazoa; phylum Arthropoda; class Insecta; order Lepidoptera; family Tortricidae; genus Epinotia; species Epinotia bilunana. The sequence continues at coordinate 19,575,927 of OX346269.1, read as the reverse complement.
GGGCGGGTTGCACTAACATACGATTACATACTGATCAACGTTACCTAAGTATGGCGCCGGCAGCTGTCATCCCATAGAAAACTGTCAAAATTTCCGTACATTCAGATTTTAACGAACGCTATTTACGATAACAGACGGTTTGGTGCAACCCGCCCTTAGTCTTATCATGAGCACGAATATTTGTTCCTGAGTCATGGATGTTTTCTATGGATTTATTTATCTATATACCTAAGTATGTTTATTTATTTATTTAATCTTTATTGTGTATACATACATACATACATACAATCACGCCTTTATCCCTAAAAGGCAGAGCACATGAAACTTGTGTTCCAGTGCCTCTTTTAGCATAAATGTGGGTATAAGAGCTCGACCAAATGTGATGTCGTAGTGATAGGTTGCTAGCCCATCGCCCACAACGCACTTCAACCCTGTTCCCTTAGTCGACTCTTACGACACCCACAGGAAGAAAGGGGGTGGTGCTATTCTAACCCGACACCACACGGGGCACGGGGGTTTATTGTGTATGTATGTATTAATAGGTATATATTGTTATATCATATTATATTGTATTGTATCGTATTCTACTATATTATTATTTATCGCATCCTTAGACATGTTATAGAGTTTTTGTTTTAAATTAAGTTGCACTGCCCACATTTTATCTGCTTTGCCTTAAGGTTGACTGGTAGAGAATGCTTTATAGCTTTATATATAAGTCCTTTTGTACTATAAGATATTCTTTTGTGCAATAAAGATTAAATAAATAAATAGATAAAAGAACAACTTATCGTACAAAAGGCGGACTTAATGCCGTAAGCATTCTCTACCAGTCCACCTTTGTTTATCGTCGTCTGGTACCCATAGTACAAGCTTTACTTAGTTTGGGACTATGTCGATTTGTGTAAGATTGTCCCGTCCCCCCCCTAATTTAAATAAAACAAAAGTTATAATTTCCTGAGAATGATCTATGTTTAAAAAACAATTTGGCTCGCTAGGGCTGTACCATCGCACTTGTGCCAAAAGGCATCGCGACAGCAATAAAAACAAAACGTGAGCGTTTTGCACACTGTAGACCTGTAACGCGTAGAGGGTATGTTTTAAATTTGGTACAAAAATATGCATCGATTTATTCCTCTAATAAATAAGCCGAAACCTTAATCCGCTGACATAAGAGCGATGGGAAATATTTATGAGTAATGTTGTATGCACCCATATTTCCATACTTAACTGTACGTACTATCGACAACACAGCTAACTGACCATCGGTGCATCTTAAGTGCATTGTAATAAGGTTCTATATAAACACAGGATGGTCAGTTTGTTGTCGTTTGTACTTTGGATAGTTTAATCGAAAGAAGTGTTTTAGGATTATTTATACCTATTCCGATTTTGTAAACTTCAAAGAAGTTTGTTCTTAATAGAGCTTCCAACCTACACAAAAAGACAAATTATTATAATATTAATTGTTCAGCTTTCTATCATGTTTATAACTGTTGCGGCGTATGTTTATTGCTGTGATCAATATAGCTAATATTGATAGTGAAATGTGTGTTCACATAAATAAATAAATATTTGGGGACAACGTTACTCAAATCAACTTAGCCCCAACCTAAGCAAAGCTTGTAATATGGGTACTAGTTATACGATGATATACATACATCTAAGATAAATAAACACTTAAATAATTACATAGAAATCATCCATGACTCAGGAACAAATATTCTTGCTCATCACACAAATAACTGATGAGCTAGAATATTTGCGACCCCCGGCCCCGACCCCCGGCCCCGACCCCCGGCTTCGTAGGCAGGGTCACGAACTAGGCTACAGGGGTCGTCAAAGTTAAATATATGAACAATATATACAAAAATAACAGAAAATATTGAGGGCTAATTATCATGGTCGTGTGTCGAGCACGTGTCGAAAATGGTCCTATATTGTCTATACACGATAGTGTGAATAAATAAATAAATAAATATTAGTGGACAATCTTACACAAATCGACCTAGTCACATAGTAAGCTCTGCGGGCGTAGCACGGTTGCCATTTTATCACTTATCGTTGTGGATAAGGCATCCGTCACACTCGCACTCGCATACTTGTCAGAGCGTGATGGGCGTCTTTACCACAACGATAAGTGATAAAATGGCAACCGTGCTACGCCCACAGTAAGGCTTGTGTTATAGGTACTAGACGACGATATATATAATAGTTATAAACACTTAAATACATTTTTTTTTTTTTTTTTTTAAATAGGAGCCAATTTATTAAACAAAATGAATAAAACTGAACCACTAAGTACATACCATCAAGATCCACAGCGCAGGTTTCGTCATTCCACGGATAAAGCATCCACCACAGGTTTTGTCAGTAAAATATAGATAAGTACAACACACACTCCGCAACACGCATCGTCAACTAAAACTTATAATACATAACCCAGATCCAACCTTATCGTCCCGCGTGATACGTACCCGGCACAAACGTCCCAAAAATACTCGCAGCATTGCCACGTTGGATGGCCAAAGAAATACGTTGCACCAGGTACGCACCAGATCTTGGGTCACAACCCCTATCACGCAAACGTTTCCCCAAAGCCTGTACAAAACGCTTCGCTTCCAGACACCAAGGACCCGCCGTTTCGACAGCAAGAGGGACGAAATCATAGACCGGCTCCAAGTTTGAATATTTGGCGTGCTTGTGCCTTGCTGCATTCTCTGCAGCACCCCCAGCCACCCGCGTTGTTTGAGCAAGATGCGACACCGCGAAGGTGCTAACACAAGTCGCCTCCCACAACAAACTACGCCCTTTCTCCCAAGGAACCAGTGTAAGACCGTCCGGCCTCTTCCCATCCGACCGACTCAAACCCTGGGGCTCCAAAACGCAAGGTACATTTGCCGACACCAAAGCCCGACGAACGATATCATTGATAGTATTATGCCGAGAGAATCTACCAGCGCTTCGTACACAACTTAGCCCATGATGCCCATTAGACTCCACCATCACCCCACAGACGCATAGGTGTGGCTCACAAACTTTGCACCCAAGCCTCAAAGCTGCGCCGATCCTCAGAGAATCATCATCTAATAAGGTTCCCAAGTGCGATGAAGGCAATGCATGTAACCAAGCTCCTGATTCGGGCTCAACTGCGGCCCTAAGACGAGCTAACTCCACCCCCGAAGCACCCTCTAGCAACTCGTTATAAGTTTGTCGGCTCAAAATGTCATCCCACGATCTTTACACCTCCAGTTTTTCTGGTCGCTCACCACTAGTACAGCGAACTGACCACTCGGTTAAAGCATTTTCCACAAAAGGCACACGAACGCTGTCTATATCGCGAGACAAAATGCGCGCTACAAGCTTAAGACACGCGTGTGACGAAGCAAGAAAACCCACAAGCCCTATGTCCTCCATGCGCCGAACACCTAACCCACCATGCCGTATGGGAAGACTAGCCTGACGCCAGTGGGACTCTTCCAAACTCACATTAAGGATGGTTTCTAGTCCATTGCGAAGTACATCGTCGAAACCCTGGATCACCCGCGGAAACATCCATATTGGCGCAGTTCTCAAAGTGTACATCACGCGTGGGATTGAAAAACAATTACGTAACAACACAAGAGACACGTGCGCCGAGAGATGCCGCAGATGATCCATGGACTTGGACATAGCTGTTGCCTTATTCTGTATTACTTCATTAACCCCTTCCGCAAAAATTGGCGCACCAAGGAGTGACAACGAGGACCGATCAACTAGCTTTAAGCCCGGCAGCAAAGCCTGGAAATCCGATAAAGAGACCACTGATCCTGGAGTACACTGATAAAACTCACATTTATCTGCATTGATTTCCAAGCCGATTCCTGACAAGGCTGGTAGAAGCTTTCTTAAATCACTTAAGACCACATCAGGACTGCCTCCCACTGTTCCATCATCCAAATACCAAATATTCAGAGGGGAGTCCAACGAAGTAACAATATTCTGCATGGCCAGACAAAAAAGAAGGGGCCCTATTGGATCACCCTGCTGGGCTCCAACCTGCGATGAAATTGGAACAGAGCCATAAAACAGATTGCTTGGAGAAGAATAGCACTGATGAAGGAAGGGATATAGAGCAGGAACATGATCCCTCACCTCCCTCAAAATGATATCCCTCTCCACGCTATTAAAAGCATTCCTGATATCCAGCTTCAAAACCACATTGTCAGCATTTTCCTGAGCCAATACATAGGATCGCACTCCATGAATAGCCGCTTCACATCCCATTGGTGTACCAAAGCCCAACTGATGCGGCTGAAGATAATTCGCCATCTCTTCTCTCACCGAACGACAGGCAAGCTTGGAAACGAGGCGACGCAATGTATTTCCTACAGCAATAGGCCTGACGCCGCCATCCTTTTTTGACAGGGCACACAAAGACGCCCCATACAAATACGGACAGGCCTGAGGGTTGACCATACCTCTTAAAAGGAAGTTACATAACTTCGTAAGAGACTCCAAGAGTTTAGCGCCATTATCCCCGGCCGACGGAGAGGTCAACTCTTTCAAATGCTGAGGACGCAAGCCATCCAACCCCGAAGCAGAACCATTGTAAAAGGAGCCCAAAGCTGCTACTACTTCACTCTGTGTTACTGCCAAATACGAATCAGACAGATTAGGTTCAGAAGGAAAAACAAGCTGCCTCGAAGGTGATGGGTGCTTATCGCACAAAGACCTCAGCGTGTCAGCACCCTGAGGCGCAAGAGTGGAGTCGGAAAGGAGAAGACGCACTGCACCCCTTAAGTCTCCGTCGTGCACCTTAGCTTCTATACTCCGGTAAAAAGAGTGTGACTTGCGACAGACTTCCTCCGGAAAATACAGACAAGAACTGTCAATATTTTGCTTAACTCTTGAAGTCAATGATCTGCGGTCGGTACCCTCCGGAACCCTCAAAGCCGTAAAAGAAAATGAAAGAAGAGCAAACCAGTCACTTAACTCATTATTGCTCAAACAATCTTGTATTATGGTGCATAATTTACCTGCAGCTAGATTCCTCGCACCTTTGGGTACGTGACGCAAAACCTTCACATTTCTCTTCAGGTCTGACAATCTCGACAAATCTACATCAACATTCAAGGTCGACGACGTAGACTCCCCAGCCCCCTGCGAGTGCGACCCGACTACCTCCCTATGCACGCGACTAATATGGACACTAAGACCCCTAGGTACAACATATTGCCTCGAAGCATTGGGGCAATAAGGGCAAGGCTGAAGATTGGGGCTGGTCATACTTCATATAGTAAATTTAACGATAGAAATGTGCTTAACTATAATTATTATTATAAAAATACATATATATATATATATATATATATTTACAAAGTAAAACTTCAAGTCAAAAAAAATTCAATTAAAATATTAAACAAAAGTCAGTGAAAATCGATAAAAGCATTAAAAAAAAGAAACCCTCTAACATGAAAATAAAAAACATAAAAAATCAATTATATAAAAACGCACAAAAAATCCAATGTCAAAAAGTCAAAGGCATGTAAAATACAACACAAAACATCACTAACAAAATAAAATCTTAAGTCTCGAACTTGGCCCACACTAGACACCCAATCACCAACCACCGCAGGTAGGTATATACTTGCATGTACTTTGTAGGTAATAAGTGTCAGTACCACTGTATTTAATCACACCCTCGCCTGCACACATTTACCATATTTCGCGTCCACTTTAACGAACTATGCCGCAACACCTTCGAACCGTACGCACCCCAAAACCGCCGTCAACTTGTGGAGCTATTTAAAACTTGCTGTTCACTATGTAATATCACTCAGTTAGCCCCGACTATTTCGATCGCCATGCACTGGCAGCATTGCGTATACTCGTGTGTTTCCGAACGCAGCTGTCAGCTGTCAGTGTCAATCCAGATCCAATCAGCTGTAGGTGGTCCCGTTACCCGTAGCCGAGAACAAACGAATAATTTAACATATTCCTCCACTTTGAATCCACTTCAGGCTGTAACGGTTAGAAAGTGAAACGTACCGAAATCTTCGTTTGTTATTCTGCGCCTCTGTGTCTTGCTTCACTACGGATTATCAACACTTAGTGCGCGCCTCTGTTGTTGGATTCGCAACCCGGCGTTTTTCCACATTTATGCAATTATTTATAAATAAAAAGGTAAGAGCCCACACTGCAAGTGTTTACATGGCCGGTGTTGCCATGTCATAAATACATAGAACACTTCCATGACTCAGAAACAAATATTCATGCTAATCACACAAATATTGGCCCTTACCGGGATTCGAACCCAGGACCTTCAGCTTCGTAGGCAGCGTCACTACCCACTGGGCTAACCGGTCGTCAAAAATTAATGAGAAATAAGTGTCACGTTAACTAAATCATTTGATCTCAATGCCGTGTTTTTGTACAATTGAGCCTGATTGCTTACCCGGCTTGCACTGCGTAGTAACACATCAGTCTATTTACAGCTTAGTCACTAAAATAATTCATTTGTCGTAACAAAAACCCTCTTAGAAATTGTTTTTTTTTAAAGATAATCTATTTGAACCGCCATTAATAAAAACAGCTATTGTGATTTTTAATTTTTGGAATAACGAGGCATTTCGATTCTCCTGAAGAAAAAAGTGTCCCAGCTTCACATTCTTCACATACAGTTCTCAAATTTCAGCTGCTGTAGTTTAATAAATTATGTATTATGTTATATAAACGATGTATATTGTAAAAAAAACCTTATCTCAGACTGAACATAGACATACCTACTCACTTGCTTGTGGCAACCACAGTTGGCCGTTTCGCACGTCTAAACTGATTGTTAAATAAAAAGTTATTTAACGGTGATGTAACCCAGTTAATCCTGTTGTAGCTGTGATATCGATTGCAAAAGTTCCCTATGGCTACCCTAGGGCAACAAGGCTTCACCAAGTTGCGACTGTGTACCACCAGACCAGACAACCGCTAATATTGTGGAGGAGCGCCCTAAGAGACGCTTTGCGGGAGAACTCAGCGATCTGTAGTACACATCGCTGAGTTCTTTGCTGTAAGCGCGTACAGATTCTGTACGCGCTTACAGCAAATGCCGTGGATGGATTGGCTATCGAACTTGGATATTTTATTGTAAATTTATTTTTATTATTATTATTTATATATGTCTTTCCCGCTCACGGGACAATGACGTCCCGGACCTTTGGGAGGCGTGCGTGGAGCTAGGTACCTACAAAGTACCAACTGAGCCAACACGTAGAGGCCCTTTTGACAATTTTATTTATATTATTATTATGAAAATAAAGCCATACGACATAATACTACAAACCGCAAAGACCTACGATCTATTATAGATCGTGCAAAATGATAGCCGTGTATTATTAGCCATTTTGTTGTAGCTACCTTTTATTAATTAAAGTGAACTGTCTGTCGAGTAAGCTGTGCGACTATGCGCAGGCGTCACTTATTGCGCTCATTTGATAATTTCACTTAATCTGCCGCAATAGGTGTAGGTCGGTGAACCGATTGAGTGGCTAGTTGCATTTGCAGTTAAACAACTGCAATTGCAACTAGTCGCTAGTGCAACTAAAGAGTGCACTACAGTGAAATACTTTGATGATAACTTTACGCCAGTTCCGGATTTGGCGTGCATATTATTTATATTTATTTATTAGACATAAATTCTTAGGGAGTAGGGTTGATGTGTGTTATGGGCTATGGGCTGGCAACCTATCACTGCGATATCACATTTTGCCGGTCTTTTATACCCACATTTATGCTAAAGTGGCGCTGGAACATAAGTTTCATGTGCTCTGCCTACCCCTTTTGGGAATAAAGGCGTGGATGTACGTATGTAATTGTATGTATGTATAAATTCTTAAATACATAGAAACCATTCAAGTCCCAGAAACCAATATAAAATCAGATAAGATTTATTTGCAACCAAGTACTTAAAACTAAGATACATGGACCCTGGAAGGGTGTAGCAACGATAAGGTAACTTATACTATGTACATACAGGATGTATCAAAAATTGGGTATGAACCGATCATACCCAATTTTTACTATTATTTGGTAGCGCATTGCGATTCAAAACATGCATTTGTTTTTTGAATTTTTGTGAATATTTTTGTTTATATGGATATTTTTGTTTTTATTTACATTACAGACTGTTTTTGTTGACATTGCTGGTGTACGACAACATTCCCCCGCGAGGGTGAAGGGTTAGGAGGTTTATTTCATTCTCAACCGCCGCGCGTACAGCTCCTGTGTTATGAAAACTAATGTTTTGTGTATGCTTTTTTGATACGCAGCTCGCAGGTGAAGGATTTTGCGTTTCTGTTGTCATACACAAGCAATGTAAACTAAACCTGCAGACAAACTGTTAAAACAGTTTTGCAGGAAAATGTATTAGATTAAGTTTTGTATCCAATTGTTTAGTAATAATCAATAAATAAATTAATAAAATAAATAAACTAAATACTCAAATGAATACATGCATAAAATGTTCAATGTAAATAAACACAAAGCATTTTATTTTTAAAACAAATGCATTTTTGAATTGCAATACGCTATCGAACCTTGCCTTGATACACACCCCATTTTCGTTACCTACCTAGTTTATTTAAAACTAAGATAATATCGATAGATACCAGGTATCTATTGACATTTATATAAAATACGACGGCAAACACATTATAAAGTTGTATCTTCCATAGATTCAGCTATGGAATATCATTTATGTTACATCTTTTATCTGGGTGGGGATTATGTTATATATATTTATTGCTCGGTAATATGGTCCATTTTTATATATTTCTACGGGTGTAGGTAGGTAATTATTCTTTCTGCATTCGTATTTTAATTACCTGGAATCTGATTCATTCAAATCTGTATTTCTGTTTTTTAAAAGGGGTACGCAGACTACATGGAATTTGTTTTACAGTGCCGATTCTAGTCATTTGGAAATTTAAAGATAAAAAAGCAGATTATTATTGTTCAATAACAGGTATAAATAAATTAAAAAATTATAAACCGTTTCTAATAGGCCAGATAATATTTAGTCTCATATCAATATTATTTTCTCACTAAATAATACAGTTTATTCCAAGATTACTGCTACTGCTACTTTGACTTGGCCCTAAGACAAACATAAGAACAAAGCACATGATCTTATAATAACAAACCTACTAGAATGAAAGCACCGACTTTGTTCCTGATGAATCGATGTTTTGTTCTGCAAGGATCCTTATTGATAGCCATTGCGTTACGCACGCTCATTTATTTGAATGCTAAAATAACCATTCGATCGCGTTACGTTCGTTTACGTTACCGTATTACGGGGTGAGTAGGCTAATGGGGTTACTTTGATAATTTAATTCAATTATGTACTAGCTTCCCGCGACTTCGTCTGCGTGGACCCGGGATAAAATCTATCCTATATATTAATCTAGGCTATAAACTATCTTCGTACTATTTTCATGCAGAGGTTGAGCGGTTTATGCGTGATTGATTAATACACATCCAAACTTTCGCATTTATAATATTACATCCGCGTATAACAAAGAACCCAAGCAAAGCCACGGGGTAAAATATAGCGTATGTCTTAGAAGTTTTGAAGATAACCCACGCATACATACATTTAACAGATATTTTCTCTTTCTTTTAAGTATAGACTTTAGAATTTGCATTCTTTTTACTATGGTTAACCCAGCATGGCTAGCAAGATATTAACTACCGAATATTAAGTATTCTAATTAGTAAAAGGTGTATTGGCTACCCGCGCTGGATAAAACATAATATGAAGAATGTTACTTATCAAATCAATAAAATTATCGAATAAAGTCATAAAATGGGCTACAGGAATTAACAAAACCGTAACATTAACATATTTATATATTTTTATTTTTATTATTATTGCCGTCGACAATGTTTGCGCGCGACAATTATTGTCGCGCGCACAGCTGTCATAATGCGTAAAAAAGCCGCATCGCTGCTTAATAGGGTTAGGGTCAGTCCCAACAGCATTCTGGCATGTGTGGAGGCAGGTTAGATGGTGCTTACCCTAAACACTGCAATGCTTTCCGTATGTGTTCCGTATGTGTAGGTAATTTAATTTATATTATATTTTTGTAATTTTATTTTTATTGTTTGACTAATAATTCGCGTTAGGTTATTCAATTGGTGTTTTTATATTTTAAATAAACTTTTCTGAATCCTTTATGCTCATCCGGTTATAATTATAAGAAGGTTATAGTTATAATTATGTTAGCTTATAATTATGTCTCGTATGCTGTGTTTGTGATCTCTGGCTGTTATTAACAATAGGTTTGTAAGTGATGTACCTACTAACACTTTTATGGGCTCTGCCTGAAATAAATGTTTTTATTTTATTATTATTCTCTGTATTCATCTTTTATCTTACGCTAGGTTTTTACAATAACTATATAAAAAGTAAAATATAAAACTATACATACAAAACATAAAATCATTATAAAAACCTAACCTAGGGTACCGCCGGCAGCGAGGCGGGGCCTAAGCTGCCGGTGGTCAGGGCGCCAGAGACAGGAACCTCCTGACTATCCGCGCAGTATCCAGGAGTACCGCCTTCTGTATCTGACCCTTGATCTAGCTATCTAGCGAGAGTCTCTTGAGGTGATGGTCGAGACTCTTCGCTATTAAACCGTTCGCCGAAACGACTATCGGGACGATGATCGTCGAATCAACATCCCACATGGCGGTTACCTCATGTGCCAGGTCTAGGTACTTGCTGGCTTTGTCCATTTCGGCCTTCACGAGGTTCTCATCATGGGGGATGGTGATGTCGACGAGCACCGCCTGGCGTTTCGATCGATCTGTCAGCACAATATCAGGCCTATTGGCAAAAATAGTCCTGTCCGTGATGACAGATCGATCCCAATAGAGCGTGGCACGACCATTTTCGAGAACTGGCGCAGGTGTGTACTTATAGTAAGGCACTTCGGAGACCACAAGACCGTATAGCAGAGCAAGTTGCTGGTGAATAATCCTGGCTACAAGGTTATGTCTGTGCAAGTACTCGCCGTTAGCAAGATGACCACAACCGGAGATAATATGCCTGAGTGACTCCCCGGGACGGCGGCATGCCCGACAAATGTCGACCGTACCGTCCTTCAGGATATACCTCCGGTAATTGTTCGTCATGATAACTTCGTCCGCAATTGCACAGACAAAACCTTCGGTATCCCCGAAGAGATCCCCGAAACGTAGCCAGTTCACCGAAGCGAGCAGATCTACATCGGGCCCTGTGAGGGCCTTGTAGAACCGCCCGTGTAGCTCCTTGCTCCTCCACACTGCCCTGCGATCCTCGGCGCTCATCACTTTAAGTCTGCGCCAGTTCTCGTTTGCCAAGGAGAGCGGGGTGAAGTTTCCGTCTACTGCTACTACGTTACGATGCATCCCACACTCGTTGTTTAGGAAATAATCCCTGAGACTGCACACCTCGCGGTTGTGGAGGTTTTTGGCATTTAGAAAGCCGCGACCTCCACACTTCTGCGAGATGTACAGTCTCATAACAGACGAGCATGGGTGTAGCATGCTACATCCACGGACGGACGCGGACGCGGACGATCGCATGCGATGCGCAGTAAGCAGTACTCGGAATCTTCGATCCAGGGCATCCAGCTCAGTCTGAGTCCACCTTAGTACGCCAAAGGAGTAAGTAAGCAAGGGTATCACCCAGGAGTTGAAGGCACGCACCTTGTTGCCGCCCGACAAAAGACTATTAAGTTCTTTGGTCAGGCGACAAAATATATAAGAAGCGCTCCTTCACCGCCCGCTTTACGCCCTCACCCTCAATACCCAATGACTGTGACATACCAAGATACTTATACGTTTCTGCTTCGGAGATAGATTTGAGGGACATTGTGGACTCTGATTCCAGACTTCCTGATTCTGAGACTCTCATTGGACTCTGAACGGCCAGTAAAGGCAAGCCAGAGGCAGGGGGCCTGTCCAACCATCCACCCGATCGGCTCAACCAGATCACAGGACACCCCCAGGGGTACTCAGGTACGTAGGGTCGCTACTCCCTAACAACCCGCCACAACGCCTTACGTTGACTGATTGCACCAGAAATCTGGTGGGCGATGGGGCCGTCACATCCCTTATTATTAATAATAATAATATTATTGTATCCTTGTGTTGTAGGATCCTAGTTGGTTGGAATAAGTCATGAAATTTTATGCGAAACTATTACGGGGCGTATTAATTGCATTACCAACTTAGCTCAGTCTACTCAACTAGCGCTTTCGCCTAACATCATCCTACTATCGTTATTCCCGGAAATGCCCCTAAACGAGCCCGGGGTCCGCTTTGACACCTAATCCCAAGATTTGGCACAGGCACTAGTTTTACGAAAGCGACTGCCGTCTGACCCTGTAGCATGGACGGCCTTATCACACGATAAGCGACAAGATAGAGCGTCCGTCACTGGCTGACAGTGACACCGTTCAATAGAACGAGACGGACGCTCTATCTTGTCACTTATCGCGTGATAAGGCCGACCATGATACGGGGTCAGGTCGCTTTTCTCAACCGATTGTGGTGAAAGTTTGTGAGCGCAAGTTGGATAAATATCGTTTTTTTTTTTCGATACGTTTTTTTATTAGTGGACATAGGCATGTTGCACAAAATACAATTTTTATGCTCTAGTGCGTCGCGTGATAAGGCCGACCATGATACGGGGTCTGAACTTCCAACCCAGAGGGAAAACTAGACCTTATTGGGACTAGACCGGTTTCCTCGCGTTGTTTTCCTTCACCGAAGAACCTTATCGCTTTCGCCTAACGGTGCTACAAAAACTCCAAATCCTGATCAAAGTCACCCCATCAGCTCAAAGTCACCCCGGCCTACGTTGCGTTGTAAATCTCTCACGGTTTACACTATAAGTTATGCCCGCGAATATGCTCGCGTCTCGATTATTTATGCTTGTGCAGCCAGGATTCTGAAGTTATTTATTATTTGGTAGATTCCGATTTGCATTTGGATATTTATAGCTTCATAACGTGGCGTTAGCCCGCGATTTCGTGCGGAAAAAGTATTGTATAACATTATGTTGTACAATCCTTTTCCGTTGACTGCTTTTTAACCCTCGACGCAAAGAGAGGGGGGTTTTAAGTTTAACGTGTCTGTCTATGTATCTGTCTGTGGTATCGTAGCTCCGAAACGGATAGACCGATTTTCTTTTAGTTTTTTTGTGCCATAGATAATTTTATCCCGGGTGTTCTGAGCCATGTTTCATGAATATCTGTTCAGCCGTTTTTGAGATATTGTACTTTGAAATGAAAATAAATAAATAAATAAAATATCGGGGGTATATTTCGACTTTTCTAAGTTGTAATTACTTTTGCGTAGGTGTTAATGTGTGGCCAATGTTTTTCGAACGAGAGAAAATTCCTTCGTATGCCCGGATGTCCAGCTTTTCTCCTCTACAGACCCCTTAGCATGGACGGCCTTTCACCACAATCGGTTGAGAAAAGCGTCCTGACCCCGTATCATGGTCGGCCTTATCACACGATAAGTGACAAGATAGAGCGGCCGTCACTGGCTGACACCGTTCAATAGAACGAGACGGACGCTCTATCTTGTCACTTATTGCGTGATAAGGCCGACCATGATACGGGGTCAGGACGCTTTTCTCAACCGATTGTGGTGAAAGTTTGTGAGCGCAAGTTGGATTAATATCGTTTTTTTTTCGATGCGTTTTTTTATTAGTGGATATAGGCATGTTGCACAAAATACCATTTTTATGCTCTAGTGCACGAAGACTAAGATAATTAGGCCTAACAATCACACAGAGTAGTGAGATAACACAAACCCTCAAATGTGGGATTTCATCTTTTCTCACCGCCCCACCCTATGTTCATAAAACAGGATGGGCCAAAATTATTTCCGTCTTGGGCGTAAACACGAGACACAATTTACTATTCCTTTTCTCTTGCTTCAGTATAAATACGTTTTCATTAGTCACTGCTAAAATACATCACATAAGGCGACTAATTTAGGCCTCCGCGTTCGCTTACATTCGCTGATATTCATTTGACAAGTGTCAAAAACGAGGAGCGCAAGACCTTGGCGCGAAAGTTTACTTTACGATCCGGATTTAGACGATGCACTTCCTTTTGATGTGCGCGTGCGGCACGGTAGGGTTGCCACTTCAAGGGTGCATTCGATTATTACAATAGTACATTGTGATACAAGTGAGGTATGTTGATAATTACATCAGAGGCGTAATTATCACGCGAACCGCAGGTGAGCGTGATAAGAGAGCCGAGGATTGTAATTATCAAAGCTCACCCGTTTCATACGACGTTTTTCAACACATTTTGCGAGGAAAAAATCCTTTTCATAAGATGAAAATTTGATAGGCCTGTCAAGTTATTTTCTTCACTTATTCATGTCAACAGGTTTTTACTCACATGTTGTATACATCGCCAAGAATTTCTAGTGGCGTCCATTCTTTTTATCACTTTTCTAGTCACCACGAATCAACATTTTTGTTAATAACCCAACACGCATTAACAATGTTTACAAATATCTGTGAAATAACCTATAATGGCGCGCATCAATTTTTTTTGTGAAGTTTGCGCAGTGCGCGCGCATTAGATGAAATCTCTAAACAGCCAATACAAAATAAAATAAATAATTTCGTTTTAAAATGTTATCTTTATTAATTCATGTAAACTGTTATGAAAAGTGAATAGTTTTACTAAATTAACCGTTTCTATATTATATCCAAAAAGAAATAGTCAATTAATTAACAAAAAGGATTTAATTTGTTTAGTCGGGTAAGAATCCATTTGCCGAGAATTAAAAAAAAGCTGTACATTCTGTACAACCCGGTTAATTTAAGAATGCACCGTGTGCATGCATACATCTTGCTGTAAGGTGCCAACGTGACTTAATCGGGATATAACCATAACACACAAGTATCGTAATGTATTAAAAACGAATGTTTAATATCCAGGATTATGAGCCTAAAAGCGACACAATAAGAGTTACGTTACGAGCAATTGTGTTGAAAAAAATATTATTATCAAGCAGTATTCAGATGTCATGCGTCATACGTAACTCGGTGAATCTTGATCCCAATAACAGCTGTCAACTCCGAACAATGTATAATGTACAAACGTAAAATTGAACTGAGATGACAGCTGTCCCAGGGACCAAGATTCGCCGCGATACGTATAATGTTATTATTATTATATTGTATTATTTGGTCACCCGTTTAAGTCCACAGTAAGCTCGATTCTCCATACAAACGTAGTTACGCTCTCATTTTAAAACTAATTGTTGGATTGTAACGAAACTTTGCACATTTAATGACATAAGGTATACCTATGTCTGTAATTAGTTTATGTAGCTTCTGATACCATAGTAAAAAAAATACAGTGAATTTAAGTTTTTCATACAAAATTTGTTTTTGCTGTATTTTGTTTGTTTTATAAACTGGAACCATGTAAACTAATTACAGACATAGATATACCTTATGTTAATGTTTATGCAAAGTTTCGTCACAATCCAACACGTAGTTTTAAAATGAGAGCGTAACTACGTTTGTATGGGAAGGTGAAATTCGGCCGAGCTTACTGCGGACTCTTAAATGTTTCTAGTATTTTTATATGACCCGGACCCTGATTGGTTTATTTATTTTATTAAATGTATCCCTGTCTACCTGAGAAGGATACATTTACTCGAGAAAAGGGTAGCCTCACGTAATATCCAACTAATCCTACTAATATTATGAATGCGAAAGTTTAGATCTTTGGGTGTTTGGATGTTTAGATGTTTGGATGTTTGTCACTCAATCACGCTTAAACGGCTCAACCGATTTGGATGAAATTTAGCATGAAGATCTATCTTCATGCAAAATTTCATCCAAATCGGTAAGTATTTTATATTAAGTTGTATAAAATACGTAGAAAGTATTGTATAAAATACTAAAACTACTTAAGAATAAAATAATAACAAAAACCATCCATTTTAATGCACCTTGACTGCGTTTTATGCACTGATTATCTGACTTTACGAATGATGAATTTCTAGAAAGTTCTTACTTGTAATCTTCATCAACCCTAATTGTAAAGTTACTGGCTGCAAAATAAAAATAACTATGAGATTTTGTAAAAAAAAAAAACTTATATTCTCTATTATAAATAATTTTCCGGGTGACAACCCTATCACCGGGAAACTGCCGCATGTTATGAAAACCTTGGAAACTCAGCGTTAAACGGTTTTATTGTGTCGCATATAGACGGCCTCGCCTCGAGTTCGGTGCTCCAAGCAATAACCTGCCAAGGCTTCGGTAATGGTACAAGAGGCATGGGTATTGAGATTGAAGCATCAATACAATATAATACCAATTATCTTATTGCTCCAAAAATCAATACATGTGCATTTTATTATGTAGTCCTTGGGCGACCGAGCTCTGCTCGGGTGAAAATAGAGGAAAAAAAAACCAAGAAATCGAATTTTCCCAGACATGAGACCAAGCTAGATCAATGTTTCGCCTCCGTGAAATCCTATATTCCAAATTTCATTGAAATCGTTAGAGCCCTTTCGAGAACGTGATTTCATATGTATATATATATAAATATTGCTCGTTTAATACTTAGTATAGGATACTATAAGACACTAGATGCTCGCGCGGCTACGCCGGCGAATTGCAAAGGACGCAGGCAAACCCCAGGATAAAATATAGCCTTTAACCATCTAGAAAAATAATTCTACAAGCAGTTGAAAGATTTTTTAAATCGGGTTCCGTAGAGCCGATGCATGGCCGTTGGGGCGGAAAGGCTCTCTAGTCGCGACCACCACGTACCGAAAGGCGCAGCGTGGGTAGGCTCCCCCACAAGGTGGACTGATGACCTGGTAAAGGTCGCGGGAGTCCGCTGGATGCGGGTGGCGCAGGACCGGTCATTGTGGGGGATCCCCTTCGATGGCATAATTTTTTAAAGACTATTATCGTTTCGCATAATTGATTTGGCATAATTTGTATTGGCATAATAGTACTGTCACATAGTAATACTTTGGCCTACTACTTTGTTTGGCATATTACGCTTTTAGACAGACTTTAGTTGGACTAATTTGTATTCGCCTAATACACATTATGCATATTATTGTTTGGGCTAATACTCATTTGTTATATTTGTCATTACCCGTCATTTCTTAACAACATCAAAATATTAGGTTACGTTAGAATAGGTTAGGTTAGGTTAGTATGATATCCAGGAGCGAAGTGCCTAAACAACGCAGAATAGGAGGTCCTACATCCGTCGACCTCGCCTTTGTTCCTTAAACACATATAAACACAAAACGAACCTTTTCTCGTAGTGCACGAGGCTCGTGATTGTGATTTTTTATATGTTTAGATATGATCTCATGATCCTGTGGATCATTTACTCTGGTTATAAGTCGAGCGTTGCACATGTAATTACTGTCGCAATAATTATTTTATAGGAAAATTCTTTTTTGCCGGTTTTCATGATGCCAAGTGATTATTATGACTTTTTGTATTTATGCTATCTGATGGTAGTCTTTGTGATGATTACGCTTTTTAATTTTATGCCTAAAATGTTGTGCTATAAGATGATTAGGCTTAACGCTAATTCGGCAAAAAAAATATGCGTAACACTATTATGATAAATAATTTTATGCGATCCAACAGAGAACCTTTTCATACACTCATCCGATGCGCGCTGAAGTGACGGCTTCTTTTGTGTCGGACATCATCAGTGCGCATCAGAGAGTATCACGTCAGATGAGTATCTTCATCACCGTATCAGCCGAAAGACGTCTCCCACTGGTGGACGCACCGCGTGGGTAGGCCCCCCACAAGGTGGACTGATGACCTGGTAAAGGTCTCGGGTGTCCGCTGGATGCGAGTGGCGCAGATAAGTACTTACGAGTACGCGTGTAGTTTAAGTTTATCGGATCCACTGAAAATCAATGTCGTTGCAGTCCGCGTCTCGATCCATGCTGTGTAGTTTCCCTTTTTGGATTGATTTGATCTCGATTTTTTTCCGGATGATTCCCATGTATTTCTTATTTTTTTTTTTAAACTGACATCCAAGTTTTATTTGGTTGCTTGATCACGCATTGTACACTATAGCCATTGAATCAGGGTAATTTTGTATGGATCGATGTAAATAGTAATGTATCACGTCAGATGAGTATCTTCATCACCGTATCAGCCGAAAGACGTCTCCCACTGGTGGACGCACCGCGTGGGTAGGCCCCCCACAAGGTGGACTGATGACCTGGTAAAGGTCTCGGGTGTCCGCTGGATGCGGGTGGCGCAGATAAGTACTTACGAGTATGTGTAGTTTAAGTTTATCGGATCCACTGAAAATCAATGTCGTTGCAGTCCGCGTCTCGATCCATGCTGTGTAGTTTCCCTTTTTGGATTGATTTGATCTCGATTTTTTTCCGGATGATTCCCATGTATTTCTTTTTTTTTTTTTTTAAACTGACATCCAAGTTTTATTTGGTTGCTTGATCACGCATTGTACACTATAGCCATTGAATCAGGGTAATTTTGTATGGATCGATGTAAATAGTAATGTATCACGTCAGATGAGTATCTTCATCACCGTATCAGCCGAAAGACGTCTCCCACTGGTGGACGCACCGCGTGGGTAGGCCCCCCACAAGGTGGACTGATGACCTGGTGAAGGTCTCGGGTGTCCGCTGGATGCGGGTGGCGCAGATAAGTACTTACGAGTATGTGTAGTTTAAGTTTATCGGATCCACTGAAAATCAATGTCGTTGCAGTCCGCGTCTCGATCCATGCTGTGTAGTTTCCCTTTTTGAACTGATTTGATCTCGATTTTTTTCCGGATGATTCCCATGTATTTCTTTTTTTTTAAACTGACATCCAAGTTTTATTTGGTTGCTTGATCACGCATTGTACACTATAGCCATTGAAACAGGGTAATTTTATATGTAAATAGGTACTCGTTTTAATTTGACTAGGCGTTTTTTTTTTTTTTTTTTAATGATATAGGAGGCAAACGAGCAGTCGAATCACCTGATGGTAAGCGATAATCGACGCCCATGGACACTTACAACACCAGAAGAGTTGTAGGTGCGTTGCCGGCCTTTAAGATGGGAGTACGCTCTTTTCTTGAAGGCTTGAAGGTTATAACGGTCCGGAAATACCGCAGGCGACAGTTCATTCCAGAGTTTGGCTGTGCGAGGCAGAAAGTTTCGGGAGAAACGCACAGTTGAGGACTGCCAACCATCTACGTGGTGAGAATGGAAAAGCTGTCGCGTAGGGCGATGGCGGAAGGAAGCGGCGTAGCTCTCTTTGCTTTTTCATATCCACTCACTTCTACCTACAGCCCTACTATTCTGTAACTTGTTTTAAGCTCACCTCCACGCTCACCCACAAATATATCTTCACGCCGCGCCGCTATTCGTAGTAACAAAGTGTAGGTAGAGGTCTAATTTCGTGCGTGACGGGTGAGGTGAGGCGCATGAACGCATAAAGAATAACAGCCCAGCAGAGGTATCTCATGTATTGTAATTTCTAAGTGGGTATGTACCTTAGCACCTATGTTTGTAAGGATATTGGTGCCACAAATACTTCTACACTTTTTACAAAGTGATTTTCCCTTTGACATAAGTCTCATTGGTGTCTCAAATTAACTCTCTTCTCTCTGTTGTAGGTAATGTAAGTGGGTATGTAACTTCTTCCTTGACAACGGTGACAATGACACCAGTGAGTCTTCCTGGCGCAGTAGCCAACTTCCCCACAAAAAAG
The DNA here is from genome assembly GCA_947049275.1 of Epinotia bilunana. Taxonomy (NCBI): domain Eukaryota; kingdom Metazoa; phylum Arthropoda; class Insecta; order Lepidoptera; family Tortricidae; genus Epinotia; species Epinotia bilunana. Next base: position 19,556,135 of record OX346269.1, on the reverse strand, counting down.
GGCATCACTGTTTACGCTAAGGTTACAATACCGACAGTAGAATTATTAGAAACCGTATGTTAACTCCCGAATCAGCCTAATAAATCAACGGCGTTATACGCAGAGATCTTGGCCCGAAGCACACGTCTAGTTTCTAGATTAGGTTCTATATAACACGTTTTTCGGAGTATGGCTGTATTTGTTGCGTATATTGTTATAATATATATGGCAATATTCGAGCGCCTATAGTCATTAAGTCCGCCTCTTCCACGATCAGTTGTTCTTTTTGCAATAAAGATTAAATAAATAAATAAAAAAACAGTAATAGGGTACCAAATCATGTGCTCTGGGGTGCGCTACCGGGAAACTAAAACGAAATTCGTTCGTGTATCAGTCTCTCTGAATCTACTCGAATAAGCAAGTGCCACAGCTGTGGCAAGGAGATACACGACAGAACTTCGTTTTCGCTTTGCGGTACGCCTCTGATACGGTTTGTGGCCCAGGGCGCTCGTAGCTCTTATTATTAAACACAAGCGCTTATTGTTGAAAACGTTTACAGCAGCAACCGTTACTTACATATGCGTCATACCTCTACGAGCATATTCATCTACAAAGCGGGAAAATGCAGCTACGTGCTACGGCGTAGCACATATACCTAAAGAGAACGCTTGACCTCGAAATGGGTATTGTCTTCCAAAACCCCGTGGTTCTCAAGCGTTTCTTTCAAGTTAATATTCTGCCATACTATATATACTGTTCTAAGGTCAGGGCCACACCGGCGCGTCCGTGCGCCACGAGATTTGTATTTAAGGATGTCATTTGCATGCTTAACGAGAGACTGTGGTAAAAGTGCACATGAGTTCACGCCTTATAATACGAAGCGAAGGTCGAGCGTGCGTTGCATATTTAAATGAAATTAACGCAAATATTAAAAATTACTTTGTAGTACAATGCATATGAAGGTGTGCGTGGTAAAAGTCTGTTTACAGTAGCAAGATGGTTCTTAAGCTGATGAGAAACGGGGCGAGGCGAGGCGAGAATTGAAATTCGTATGGCACTTATTATTTCTACCGAAGACGCGTGAGGAGAGAATTGAAAATTTGTTATACGAATCTCAATTCTCGCCTCGCCTTTCCCTTACCAAAAAGTTAACGGTAAATATTCCGTACATAAGTTCCGTCCGAAAAACTCATATAGTACCTACAAACCGGGATTCGAACCCACGACCGCCGCTTGACAGCCGCATGCCTGAATTAGTAATAATTATTTTGTGTTTGAAACTAATTAGCGCCTTTAACCATTTGAATAATTCAATCAGCAACCTCTGCTAACCTTATTCGGCATTTAGCGGGATGATATATGTGGTATTTCGTAATTTACCGAGAGCTTACTGATGGCACCTAAATTTCCCGAGTTGTCGGTCCGCATTTATTACATTTGCGCAGTACTGTATTCTTACTTTCCCGTTTTTGCGCAACCCGTACCAATCACTAATCACTTATTTATATGTACGAGCGCAGTAAAGAATCTGTACTGACTTGACTAAAGACCCTTATGGCCGCTCCACATAATGGGCCATCCTGACCCATTATACAGGACGCGGCTATGCGGTAGAACGAGACATAAATATGTCTTACTCCCTTTAACGCATAGTTGCGTCCTGTATGATGGGTCAGGATGGCCCATTGTGTGGTGCGGCCATTAGAGCCTAAACTTTCAAGGTCCATTGTCTATTCATGATATTAATTATATTTTATAATTTATTTTTTACAAAAGTTTGATGGTTTTTTCCATTTAGCAACACTATGTTATCATTTTTAACATGACGCAACTACCCTATCTGGCATGATAAATAAATAAATAAAATAAAATAAAATAAAATAAAATAAAAATGATTGGCTTTTTTTGTCGTGGCCTGCTTCATGAAATCCAAACTTGGAAGGCTAAACAGCTAACACTGCTCATTTCACCATCATCAGTGGACGCCTTTCGGCTGATATGATGATTTGTATCAGCCGAAAGACGTCCACTGCTGGACATGGGTCTCCCCCAAAGAGTCAATCAATTGCCCAGCCCAATCATTCATTGGTGACCACCTCTGTGTTGCCTGCCCCTCTATACTGTAACTTGTTTTGTTTTGTTGACAAATAGGGAAATGAAACAGTAGGTTCAACTTCCCTTTTTCTTACGGATTACAATAAAAAAAAAAGAAATGTGTTACTTCCATCAAGCTGAAATGTTAGGGGCATCGCAAATTATGCTTTTCAATGGGATTCGGGAATAAAATGGCGTGCGGGGAGTACACCCGTCCTCGTGGTAACCACGGGGTAAAGAAGGCATGGAATTTACGTACAGCCAGCGCATTAAGTGGTAAGGAAAAGTCAAAAATGTTATGCTTTTGCAGCTTATTATAACTTTAATGTATTCTTGTAGAAAGCGAAAGCAAATCGGTCGGTTTGTTTGTAACTTATTTTTTCATGCTTCGATAAGGTGTTAAGAAAATGTTAAGAGACAAAGTTTCGTTAGCCGCTATTAGTGCTTAAAACAAAATCAAATTAGTTAGGTACTCTATGTTCCAGAGAAGACCATAGGTTACTTTTATGAATTTTAATTGGGGGTAAAATTTCATGTGTCAGTTTTATTAAGTAGGTATTCAAATAGATTTTACTAGTAAGTTGATAAGCGAGAGATATGATAGGTATGCAGAACAATCCTCGTCCATTAGCGCAATCATAACACTTTTGATAGGTATTAAGAATGCACTCGTGAAATTGACTTTTGGCGAGTACAACATGTATTGGTTACCAGCCTCCTGAATTTATAATTTTTTTTTTATAACTAGCTGCTCGGGCAGCTCCCCCCGCGTATAACAAAGTAGCTTTTGCCTATCCCCAAGGTTATTTCTATACTACTACTAGATACTACTCCGTTAGATCAGCGACCCAAAATGAACCATGGCCTCCGACACGAGAGTGCGCCACTAGTCTCGGTTCTGGGCTGGCTCTTGCCAGTTGTAACTTGAAGTTCACGCAGATCCGCCTGTACTATGTCTAAACTGTCTATATACTGGGGAAAGAATTAAAAAATCTTATGATTAGTTTCGGATTTTACCCCCTCCTAGCATTGTTCCCGGTTGTGCCCCTAAAGGAGGGCCCTAAAGGTCCGCTATGACACCTATTCACAAGATTTGGCGTGGGCACTATTAGTTTTACGAAAGCGACTGCCATATGACCTTCCAACCCAGAGGGAAAACTAGACCCTATCGGGATAAGACCGTTTCCTCACCATGTTTTTCTTCACCGAAAAGCTAACGGTAATTATTGCGTACGTAAGTTCCGAAAAACTCATTAGTACGAGCTGGGATTCGAACTCACGACCGCCGCTTGACAGCCGCACGCCTGAAGTACTGGGCTACCGTAACTTATCAGATTTTATCGACTACTAAACTTAAAATAACTGCTATCTCACAGACTTTCCCTCATTATAAATGAGTATAATATATTGATTGGAATGATCACCTCCGCAATATCTCTGGTCTGTTCCGGAACAACACGCTACGTAGTGTCAGTTCCGCGCCGTTCAAGGTTGGTTCGCATGTTTGCGGTTCCATTTCTGGAACCATGCGGTTACACGAACGTTTTAGTAGGTCTGTAGAAAAAAAACACGTTCTTGTGGTTTATTAATAGTGTTTTGTTTACTGTTGTTGTTTAGTGTGTCTTTTATTAATAGTGTTTTGTTTTGTTATTTGCATGCCGCAGCCAATGATGTGCCGTTGAAGGAACATTGAAAATATTCCGGCAACGGCCTGCAAACGTTACTGCCATCAAAAACAATGTTGGCGGCAAATATTAGACACAGCAGCCTTAATATTTTACCTTTTTACTTTGTTTGAAAATTTTGACTCAAAGTAAATGGAAATCACCACTGCTACAGTCAGTATGGCCACATATGAACATTAATAAAATTGTTCAATTGTGTTATAGTATTTTATTTGCGTTAGATATTTCAGCATCGATTTACAAAATTATTGTTATTTATTTTTATTTATTTTATTTATTAAGAAAGAAACGATAATACAACATAAACCGTTTGCACAGTTTGACTGTGGGATCGAGCAGTCTCTCCTCTCTTCTATTTATAATATTTATCTATAAGTACTATTTACCTACGTCTACAGGTACAATAATTATTTTGTACATTTGACAAGGTAACTACAAAATGTCAGGATTTGAATTTCAAAAAGGGTTAGTCTTTTTTTAATTCATGGTAACAACAGCCGTAGATAAACATTTGACAAGAATATAGTTACATAGTAAAAGGTCAATAACAGTTATCCATTATCCTACTAATCCTACTAATATTATAAATGCGAAAGTTTAGATGTTTGGATGTTTGTTACTCAATCACGCTTAAACGGCTGAACCGATTTGAATGAAATTTTGCACGAAGATAGTTTATAGCCTGGATTAAAATATAGGATAGTTTTTATCCCGGGTCCACGCGGACGAAGCTAGTACAAAATAAATAAGAAATTTGGTATGGCGAGGAGTCATCAAAACATGCAGACATCATGCAGGATCCCAGTGCAGCTATGAATAGTAATCTCCCTCTGAACTCATTGTGAACTCGCCGTGAACTCGCCGCGAGCGGTTGCTAACGCGCACTAACATTGTTGGCACACGCTGATTGTCACGCATCGCTCCGCGATTTGTGAGGTCGGTGCACAGTGCACGCTAGCATAGCTTGTATCTTATACAGATTTAGACATTTGTTGTCATCAATATTTTATCACGCCTAAACGGCTTACCCGTGTCGGGTTAGAATTTCACCACCCCCTTTCTTCCCGTGGGTGTCGTACAAGTCGATTAAGGGACCAGGGTTTAAGTGTGTTTTGGGCGATGGGCTAGCAACCTATCACTGCAATATCACATTTTGTCGACCTTTTATACCCACATTTATGCTAAAAGTGGCGCTGGAACATACGTTTCATGTGCTCTGCCTACCCCTTTTGGGAATAAAGGCGTGAATGTATGTATGTATATATGTATGTAAACGGCTTAACTGATTTGGATGAAATTTTGCACGAAGATTGTTTATAGCCTGGATTAAAATATAGGATAGTTTTTATCCCGGGCCCACGCAGACGAAGTCGCGGGCGGAAGCTAGTACTAAATAAAAGAATAGAAATCCACCCTATCAACGCAATACATTTTTTTTATAATCCTCCTAGCGTTATTCCCGGTTGTGCCCCTAAAGGAGTCCGGGGTCCGCTTTGACACCAAATCCCAAGATTTGGCATAGGCACTAGTTTTAGAAAGAGGCCTTATGTATGGTGAAAGCCTTGGTTCCGGAGAGTCATATGTCCAGGATAAGACGTCTTTCGGGTGATATGATAAGCGGCGCGGGCGCACCAACCTGCTCGGCAAGGCGCCGCTGACGCGCGCTGTGCGGACCCTTAACATAGTAGCCGAGAACATTGATTTGTTTTGGTGTTCTCTGACTGAATTCAAAAAGTCCACTTTGTTCACATTATGTTATAGGCGCCGTAACTTAGAATAAGTTGGTAAGATAAAAATGTTAATAGTTACACTATTGTCTTAGGTTTAGTACCTGTAAAGATAGTTGTAAGTGGGAAAAAAAAAAAAAAAAATATGAATTTGACGTACAGTAGGTCTTCTGTCTAACAACATTTATGTTTGACAGTAATAATTCTAAATAATAGCATCCCTTTCTACAGTATAGCACGTGCAGTTTCGTCTAGTTGGAACGTCGTGGAACAACCTAGCTTGTCTCATTTTCATTTCCATTTTTATTTACTTTAAAATTAAAAGTTATTAACTCATATTCTATACCTACAAATTCTATAAAATAATTTGCTATAATCATACATTTGTTATAAAAGTTAATATAACATTTCATCTCTTAAGTTAATTGCGTATGATAATTAAATCTTTTACCTCAGTTTATATAATTATTATTCAAAGTCTATAATTAATTATTAGGGCCTTTTTTAAATTTAACTTAGTTTTAATTTCATTTAGTTAATGTAAGTTATCATCTTGTGTATACTATTAATAAAGGAAACAAAAAAATATTTGTTCGAATATTTAAAACATAGAAGTGTTCAAATTTATAGTGATTATAATGTGACTGCTCCGGCGCTGCGGGAAGTGGTTGTCAGCCCTTCCGCCCTTGCGTCACGAAACGCAGATACCTACTTAAGCTCATCTTCGCTCTTGCTGGTCGCAATTCGGGTCGCTCGGTGCCTGCGCTTTATTACAGCTTCGAGGGCCTGCCCTCCCTCTGCGCCTCCCGGTTTGCAAAAACATTCTAGGGGTAGGACAGACAAGACCACGCGGAAGTCGAGGGTACTTTTTTCTTGCTATAAAATTCGAGATCTTGTTGATCATAAAGAACAACACCTATACCATCTAAACTTATGACAAATGACTATTAGAGCAAGATAATGTTATAGAACCTAAATTTTATAGATAATAAGTTTAGACTATCTAAAATGTATAGCAATTGAATATTATATTATAACAAATTACTATTATAGTATTCGAGTTTATTATTAATTGTTTTAGTTCGGATATACATCGTTTAGTAGAATTTATCTGCAAAATAGTATATCCTTGTAAATACCCAATCCCCAACGAGTTTCAAAGGAATTTCTACTCACTGCGGCTTATATTAATCTCTTTCACGTTCTACACTCAATTCGGAATCCGAAACACACTAACTACATACGGAATTCATGGGCACATACGGTCTTCTTAGTTTGGAGAGAACAGTTATTGCCGTCCTCTACGGATAGTTCGTTTAATTAATACGCTGTAAATGCTGTGATTGCGATTTACACGGCTTCAGGGGTAGGTTGCGATTGTGATTTGGGGACTGTGCAGGGTGAAACTTGTGTGGGGTGTTTTACCGGGCCCGTTTCTCTTACCGCTTGGCTGAACTCTGCTCTCGCGCACTGAGGAACGAAAGGGCACAGGCTATATATGTTGCCATGATTAAATTTTTCCAGCAGAAAACCATCATTAGACAGAAGAGACTACATTCTCGCGTGGCTGACCCGCGGGAGTAAAAAACCCAATGAATATTAAATTAAGGGGATGCCTTGATTTGAGTCGTACACGCCCCCTACACAGAGACACGCTGATGCCTTCCGCCCACGAGAAAAAGAGATGTAACACTCTTCGGGAATCGCTGTTTTGGACAAAGTCCGATAAATACCTAACTTAGTGAAGTTTTATTAAAACATAAAATGAGATTTTAGATAAGATAAAATACTATAGTATTAACTTGATTGTGTCGTAAAATAATGTATCGTTTGAGTAGGCTGAATAAAAAAAGGAAAGTACAGACCCAACTTTGGAATTTTTTTCTATCGAGGAAATTTTAAGCAATCATGTATCGATAAAATCAGACGAACAATCATAGTCCAGAATCATATATCTGAAAATTAGACGTTATTGTTTCTTAATCTAGTCAGGACGGCGTTTCATAGCACGCCATAATTTCCAATGCACCGCCTTAACCCACCCATTCATAGAACCTCACAAACTCTTTATATCCTATCGCTACTCACTCTTTGGGGGAGGCCTATGTCAAACATTGGACGTCTTTCAGCTGATGTGATATTGATGATAATGATTTATACACATATGTATTCACTCGCAAACGGCTTAAACGATTTCGATGAGCAATATATGGGGTGCTGTAAAATTAGTTTTCACTATTTTCTGTCGATCAGAGCTCGGTCGCCCAAGTAGGTACTTATTGGTATCTAGATAACGGAAGATCTTAATAGGTTATACAAAAGCGATCAATATTAAATGCTTGCATGACATAACACTAAAAAGTTTTGCCCTGACCCGGTCATCTGTCTGTCTGTCTGTCCGAGGTCGTTTCACTTAAACCGTTTACCTCGTAAATGTTAATAAGTGCGCTTCTTTTTTTTTTTGTTTGCGTCTGCGCAACTTCCCGTGTGAGCTATCGATCAATTTACGTGCGTGCTGGTAAAATGGCGTTTTGTGTTCACGTGCTTTTACTTTCTCTATTTTCCCAGCTACAGCAGAGCCGAGAGGAAGGGATATTATGTTTTTATTTACGTGTTTTTTTTTAACACAACGACGGTGGCAAACAAGCGTACGGCCCGCCTGATGGTAAGCGGACACCGCAGCCTATAGACGCATGCAACTCCAAAGGAGTAACATGGGCGTTGCCGACCTTTGATAAGTTTGAGGATTCGCCGTGTTGACAGCTGAAGGAACAAATTCCCTCGCACTCAACACAACGCATCCTCGGGAGCTCTGGCGACCTTGCCCACCTCCAGCAACACAACACTACTACAGAGCAAGTAGTAGTGTTATTATGGCTGTGGTCTTCTGCAAGGCGGAGGTACTTCCCCAGTTGGGATGGTCTAATTCGAGCGGGATGTCTTAGGGGTAATTTTTCTTTGACTGGGTTAGGTTAGTGTGTTGTTAGTTTTGTAATTAATGTATAATTGTTTCTTTCTTCATTAATTTTATTTATTATGTTGTTGTTTTTATTCGTTCCTGAAATAGTTACTTACCTTTTTATGCTTGTTACAAACTTTTATTTAACTTGCCTTGTAATATGAGGCAAGTCAAATCTTGCAACTGAATTTTCTGTCACTTGCTTTTTGATTGAACTGAAATTTAATATATTTAGGTATTGTAAGTTCGGTAACGCAATATTTTGGCAACACCTAGCTGATCTGATGATGGAGACAGAAGGTACATATTCTAGATAATCACGTCGTGTTTGGGCTTATTAGTCGTTTCAATGAGTTGTTGATGAATGTTCAAAATAAATTTCAATTAATAATTTAAGACGCCAGTTAAATTCGAACTATACCGGGACCTAAATAAACGGCTCTTCAAGCACACTGTTGGCCATACTAGAGCGTTTCTCAAAAAAAACGCCACTACATTTTTTCGGAGATTTTCTGCAACTTTTATCTTATTTCTACTCAAAATAACGATGTCTTTTCATCCCAATAGGAGAAAAAAAGTGTCCCAAAATGTTCATACATTTTTGAACTTTCCTATTGTGTTACCACCATACAAAGTGTATGGTAAATGGTAACACAATAGGAAAAATATCGATGGGACAGTTTTTTGTCCTACCAGGGTCGAAAGAGCTCCTGATTCTGAGTGGAAATAGTTAACATAAAATTCCTAGAAGTACAATTAATAATAGTGGCATTTTTTTTGAGAAACGCTCACTACTGGCTTATTCCTCGGTCGAAGAATTGGCAACGCCATTCAGCGAGGAAACGTAGTTAGCCTTATGGGCACCCTACCGCAGAGCGCCGACCTGGGGGACTATAGTGTAGGCAATTTGTAAATATGTTAAATACAAGGTGTAACAAAATGGGGTATGAACCGATCAAGGGCTTAACAGGTATCGTGTTCTGATAAGAAAAAACAGAAAAAAAAATTGACGTGTTTTTTTTTTACTTTAGTATGCAGCGTTGGCCGACTGGGGCAACAAGCTCCATAGAAATGTAAAAAATAATCGCGTCAAAAAAATATTTTTTTTCTGTTTTTCTTATCAGAACACGATACCTGTTAAGCCCTTGATCGGTTCATACCCCATTTTTGTTACACCTTGTATGTACATATTTAAGTTGTAATTTATTTCTGTAGTACCTAGTTCTTGTGTCAAAAATACAAATAAAGTTTAAGAGTCCGCAGTAAGCTCGGCCGAATTTCACGTTCCCATACAAACGTAGTTACGCTCTAATTTTAAAACTACCTACGTGTTGTATTGTGACGGAACTTTGCATATACAATGACATGAGGTATATCATTAGTTTTAATGTTTCCAGTTTATAAAACAAACGAAATACAGCAAAAACAAGTTTTGTATGAACAACTTAAAATCGCTGTATTTTTTATACTGTGGTATCTGAAGCTACACAAACTAATAACAGGCATAGATATACCTCATGTCAATGTATATGCAAAGTTTCGTTACAATCTAATGCTTAGTTTTAAAATGAGAGCGTAACTACGTTTGTATGGAGAATCGAGCTTACTACGGACTCTTAATTGGGCATTAAAAGCTTGTATTTAAAATTTTATTTTTACAGATAATCATTAGTGTTCCGTACCGCTGAACTTAGTAGTTTGGTAGTCTGTCACATAACTTCTTGTCTTGTACTAGATAATACCATGTTTTCCGTAGGACTTTAATTGCCTAAACAGTCCATAATTTGTATACTATAAACTTTGAACAGAATGTCTGCATTATTTCCAATTATTACCGACGGTTAAATTGAAAATAAATTCCGATTTCACCCGAAAATTTACGACTAAATCCGACCATGGCCGAAGCTAAATAAATCGCGTGGTAAACGGAATTTGGCACGCACGCGCATCTTTTTGTCACATTGCACATTTGGCACTTAAACTACATTCTCACAACGCCAATCGAAAATCAACCATAATACGTTGTGTGTCGGTTTAAAATGTAAAGAAAGCGGCTTTGGAAGTAATGTTCTCCCAGTTTATGTGAATTCTGTTTCCAAGAAAGTGCTTTGATGAAAGAGAGACAGATATTATGTGTTCGAGTCAAATTTTACATTGGACGAATATACTGTCCTGCAGCTCAATCGGTAAAAGAAGTAAGTGCCCTGTTTTTCCTTTAAAGTTAGGTCTTTTTGCGTTGAGCTCTTGTCGAACATTTTCACTGCCGATTGTTATTTGCGATGCGCAGGAGTTGGTGTGACACTTTGTGCGTTTTGTTAAGTTTTTTAAGGCGCGTCAAAATTTATTTAGACTGGAAAGTTATTCGTTGACTGTTTGATATTTTTATGTAGTATTATGAATGCGATGGACGCAAAATTTAAAGTCGCACTTTGCACTTGTGTCGTTAGTTTAAATAAAAATAAACATGTATAATTTATTGTATTTGTAAAAAAGTGTATTATTATTTGATGTCCATATTATTAATTAATGTTTAAATACTATCAATATTACAAATTATAAACTAAATAAGTGCAGCTTATTTTTATAAATGCGTTAAATACAAAATTATATAATATGAAGTTACTGAGTCAATCCTGTTTAATTTTAAATTAGCGTCATTTAGCCCGTGAAGCACTTTCAGGATCAGTAACTAGTTTTTCGATATCTTGTATAGATTAGATATAATCGTGTGAGATAGTGATCTCATAGTGAAAATTTGACACGATAAAATATATACAGGATGGAAACGATAAGTGTATCGTTTCCACCCTGTATATATTTTATCGTGTCAAACTTTCACGATGTAGCTTCGTTATTTGCACAGCGCACACAACTCAGCGCACTCACTCAAAACAAATAAAATAACGAAAAGCCATAAAACGCTTCGGTTTCAGCGCAAAAGCCACGTGCGAACGATCGTAAATATTATGTCTGTGCTCTTGTTTTGCCTCAAGTTCGTCTGAAAAGGTATACCGGTTTGTATACAAATAAATGAAACCGCTGTTAATTGCAACACTGAAAACGTTACTGTTGGTAAACATGCACCCTGCTTTTGTTAGAAGATGGGATACAGGGTGCGCAGGCAACATGGGTCAGTTTGGGAACTTTTATAACTAACTAGCTGATGCCCGCGGCTTCGTCCGCGTGGTTTTAAGAAATGTAACATATTGAATTTTCCCGTGGGAATTAGATGTTTTCGCGCTGGAAAAAGTAGCCTATGTCACTCTGCAGCTTCTATACTATCTCCATACAAAAAATCCCATCAATACAACGCTCCGTTGCGACGTGAAAGATGGACAAACATACACACTTTCGCATTTATAATATTAGTAAGGAAAGGATGAATTAGTGGCTCTGTGAGCTGTGGAAGTCGCGAGTCAGTTTTACTACAAGAAAAGAAACGTAAACTGGATCGGCAAAAAATCTTTATAATTATCGAAACTGCTCACAAAATTTCACGAGAATCGGTTGAGAAATAAATGGGTGAGGACCAAATTCTTGGCCGGTAGTTAGCCTGGTTAATCGGTAGTAGTTAAAAAGTTCCGCTGTGACACAAAAATTAGCCATACAATTCTATGGTTAATATTTATGTCACAACGGAACTTTTTAACTACTACCAATTATCCAGGCGAACTACTGGCCAAGAATTAGGTCCTCTCCCAAATGCAACCGCGGGACCGCCAGAGATATGAAAGAATATTGGCGCAAGCTGAAGCAGAGAACTTCGTTATATAAATAAAATTATTCAATATGTATGTATAAACATTACGGAACCTTAACCTAACCGGAACCATAATAGAGCAAGGAGTGACGTCACTATGGCTGCGGTAATGTAAGGTGTCAAAGCAAAAGGTTCGCAAGTGCGCTTGTCATTCCTCTGGCGTGGCAAGCGTCACTAGGCCACAGTGGCTACTTACCTTTAGCTGGACCGTATGCTTGTTTGCAACGTCGCAGTAATTGGAAAAACAAAAATATTCTTTGTAACATTTTCAAGGAATTTTATGTTATTTCCACGGAGAATCATGACCTCTTTCGATACTAATGGCCAAAGACTTTTTCTTATTCTGTTATCCTTTCCAGGGTACTTTTTGTATGACGGTAACACAACAGAAAAGGTCAAATGGAAATTTTGTTAATTTTTTTTTCTCGTCATCATCATCATCATGATATCAGCCGAAAGACCTCCACTGGTGGACATAGACCTCCCCCAAAGAGTGTCACAAAGACCGGTCCTGCGCCACCCGCATCCAGCGGAGCTTTTTTCTCGTAATGGGATGGAAATAGATCACGATCTATTCTGAGTAGAAATAATACGAAGTTGCAGAAAATCACGTAAAAAATGTTGCGGCAATTCAAAAAAATGCTCAGTTAAGATGTTCCAAATATGATCGAGTATGTGCGTTAAATATTGGATCACCACTGAGCATAATGGCACGATACCGAATAATGGACATTAGACAAATGTCTAGACTAAGATAATGCCACAATGACACCTCGTTACCCGCCATTATTTATCCCTTAAACCATCCTAATTATGAACGGATACCTTCACTTGACTTACACACTTGGGCTCTGTTACACTAGACCTAACGTTTCATTAGACGGTTCTAAAACATTTTGTTAGTGCTAGTTAGTAATAAGGTTTTTTTTTGTTAATTTTGCTTTCATTGTGCCCTATTAGGCCCAATTTTGGTGATGCACCTAACAGGTATTTAACCCGCCCTTGCGACGTATATATAGTATGACAAAAATGTATATGTGTTTACCTTAAACAGTAAACTACTCTATTATATACAGGACAGACGGCTAGTTTTGTTCTTAAATATGTCCTGTTCATCATTTTAAATGTATTATCAACTAGCTTCCGCCCGCGACTTCACCTGCGTGTACCCGGGATAAAAACTAACCTTTATTTTAATCTAGGATATAAACTATCTTCGTGCAAAATTTCATCCAAATCGGTTGAGCCGTTTAAGCGTGATTTAGTAACAAAAATCCAAACATCCAAGCATCTAAACATCTAAAAATAATATAATAATGTTATAATAATAATAGTAGGATATAAGTAGGGTTATCATTATAATAGGTTGGCTTTATAGTTTTTTGACCCTGTAATATCCAGTATTTAGTGAATAAATGCATAAGTTCTGATGTAACATTAGGTCAAATAATATATTGAGGCAAAAATTCTTAGGTTGTAAGGAATTATGATGATATAGATATGCTCGTAGATAATTAATTCGATTAATGTATCAGTTACCGTGCACAACATTTTTAATATCAAAGAGGAAATCTAATGCGTATAACAAAAACGAACCAGTGTATACCTGAAACGTAACTATTACACTCAATCATTTACTGTTGAAACGTCAATTTTCATTAAAAATACTGTTACTCCGTTCGAACTCACAACAGCTATTCAAAGCATGCCATCCATCAAACTCAGTTTTCCAACGGTACATACTGAATATTACAACTAATTTTAGTGTGAATCCGATCCAGGCGGGGTCAACGGCCGACTAATGCAGTGCAGTTTGGACGGGCCGTCATTTGCACACATTTAATGCGAGGTACGTTTACACCCTGTATTGGGTGTTTTGCGGGATGTTTGAAAATGGAAATCTGTGCTACGAATTAAATATGTAGATTATTAATAGCTTTTGCCGACTTCGATGGTTACTTTTTAATCGCCTTAAAGGTTGCCAGGACGCTCGACTCTCTATACAAACGTAGTTTGGTTCTCATTATAAAACGAAATGCTAGAATAACATGAAACTTTGTATACACAATGGGATCCGCCGTATCTAGGTCGGAAACTACTTTCTGTTACTAGAGATCCCATGATTTGGCATAGGCACGAGTTTTACGAAAGCGACTGCCATCTGACCTTCCAACCCAGAGGAAAACTAGATCTTATTGGGATTAGACTGGTTTCCTCACGATGTTATCCTTCACCGAAAAGCTAACGGTAAATATTTCGTACAGGTTATATTTATATTTGTGTTTAAGTAGTAAGTAACTTAGGTGCATATACATATGGTTATATACCTGTAAAAAATGAGCGCGGTCTCGCCAACAAACTGTTCCGTCAGTTTGGCGAGTAAATTTGAAATTGAATATGTGTTTATGTACCATCTTGAAAAAAAAAAAAAAAAAAAAGGTTCCGAAAAACTCATTGGTACGAGCCGGGATTCGAACCTACTCGTACGACCGCCGCTTGATGCCTGAACCACTAGGCTACCGTAACTTTTTATATGATAATCCTTAACCGTAATTATTAAATCCCTATGTTTAGCTGCAAACCAAATGACGTATGGTAAATGTTAGGGATGCAAAATGATTAATGCCTGATGCATTTAATATTCTAAGCTACTCTTGGTTATTAAATCTACGAAACACATCTATACTAAACTAAATACGCAATTGTTACAATTTATTATGGAAACAATCTATTAGACTCAATTAAACGAATAATATGTTAAACCTGTTGGAATGGGACGAAACGATGTAAACCGCTTAGAATATTTATCATCATCATATCAGCCGAAAGTCGTTCACTGCTGGACATAGGCCTCCCCCAGCGGACTCCCGCGACCTTTACCAGGTCATCAGTCCACCTTGTGGGGGGCCTACCCACGCTGCGCCTTCCGGTACGTGGTCGCCACTCGAGAACCCTTCCACCCAAACGGCCATCGGTTCTACGTGCAATGTGCCTTAGAATATTAAGTGACGATAACAAGTTCGGTAATAGATCTACGAAAAAGTACCTACGTAAATTTAAGCCAATTCCAATCCTTATCCTTATAGGAAAATAGGCTTCGTATTGCCAGTTTCTCTTCCGGAACTACCGAGGCTTAGTTATTAATTTGCTAAATACCTCCTGTCCCAATTTACCCAATATAATGGCATAATCCCAAAAAAAATATTGTTTTACTCATATGTATTATTAAGAGCATTGCTCTGAAACATATTACGCATTCCGATTTGTACAAATACATCATTAAATTTATTTATGCCTTATTCATTCCACGTTAATTCAATTTCAATTTCAAAGCCTTTTATTACCGAGCATACAGTTAATAATATTTTTTTTACAATATTTGTTTATTTGTTTATGTGTTTGCAACAACCAACCGTCGGCTCGACGTGTCCTTTTGACACATAGACCTCCTCCATTGCCTTCCATGCCTCTCTGTCTCTGGCTAGTCGTGTCGATAGTGGGCCAGCAATTTTCTTCCAATCATCTGACCATCTTTTGTATTGTCCGTCTCTTTTTCTTTTTGTGTTGTAGCGCGGGGTTCACTCTGTCAGTATGTTTGACCACTTTCGCTGTCCTCTGAGCATGTGGCCCGCCCACTTCCATTTTAGAGTTTTTGATTTAAGAGTAACATCTTCCAATTTTGTGACCTCTCTTATTTCCGTCTCCCGTTTTCTCTCTCTTTTTGTGTACCCTAAAATGCTTCTTTCCATTCCCCTTTGGCACGTTATTAGTTTTGTGTCATTTTTTCTGTTGCGGCCCAGGTTTGGCATCCATGTTATATTTTTCTTATATTCGTGTTCCTCCTCCATCGCATACCATTTGTCTCGGTCTTTAGCCTGCTAGGTCCGGCGAGGTTCGCTTTCCATACGAAACGTCATTTGACATTCGCAGGCTAACGGCGTGATATTTTAAGAAGTTAAGAAGTTTTTATCAGTTGACTTTCCGTAGAATAAACTTTTATAAAGTAGAATAATTTGAGAAATATAGTTTTTCCCAAGTATCACGTCCCAAAATAATTTCTCAGATTATTCTAGTTCATACAATTTTATTCTAGGAAAGGGAAATTTCGCAGAAACGGGAAGCCAACTAATGAAAACTTCTTACATAGACTTCTTAAAATATCAAGCCGTTAGCCTGCGAATGTCAAAAACGTTAAAGTATGGAAAGCGAAACCACCTTAGCGTATTCTAATTCAATATTTAAAAACAAACAAATGGTGCTAAGTATAAGTCGCAGCGTGACCCCTTTAGCACATTCACGCTTGTATTTTTCCCACATAAATTCCCTGTCAACGATTCATTGAACGTATGTATGTTAATCCCTTGTTTTGCCTCACATTGTAAACAAACCTATGGGCGTTTACGAGCTATCAGATCAGCAGCTGCGACGCCCCGAGCCAAATGTGCAAAAAATATATTAAATTCAACATTTTAAGACTTTGTAAAGTATCAAACAGACGGTTTTAGTGTTCCGCGCAAAATTAATTGAACTGGGGTCTATTTGGCTGAACAACATGGATTGAAATCGATTTTTAACTTGTCGTTTTCGTTCGAGCGCCGAACCAATTTCGTCCAACTTTACTTTGTTTTGTAGGGTAAAATGTTAAGTTTTTTCCACAGAGAAATTGTTAACACATTCTTCGAAGTGCTAAATGTACAGTTTATAAATGGAGTAAACACTGTTGACGTTGTCTACTTAACGGCCACTACCTGTTTGGTACATTTCGCTCGGCGCAGTCTTAACACATATACCGCCAAGAATCGCTACGCGCTACGCTGGTAGCTGGATTCGTAGTTTTTTTCCCATAGGACGTCGCGCCGCGTTGGTTCCTGGCAGTAAAAGTGAAAAAATGCACGATGACTTCAACAAGCCGAGCCTAAAAATCGAGCGCAATCCATTTGGAAGGATCACTTTGTCGCCCAGCCATACGGCGCAGCCCGGTGCTTTTGTGAATGCTCTGCTTTATAGCACAATCCCTACAAGAGCCCGGAATCCGTCTACCACCTAACCAAATTATTGTTCCAGGCATTCGGTTTTGCAGAAGTGACTGGCGTTCGATTTACCAATGGTACAGAGTGGAAGCTTAACCTTATTGGAGTTATAGGGCGCAGCGGAATTTCGCTCATATTTGGATCAGCCCTACATACATTTCCACGTTACAGAAGACCTCAGCCATAATAACGCCACTCCTTGTAGGTGTGTTGTGTTGTTGTGTTCCTGGTGCTGTGTAAGGTCGCCAGAGCTCCCGAAACCCGCTCGCGCTGTTGAAAGTCGCGACCTGCGTTCGTGAGCTATCAACCTAACGAATTCTAATCAATAAAGGGCCGGCAATGCGCTTGTGATTCTTTCAGAATAGCAAGCGTCCATAAGCATGGTGTTTTCTGACCATCAAGCAGACCGTATGCTTGTTTGCCACTGTCTTAAACCTAATATCCCAATCCTAATCCTACTATCATAAATGTGAAAGTTTGGATATTTGGACGTTTGGATGTTTAAATATTTGTTACTCAATCACGCTTAAACGGCTCAACCGATTTGGATGAACTTTTTTACGAAGATAGTTTATAGCCTGGATTTAAAAAAAGTATAGTTTATATTTTGGGTCCACGCAGACGAAGTCGCGGGCGGAAGTTAGTATAAAAATATACTTGAGTGTCAGACATTTTCAAACCGCCCAAAGGTTTCTAACTTGCCTTTTTAAACAACTACTGCTTGCATGAAGGAATTGAAAAAAATTGTCGATATTATACAAAAAGCACGATTTGGCCTTGTTGTTTAAATCTGCTTCGTTCTTGACTGATGATGTCGTTTTATTATAGATCGTAAAATTTCTGCAAAATTCAAGTAATTCCGAGATGTCGCATGAAATTATTTTCATTTGTTGATGATGAAAATGAAATAATTTATTACAATTATATTTCTTCACAAAGATTGCCTTTGCTCAGTGTCCATCTATGTTATTTTTTTTAATAAATCATTATAACTTAGACTCTCAACGCGAAAGCATTTTTACAAATAATGCTATTAAAGGAGCAATATTTGTATAGTGTGACTAGTAGTTAACACTTTATTGCAAAAACAAGTACATATATAACAGAGTATACAAATAATAATTATTAATATCTTATTGATATATGTATATTTGTATTCAAGTTATTGAAAACGGCTTGAACGATAGGTCTATGTCTCATATCGGGAAAATTCGTTTCCTCCATATCACTCGAGCAGAGCTCGGTCGCCGGGTACTTACATATATATAATATATCTATAAGCTCAATGCCTTATTTAGTACAAAACTAAATTAAGACACGGATGTTACATTCATCGTTATAATCCGTTTAAAAAAAAACCCTTTTCTCGTTCCAAATGTAAATTAGTGGAACATACTTGATAGCATAATTAAAGATTAACAAATGTACTTTTATAATGTTAACGTTAATTTAATCCCTTGGGGGAGCATCGCGTCACGTACACACTAATTTATTGTGCAGTTCTGAATATCAGATCGTAAAACCCTGTCACAATGATACACCTTGGAGTCAGCTGAAAATGGTTTGAGAAAACGTAGCAGGTTTACTGTGACAAGGTTGCAATTCAGGCAACAAATTAAATTGTTTTACAGTACATATGGTGCTACTTTCCCGCACTAGTGCGGAAAAGAGCACTTTTCGTGCATATGTCGAAACTTTAAAGAGCCATATGTACAGTAAAACGTTGTACGATACACGTGCGAATAGGTAATTCGCAACTCGTGTCGATTTAAAACACTCCCTTCGGTCGTGTTTTAATTATCACTACTCGTTGCGAATTTCCTATTTTTGGCACTTGTATCGTAAATAACTATTATTGGACGCTTGGAAAATAAAAAAGGATGATTGTAATACTACAAAGGACTTGCACGAAAACTTGGGAAATTGCTCTTAATAAGATTGTTAAAGATAATTGCAATATCAAAACGATGTATTATGTAACCCTCTTAACGTGTAAGATTATTTTACAAAGAAATGTACAATCTGCAATAAAAGTTTATCGACACGCAAATTATGCAATATTTCAGTTTATTTCATTTTTTTTTTGTCACTTTGTGTGGTAAAATTGTTCAGGTGTTTAAAATATTCCGTTTCAATTCTACTACGGAGCGTTAGCATTTGATTTTTCGTGAACGTTTCAAATTTCGATATACCTAATGGATCACCTTTAGGCGAAATATTTTCAATAAATTTACATGTTTATAAGACACTTTTTCGTAAATCATAATAAATTTATTGGTTGCTTTGTGGGTTTACAAAAGGTCTTGAATATAGGTACTTACCTCCACCATAATCCCTGTTTTTAATATCACTATGTATCTACATTTGTATAAATGTGTACGTACATACTTCCGATTACGTACATACTTATGTACGTGTGTAGTTATGTGCGTGTATAAGTAACAATGTAAGCAATGAAAGCTTGCTTATAAAGTTTTTACTCACATCCATTAGTCATATCTGATTGCTTTTCAAATGTGTATATTAGTTGGTACAGCCACCAGCATTTATATCTGCTAAAACATAGCGCGCATACATATCGGATTAAAAATTGGATACGTCCTAAAAGCACTAGAAATCCAGTTGATCTCACGATGGAGCCAGAAGGTACTTAGATAGGAATGCTTTGAGAACAACAATGTAACCCCCAGAGTGCCACAATGACTCACGCGAACTTTACCAGGTCATCAGTCCACCTTGTATGTCGCCACTCGAGAACCTTTTCACCCCATCGGCAATAAGTTCAAAGAGCAAAGTGCTCTCCCCCCCCACGGCCACTTGTAATATATTTCAGATTGAAAGAGTCCGGTGAAAGCTGTCTGATCAGTACAGTTTATGTCATCTAACTTCAAAGATGACATAAATGTACTGATCAGAAAGCTGTCACCGTTCTCTTCAAGTCTGTAATAGGAAATACGTTTAGTGATTCGGAGGGCTATATCGATTATCTTGGCTCTGCGGATAGCCTCATTTCTGATGCGATCAAGTAGTGAAACTCCGAGCATAGCCCTCTCCATTGTCGTTTGTGTGACTTTGAGTATTCTTATGAGGCCCATAGTAACCGACCACGTTTCAGTGTCATATGTACGGGCAACACATACTGGTCAGACTCTCCTCTTGAAACACTGCCGAATATGTCTCAAGACGAGAGGCTTTGACCAGTCTATTCTAGTTTAACAGTATTTATTTTAAAATAAACGTATAATTAACAAATACCTACGTTACTATGCTTTTTGCATGCGGTTTATACCAGTATATCAAATATAATCTACCCCGTATTTCAACAAGCGCCAGGGTTAAGACAGTCCAGATCGTGGCTGATATAAACTTCTGTAAAAAACATGAACCTAATTCACAATTATGCAGTTCCAGTCTCAGAACAAAAAATGTATTTTTTATTCTCAATTTAATTGCTTCCGGTACAAATTTTAAGTCAAAAAATGCCACTTATGCGAAGGTTTGATTGTTATCGGGTTTTTAATCTTTTTTAAAAATAATTGACGAAGATTTTTATTAAGAGTAGTTATTGTTCCTTGGTTCTGCTTCCGTTTGTATGTCCTAAAATTAGGCTTATCAAAATTAGGTTGAGTAAGGAATTCTAAAAACCTAATGGATATTCTGAGCTTGGCAGTTGCAAATTAAAATATAAATAAAGATTTCAATAATTTACTTTAAAAACAAAGTTTTAACCGACTTCAATTTAGTACTCGGCCAAGCCACGAGAACATTTCCACAATTATTTTCCAATTTACCACATGACCTGATTTCCGAGAGCAAATGCGTTGATTATTAGAGAAAAAAACCCAATCGCTGTATGTGACCCGATAATATTTGAGGACTTCCGTCGATTCCACAAGGATCACCCTTGGCACTTCATTAGTTGCTATTTCAACGGAATCTTATAAGAATCTGTGATATACTTTTGTACTTTTAAGTACATAATTGAGGACTTCCATAAGTCATCTGTGGTCTTCATCATCAATTCCACTCCACCAATTTACGATTTCCGGATGTCAATACACGAGTTATAATAGAAAATACCAAAATCACTACACGCGTGCCTAATATAATTGAGGAGTTCCCTCAATTCCTCATGAATCCCATCATCCAATTGAATTTTCAAAAAAATGGGACCCACCTGGAAGCATATACTTACAAACAAAAAAAAAATTGACGTATCGGCTCATCAATGACGGAGTTCTGAGGTAACAAACATTGAAAAAAAAAAATAGAACCGAATTGAGAACCTCTTCCTTTTTTTTGAAGTCGGTTAAAAAAGGAACACATGTACAAAGATAAAATAGGACATTTAGTGGTACCGCGACTTAAACTCTTTAAATCAATACTCGCCTCACCTTGCCGATGGAAAAAGAGTTGAACAACGAAATGAACACATTATTACTACATTAACATGCTTAAATCAGTTTTATCTACGCACAGTCATATTAGTGCTCTATAATGCGTTCAGAAACCGTAGGAAATGACCAGCATTATTACAACTGATTTTACTATGAGAACTTTCTTGTCTGTGGTAGTAGGTAAAAGCTGTACTTTAATGTTATAACAGTATAGATTATTGTTATGTTATGAGTTTAAATTTGGAACAGCTGTGAAAACTCACGGGGGTCTCTATTCTAGCATCCATAGATATTAAAACAGTTATCGGTACAAAAAGTCAATTTAGTATGTTTTTTTTGCGGTAGCGAAATGATTTCAGATTCGGGCGTAAACACTTGAATCCCTCGTTACGCTCAAGATTCTACTTTAGGATCCCTCGGTACGCACAAGCTTTTATTGTAGAATCGCAGGATTCAATATACCGCCCCCGCTTAATTTATATATTTTGGTTCCTTTAGATACAGTCTACTAAGTATACTAAAGTACTTAGACTCAACTTAGGTAGGTACTCAACATAAACCAATCTTTCGTCCACAGTCGGAAAGTTACATTGACACAAACTGAAATCGTATAAACGCCAGTCAAAAAAGGTTATTTGACATTAATTGCAACGGATCCGTGTCAGTCGTCATGTCACTGCTGTCATCCAATATGTATCATTTGCGCGAAAATGTTGAGTCAGAGTATAATTACATTTTAAATCCAAGTCGTTTGAGTTCGTTCGCCATATTTGTAAGATGTTTTTTTGTTTTGTAAATACTGTTATTCGGGTCCTTTGCCCGTGTTTGTTTAGGTCATCTTGTGGCTTAAAGTGGTTATAATTTCGCGATTGAATTGTATTCCGTTTTAAGATGAGTGGTTTTTTTTTGAGATTTGGGTACATTGTACCAAAGTATGCCAAACGGTGTTACGGACATGCGACGTTCAATAGAATTTCCTTAAATGGTATCTTGCTTTATGATTTTATCGACGTAGGTATAGTCAGGGGTATTTAATATCCTACTAATAATATAAATGCGAAAGTTTACATGTTTGGATGTTTGTTACTCAATCACGCTTAAACGGCTTAACCGATTTAAACGAAATTTTGCACGAAGATGGTTTATAGCCTGGATTAAATATAGAATAGTTTTTATCCCGAGTCCACGCAGACGAAGTCGCGGGCGGAAGCTAGTAGGTTCATAAATCCTACTTACTATTATAAATGCGAAAATTTCGATGTTTGTTACTGAATCACGCTTGAACGGCTCAACCGATTTGGATAAAATTTTGCACGAAGTGTTTTTTTTTAGTTTAGATTTTTCTACGATAATGAGGGTATTCATTCGGATTTAAACTTTCGTGATACATGTTGACATACTGCTAATAATAACAAGAAACATGTCGCCCATAGTGACATTTAATACGTGAGTTGAACCGTGTAATTATTAGGGTATTCATTGTATAATAAATAAACAATACAATTCTATGTGAATTGTAAGTGTGTAAGTTGCTTTAACGTAAGACGTGTTATTTTGTCAATTACTTTCTATCTTCCTTCCACTCAATTGCTGAAAAGTAACTGGTAACATGTACATAATTTAACCTGTGATTGCGTACACTCATTTTAAAACTACGTGTTGGATTGTGACGAAACTTTGCATATACATTGACATGAGGTATATCTATGTCAGTAATTAGTTTATTTAGTTCCAGTTTATAAAACAAACGAAATACAGCAAAAACAAGTTTTGTATGAAAAACTTAAATTCGCTGTATTTTTTTATTATGGTAGCTGAAGCTACATAAACTAATTACAGACATAGATATACCTCATGGCAATGTATATGCCAAGTTTCGTCACAATCCAACACGTAGTTTTAAAATGAGAGCGTAACTACGTTTGTATGGAGAATCAAGCTTACTGCGGACTCTTAAGATGTGACCGGAAATAATACCTTTTTTTACCGTCAGAACCCGCCTGCTGCACCTCAAATTCGACACTAATACTGGATATAAAAAAGGCGTTTAGGTAAATTTTCCGCGGTTCTTTTGAAGTCAGTTTTATTGTCCATAACAGTTTGTGGCTGAGTTATTGGCCAGGTTGGTTTATTATCATGTTTTGGGATCGTTAAAAAACTTCTTATGCACATGGTTAATTAAGGTTAGGTTAAGTGCCCCTAATTTTATTGGAGTCAGTACCGAATTAAAGAGGTTGCTTTTAATTTTTGCCGAATGGGACTTTTCTGTCAGTAGTTGCCATAGGTTACGTCATGATTTTAAATTACTAAATGTGGGGTTTTCTTATCAAGTTGATCCCCTTTTTCTATGGACCATCTAAGTATGTTAGAACATTTTTTATAAGAAACTGTAAATTTGTCTCCTGACTAACGCAACAGAATAACACCAGGAATCAGTTGATTGACCCAATTATTACACCTCATCTAAAATCTCAGTTACCCGCGAGTTTGCCTTCTCTCTTTGCAATAAAAGGGCGAAACCGCGGGGCGGCCACATACGATCCGGTGGCATGTATGATGTTCTTTTCAAGCAGAATGGTTGCAATTCCCATACTACCTACTATCATGCAGGAATTCTGTCTCGCATACTTTGACGACTTGAATTATCATACCTGAGCGAAATTGGCAGGACTGCCAAGGAAGGTCACAGAAAATCTAGTATGGAGTGACCCTGATTCGGGTGGCCGCCGTGCTTCCGACGCGTATTCACCACGGGCCGAATCGCGCGGTGGCAAAAAACGATCGACTCCTGCGTAAATTCCGTAGTAGTCAAAACGTTTTTCTTTAAACTGTAAAATTTTGCTCATTTTAGTAACGAACATTACATATTTTCTCAAAGTTACAGTAAAGGTCCTAGTCCGCGACGTTACCCTAGTGTTACGTATAATGTCAGAGAAACTAACATACACTTGATATACAGTAAATATTCAAAGAAGAAGATTTATTTCAAAATCTCGACAATTAATAAAAACAATCATAATAAAACTTAAACAATAGTTAAAAAAATTGGCATAAATCGCCCGTCAACAGCAAGGTGCGCAGAAGGCTGCCCGCGCGCGCTCAGTGCAAATAGGTAGTAAGTTCCATACTAATTTCAATTCTCGCCCATCCACGCCCCGCCTCGCCTCGCCGGTGGCAAACCACCTTAACACGCTGTGCGAAATAGTGGCCAGCCCTGTGGTCGCCCGAGGCTTCTATTAAGCGCGTCGCCAAATCTTTATATAGCCGACGCGCACTTGGCCCCCTAGTGTTTGACATGTGCAATTTATGTCAAAGCAATGGGTTAAATTCGACCTAAGATGATATTTTTTTCATTCGAATTTTATCCCTAACATAAAGTGTAATATCATAAACTAGTTTAACTTCGAGTACAGGACGTTTACCTTAACCTTCTTAAAAAAATTGCACTAAAGTATCCTATTATTTCATGAATATCCAGTAGTTAAAAGATGTGTCCTTAAGTTACACTCTTTTCAAATATTATTCTCGCCATTGTTTCTCTATAGGTATATACTTGTTCGAGGCCAGACAGTTTTCCATGTACCGTGAGTCAGCCAGTGATTCCCATCATTTCAGATTGTAGCAGGAAAACGATAGTCACGTTAGGAAGTAGCCATCAATTGCGCATTTATGATGGGTTTCTGTTGATTTCCTGCAAATTTACACTGATTAAACTACGTTCTGTAGATGACATCTGGCCTTTGTCAACTGGCAATGCACCGGCCAGGAATTACCAAGGGGATTATTTTTATATTATGCTGAAGCGGGGCGATATGCGCGCAGTATTGCATTCAACCGCCTGATTTTGCATCTTGTTGAGGCCGCACCTTTCGGTACCGCCTAACTTCCCCTTTAGGTGGCCGTTTTATTTTCCTGGAGAAAACCTGCAAACCACATACCCAATCATCGGCGACGACTGGGTTATGTGGTATTTCTATCCACAAACTCCACGGTGGCCGGCACCTGCTCCCATGCGGGGGACTCCAGGATCTCATTCTGAACGCGCTGCTGGAGGGGCTCCTCGCCACATTTGGCTCCACTTAGGGCAAAAAGATTTTTGTGGCCCTCCCTGGGGTTTTTAGGTGAATGCTTTGGCCCCCGCCAGAATAATGCGATCCCGATAACTTCAGTTGCCTTCACGACAGGTGGGGGAGAACGTAAGCCTATTCTTGTCTGGAAGTGGGGTCATATCAACCATCTGTCAAAATATCAGCGATGGAATAGCGGCCAAGATATTACTTAAGCGCCTTATAATAATAGCAACTAATAAAAAACAATACGTCTATAATAGCGTTTCCGCAAATTCAATACATTTTACAATACGTTCCGTACATCATAAGGAAAAAATAGAACCCTTATAGGATCTCTTTGTTATCCGTCTGTCTGTCTGTCTTTTAAGACCCTTTATCTCGGAAACGCGTAGGTATCAAGTTGAAATTAAAACCATATACTTACTTAACCTACATAGTAAAAAGTATGTGATTTTAGTTTGGTGTACGATGTCTTTACTCAAACATTAAAGTCGACTAGTATAAAAACGTATATTTCGATACTCTCAAGGGAATCAAAATTTATAGGGTATTTTCCGCTTACCTAGAACTGAAATTTGGCAAGTAATATCGTCTTACACTACAAGTACTTACAGGGAAACATCAGAAAACTACATTACTTAAGTACGGAACCCTCTGTGGCCGAATCCGCCTCGCGTTAGTATGTTTTTTTTTTTTTTTTTTCCCCATTATCAGCAACAGTGTCTAATTATGCAAAACATCGACAAGTTACATAGTGTCATTAACATAGGTTGCATGGCCTGACAAAGCCATGGTATCTCTACAGTAATACATGATTTCCATGGGTAAAATTAATGATTTCCTAGAACACATTTTCCTCTTGTGCTGAAAATGTTCCGATCTCGTGCCTACAGGTCAAGTGCGAAAATTTTGTAATGCCTCATGTTTTGGGTCCTTTTCAAACAATAATATACTATGTGCTGTATTATTTTTATACTGCCAACATCTGTCTTTGTACAAATATGTTTATTTATACCTAGTCATTTTTTAAATAAGTATGTTGACTGTTAGTCAAATCAGCAACTTTTTAGGGTTCCGTAGCCAAATGACACAAAACGGAACCCTTATGGATTCGTCATGTCTGTCTGTCTGTCCGTCCGTAAGTCACAGCCACTTTTTTCCGAAACTATAAGAACTATACTGTTGAAACTTGGTAAGTAGATGTATTCTGTGAACCGCATTAAGATTTTCACACGTAAATAGAAAAAAAAAACAATACATTTCGGGGGTTCCCCATACTTAGAACTGAAACTCAACATTTTTTTTTCATACGTGTGGGGTATCTATGGATAGGTCTTCAAAAATGATATTGAGGTTTCTTATATCATTTTAAGTAGTTTTTTTTAATACGTCATAAATCGTAAACCGCAATTTACCTTTCATTCGACGGATAATGGTACGGAACCCTATGTGCGCGAGTCCGACTCGTACTTGGCCGGTTTTTAATATGTATAAGCGCTTTATTAGTGCGAGAATTAACGCTATGCTAGTACGAATTTTGGGGGAAAATAGGAACAATTGCCGACCAATTTTTATGATCAAAGCGTCCTTTTTTGATATTTACGTGTCTAATTAAAAACAATATATAAGTTTGAACCGTAATATTTTCCAACTATTTTCGTGAGCTGTGTTTAATATACGTCGTAGGCACGTACATAAATATATGTGCAGGACTTTATTGTTAATGTCAGAAAGGCGTGTACATATATTTATGTCCTTATTTATGAAGGTACGTATATTAAATTATTTAATACCCCTAACTGTACCAATATCCATGCTAAAGTGTGTATTTATGTCTGTCTATCTGTCTGTATGTATGTCTATTACCTCTTCACGATTGACATTTGGTATAGAGATAGTTTGTATCCCGGAGAAGGACTGTTTATCCCGGATTAGTTCTCATCCCGGAAATTATTCCCTAAAGAAGTGAATTGGGGGGTGAAATTTTGTATGAAGCTACGATATGAATGAGTTCCACGCGGACGAAGTCGCGGGCAGAAGCTTGTATAATATAATTGGGAAAAGTCTTTGAGATTATATGTCTGCAAGTTTGTATGTAGGGTAATCTCCGGAACCACATAAATTGGATTTTTTGGATGGACATAAGCTACATACTATCCCGCGGGTTTGCCTGATCAGAGCAATGAGCGGGTGAAGCATTGCGAGCAGCTGGTTGGTAATGTAATAAAAATAAACACACATATCATAATAGTACATTACTTACCAAGGGCGGTGAATTCGTGAAAATCGAATTACCGCCCGTGGTGAGTACACAATTTTACGTCTTCACCTGGCCACAATGCGAGTTTTACCGTACGCGCAGCGTGCAGTAAAACTCGCATTAAGGCCAGGT